>JADAZS010000001.1:0-600000 GCA_014872975.1 Diaporthe citriasiana | reverse complement strand
AGTCAGTATCTGTCGGACCTTGTCGAAACGACGCTGAGAGAGCTTGACGAGTCAAAGATCATCGAGTTTGATGAGGAAGACGGTTCGGTCATGCCTCAGAACGCTGCCATGATCGGTGCTTACTACAACATCTCCTACATCACCATGCAGACATTCCTCCTCTCGCTCAGCGCTCGTACGAAGCTCAAGGGCATCCTCGAAATTGTCACCTCAGCTACCGAGTTTGAGGCAATCCAAATCAGGAGACACGAGGATAGCCTGCTTCGTCGTATCTACGATCGTGTGCCTGTCAAGATGGCACAGCCGGACTATGACTCGCCTCACTTCAGGGCGTTCGTGTTGTTACAGGCCCACTTCTCCAGGATGCAGCTTCCGATTGACCTCGTGAAGGACCAAGAAACAATCGTCTCCAAGGTTGTAAGCCTGCTCAGCGCCACGGTTGATATCCTCTCCTCGGATGGACATCTGAACGCCATGAACGCCATGGAAATGTCGCAGATGGTGGTCCAGGCGATGTGGGACCGCGACAGCCCACTGAAGCAGATACCCCACTTCACGCCGGAAGTCGTCAAGGCGGCAAACAGCTTCGGGGTCAAGGATGTCTTTGATTTCATGGAAGCAATGAATCCTGAGGAAAACCCCCAATATGGCGAGCTAGTCAAGGCCCTGGGTCTCTCACAGAAGCAACTGGAAGATGCGGCCAAGTTCACCAACGAGAAGTATCCGGACGTATCGCTGGAGTTTGAGGTTGAAGACCCCGAAAATCTCCGCGCTGGTGAAGCTTCTTACCTCAACATCCAAATCGAGCGCGAGGTCGAGGAAGGCGATGACATCGACACTGTGGTCCATGCGCCGTTCTACCCAGGGAAGAAATTGGAGAACTGGTGGCTTGTGGTGGGTGAGGAGAGCACGAAGACGCTCCTAGCAATCAAGCGCGTGACTGTTGGCCACAAGTTGAATGTCAAGCTAGAGTTCACGGTGCCGACTCCTGGCAAGCACGAGCTCAAGCTCTTCCTGATGAGCGATTGCTACATTGGAGTCGACCAGGAGCCTAGTTTTGAAGTGACGGTGGCGGAGGGCATGGAAGTTGACGAAGATGACGAGGAGGACGAGGAGGACGAGTAACCGCGACCGACGAACGGAACGCAAAGTCGACTGGGCGGCTGGGCCTCACCTACGCGAAGTAGAGAATGTCGACTGTTTATCATTTTAAGAGGGCTATGTGGGACAAGAGTAGGCAAGTACACAACCAAAAGTCAGGTCATTTTGATAAGTGTTCTACATTCCCTGTTGCTCGTGATCGCCGCGGCACTGTTCTCGCGACTGCTGGCCTGTGGGCTGGCTGGCTCTCCAGCCGGTCACCACACGCCCTCTTCCCCTGTTCCTCGACAGCGGGATCTACGATCTGCCAGTCTCTGTCTGTTCGACTGGGCGTATAGAATAGTTGGCCCTGTGAGAATGAGAGGTGGAATGGATGTGTGGGCAGCCCAGACGATGGTGGGCAAGGACGAAGGGGATGATGAGGTTGACCTCAAAGGAGGCGTGGTAGGCCGCGGGGGCCAGCGGCATGGATGGGGTCGATGGCGATGATGCTCTGTGTGGAAGGCATCCGCAGTGCCAGAGACGGTGCTCGTGTGTTTTGATCAGGAGGGGCCTAGGCCACGAAACGGACGGGGTGGCGTAGAAGGGGGCATCATGAGCAAGCTCGGGTATCAGGCAGACTTTGCTGAGTACTGTAGCATAGGGCGTGTGCTACCTACCTGGTCAGGAGTTGACCGACCAACCCATCAGATAGGATTTCGCAAGCTCGACAGGCAGGCCCCCACCCGCCGGCGAAAAGTCCAGTCCCAGTCCAAGTCCAAGCAAGTTCCGCACGTACCAGGGCAATTCACCTGCACACAGCTTGCGGCCGTCCGTCCAGCCTTCCACCCGTTTCCTGCTCCCTCCCTCCTCTCCACCCAGAGTATTCCTCTGTCTCCGCCTCCCGCCTTCCATTGATTTACGTGACGTTACGTAAGCTCTGCGCCTTCTCTGCCATCAAACGGCGTCGCCGCCAATCTTTTCGTCTCCAACTTTCCACTCCAACAAGATAGACCGGACCAGCACCGACATTGCTCGTCCACTGTCACCATCTCTTTTCCTCTTCCCATCGCATCATCTTGGCGACTTATCTTGCACCCTTGTCATCAACTTGCATCAATTTTTCCATCCCCACCCATCCTCAACGTGAATAACGCGTGCATTCACGTCGATTCGCAGCAGCCCCCGGCATTGTTTCCCCCCAACGCGCCGAGGCATCACGTTCGCCCAACCATCTTCATTATGTCTGATGAGGGCAGCGCGCAACCCCTTGCAGCGCCTACTGCAGAGGCCGGCAGTGCAGCTGATAACGGCACTGTTGACACCAGGGCAGCCGACGCGCCTGCTCCTGCAGCTGCTGAGGCAAAAGCCGAGGGTCCCAATCCTACAGAGGAGAAGGCTGACAAGGGAGCTGCCGAGCCAGCTAAGGAGGACGAGACATCCAAACAAGCTGAAGGTAAAAAGGCCGAAGGAAAAAAAAATCTCTTTCGTCTACGCCTGCACCGGTAACGATCCTCGCGAACGTGACCACCCGCTGACCATCGCGTCAACTTCACTAGAGCCAAGCAAAACCCCAGCTGAGAAACCCGCTGAAGACGGCGACGTCGAGATGAAGGACGCGCCAGACGCGACGAGCTCCCCTCCTGCCGAGGGAGCCCCTACTGAAGACAAGACAGAGCAGGCCGATTCTGGAGCACCGAACGCTGGCGGAGATGACGCCACCGCTGCCGCACCCAAGACCAAGACCCCCGCGCGGAGGAAGTCGACTGCTGGCGCCGACAGCGCCAAGGGAAAGAAGCTGAACAAGAAGGGTTCTAGAGCTGCCATAACACACATCGATGCGCAGCCGGGTCAGCACTTTTTTATCAAACTCAAGGGCTACCCACAATGGCCATGCATCATTTGCGACGAGGATATGCTGCCCCATGCGCTTATCAAAACGCGACCTGTGAGCGCCGCGAGAGCTGATGGGACCTACCGCGAGGACTTCGCCGACGGTGGCAAGCGCGCTGCCGACCGAACATTTCCCATCATGTACCTCGCGACCAACGAATTGTGAGGAATCTTTCACTTCCCAAGCGATTTCAGCTGTTTAGCATCTTGACTAACACTACCACGCAGTGGCTGGGTCTCGAACAAGGACTTGGTCGATCTCGACTCCGAGAAGGTGGCCGACCTGATCACTCCCAAGATGCGCAAGGATCTCCAATTGGCTCACGAAATCGCCGCCGAAGGGCACGACCTGGACTACTATAAGGACCTCCTGCAACAATTCCAGGAAGAGCTCATTGAGAAGCAAAAGGCAGCTGAGGCCAAAGCCGCGGCCGCCGCGACGCCAAAGAAGTCCAAGAAGCAGGCCAAATCGTCTGCCGACGTCGAGGATGTTGAGATGGAAGACATCGATGACGAGCCGTCCACCGCCAAGGCCAAGAAATCGGAGAAGAAGCGCAAGAATACCGAAGACTCGGAGACTCCTCAGCGCTCCGAATCTGTGAAGAAGCCGAAGATCAAGCTCACTAATAACGCGACGCCGAAGGCTGCTAATGGCGCCACTCCCAAGTCTGCCAAGGCCGGTGGTGAGGCGAAGGTGAAGAAGGCGAAGAAGCCTGCTAAGGAGGCCGACGAGGAAGACAAGGCGCAGTCTCCGAAGGAGCCCGAAATGAGCGCCGAAGACCGCTTCGAGCGCAAGAAGAAGGAGGTGCTTTTCCTTCGCCACAAGCTCCAGAAGGGTCTCCTGACGAGAGACCAGCTGCCCAAGGAAGATGAGGTTAAAGTCCTCTCAGACTACTTGGTGAAGCTTGAGCAATTCCCTGATCTTGAGACGGAGATCATCCGGGCGACCAAGATCAACAAGGTGCTGAAGGCCATGCTGAAGCTGGACTCGATTCCCAAGGAAGAAGAATTCAACTTCAAACCTCGGTCGCAAGCCTTGCTCGAGAAATGGAACAAGCTTCTGCAAGAAGAAGGCCCTGCTTCTGCAGCCCCTGAGGAAGCCAACGGAGTCAACGGTCATTCTGAAGCTCCGGCCAAAGATGAGGCCAAGACGGGCGTCAATGGCGTAGGGAAGGCCGACACGGAGGAGTCGGAGACAAAGGCTGAGGCTCCAGAGGACAGCAAAGCCGAGATCAAGGAGCAGGAGAAAAAGGATACGCAGGAGGACGCAAAGGAAGAGGCTGCGCCGGAGGGGAAGCCGGCTGCTGAAGAGGTATGTTTGTCTTGATTTGCGCCCCTCTGCTGTGTTATGCCCGGTCTTCTGCAGGTTGTTCGTGGCAGGGACCAGTCTGGCCGCCCAGTCTGGGCGTCATCAACAACGCGCATTCACCTATCTTGCCCTACATCCAATCTTCCTGCTCGATCGCCCAATTAACATTTGCTGTGAACGTGGAAAGTTAACGTTTACAGAATGCCAAGGCTTCCGAGGCTGATGGTACTACAGCTTGAGGGCTGGCAAGAGCAACAGTCAGGGATGGTTCCAGTGAAAGCACTGTTGCTCTGGGACTGAGAACCACGGCGTTTTTTTGTAAAATAAGTACCTCCATTCTTTGCTTTGCATGCGAAAGGGCCAAGGATGAAGTGGGCTGGTGTTCTCGGGACTGCGATCATTGTCATACGGTTCTAAGCCGGGCGAGACCGGGATAGGGTTGTCTTTGCAGCAATTCGAGAGAGCATTGCCCTTAGCGAGAGAACAAATTGGTTTGGAAGGGCGGCTGGGGGTGGGCGGGTGCAGGGAACGATAATAGTTTCTTCTGCAATACCTAGAACGACAACCTGCCAGGCAGCAGCAAGGTGCTGAGAAAAAAGAGGGTGCCGCTTTTTGTTAGAGGCGCAAGGCATCATCTTTTTGCGAGCCAAAAAAAAAAAAGGTCGTGAATTCATTGGGATAATGCAGTTAGCTCAGCTGGTATCAAGTAGGAATCAAATGACAGAACAAAACACCAGAACAAGTAGCGAAAGACTACGACGGCTCGTGGTTTGGTGTTGTGCTGCTGGCCCTATGTGGATGAAAACTACGCAAGCTGATCATTACGTAACATACGCCTCCCCAGCAGACGCGACCACCTCGCGTCTCGGTGTGCAAGGGGCTCGCTGGTATCTAGTCGGCTCCTTTCATTTCACTTTCGCCCTCACCCCCGACACCGCATGAGCAGCATCCAGTATGGAGCAAGACGACAGTGGCTTTACCCATGACGATCACAGAGTGAGTTCTGCCCATGTCATAATTGATTCGTTGCTAACAGAAACTCTCCAGGCAGCTTTCGTCTTCGGGCAAGATGACGAGACTGACCGGGCCTCACGTCCGGCGAAACGCAGGAAGATTTCTGGAAAGGCAGCTACTATGAAATCCAGACATGGCACTCATCCTCAGCCCGGATCGGAATTCGTACCGCTGTTTCATGGCGCAGAGAACCACGAGTTTGTGAAATTGAGGCAGGCGCTGTTTGCTGATGCCTGGACCGAAATCGACGCGAGAATACAGGTGCGTCAAAGTCAATCAGAAAGTGGACTCGTCAAAAAGCAGTCGTGTTGACTTTGTTCTGTTGCGTAGCATGTTCTGAAGGAGTCAAACCGCAGTACTTTAGACGCAGTTGCCTCGTTCGTGGGCGAAGCGCACACGGAAGGGGAACCCAAGATTCGAGCGGCACTTATTGTCACGGGACCGAACATCTCGTCGCAGGGCCTCCTGTTCGAGCAGCTAGCTGAAGGCTTGGGAGACTCTTCCAAGGGCCCCTTTGTCAGGCTCCGGTCGGCGGAAGCGCCGAATTTAAAGGCAACGCTGAAAAAGATCATCCGTGATGCCACACAGCGGCCTTTGGAGCCTGTGGGAGATGATGCCGAGCTGTCTGTGGGAAAGGATGTGAGTCAAAGACAAGTCATGGATCCTGGCACGAGAACGTGACTGATTTATCTCTTGGACAGGGTCGCAAGTATCTCGATTATGACTTGGAGGCGCTGCATGCGCACGTCAAACACCATGAGGCAGAACAGGTCATTATTGCTTTCCAGGATAGCGAGGCGTTTGACACCGGCCTCTTGTCCGACTTGGTTACGCTTTTCAAGTATGGATGTTTCTGCCCAATCGTTTTGAGAACCTGGAACTGACACTATACCTCAGATCCTGGAAAGATAGGATCCCATTCACCCTGCTTTTCGGAATTGCGACCTCGGTTGAACTCTTCCAAGCGCGATTGCCTAAGTTGACCAGCCAAAACCTCTATGGCGCCCAATTTGATGTCGTGCAAATGTCGTCCGTTCTCGAGAACATATTCAAGGCTGCTGTCGCTCATGCAGCTAATCCCTTGATTATCGGCCCTGGCCTGCTTCGTGACTTAATTGAGCGGCAACAGAGTCAAGTTGCTGGGATACAAATCTTCATGAATTCATTGAAGGTAAGTCCACGACTTGATCTTGACGAAGGTCCACGAGCTCACAATCTGCAGTACGCTTATATGTGTCATTTCTATGCCAATCCTCTATCAGTCCTTCTTTCGGAGGTCAAGCCACAGCCGGAGCACCTTGAAGCCCTTCGAAATCTTCCATCTTTCCGGTCCCATATAGAGGATGCCCTCGAAAATGGAAGGCTTAAGCATGTGCGATCAATGCTGGACGATGATGCCTATCTCCTGGCCGAGCAGCAAAGGACAGCTGAGAGAGTCACAGCGAAATGGGAGACACGGCTTCTCAGGTCACTATCGCTTCTGGAGGCTAGCGGGCTCCTCCAGGAAAACTTCATTGCCGCATACACAAATGCCCTTGATAATGGTGTTGATCTGCATTCCGATGAGAGTAGTCTTCTGGATCCAATGAAGAGAATGTCTCCCGATGAAATCTCGTCGACTTTACAGCATCTCTTGGACGCAATCCGGAACGGCAGCCGGGAGCTTGGCATGAAGGGATGGGCCTCTGAAGACAAGAAATTCGTACACACCCTATCCGACATGCTGGAGCGACTGAATTCACTACAGTCTCAATCGCAACTGACGGGAAAGCCTCTGCGCAGCCAGTATACTGCCCAGACCAGGCTGCTCAGAACTACGGTCGTGGCACAGAAGGTGCAATTGAGCAGGGACGAGACAAGCCTGTCAGACGAGGACAAAGCCTTCACAGAAATAGTTGACGGCCTTGCAGGATCTCTTGCCGATGAAATCTCATCCCAACCCGCGAACACAATACTTTTTCACGAGCTATGGATGTATGGGTCCATATCGCCTCACAAGGATGTATTCGTTCCGCGGCCGGGGGTTATTCTCGAGCGTGCGCTCTCAAAGCCTCACGACTACCTGGCTTGCACCTGCTGTGGCACAGCTGACGGAAACGCGTCCACGTTGCCGGCGACGTCGATCCTGTATCATCTGTACGGGGAGGCGGGAGCGCTGGTCAATGTCGCTGACTTGTGGTCTGCCTTCTACGCGCTCACTGGCCGTGATGACGACGAGGAAGAGAAACCGAAATCGAAATCAACAACGAAGTCGACCAAATCATGTGGCGAAAAGGGCTTTGACGAACGCTCCGCTCTGGTTCTCTTCTATCAGGGGCTTGCGGAATTGAAGGCTATGGGTTTTGTTAAACCAACCAAAAAGAGAGCCGACCACATTGCTAGACTGAAGTGGCTGTAAAACAATGTCGCGGCCGCGGGTTGATTGGGAGGTTTTCGTGACTGGCAGCTTTTCACGTGAAGAGTAATGGACTTCGGCTTAGGCCATGAGGAACAGGTCTGCGCCGATTAGATTTGTCCTATTGCGGTGACACTAAGTGTAGTTCCCGGCCATTTGGCGGCTCGACTTCCAAAGTTGTCATGATGTCTCACACCTCATAAAGGTGCTTTCATTGATGGTCACTGCGGTCGAAGAATTTGAGGAACCGTGTGGCTCACATGGCCTGTATAAAAGACACAAAGGAGGTCCGAGGACCTCTTTAGAAACGGCTGGACCCTTTTGCACAACCCCCAAGAACTCGTCTAATGAAGGTGACCCGAAAAGACAACAAAGACCAACTTCTGTAGCCGCGCTCTTACAAGTAGCACTCGTAAGCCCGCAAGATCAGACACGCCTCTTCGATCTGCACTGATCACGAATTGGCGTTTTACCAGAGAACCGACTTGATTCACGGTTCTCCTTACTCGACAGGGAAAAAGGGGACAAATAGATTGTTGCTGCTGGCACAGCGATAGCCTTAGCCAACTGACACACAGTCTCTTGTAACTCACACCAACCATCCATCCATCATTCTCTTTGGCCTTCCAACTGTTTTGACTATTGATGAAAGGAGCTCCCTTTTTTTGGCTTCCCATATTTCTTCTATTTAAGTATAACGGTTTGACAGACCCTTTCTGGCAATTCTCACAACACACACTCGCCTCTGCCTCATCTCAAGAAATAATACCAACCCTGCCTACCATCTCAAGAAACATCCAATCATGAGCAACTGGAACAACGGCCCTCGGGGCACACAGCAACACCAGCCCCCACCATCACCCTCCCAGCCGAGAATGCCCATGGACGGCAGCTACAACAGCAGCGTGGGCACCCGCCGGGCGGACCGCAACGAGGCCCTGGAGGCGAAGCTAAGGCAGATGTCCCTGCCGCTCGCGCCGCTCGTCCAGCTGACGAGCGGGCAGATCCACCCCAGTTTCCCGCCGACGCTGCTTAACTTCTGGCTCCTGACGGACGCCCAGCTGGACGAGATCGCGCACTTCTACCACCAGCGGACGCCGTGCCAGTGGACGCGGCACTATCCCTGCCCCATCACCTGGGAGGAAGGGCTGGGCATCGAGGAGAAACGGAGGAAGATCGGGAAATTCATCGGGCTCAGAGGTGTGAGTATTCATCCTCTCCCATCCCTTCCCTCTTCATTGAAGAGATCCCTGGACCAAGACGACGTTGAGAGAAGTGGGAAGAGGCTGAAGACTGACAGTTAAGTGAAATAAGTGCGAGACGCCATTACATATCAAAACCGAGGACCAAATCATGGAGGAAGCCAGACAAGCCCGAGTGAAGCAGGACGAGGACGACGCCTTGAGGAGAAAACTACCGTGGTATAATTGACGAACGCACGCCCGGAAGCGTCTGTATCCCGTCCATTCCACCCCCATCCTATTCGGCATCTAGCGTCGCATCTTGTATTCCTTCCCTGTCGAGCATTTGGGAGACTGCGATAGAATATCTTGGAACTCTCAAAAGATATCCATAGCGAGGAGTCGCGGTGATCTAGCCCGGGTTTCCAATTTTTTTTTTTTTTCGCAGCAAGAATTTATCATTTGATTCCCCCTGGTAGCCCATCAACCACCCTGTCTGATGTCGAGATTATCTAGACGGATAGTAAGCCTTGAACGCCGCGCAACCGTAGTAATGCCGTGAATGCCAAGCTGGAATACCGAGCTTGGGACCCCGTAAGGGCTAACGTAAATTTTGTACAATGTCCACGGCCAGACCGTCCACGCATAGCCTGTCTGTCCCACAGGTGCGCCACCGACAGCCAGGTAGCGTCCGGCCCCGTCATGAACGCTTAAGCCCGCCTCCGAGCGTTGGCTCTTCCCTTGCGAGGGGGTTTCTCCTATTTCTTCCCCTTCTTCTTCTTGGAAGCTCCTGTACTCTCTCCCGGCGTGCTCGCGTCGACCAGGATGCCATCGTCGCTGGGTGCGGCGGCCTGCGACTTGTCGCCATCCTCTTCCAGCTCCTTCATGAAGTCGGAAGAGATGACGGCGCGGCGCTTCTCCCACCATTCTTTCTCGGCGTCCGTCTTGGAGGTTATCTCCTCAAGCTTCTTCTGGAACATCGTGTTTGCGGCAATCTCGTTCGCGGTCTGGAAGATACTCTGGCCCCAGTTGGGCGCGAGACCATTGGCCTAAAGGGACAAAGATCAGTCAGCACAAAGGAGACTTGTCGGCACAGGTGGGCGGACGGAGCATCCGTGTCTGTCTCATGTCTCAACGTACCTCCATTACCACATCACGCAGCTCAGCCTCCATCTCGCCCTCAGCGCGTGTGAATCTCTGCCACAAATCATCGCCAACGCTTCCCCTCTGCAGCAGAGTCGAGCATGCCTGTTTGGCCGTGCGGATTTGGATGATGCGGTGGATGTCTTCGACTGCGCGGCGTATAAGGGCGGCCCTTAGGATGCTCTGGGGGACCTGGGGAGCCTTTTCTTGACCCTCCTCAGGCTCTAGGTGGAGTAGCGACAGGTAGACATTTCGTTGCAGGTGTGGGCCGAACCAGGGCTCAAGGTTTGCTTTTTGCGCTGTTGCGACTGTCAGTCGGTGCCGGAGCAGGGAAACTTGAGTATCCAGTGGCACTCACCAGCCTTGCGCTTCCTATAGACGCTTGAGAATGTAACAAAGGTCCCGCCCAGAACCAGTATGTAAGAAACGGGGAGGATGAGTCCCCTCCAATCTAGAGAGAACATGGCGCAGGGCAATCGGAGTACGAAGATTGGCGGGTCTCGAGAAGAAAATAAGTTATGAGAAAGATGAGACGGTGACAGAAGTGAGCGACAAGAGAAAGGGGAGTAAAATTAAATGCGCCGGCACGTATGCGATTGACTGGTGGGGAGGGTACCTTGGAGGCGATGATGGGGGAAGCCAAAGCGGCCGTATTCAAAGAAAAAGACAGGTTTACCATAGCACCAGCTCGGACACAGTGCCGGCGGCGTTTCGATGCACCATGGTGCCAGCCGTTTGGTGCCTGCCGGGCTGACAAACCCCGTTCAGGTACCTGGGTACACGCCCAGGCTGGCTGGTCGCCTACAGTAAAGACGTCTGACCTGACAAGGCTGACATCCGCAAACGGGCACATTTTGGCAACGCCACAGCTTGATTTGGATTGCCATCTGGATTGTCACTGAGGGAGATGGCTCCCTGGACGTTTTGCAGGAGTAGGGTGTGGTCTGATCCTCTGCACATGGAATCGACCCATGAGTCTCAAGAAACGAAGGGCTCTTGCCGTACGGGATCTATCATTCATACAGCATTCCGGCACGTACCGGTAGGCCACACAGTGTTCAACTCGCACAGGTGCTCCAGGCTTGCCAAACATGTAACAGCCTGACAGAACATAAAAGCATGGGAGAGAATCTCTTTTCCAAAAAAAAAAAATTCCAAAAAAAAGGCATTCTTCCCACTCTCATGTTCGGTATCAGACAAAATGTAACAGAGCACTCTTATGTGACATCTTTCCTCTGAGCTGTACCTGGCCTTACGATCTGGTATTCGTTAATGCGAGGCCTACCCTAGCAAGTCAATCCATACAAGTGACAACCATTCTCATAGGTGCCCCAGCAGGCCCGTGCTCGAGCAGGCAAGAGCAATGACGAAACCCGGGAGCTGTCAATTTTGCCCCAGGAGCTCTGGCCCGCCTCCCCCACCCATTCGACCTGCTCGTCCGCGGGGGTTAGGCGAGCTTTCATCCGGCACATCACTTCGAAATCCAATCTACTTGTTTACAAAGCACCTTAGGTTTGCGCACACTTCGACCAAACCTCCACTTCCAAGTGCTGCCTGCGTTGAAGCTGCTCTCTTGTACTCAATCCCCGTAGCCCGGGCACTCCTACTATCCCGCCGTCATCACCTACCCGCATTCCCGAATTCATCTCCTTTCCCCCACAGCCACCCACCCACTGTTCTTCGGAAAGATGTTGTTGAGAATTCGAGGGCCTGATGGCATGTTGCGCATAAACGTCGAACAGACCGACTCCTTCGCAGACGTTGCCAGCAAGTTCTTGGCCGAAATCCCACCAACCGTCGACCCAACGACCATTACCTTCTCCAACGCACCTGGAGGCAGTGACTTCAAAACCGTTGCCGAAGTAGGGCATGTGAGCATTTCCCAGACTGGTCTTAAACATGGCGACGTGGTCTTTATAAGGTACCAACATGCCCCGGTCATGGGCAACGGCAATGCGAATGGGGACACAGACAAGGGCAAGGCGCCGTTGGCATCCTCAACGAACCGACTGAACGGGAAGCCCATCCTGCCGACCGAAGACCTCCCCATCGACCCGCCGCCCCTGACTTCGCCAAACGAGAGAATCAAGAACCCGTGGGAAGTTGTTGTGCAGTCCAAGCTCGACGATGCCTTGGACAAGAAGAGTGGGAAGATACCCCGAAAGATGGATACCATGTGCCGTCACGGGCCAAAGGGCATGTGCGACTACTGCCAGCCTCTCGACCCTTTCGACTCCAAATATCTCAACGAGAAGAAGATCAAGTACATTTCATTCCATGCATACCTCAAGAAGATCAACGCAGACAAGAATAAGCCCGAGTTGGGAAGCTCCTACATTCCTCCCCTCGTCGAACCATACTATCGTGTCAAACGAGACTGTCCATCTGGGCACCCACAGTGGCCCGAAGGCATCTGCACAAAGTGTCAGCCGAGTGCCATCACGCTGCAGCCCCAGCAATTCCGGATGGTCGACCACGTCGAGTTTGCCTCTCCGGCCATCATCGACACATTCCTGAATGCTTGGCGCATGACTGGCACTCAGCGGCTAGGCTTTTTGTACGGCAGATACGAAGAGTACAATGTTGTGCCGCTGGGGATCAAAGCTGTCGTTGAAGCTATTTATGAGCCGCCACAGGTGGATGAGATTGATGGAATCAACCTGAACCCCTGGGAGAAGGAGAAGGAGGTTACAGATGTCGCGAGGCTGTGCGGTCTACAACAAGTTGGTGTGATCTGGACCGATCTTCTCGATGCGGGAAATGGGGACGGCACTGTGGTATGCAAGCGACACGAGGACTCATATTACATCGCATCGCAGGAGATCACTTTCGCCTCCCGCTTGCAGGCACAGCATCCGAAGCCCTCAAAGTGGAGTGACACGGGTCGATTTGGCTCGGACTTTGTCACATGCGTCATCTCGGGTAACGGAGAGGGCGGCATTGAAATCAGCGCATATCAGATGACCAATGATGCTATCGAGATGGTCAGGGCCAATATCATAGAGCCCTCGGCAGATCCTGGACGAATGCTGGTGCAGGAGGAGGAGGAAGATGATGGGTCAACCAGCCGCACACGGTACATACCTGAGGTGTTTTACCGAAAGATCAACGAATACGGCGCCAACGTGCAAGAGAATGCGAAACCGGATTTCCCGGTTGAGTACCTATTCGTTACGTTGACTCACGGTTTTCCCGACAACGCACAACCGACGTTTACAGACCTTGGTTTCCCCGTCGAGAACCGCGAATACATGGGCGAGGCCCAGGACCCAAGCGCTGTGGCCCAAAAGCTCAAGGCCAGCTCAAAGTCAGATAATGGACAACTCGTCGTCTCGAACTTCCATTTCCTATGCTTCCTACACGGCATGGGCATACTGAGCAAGGTGAGCAAGCAGGCAGTTGCTTCATTTGGCTCCCAAGCCTTTTCTAATCGAAGCTCTGAACAGGACGAGGAAGCCCTTCTGTGTCGTGTGGCGACCGGTCATGACCTAGCAGATGCATTCCAGCTCAAATCAACAGATGGGTGGCAGACATTACTGGCAATCTTACAGTCGACTGGTGAGAGAATCCCCAAACGCGGCCGTGAGGAGCTGATGGACCTGGACTCCAGCTCCGGCTCTTCCTCCCCTTCTCGTACACCCCATTACGACCCAGCTACCGAACATCTTGCTAAGCGCGTTGCTGCCGTTAGGCTGAACTCGACCCTCTCAAAAGACGCCATCAATGAAACGGATTCGAATTGACGCGGTGGAAATGGAGGGATGCGTTGAGACAGGGATGGCGAGGACAATCTTTGACTTGTGGCGAGCAGGAGCAAAGGCATAGGCTTACTTGGGTTGGGAGAATCGGCGTTACGGCAAATGACATAGACAGCATTAGAAGGATGACGGCAAGGGCACAGTGTATGTGTGTCTGCCGCAAAAGCATTTAATCTGGCCGGACTAGTTTATTTTGACATAGTCTGTCCCTGATCCACCAAAGCAGAGGCTGAGACCAGCTCTGCTGGTTGTCGCATTGACAAAAGTGAATGGCCTGAGATGAGTATTACGTCCTCAGCAGTAAGTAACCTTATGTATATGCCATATTGGACACCTGGACGTCGCTTACTTGAGTGAGGGGTATATTGTTCTTGTGGTATTTACAATTGCTTGTACATTTTCCCCATTATCGCCTGCTACCCATCGCACCTGTTCCGGCTGTGTGGGCTACCCTTTGTCCTGGGCAACAGGAAGTTTGTACGGAGCAATACCGCGAGCGCCCATCCCCACTTGCGCTGTGCGGAAGACCTTGGCCAGATTGTCCCTGCCGCGATAGTCCACTTCTGCCTTCTGGTAGTAGTGCTCCAGTAGTATATCATACAGCACATGTGGGTCCTTGACTTCGTTCGGGCTCTTGGCCGCCTCGACCTCGCCGTCCGAGCCTGCGCCTTCGTTCTGTTCCTTCTCCAGCAGCTGCCTCTGCTGCATTCTCTGGATCATCGTTTGCAGCTTCATCGTGGTCAGCATGACGAGTTTCGTCGACCGCGGCGAGGGGCGGTCGATCCCCTCATGCTCGGCAATCATCTCCAGCAGCACGTTGCGCGTGATCTTGAAGCGCATCAGGTCCCGAAGGCATACGAGCGCGACGATCATACCGGCCCAATCGGCGCACTTGCGGAAGCTGTGCAGGATCAGCTTCACCTGGTTCTCGGACAGTTCGCCGTGGCGCGTCCGCCGTCTTTCCAGGTGTAGGCCAGTAGAGCTGATCAGGTCTCTGAAGAAGGCACGCGCCTGTCTCTGTGATTCGGCAGTCATCTCAGGTGCAATTTCATGGAGCTTTCTTCCGCGGAGGGAGTTGATGGGGAGCGACTTGAAAAGGATGGCGTATGTGTCTGTGTTGGGCAGGATTGCATGATCATGTACCATCAGGTCGTAGAGTTCTCGTGCCTTTTCCGCATCCCCCTGTTCAACCGCCGCCATGATCAGCTCATTCATCATCATCGCGTCTCCGCCAATCTCACACTCCTTATATGCCACGAACAATTTCTCGAGCTGGACGAAGTGTCCGCGCTCGCGATAGTTCTCGGCCAGGAGGATGAAAGTCTCAGCGGTTGCGCGTGGCACCATCGTGTAATCCTGGTCGTAACCCCTGATATTGGGCTTGTGTTCGTGAAGTCTGACAGGCCAATCCATGCTGCGTTCTCGCTGGCGCAGCTCGACAAAGGTTTTTCGGGTGTGTATCATGGACCATGCTAGGAGCTCGGCCTTCTCGCGGTTCTCTGCCGTTCTAGATCGGAGCCACGCCCCGATGAGGCCATTGACCTGCACAGCTGCTGCCACGACACTGTTCTCCTGCATGTAGACAAGAACCCTGTAGGCCCCATCGAGATCGCCGGCACCGATGAGCCTCTTCAGCCACTTGCCGAAGAAAAACGAGTTCTTCACGGAGCTCGGGAGCTTCTTGTGACCGTACAGATTGACAGCTCCCGAAGATATCATGTCCGTGAACGCGTACATCGCATAGTCTGTATGGCTCGTTGCGAGAAAGATTGAAATGACCTCGTCGTAATCGTCAATTTCCATCGGCTTGCCGAGCTCTGCCGCAAGATGTCGCATACGCCTGTAAAGCCTGAAGCCCTTCTCCGCATCGGTGAGGTTCGACGTGCTGACATATGCCCTCATGAGGTGCAGGAGTGTGCGAGAGTCTGCGGGAGTAGAAGCGCTTGCCCGGTCCAGCACAGCTTGACATGCCCTTTCCGCACGCTCTATATCCCCTTGTCGTGACCACAGACGTACGCCAAGACCCCAGAAAGTCATCGCAGAGGGATGGCTACCGCCAAGAGTTGAGCAGAGCCTCTTCCAGTTCTCAACCGCAACCGTCTCGTAACCCTCAAAATACGCAGCCTCGATCTGTAACAATTGCTGCTCGTCGCTCAACTGAACACCGCGCGATACCATTGCCCGACATAGAACAAGGATATGAGACATGCGTTGAGGATTCTGGTCGCTCTCCCAAGAGAAGATAGCCCACAGGTCTTTCCACGCATTCTCCGGCACTAGGAATTCTGGATCGGACAGAACCGATTTTAGCTGCGCAAAGTATAACCATGTTTTCGAGATATGGCTTTTATCCAGCTGATTATTTTTGAGACGGATCGTGGAACGCTCGACGGACCTATTCAGGTGTTTCAGGGCTTTATTGATCTTTAACATCTCGTGTCCGTTTTTGGCTATGCCATCTTTCACCTCAGCAAGGAGAGGGATGGGCGTGGTCTCGCTCTCATCCTCGTAGCTTTCTAAAGCCTTCCTGTATGCGTCGAGGGCGCCCTTAGGACCGTGTTTCGACAGTATCCTTTCAAGAAATTGAGACTTATTGTTCATTGATTCCAGTGTCGCATCGAGCTTCTCGATTTTTGCCAATGCACTGGCCTCGAGCGCCTTTATATCCTCCATTTCGACATCATCGGCATCTTCGCCAACGGGCAGCTCCCGGACCGTGCCCTTGGCATCTTTTTCGAAGTATTTGACTGTGTATGACTTTCCTGGCGTCTCTCGAGTCGACTTGTCACTCGGGGTTCTCGCGTCGGGGGGCAGGCGAGCCTGACCCTTCGCGGCCCTGGCATAGGACCGCAAAGCACTCGGCTTGGGTCGCTCCTTGGCAAGGGCGCTGAGGCAGGAGTGACAAACGTAAGGGCTTCTTCGCGTTGCCAATCTCACAAGAGCGGTCTTGGGAGGCATGAAGAATCTTTAAATATCGGCCATAGGTCGTGAAATGTGCAAAGGAGTGGGAAGGAAAGGGTGAGTTGAGGACCAATCCTGGCTGGGAAAGTCGAAATAGTTTGACGCGCAGCCGGCCAAGTAAAAATAGAGTGACGTCCCTCCGGCAAGCTCCAAATTTTGGGGAGCTAGTCGCTAATCGCCTTGCGATAAGCAGCTAGCGGGACCGTTCTGCCGAAGGCGGTCAGAATTTTCCCAAGGAATCTCTTCCTTCGTCCTCGACGTCCCGCTTGCCAGACTCTCAGGACATAACGCAGTACGATCAACTATCTGCGCCATGTCGACTCCAAATCCCGAATACCTGCGCTTGACGGGCCACAAATCATTCACCCACCGCCTCATCCTCTCGACTTTGACCGGCCGACCGGTCCATATTTCTGGCATCCGCAGCTCATCTCCTACCGCACCC
The DNA here is from genome assembly GCA_014872975.1 of Diaporthe citriasiana. Taxonomy (NCBI): domain Eukaryota; kingdom Fungi; phylum Ascomycota; class Sordariomycetes; order Diaporthales; family Diaporthaceae; genus Diaporthe; species Diaporthe citriasiana. The sequence continues at coordinate 582,821 of JADAZS010000001.1, read as the reverse complement.
GGACTTGCCCCCCATGAAGTGTCCTTCCTGCGCCTCCTCGAGGCTGTCACCAACGGCAGCTCCATGCAGATTTCCTACACCGGTACAACAATAACGTATCATCCTGGTCTCATCACCGGCACCGTCGCCGGGGCCGGAGCCTCATCGGATGGTGTCATCGAGCACACGCTGCCCGCAAATTGCTCCCGGGGTGTCACCTACTTTCTGCTGCCGCTGGCCCTTCTCGCGCCATTTTCAAAAGCACACATGAATGTCCGCTTCTCGGGGCCAGGCGTCATCACCTCTGCGACCAATACCGGCGATATGTCCATCGACTCCTTCCGCACAGCCATCCTTCCACTCTACGCGCTGTTTGGTATCCCTCCCGCCCGAATCGAGGTCCGCGTGCTGCAAAGGTCCTGTCCTGGCCCCAGGGGCACCGGCGGCGGCGGCTCTGTCGAACTGCGCTTTTCGAGCCAGGTGCGCCTCCCAAAGACGCTGCATCTTAACAGGTCGCCAGGGAGGATACGGAGGATTCGTGGCGTCGCATACTGCACAGGTGTTTCGGCAAGCAACAACGCCCGCATGATTCACGAGGCGAGGAAGGTACTCAACCCACTAGTGTCCGATATACACATTGCTGCGCAGTACGACCCCGCGCCTCTGGTGCCAGACAAGAATGCCCCAGGGAATGCGAAGAAGAAGCTGGGCATAGGCTTTGGGCTGAGCCTGGTGGCCGAGTCAAGTGTGCCAGGTGTACTGTACTCTGCGGATGTTGTCGCACCGCCGGAGGGTGGCGTGGTACCCGAGGACATCGGCACGCGGTGCGCATACCAGTTGGCCGAGACAATACAACGAGGAGGATGCGTGACGTGGTCGGCAGCTAGAACGATTCTCACGTTGATGGCTATGGGATCAGAAGATGTTGGGCGATTAAGGTTAAGCAAGGATACTGTCGGTACTGAGGAGGTATTGCAGCTGGCCAGGGATCTCAGGAGTTTTGGCGGAGCAAGCTGGGGGCTACGACCAGTGGAAGACGACGATTCCGGTGATATATTGGTATCTGTGAAAGGTTCTGGCGTCGGGAATGTGGGCCGGAAGATTGCATAATACCCCAGAATTGCAAAGGATTCCTTGGAAAGGGAGTTGATGAATATCAGATACTCTGTCGAAAAGTCCATGCTATGCCTATTATCGCCTATCATCGCTGTCTTGTGCGGCGTTCTAACCTTGCCTGGCTCTCAGCGGCGAGCGCCGCCCAGGTTGTCGTGTATCCGGTCAAACGCAACGGGTAGGCAGCCACATTAGAGGCACTGTTGCTCTCGGCGGCCAATGTGCGTACGGAGTGCACAACGTGGAAGTTTGCCAATAGCCCGTTCCCGGACATCATCACATCCAATAAGCTCGGCCTGTCCGCTCCTTGTTCTTGAGACCCCGAGCCGCCCAGTGACCTCAAGATCCGCTGATACCGAGCCTCAAGTTGCCCGCTGCTGCTGCTGTTACTGCTCTCAGTAATACCCTGAGGTGGTCGCTCCGTCACTAACGGCTGCAGTTCGATGTCCCTAGAATCGTCCTCGCCAAGCGGATCATCTCTCAGCACGCCTCGCTCTTCGGCATCTAGATCCTGTGTCGATGCGGTATTCCCCGCGGTACCGCTTGCCACTTGCTCAGTAGGCGTGTTGGTATTCGTCTTTGGAACGCCCCCCGCGGCAACGCTCCGTAGCGTGACCTCGATTTTCTTGAGGCGGTCCTTCTCCAGCCACACCGCGCACATGACGCATTGCAACATCAAGACTAGGCAGTCCAACAGCAAGAGGCCGAGCCTGGACGTCGGCGCCTTCTGTCCCACAAAGTCGATGATGACGCCGCCGTGTAGATAACCTCGCATGGTCTCGCTTGCTTCTGGAAGGGCGAGCAGGAGGTGGAGAAGCATGCATAGCACGTTGGAGGCGAATACGGTGTAGATCTGCGGCCGTGGTGCCGGCATGAGTTTGAGGAAGTCTTCGGGTTTCGGCGTCAGGTACATGTACTGCACGAGAGAGCGCATGACGAGACGGGCAAAGGAACAGCTTCGAGGACAAACACGTTAGCAAACGCCAGTCACAACGCCAGTCACGGGGGGATCGGTGAGGGCAACGATGGGATTTTGCCATACTCCATGTAGTACAGAACACACAGCTCAGCGAACACCAGGACGTCCAAGCTGCTCATGAGGTGTGTCATGAATTCCAGCTTCTTCGCGATGCCGGCTTTTGCCCGGCGTAACCGGGATGACGAGCGTCGCCGTCCGTTGCGAGATCGCCGTTGTCGCTGGGGGTGCTGTCTGGATGGCGCTGGGGTATCGCCATCGTTCTGGGATCTGGCATCACTGTCATTATCGTTATGGGTTGGCAAGCGGGCCGCGGAGCTCGCTGGTGTGGGATCATCGTTCATAGCTCCGCCGCACCTGGTGAGGAAGGCTTGTCGGGTTGAGTTTGTCTAGGTCGGGCCGCACATGTTATGTTGGTGAAAACGGGGTCATTGGTTGTCGGTTCGTGATTGCACAATTAATTACTGGGCACCTCTCGAGCCTCTGGAGTCTGCTCTGGGGTGGAAGCGTCTGGGCTCAGATGATGGGCGAGATACGGTTAATAAGCTGGGGGATGACGGAAGTCGAGGCGAGGGCCGCCAAGCCATTCGATCCCGCCGCTTAGTAGCCCTACACATGCTGTGTCGATCCGGCTGCCCAGGATCGGTTTACCCACCACAAGGTGTGAAAATATTTGGAAAGGGGCATCCTCTCTCAAATCACCTGCAGAAAATTAAAATCAGTCAAGAAGTCAACGATTAACAATTCAGGGTAGTCGATGCTTGCTTGTTATCAACCACCCCTGAATGCCAGGCTATTAGTCAGGATCTTACCTGGTAACAGCCTCAAGATGCATGTCCACTTATGTTCACCAGTCGCAATTGAATTCTATGTCTTTCGAATGAGATTCCTTGTGGCTCCACTATTCTCATGTCGAGGTAGGCCAGTCCCACATCCCCTTGTCTATGCTTCGCCGTGGGAAGCAATGGGAATCGTCAGCTACGTCGCTCAGGTCGATATATTGAACGACAAAGTGCTAGTGCATCCCTGACTATCAGTTGTTTTTACAAGGCTCCCTACATGTCCTTTGCCACAAGGGTTGGCGAGTCCCCTTGTGTCAGTGCCATATTCACCGCCATATTAGATACTTTAATTCCAAAAAAAAAAAAACGGCCCCAGCACACAGCGTAGCCATGAGAGGGTCAAGCCGGCCATCTCCCGTATGTTGGACTAAGTTGCCTCGGACTCAGCCGCGATATGTGGCTGCCACTGGGTCCAAAGCACGAGAGCCTCATTCTCTCTTACTTGTTTAGTCAGACATAGATTCGTGCCAGGCCAATGCAGCAGCACCTGAGGCAATAAACTCGATGGAAACACCAAGCTGATACATTGTTCACCACCAACGTGTACGAATCATCAGGATTCACGAATCCATCGGGGTGTGCTTTTATGTATTTTCCTTGTTCGCATTTCCAGTTCTTAGTCGCCTAGGTACTCGAAGATCCTTCCTGGCAAGTCGTGCAGTTCTAGCAATAGTCAGGTACCTATGTTTCTAGATATCCTAATATCTAGGCAGGTACCTGGGTACGATGGAAGGAGGGGCACAGGTGCAGGCAGTTTACACAGTCACCCCCACCTGGGACTGACAGGGGTCAAGTTCATTTTCCAGACTTTCTGAGGACCCCTCGCTCTGACTCAAAATGCCCGGAGCAACATTTTAGACCTGCAATACGCCCAGATATTCTGCCCGCCCCCTCGAACACAATCCACCCGTTTACACCTCACAGTCGACGAGATGGCGTCGTCTGGCGATCTCCCTTCGGAGATCCTCCTTGCATTGTCCAAGTCCGACCCAATTCTGTCCCAAGAAGCCTTCCCCAATGCCACCTTCGCAGAAATCAAGGCGGCTCTCGACAAACTTGCGTCACGGTCCATGGTTACCTACCAAACTATAGAGAATGACGAAGCAACCCTCGAGCCAGAGGCAGAGGGAATTGTCGCCAATGGTAGTCACGAGGCAAGGGTCTTTGAAGCGGTGCGACAGGCTGTTGAGGGCCTCACTGTCCAGGACCTCGAGAAGACAATCGGTGACAAGAACGTCACCAAGGTCGGTCAGGGGAAAGCCTTTAAGGAGAAGTGGATTTCAAAAGCTAGCGATGGCAAGATCAAGCCGCTCGTAAGTACCTCAGGAAGCCACCAATGGACGGTTCGACCCTGACCATATGCAGACCGACTCGATCAAAGACACGACCAGGGACCAGCTCAAGACCATTCACGAGACGAAAACCTTCCCCGACGCCAAAATCCTCACCGATCTGAAGAAGCGCAAGCTGGTCAAGATGCAGAAAGTCATCCACTTCAGGATACAGAAGGGCGACAAGTTTGCACTAGAGATCACCAAGGAGGAGACGGACCTCACGGCGGAGATGCTGCACTCTGGCGCATGGAAGACTGCGACCTTCAAACCATACAACTTCAAGGCTCTGGGGGCGGACCAGCGTGCAGGAGCTCTGCACCCGCTGAACAAGGTGCGATCCGAGTTCCGGCAGATCTTCTTCGACATGGGCTTCGAGGAGATGCCAACCAACAAATTCGTCGAGTCCGGCTTCTGGAACTTCGATGCGCTATTCGTGCCACAGCAACATCCTGCCCGAGACTTGCAGGACACCTTCTACATTTCGGACCCGAAACAAGCAGATCTGCCCCGAGCGACAGGGCCAGACGACAAGGCCGATTACAAGACGTACGTGGAGAATGTCAGGGCGGTGCACGAGAACGGAAAGTTTGGTTCCATTGGCTACAGGTACCCCTGGTCAGAGGAGGAGTCGAAGAGGCTGGTTCTGCGGACGCACACGACCGCCATCTCGACGGCAGTGCTGCACAAGCTGGCCCAACAAAAGGGCCCCGACGGACGGCCACCACCAGCAAAATATTTCTCGATCGACAGAGTCTTCCGGAACGAATCGGTTGATGCGACTCACTTGGCAGAATTCCACCAGGTAGAGGGTGTCGTCGCTGACTACGGGCTGACACTGGGAGGCCTGATGGCTTTCATGGAGGATTTCTTCAAGAGGATGGGCATCACAGACCTGAAGTTCAAGCCTGCGTACAACCCTTACACCGAGCCCAGCATGGAGATCTTCAGCTACCACAAGGGCCTCAACAAGATCGTCGAAATCGGCAACAGCGGCATGTTCCGGCCGGAGATGCTGGAGCCTATGGGTCTGCCCAAGGACATGCGGGTGTACGGCTTCGGGTTAAGTTTGGAGAGACCGACCATGATCAAGTACGGCATCTCGAACATCCGCGAGCTGCTGGGACACAAGGTGGATCTGAACTTCATCGAGCGGAATCCGGCTGTCCGTTTCTAGACATGAGAATGGGGCGCGGCAGCATCAGAGATGGAAAATTCAAGAACTCATGAGTGCATGTCACAAGGGATGAAATAATGGGTTAGAGGATTTCAATGCCAACTGAAGAACAAAAGTTTGGAGTCTGGCTCCGTGTTTATTACATTGCTATAAACTTTGGCAAACAAACTTTTGAGACCCTCGAGCAAATTTCACGCCATCGCCGCAGCAGCTTCCCTGAAGCTGCCGACCAAATTTCTCCTGGAGTCGGCCTTGATGTGTGTGAAGTCTCCGTGCAATGGCGCGTCATCCTCCTCGTCCGTAGAGATAGAGCCGTCGCCAGCGGCCCAGGTATCGTCGCTGTTGACCTTGGTGAGCAAGAACTGGTACTGTGCCTTGCGGTCTGGCAAACCCCCTGGCTTGTGCCGGGGATACGCGCTGGGCGTTGTATCGTAGATGTCGCACAAGTCGTCTGCCGTCCTGGCGACAACCCGTTGCAGGGCCTCTGTCTCACGCTGAGCGCGCGCAGGGTCACTGTGTGGTGCTATCTGTGGCTCCGCAAAGCTGCCGTAGTGCATGCCATTTGGGATGCTAAAGAGCAGTGGCCCGGATTCAACCTCGTCCTGCTCGACAGGATCTTGTGGTTGGCCACCACCCAGGCATGATGCGCAAATACCCATGGTATGTATGCATGCGCATGAGAAGAGAAGGCGGAGAATGTACAAAGAGATGCTGTTTGGTGCAGGTTGGCTCGTAGAGAGAGTGTTTTTCGGAGGGTGTGGTTAATTTGTTAACCCCACGCGGAGGCTGGATTAGATCGAGTGGTGCATACAAGGAAAACGAAGGGGCGGAAGTGGCTTAGTACGGATTATGCATAGTCTGTGTGTATCGCGAGTTGAGGTTGGCTTCGTTCTTGAAGAAGGAGGATGCCTCAAGAGCAGAAAGACTTCTCGCGAGCAAGGGCCAAAAGATAGATTGCAGTGGTACGTAATGGCGGCGGGGAATGGATCCGAGGGTTCAAACAGTCAATTGATCTTGAGGAGAAAATACCGATGCTTTTATTAACCCCACGAGCTCTAACATGGACGCAGCTTCTTGCCATTGCTTGGACAGCGAGGCGACTCCAAGATCGACGCCCATTCCTGGTGGAAGAGCTACTGCAGACTACATACCAGCTGCAAGTACATATTTGCCGTGACAGGATACCTATTACTAAGGAATTGGTAGACAGACCCTGTTCTGCTAGAGCCGAATCCAAGGTGGAACAAGAGTCATTGAGACGCTAGAGTCATCTCCTTCCGGGCATCGTCATTTCCCCATGCTTCGATCCAGTCTGGCGGAGCCGATGGGCGGGTCTTTCCATGGCCGAAAACGTGCGGCTCCTACTTCGGAGCCCTGTTGCACGAGAGATTCAAAATTTTCCTCGACCAAACTATGTCTGGCCGACAGCTAGCCAGCGTCCTTGACTCCTTGCCCACGCCCCCAATGCAAGCTGCATTGGCTTGCAGTAGTAAGACGTCCCCGTACTGTGTATGTATGGGCTGGGCAGAACTGGCGCGTTCTTCTCATGCACTGGGATGATATCCGGCGATGTCGCGTTGGCTTCGTAGGTAGTTTGTTGCAGTAGCTAGGCCGGGCGGGACCAAACGGGGTAGGAGAAAAATCGGGGACCTGGGAAAGTTTGGACAGGGGAGCTCCCAGCTTGGCCCTGGATCTTGACTGATAGGGCGAGCTCAGTGCATGCTAGCATCTTATCAGCCCCGCCAGAAAAAAGAACCCCCTCAGGGTTCACATGTCCCTGGTATGAACCACGCCCTCACTCTTTCGAATTCAACTCCATAACTTTGTCAATTGGGTATAAAGAGGACGGAAAGGGTTACCAGAGCTGCAATTGGGTAACAGCGCCCAGTGTCGTCGCCTTCCTCGTCGCTTTCTACACCCAAACTCCCTCACACACCATGGCGCCGATCGCGCTGGCAGCTCGAACACCTGCCCTCCTCCGAAACAGTAGTCGACGGCTCCCAGTCGCTGCCACCCACTCAATCAAGAACTTCACAGTCGCAACCTCCAATGCTTCTGCCAGGTTACAATCCCAGGCCCAGCAGCTCGTCCAGAAGCGGAACTTTCTGAGCAGCGCCCGCTGTCTGGCCGCCGCCGCCACCCAGTCTCCGCCAAACCCCAAGGCGTACCTTGAGAGCGGCGTAGTCAAGCCCAAGGAGGCCGTGGACGTTAAGAAGGTCCTCGTTATTGGATCTGGCGGTCTCGCCATTGGCCAGGCCGGAGAGTTCGACTATTCAGGTTCGTAACTCAGATCGTGAATCCGTGGGGGGCTCTACTGCTTGTGTCGGATGAGTCACACGACATGGCATGACAAGAACTTGACCGCTGACATGATGTATCATGAAACAGGATCTCAAGCTCTGAAAGCCCTGAAGGAAGCTGGAGTCTCCTCTATTCTGATCAACCCCAACATTGCAACTATCCAGACGAACCATTTCATCGCGGATGAAATTTACTACCGTAAATACCTTCCCCGAATACGCGCAACACCATTCACTCATCTTGCATGACTTCATGCATGGCATGCTTTCTTGCGTACATGTGACAGTCATGAAATCCCGTGAGTAAAATGCTAACAAGACCTTATGTAGTTCCGGTCACCCCCGAATATGTCACATACGTTATCGAGCGTGAGCGCCCCGATGGCATCTTCCTCTCTTTCGGTGGGCAAACGGCCCTGAACTTGGGTGTCCAGATGCAGAAAATGGGAATCTTTGAGAAGTATGGCGTCAAGGTCCTGGGAACTAGTGTCCGAACCCTCGAGCTCAGTGAGGACCGCGACCTCTTTGCGAGGGCCCTGGATGAGATCAACATCCCTATCGCGAAATCAGTCGCCGTTAACACGGTCGAGGAAGCCTTGGATGCTGCGAAACAGGTGGGTTACCCGATCATAGTCAGAGCAGCCTACGCTCTGGGTGGTCTCGGGTCAGGTTTCGCCAACAACGAGGAGGAGCTCCGCAACATGGCTGCTCGTTCCTTGACACTGTCCCCGCAAATTCTGGTCGAGAAGTCTCTTAAGGGATGGAAAGAAGTCGAGTATGAAGTCGTGAGAGACGCTGACAACAACTGTATCACTGTGTGCAACATGGAGAACTTCGACCCATTGGGTATCCACACTGGAGACTCTATCGTTGTCGCGCCCAGCCAGACACTCAGTGACGAGGAGTATCACATGCTCCGTTCGGCTGCCATCAAGATTGTTCGCCACCTGGGAGTCGTCGGCGAGTGCAACGTCCAATACGCCCTTCAGCCAGATGGCCTGGATTACCGTGTGATCGAGGTGAACGCTCGTCTCTCTCGGTCTTCCGCTCTTGCATCCAAAGCCACGGCGTTTCCCTTGGCATATACTGCGCAAGTCTCCCCATTCTACAGTTTCCCGTCTGGAGGGAATGCTACTAACATCAAGCAGGGCCAAGATCGGTCTTGGGCACAGCTTGCCTGAGCTCCCCAACGTCGTGACAAAGACCACTACTGCAAATTTCGAGCCTTCTCTTGACTATATCGTCACCAAGATCCCTCGGTGGGATCTTGCCAAGTTCCAACATGTGAAGCGCGACATTGGCAGTGCTATGAAGTCGGTTGGTGAGGTCATGGCTATCGGCCGGACCTTTGAGGAGTCTTTCCAGAAAGCTATCCGCCAGGTCGACCCCAAGTTCGTTGGCTTCCAGGGTGACAAATTCGAGGATCTGGACTTTGAGCTCCAAAATCCCACTGATCGCCGATGGCTCGCCGTTGGTCAAGCCATGCTTCACGAGAACTACTCAGTTGACAAGGTCCACGACCTCACCAAGATTGACAAGTGGTTCCTCTACAAGCTGCAAAACATCGTTGACATGACCAAGGAGCTCCAAGCTATTGGCAGCCTCGAGGATCTCAAGAAAGATATCGTGCACAAAGCCAAGAAGCTGGGCTTCTCGGACCGGCAGATCGCAAACGCTGTCAACAGCACTGAAGACAAGGTGCGCAGTCTTCGTCTGGAATACGGCATCCGGCCGTGGGTCAAGAGGATAGACACACTTGCCGCGGAGTTCCCTGCGGAAACAAACTACCTCTACACCACTTACAACGCCTCGACTCACGACGTTACGTTCGAAGACAAGGGCACTATCGTCTTGGGAAGTGGAGTGTACCGTATTGGTAGCTCCGTGGAGTTCGACTGGTGTGCTGTTAGCGCCACACAAGCTCTCCGCAAGATGGGGCACAAGACCGTGATGATCAATGTAAGACATCTTTTGCTACGACGTATCAAGGATTATCTGCTCACCTACTTGACAGTACAATCCTGAGACCTACAGTACGGACTTTGATACTGCTGACAAGCTGTACTTTGAAGAGCTCAGCTATGAGAGGGTCATGGACATCTACGAGCTCGAAAACTCCAGCGGTGTCGTGGTTTCAGTCGGAGTAAGTAACATTATTCTCCTGTTATGGATCCCCGTCTTTCATGTTTTGGGATGTTCCAGAGTACAACACTTTAGGCTCCGTGGCAGAACTAACATCATGCTTCGTAGGGCCAATTGGCTCAAAACGTGGCCCTCCGCCTCCAGGAGACTGGAGAAGCCAATGTTCTTGGCACAGATCCTAGTAAGCATCATTCTGCTCTTTTCACGGTTTCCCACCCGTCATGCCTTGGCATTTTCCAGAACGCATCACTTTGAGACCGTAATAGGTGATTAACATGCAACAGGGGACATCGACCGAGCTGAGGATCGTCAGAAATTCTCTGCAATCCTAGATAGCATTGGTCTCGACCAGCCTGCATGGAGAGAGTTGAGCTCTGTTCAGGAGGCTGAGCAGTTTGCGGAGCAAGTCGGCTATCCCGTGCTCGTCAGGCCTTCCTACGTCCTGTCCGGAGCCGCGATGACGGTGATCAGGAGCAAAGATGAGCTCAAGGATAAGCTAGAGGCTGCTAGCAGCGTATCTCCCGACCACCCGGGTAAGCACTATTGTTCTCCTCTTACGATACCCCGTCTTTTGTGACTAACACTTCAAAGTCGTTATCTCCAAATTCATTGAGGGAGCCCAAGAGATTGATGTCGACGGCGTCGCTTCCGAGGGCAAGCTGATTGTGCATGCCGTGAGTGAGCACGTCGAGCAAGCAGGTGTTCACTCCGGTGATGCAACCCTTGTTCTGCCTCCCAATTCTCTCGATGACAAGATCATGGCACGGGTTAAGGAAATCGCCGAGAAGGTCGCGAAGGCTTGGAAAATCACTGGGCCTTTCAACATGCAGATCATCAAGGCCCAGGACCCTGAGGGCGGCGAAGATCAGCTCAAGATCATTGAGTGCAACTTGCGTGCTTCTCGATCCTTCCCCTTCGTCAGCAAGGTCCTCGGAACAAACTTCATCGACGTGGCTACCAAGGCGCTTATCGGCGAGCAGGTACCAGAACCCACCGATCTGATGGCTGTCAAGCGTGATTATCTCGCCACCAAGGTCCCCCAGTTCTCTTGGACCCGTCTCGCCGGCGCCGACCCCTTCCTTGGCGTTGAGATGGCTTCCACAGGTGAAATGGCTTGCTTCGGCAAGGACCTTGTGGATGCGTACTGGGCCAGCATGCAATCCGCAATGAATTTCCGCATGCCAGAGCCGGGCGAGGGTCTTCTCTTCGGCGGTGAGCTGAAGAAGGAGTGGTTGACCAAGATCGTCGATTACCTATCACCCCTCGGTTACAAGCTGTTTGCCGCGGACGATGAGGTGAAGCAGTTCATTGAGTCGACGTCCAAGAACAAGGTGACCGTTGAAGTGATCGAATTCCCCAAGGAGGACAAGCGGGCCCTTCGTGATGTGTTCAAGAAGTATGATATCCGCGGCGTGTTCAACCTTGCCCTAGCCAGGGGTAAGACGGTGATGGACACAGATTACGTTATGAGGCGGAATGCTGTCGATTTCGGCGTGCCGCTTTTCATGGAGCCACAGGTGAGTTCTAATCCCTGGAAGAACAGGCACCCGGACAAGCATGCTGACTCTACCGTGATAACCAGACTGCAATCCTCTTCGCCCAGTGCATGAGCGAGAAGCTGCCCAGGCCTGAGGGCATCCCATCTGAGGTCCGTCGGTGGTCTGAATTCCTGAAGGGCAAGCCTTTGTAGATGATCAAGTCTAGATGGGTGGAATGGTAGAGGCCAATAAAAATGGCACGGGACATTTCTTAGGGGGCGTTCATAGGTCTTGCTACTTCTGTTTTGTGTGGTAACGTGCAAATAAGCTGTGGCATCTGGAATTATCAGAAAAGCGAGATACCACGCCGTCTTCCTTGCTTTCAAAGAGGAAGCGTGAGGAACTCACGGCAGCTAGGTGAACCATTGGTGGATTTTGTGCTCAGGAGCTGTGGCGATCTTAAAAGTCTTTTCAATTGAATACCACTGAAACTTTTTTCAATAGAGTAAACAGTTAGTTGTATTGAGTGGATGGGTAACCTCCTCTGGTACCTTGGTTTGAAGTTCCAATTGAGAGCTGTTAACGTTCTTCCATTGTTAAGAGACTGAAAAGGGAAAAGAAAAAGTAAAAAGACAAGGGGAAAAAACACAGTAGAGGTACTATGTGCTTAAAGAGGGAAATAGGAAGCAAAGCCTAGAAGGTAATGTATTATAAGATAATGTCTTCTGGAATAACCTCCTATAACCTCTTGCCTACCATTAGATAATCTCTTGTGGGATATCGCCCTGCAAGAAAGAGAATTGGCTCCGATGGAGTAGCCTCCCGTGAGATAACCTCCTATAGGATAACCTCCTGTAGGACAATCTTCTATGGGATAACCTCCTGCCTCCTATTAGTTAGCTTCTTATGGGATAACCTCCTATAGGCCATCCTCTCTTGGGATGTGCTCCTCTGGGATGAGTGTCTTGAGGACAACATCCAGCGAGACATCTTCCTGTGAGTCAATCTCCTGTGGGGTAGCCTCCTCTTCTTACAAGCTACCCTTCCTTCAGAATGATATTCTCTGGCACACATTCCTTCGGCACACTTGCCTTTGGAATAACCTAACGTTCTATGGTACAGCAGCTTTCCCAGTTTCCTCTAGCTTCTCATGATTTGTTTTGGAGGTCCTAAAGACGTACAAGTAAATCAAGTTGGTCCGACGACACTCAAACACTGAAACAATGGTTCAATTTAATCAGACTAATGCTACTATCGCCACTAAAGTAACACCAACAGCGGCTGGTCTATCAATGCAGTCTCCCAGCTCCTAAGTTCCATCGCTGACGGGCCAGAAACGCACTCAAAGCCACAGACGGTAGGTGGCAACCTCAAACGGCCGCAGCGTGATTGGGTAATTGCCATCCTCATCCTCCTCCAGCGCAGCTTCGCCAGGGATCTCGTCCTCGAGCAAGTTGACCTTGGTGACCTTCTGCACATCCCAAGTCGTCTTGATGGCTGCGCGGGAACGGCCACCGAGGGATTCATACAGACGTATGATGACGCACTTGCCCTTGCGAGCGGGTAGGTCACCGCGGCTGACATCCACATCATCCTCGCCTCGCTTGACTGCGTCCAGCACGACCGATGAGTCACCTACCAACTTGATAGGGGCCTCAATTGAAAGAGTCTTGGGCTTGCGGGCCAATACCAGCGGGCTGTTGAATTCGTAGCCGGCTCGGACGGTGGCGCTGCCGAGAGGACCCTCGTGCGGCAAAATCGCGTACCGGATCTTATGTGTGCCCATGTCCGCGTGCTCATCAGGAGCCTTGGGAGAGCGGAGGAGGGAAAGGCGCATCATGTCTCCGCAGGTCGCGAATCCATATTTACTGTCGTTCAGAATGGAGACGCCATAGTTGGATTCCGACAGATCGGCAAATTTGTGGCAGCACACCTCGAACTTGGCCATGTCCCAAGTCGTGTTGTAGTGCGTTGGTCGCTTCACGATGCCATATTGAGTCTCGTAGCTGGCCTCGGTGTTTCTCAAATCGACGGGGAACTCAACTTTGAGGAACTTCATGTCCTCATGCCAGTCAACCTCGGTACTGACCTCGACGTATGATTGCTGGCCCTTGAGAGCGGCAGAGAGGCTGACAGTCGAAACGAGGCTGCTCTTCTCGCTGACCTTGACACGACTGGTAAGGCTAACACGGTAGCTCTTGTTCTCGCTGATCTGGGTGTCGTGGACAGGGAGCTCCTTGCGGGAATCGAGGTGGAAAACCTCAACGTCCCAGGCCTGCCAGTACAGTGGCTTGTCGTCGAAGATAACAAACTGATTAGCCTTCCCTGAAAGGACCTCGCGATCAGAACGGCGGTCATAAAGTGAGGTAATGACGCCATTCTCGATCTTGACGCGAAGCTGGTCATTCTGCATGACGAATACTCCCTTCGAAACCTCTTCGATCGAGACAGCGGCCCCTTCTACAGATGGCCCCTTGAAGGCCCTCAGGGTTAGGTAAGGGCCTTCGCCGCAAGCGACAGCTGGCGTGTTGCCCAGCTCCACAAGACTCTTCCTTGGCCAGAAAAGGCTGTTGAGTGCTGTAGCATCCTCGAGCGAGGTGGTTGTGGTAGTCTCCTCGCCAACACCAAGCGCGGCCCTGGCGTCTGCGAGACACTTCTTACCAGTTTCGTACACATGGGCATAGAGCTATCCATCATCAATCATTTGGCCGAATGAGTCAAGATGTAGGGTGAAGCCACTGGGTCAAAGAAAGTGTAGGGAGTATTTACCTTGTCAGAGTCGTCATAACACATTTCAATGCAGCTACCAGGGAGGCAATCGTGAAACTGGCATAGGAGAACATTCTCCCACATGGAATCGATGTCCGCCTTGGGGTACTTGTATGACGAGTTCTTCAACGAGGCGATAGTGGCAAAGAGCTCTATGGCCCTCAGCATGAACTCGCAGGTCCGGTTGTTGCGCTTATTACGCGCCTGGGTGGTGTATGTGCCTCGGTGAAGCTCAAAGTAGAGCTCCCCGTACCACGTCACGAGCTTGTCAGCCTTGGGTATGATCTTGTCAAAGAAGTCGTCAACAGAATTGCCCATGTGGACCCGCGGCAGGCCACCAGTCCTGTCCGCTATGCCCCTGCACCGACGAAGCTTCTCAAGATGTTCCCAGGTAGGACCACCACCACCGTCACCCTTGCCGAAGACGAGGAGAGAGGTGTGGTCCTGGTCCATAGATTTGTGCTGGCTGACGCTGCGTCTGACATCGCCGAATTCAGCGTTAGAAGTGTAGGTCTCTGCTGGTGGCATGTGACAAACGACCTGAGAGCCATCGAGAGCAACCCAATTGAAGGTGGTATGCGGGAAGTTGTTGATATTGTTCCAGCTCAGCTTCTGGGTCAGGAAGCGATCCATGCCGGCGAGTCTGCACAGCTGGGGAAGCTGAGAGGAGTAGCCGAATGTGTCGGGAAGCCAGAAAGTCTGGCTGCGCTGGCCAAAGTGGGACTCGAAGAAGCGCTGGCCGTAGACGAATTGTCTCACAAGAGACTCTCCGCTGGGCAGGTTCGTGTCGTGCTCTACCCAGCTGCCTCCGATCGGGTGGAACTGTCCCGACTTGACCTTCCCCTTGACCCGGTCGAATACGTACGGGTAGTACTGCTTGAGCCACTTGTACTGCTGTGCCTGAGAGCAAGCGAAGTTCAGCTCGGGGTACTCCTCCATCAAGTTGCACTGGTTCGTCCAAGAGCGTGCGACCTTTCGCTTCGTCTCGTCCCAAGGCCATAGCCAACATGTGTCAATGTGGCAGTGCCCGATTCCGTATATAAGAGGTTCCTTGTCGCTATCGTAGACTTTTGCAGAATCGACGTTGCCAATGTACTCACGGGCGATCTCACGTGCCTTCAGAACGGAGTCCTGGTTGCCCACCTCGATGGTTTCGATGATACGGTTGATGACAGCAAGGGCCTGGTGCTCCTCCCATGAGTCCTTTGGAAGCTCCCTAGCTGCATCGCCAATGATCCACATGTCGATACGCAGCTGTCGAGCCTGGACGTTGACGGCAACAATGTCGGCCTTCCAGAGAGTGAACATCCGGTTAGGGTCAGGGGGCTGGATCGTGTCACCTCCCTGGGGATTTCCGAACATGCCGTTGCAGGCCATCTCGACATAAAAAGTGTGCTCCTTGCCATCTCGGAAAGATTCCGGAAGAACCCATTCAATGCGCTCACCATTGCCGGTCAGGCCCTGCAGCGGGTTTCCGTCTGAAGACCAGACCATACCCTCACTTCCAGAGTCCCAGTGAAATTCCAGACGCTCCTTGCTCCGGAGATCGTCTGGGACGGTAAGCTGGACCTTGAACCAGTGGGTTGTCCATGAGGGGCCAAAGGCATTGCCGAGCTCGGTGTCCTTGAACCCATGCGAGACAGCATCCTCGAAAGTGGGACGCTCTTGTCCTGGAGCAGCCCAAGTAGAAAGTTTCACATGTGGTCGACCAGAGGCACGACCCTCGTCATACATTCTGGGCCCATGAGTGACCGTCAGTGGGGAGCACGTTTGGCAGTATTCGCTGGGCGGGCAAGAGGAGGTACTGACGCTGAGAGAGTGACCTTCCGGTACTGGCTATCCTTGTACTCGCGCTCAATTCGGTCAAGATAGATGTGGTCAATCAGCTTCCCAACCGGTTTTCGGGCCAGTTGAGGATAATCGGCCCTGGGCTGCGAGAGCCGAGAGAGGTTTCGTTCGCCGCCCATGATGTCCCTGTTGTTGACGGAAGCCTTGCTGAGCAAACGAATGATGTTAGTGGACACGCTACAGAAACATCAAACAGTCACGACGTTTGTAGAAATGCTGGTAATATAGCCCTTGATCAAGAAAAGAGAGCAATAGTGTTTGTTTGTTGTTGTTGTTGTTGTTGTTGGATGGGATAGTCTATGTTTAGAGCTCTCGAGGAGCTCTCAGCTGCTGCCAGAGTGATGTAACCTGACCAGGCCCACATGAGCTCCCGCCTGCAGTTAGGCTACTGTGCGTAATTGACCCCGGAACCTTGTGGGACGACGCAGGGGCAGACGGCGCCACCCTTGGGTCGTGCGGGGTTAGCTGGGCCGGTCTGTTCGCTGTTTGTGAGGGACAACAAGTGGGGACAGGCCGGAAATAGAATACTCAAGAGGCGGGGAACTGTTGGAGATGTCTTGCCTGACTGGGGGCATGACCTGAAGCTGTCCAAAAAAGGATTGAGGATTGTATAATTAGGGGAAGCCAAGACAGATTGTGATGGTGTAAAGGACATATGTTCAGTGGGCAGGTGACATGGGAAGGGGACAGCGTTCTCCGTGTTGAAAGTGGTCTATGTATCTCTGTTCTGCCTTGGCTTGTCTCTCCGGCGACGGAATGCCCCCGAGTCCACCGTTTCGACAACAACACTTCGACGGCAGATTGCCGCACAAAGTGCAAGCCAGTCATGTCTTATAACTTACCTTACTTTGTGGATCGTCATTTTGACACAATAACGGTTGTCCATAACAGTTGTCGAATCCGGTCCTTATGTGATGGATGAGTTTGGAGCTGATGCAGAGGTTGGAAGGCATCCGATGTAGGGGAGCAGAGGATGATGAAGGATGTATGTGGGTAGGGTGACGGTTAAGCTTATTGGGACCAAGGAAATGAAAGAAGATGGCAAGTCATGCCGCGTGAAAGGTCTAAAGGTGAGGATTAAGGGCTGCCCATGCCCAGGCCGGTATATTGATATTGCAGCCTGGTGATGATGGATTGGGTTGTATGGATGGAAACCTTCATCACAACTTTGTGATTTGGTAGTATCCGTTCCTGCCTACTTTTGAGTGAGATACTATGAGTCCTTCATCTGTGGAAAGCACAGAGTAGACGCACGCACTTCAAGTTCAGGCAGCCTTCGATTCCAGCTTCAACGGGAAAGAGCCAGATTCTCGTACGACTGGTTGCTATCTAAACGGGTCACATGTGACGATTTATTTGCAGACAGACAATTTGAGACTCCAGGTTGTCTTGCCGGGGTTCTATTTTGTACCAGGCAGAATGAATACACAAACATCATCAGCAGCGACAGCTGAGGAGTCATGAGGACCTATACAGTTGCAGAGTGACCAGGCAGTCCCACCCACCACAACAATTCCAGCATACCTTGAGGCTATGTCACACTTGCTGATATAGAACAAGGCACAGAGTCCATGCAGCCAAGCTTTACCAGAGAGCCATTCAGAGCCATCATCTGATACTCGTCGTTGTTGTGCAGAGGTAAGATTATAGACAGTGGCGAGTTAAGGGCACCTAGGCGATTTGCGAACTCTGAGCGTAAAATCTGTGCTGTACTAGAGAGTACAATACCAGTAGACCCAAGTCTTGCGGCCCACCTGGGTAAGAGACTACTACCGGTTCTTCGACTGCTTCCGTTTCTGCTTCTCCCTCTCGTATTCGTTTGCCGCTCGGCCCTCCTCGCCCTGGATATCGGCCACGATTCTCTTGTACTTCTTCTCGTACGCCTCGTCCCTCTCCTTCTTGGCTCTGAGCTTCTCGCGTGCCAGGAAGTTGGCCTCCTTGCGTATCGCCCGCATTTCCCCCTTCTTCTCTTTCCTGTACTCCGCCCGCAACTTGGCACTCTCCGCCCGCTCTCGGTCCGGGTCGTAGTGCTTCTCGGGGTCGAAGCCATCCTCGAACTTGGGGATAAACGTCTTGATGGCGAGTGGCTTGTGGTGGTGGAGCTCCAGTGGTCTCCGCGACAGAGTCGCGATATTGATGGCGCGAGAGAGATGTGCAATCACCTTCTGAGCATCCTGCAGGAGCGCATCGTGAAGATGAGGTCGATTTGGCTTGGACGTTAGGAATTCCAACGTTCTGCGTGCTGGCTCGAACGTCTCGAAAAAGGATGGCTTCCCGGCCCATGTCTCGGAGGCCGCCAATATTATTGATATGCTGGTGCTCAATAATGCGATCTTTCTCTCGCCAGAAAGGTCGGTGTTCGATGGCCGACAGTCATTGCAGCTAAGTTTGCGGATCGCAGTCTTCTTTGCGCCACTGGTCCGTATTCCAGGGCGTGGTTCGTGTATGGGGAACAGGCCGAGCTTTCGTTTGGGCTTTTCGGGCGCCAGGGCACAGATGGTGTTCAATGCAAAGTTCATGGACTCTGGCACATAGCGCTTTGCAAGCTTCTGGTATTGTAAGGACTGGATGCACAGGTAAGCCCCAGTGGCATAGTCTGCCAGATTGCTCGGGACCTTCTGGCCCAAGTAACGCCCGATTGAGAGCATCGCCGGCGTGGCAACCTGATGGAAATGATCCGATGTAGGGAACATGGAACCAATTGCTGTCAAGACATACAAATCCCCAACTTCAAGTGCCAAGGGTCTTTGATGTCCCATCTCCACAATGTGCGCGCGAAACTCTTGCGCGATCTCGACTGGGAACATCTTGGCTAGAGAATGTACGTGCCGAATCACGTTCTCCAGCGTGGAGTACAGACTGTCGTCAGAGACTGTGCCCAGGTACGCGATGTGCTGCACCAGTGCTCTGGAGAAGTTCCCAAGTTTCTCCTTGTATTCACTCCGGAGCTTGGGATGATATAATGCTCGGATACGTTGAATGACTGTTGGCTGTTTAGACAGCGGTAGGTCCCTCACAACCTCGAGGAATTCGGTGTGATTTTGCGGGCATGAAAATGTGTATGGCAAGCCGTCGTCCGTTGCATTGGCGTTGCCGAGGTTCGTTTCCTTGTTGAAAATGGATTCTTTTGCTTCGCCCTCTGTAAGAAGTCCTTTCGTGAACTCATCATCGTCGTCATCTTCGGCGGCCGCACCCTCGTCTTCGCTCGATGAGAAATCAGCGTCGTCAATATCGCCCAGGTCCGAGCCGCTCGCCACCAAGTCGTCTTCGATCACGAAGTCATCCTCATCGTCGAACCCGAGCTCTGTCGCTGTTGGGCGTGCCTTGATGCCTTTGCCAAGGCCGAAATCGACGTCCTCGCCATCAGTCCTGATGATTTCAAACGCAGGCTTGTTGTCATCATTGACGTCCTCGACCTCTGAGTCGATTTCTTCGTCTTCTTCCGAGTCGCTCACTTCCTCACCTCGCATGCGTTTCAACCTCTTCTCTTCCAGCTCGCGCAGCCGCTCAGCCTCCTTTGCCGCAATTTCTTCGTCTGTTTTCGTCCTCATGGTTGGCTTTGCTCGCTTGTCCTGCGTCATCTTTCTCACCGCGAGGTCGTAATCCTTTTCAAAGCCATCTCTGTCCAGTCCCGCGACAGCCGGTGGTTTACTGTCTTTTTTTTGGTCGTCCAACGGCGTCTCCCCATTCTTCTTCATGCGCTGACCCATAAGAAGTGATCGAATGTCGGCCGTCTCCTTGTCCAGCTCCAGTCTGAGGTCCTCGTCGTCTTCCTTCGTAGCCTGGCGCTCATACTTGTGGAATTTAGACTTGGCGATGACTTCCTCCATCACCTCTTTCTTGGACTTCTTCCTCTCCGGCTCCTTCTCATCGCCTTCTTCGTTGGCTTCCACTTGGTCTCGCAACCGCTTCAGCCTCTTCCGGTTGTGCTCTTCCAGGTCTGACATGTCCGAGCCATCGTCGGAAAATTCCTCATTGAAGTCGTCCTTGAGTTCCCCCTCCTCGTCGAACTCGAAAGCCTTCCCTCCGTGCGTCAGAACCGGCTCGTCGTCATCTTCCAAGTCGAACATTGAGGTTTTCTTGTGCGTTTTCTGCTTCTCCAACGCGAATCGCTGCGCGGCTGCCGCCTCGGGCGTCAGGCTCGGGTCACCCTCGCCAAACCGTCTGTCGAAGATTCCGCCGACCCGATTCCGCCTCTGCATGTCGACCAGGAGCGTCTCCTTCAATCTCTGCTCGCCCAGCGCCTTTGCCATCCCAGGACGTCCCAATATGCCTTTCTTTGAATCAGGCTTGTCAGTAGTCACGGCGAACTTTGGGCCTCGAGCATTCGTCTTGAACTGAAACGGATTGAACTGCTCGCGGATGTTCTCGAGGGCGGCGCCGCGCTGAAGGCGCTTCTCACTGCGTGCCCGTCCATCTTTGGCGGTTGCCTTTTTCTGTTTCTTCGATTGTTGAGGCCCAATAATTCCCTGGTCCCGGAGAGAGGCTTTTAGCCTTTTAAGTTGCGAGGCAGGCATGTCGTCAAATTCCTGGGGCTGCACGAAAGCCTTAAAGGATAATGTGCTCGTCGGAATGACTTGAGGAAATTTCGATCGGTTGCAGTTGTTGTAAATGCTTATCTTATCGATGAATTTTGGCGGTGAGAGCTCCTTGGGCGGCAGAACTGGAACTGGTGGTGGGCGGTGCATGGTATCTAATTGGTTTATTCACATACGTCCAATGCCCTGGTAAACTCAGGTAAGCTGCGTCGCAGCCCAGCGTCACAGCTGGAGCAAACCACCAGACAAACACCATGTCGTTCCTTACCTATGCGCGCGATGAGCGCATGGTGGTGGTGGGCCTAACTGCGGCTTTCGTGGGCGTCGTTGCCACAATGCGCGTGCTCCTCCAACAATGGCGCGACGGAACCGAAATCAAGCCACAGCAGCCTACGACGCAGTACATCACACAAGAGACCGAGGACTCTCTCAAACCAAGCACCCTTGACATGCTTCTAGGTCATTACAACTTTGCGATTCGCGAGGTAGCGGCCAAGATTGTATGCGACAGAGCCGTTAATGACGGCGAGACGATCGACTATTTGCTCTGGGGAATCACACGGCCGGACTACGACGAGCGCATGAAGAACCTGCGGACGCTTGCCTTCATAACAGACCCTCGTATGAACCACCACCTCTGGGGTACTGGTAAGTGGCGGAAGGGTAGGTGTGCAGCACTGCCCAGCAGAAGCGACATGTGAAGGGCTTCTGCGTGGACCAAGTGCATCCGCGCTTCCGGCACTTACTCTGTTACAACAGACCTGGCCAACTTTTTTCAAGACTAACTCAAATCTACAGAAAGCCTATCCAAGCTCAATACTGGGCGCGCTTACTCTGCGTTCGTCCGCTCTCTCGAACACTGCCTCGCCGACCGCGCGCCCTTGGAGAAGCTCGACGACAGGTGGTTTGATGAATACGGGCTTCGCGATATGGCCGAGAAGCTCTGCTTCATGTTCATCTCGCAGCTCATGCAGAAGTACGGGCCGGATAAGTTCATCCAGGCCGGGATCGTAGAGAAGTGGTTGGCAAAGCAGAACTGGGGCGACAAGCCCGAGGAGAGGGAGCACAACTTCTTCCAGTACATGTACAAGACGAACAGAATTGTCGAAATCATTCAGAAAATCCAACAGAGTGCTATCGGCCGAGATGCGTTGGAAAAGGCAGGGCTTATGCCAAAGACAGTGTCGCAGAGCTTCGATGTATTCGCGTCGATACATATCGAGACGGAGATTCTGGACGGCGACAACGCGGAGCCCACGCCGAGGAACCTGGAACAAAGTCCTGAAGAGCAGAGGATCAGACATCGACACCGCGAGGCTATGGTCTTGAATGACGGGACTAGACCTTTAGGGCGGTCCGACATCATCGAGAGAGAGCATCACACGCCACCACCTTGAGAAAGAATCGGGTCGAACTCGACGTTATCAATTACTAGCTTATTGAAGGGAACGTCAACTGCTGCAAAATTCCTTCGAGCCGGCATAACAAGGTGCCTCCCAGCCATGACAAGAAGAGTCAAAATGCGGCTATCGAGTGTGGACTTAACACGGAGAGCACTGAGGTATCAAAAGACGGGAGAGGCTCGACCGCTTGCACTTTGTTAATCCAAGCCAATGGTCCTCAATGCATTTCCAGAAGCAGTTGGCAGTTGGCAGTACAAACCAACCTGCGATGAGCGAGTCGGCTTGTGTGATTGGAAGCTGCTCGGCCTCGAAGCGTTGAGGGGACAGGAATGTGTTGGGGTCCAGTTGTCCATGAAACGAGACAAATTCGAGGGCCGGTCATGTCAGGGTCAAGTTCTAGGGCGAGGCCGTCTCCCTTGCAGTTGGAAGCATTCTATCAAGTGCTGTACATGCAGCGTATAAGGGAAGAAAATTCAAAAAGCAGCAGGTAACATTGTACCGGACATTGGAAGGCACGGGCGACATGTGCTGCCGAGTATGGCCCGAGGATGGAAGCCGGACCCGGGTCGGCGTCGACCCACAGGAATGTGTAGATACCGACGGTGGCCGAGGCGTTGGCCCACAGCGTCCCGAAAACTTAGTTAGGCATCTTCCGATCTTGGAGCATCGTTATCTAGGCTGTACTGGTCATGCGGAGGAATCCACTCTGTTGCCACTTCAAGGAAGTGTACCAGGCCAGTTGGTTGGCACTATTGGACACGGGTTGGGGCAGAAGATGCTCATCATCTTGGGCTCAAATCAATGTGCCGGATCACTTCCCGAGTTGGGCTTCATTGTCAATGACCGTCAATGGGTAATCTCCGAGGTGCCCCAGCCTGCCCAGTTGGGCCAGACCCTGCCCCAGAGGTGTGGTGTGGGTCGTCTGGTCTCAGAAGGCATGCTGGGCATGTAAGGCCAGCTAGGGGCATGGCCGGGGTCTAGCAACCGTTGTGGATGCTCCCGTCTGCAAGGAAGCGCCCGCCATTCGCGAACGCCTTTCCGGTTATCTGCCCGAGTCTTACTGTGTATTAATTGTCTTGAGGTGTGCGATCGACGCCTCACAACAGAACAATGGCAGCCTGGGCTCTACTGTACAGCTATTGTTACTGGGCAGTGGACGAACCCTTTACCTGGATCGTCTCGTCAGTAGCACGGGTCTCAGGCCAATGACATGGTGATACTTGGCCAGGCGTAAACCGCGATTTGTCCCTGTGGCGGGGCCGTACCGTGTGAAGAAGTCGTGAGCTGGTCACACTGCTCTGGTTGGGTAGCATTCTGTCATTCTATGTGAGAGGAATTTGCCGACCAACCGACGTGATAATCTCTGGGTCCTACCATAGGTTCTCTGCAGCAGACCCTTCTCATCTCCTTTGCCTTCTCCATGTCCGATCGACCGCCACGCACGAGTGGGATGACGGCCAGATGGGGGAAATTGAACGAGACCATCTACCTGCGGCATCCTGGATGCTGATACGACGGACCACCAGCACCGAGAAACATGCCTCTGCAACTGCACTACTAGATAGACTACTCCATACCTATAGTACCGTACTTAGGACACGGGTGCGCGTCATTGGGAGAAGAAAAAAGATTGCGGCATGTGTGCATAATAGTGATAAGGGGTCTCCTGTGCGCCTGGCATCTTCCGATGCGTGATCAGCTTCCCATAGCACCTTTGTCTGTCACAGCTTCACAACACGTTGGGCCTGATCCGAGCTGGACATTGGTGTCGTTGCCCAGACAGGCATCTCGAAGCCCGCATCCCGCCTGCAGGCCCTTGCATATAAACAACCACCCCCCCCCATCCATCCACGACAGCAGCAACAGGGAGCGCGTTGGCCTTGTCACTGCCCGCGTTTCTGATATTTGTTTACCTAGATTTCTCTTTCATTGATCTCGAGAGACGAACCCTCTCACTGCCACGCATCTCAGCATCTCAGCATCACCGCGAACCACGCTCTACTGTCAACCTCGGAGAGACGATCAATCCATGTTTCCGACGGCACGAGCCAGACGTTAGATCGCCTGAAGTCAACCCAGAAACACACAGACGCCGCTACAAGCGACACGGGTTCTTGCAAGCCCAACCTTGGGAGCTAAAAGTCGGAGAGACGGGAAGCACCAGCAAGAAACATCCTTGCGGACGGCTAGCCCTCGCTCAGGCCAATAGTCGAAACTCAAACTCCAGTCACCTCCCCCAGCTTTGTCAATTTTCGCGACAGGAACAGACCATCAACAAAGACTGGGACGGCCCGCGTTAGCTTGAGGCTGACAGTCGCGTCAGGAGCGTGTCGCCGCCTGTGCCCTTGGGATCCCGGCAGATTTGCAGCTTCATCCAGCCTGTGTCCAAGAGCTGTTGTGCTGGACGGCTGGACGCCCCCGTTTTTTCAGCGTCTGTGGCGCCCAAAAGGAGCAGGGTTGTAGGGGCAGCCTTGGGACTACCACGCTGGGGCCAGCCAGAGTGGTAAATGAGATGAGTGATTGAGTACCTAGGTAGGTGGCATACGACAAGCTGAAGGGACAGTACGAATTCGACACCTCCTTTTGACCCCCCTTCCCCCCCCCACCCCACCATGGCATCCGCTGGGCAAACCGCAACCCTCCTCTCCTCCCCTGCAACCTCGTCACCACAACAAACACACACTGCCTTGCCAGCAGCACCCCGGGCTCTTCGACATCCAACCCGCAAGGCCACAGGATTAGGCAAGATCGTGACAGCCTCGACCCCGAACCTGAGTGGCCTCTTTTCAGCGCATTCCAAACTCGCTTCACTGCCCTCGCTGCAGCGCAAGGCCTCACAGGCAACCCTAACGTCGACGTCTCTCGCCGCCGTCCCCGATGCGACCGAAAGCTACCCACTCGCCTCCCTGAACGAATCGCCTCCGCGCAAAGAAAAGATGCCTCCCACTCCCAGGGCGGGCGCCCTAGCCGCTGCTGGCGAAGACCTCGCTCTGGGGGACGAGGTGGATGTGCCTGGCAACATGCGCGGAACCGTTCGCTTCGTCGGCACTGTCGGAGGGAAGAAGGGCACATTTGCCGGCGTCGAGCTGCACCCTGACTTTGCTGCGCGCGGAAAGAACAACGGCGACGTGGACGGGTATGTTTTCTGTCCTGCCTCCTACTTTGCGCAGTTGTCAAGACATCCTCCAATGCTAACACACCCTTTGCAGCGTATCTTATTTCGCCACAAATATACCTGGCGCCGGTATCTTCCTTCCCTTGAACAAGGCCGTGAGGCGCGAGCCCTCCTCAGCCGGCGCGTCGATCTCGTTTCCAAAGACTCCTGTCTCTGCTGCAAATGGCCTGAAGGCAGGCACGCAAAATTCTACAAACTTTACCCCACCAACACCTTCTTTACCACAGTTTTCCAAATCAGTCGGCCCCGGACGCCCACCCAGCCCGTTGGGGAAGAAATCGAGGCCTTCACTACCGCGGCCAGAGTCGCCTACACGAAAGCTACAGATGACGCCTGCCGGGCGCCCTAGCATCGGCATCGCGACACCCTCTAGCAAGACTGCTCCTCGATATGGCAGTCCGACGCAAAGCAAGTTCTCGAAGAGCGTGCACAGCGCCATGGCGCCAGGCGATCCGCCTAAAAAAGGAATGCTACAACCAAACCGCAATTTCAGTGTGGGACCGCGGAGCTCATCAGCGCTTTCGGGACCGACTGCAGGCTTCACCACAGACGAAGAGACAACACCTGCCGGCAACGGGAGAGCATCGGCCCTCAAATATAGGGCTCCATCGCGGCAGGCCGGCAGCCACGACGAGGAGATCGAGCGGTTACGTGCCGAGTTGGAGGATCGCGACAGGCAACTCAGGGAACAGGCAGCCACATTGGCAGACATGGAGAACAGCCTCACGGAAGTGCAGAGTCTCATGGAGCAGGCTGAAATGCCCCCACCTCCAAGCCGGAAGGACAGCCTGGGCGACAAAGAAACAGGGGAGCTACGAGCACTGATCCGGGAGAAGAACGAAAAGATCGCAATGCTCACGTCCGAATTCGATACGCACAGAGCCGACTTCAGGAGTACTATCGACACACTGGAACTAGCAAGCGCTGAGACGGAGAGAGTGTACGAGAAGCGCATAGATGAGCTGATGCAAGACATACAACAAATCCAGGAGCGGAATAGTGACGTCGATGTGGTTGCAACGCAGTTGAAGCAGCTGGAAGAACTCGTGCAGGAACTGGAGGAAGGGCTCGAGGATGCCAGGAGAGGAGAAGCTGAGGCCCGTGGGGAGGTGGAGTTCCTGAGGGGTGAGGTCGAGAGGACAAGGACCGAGCTCAGGAGAGAACGAGAGAAGGCAGCCAGTGCGCCAGATGGCACAGATGGTCACTCCCATGGGGACAACTCGGCGCTCTTCAAGCAGCTGGAGCAAAAGGAGGACGAGATTCGAGGCCTCAAAGCAATCATCCACTCTCTGGGCAGAGACTCGCTACCGGACGGCGCCGACAGGCCACAACCTCATCGGTCTGTATCGCACGAATCCAGGCCCAATGCAGACGACCGCATCGCGCGCGAAAAACTCGAGCGCCAGGTCGCAGAACTGCGAGCCGCACTAGACGAGAAGACGAGCAAAGAGGAAGACATGGAGCATGAGATGGAAGCCCTTAGGAGGGGTAGCAGTGCGACCGTGCGCGGCAACGGAACCATGGCGCAGCGCTCATCTGTCCGGGACTCCCGTGACACGGTGGTCCTGGCTCAGGATCCGGAGCACCGCTCGCCAGAGCAGCAGCAGCCTGGGCAGAGGCGGTCGCATCAACGGGCACACACGTTGGACACAATGGCCGAGAGCGACGCCCTGTCCTCGGTCACGGAGAACAGCACCCTCTGGTGCGAGCTGTGCGAGACGTCGGGCCATGACATTTTGACCTGTACCAACATGTTCGGCAACCCGCCTGCAGCGCCGCCCGAGCCCTTACCGACACCCAAAGTGACGGACCAAGGGGGCCTTGCACCACCTCAGACCCAGGAGCACGACGAGCACAAGGTGGCCCCACTGTCTCCCCGCCTGCCACCAGCGGCCGAGCCTGCCGGACGCGTGTCCGAGCCCGTCAAGATGATTCCGAACCTGAACGACCCGGGCCCAGTGGCGGGCAAGGAGTCGGGCGTGATTGATCCGGAAGCGTGGTGCGCGCTGTGCGAGAAAGACGGACATAATAGCGTAGATTGTCCGTTCGAGGATGCCATATGATTATTCCATTGGTTATGGGTTGCCTGGTCTACCATTTAACGTTATTGCAAGCGAATCCTGGTTAATGGGATGGCAGTATGAGAATATGATGGCTTTTTAATGGAATGCCTTTCTGTGCTTGTGGCATTGTCTAGTACCATTAGCACTCTCGGCCTTGCGTGTGCTGGCGTTTTTCAGGGGTTAAGCCTTGGAGTGTCTGGTGTTTTCATGGGATTACGAAGAATAATATATTATCTGCGCCACACGGCTCCATCCTTTATCTAGCCCTCTTCCGCACATGGCGAGTACCATATTCTGCTGTGGGTGGTAAAAATGTCTTGGTGAAGCATGCTCCAGTTCTATGTTGATGTGCTTCCGGCTTGCAGGGGTCCAAAAACTCTAAACAGAGTTGAAGATTTGTGTTGGATACGAAGCGCCTGAGCCCAGCTTAGACTAGGATGCCCAGATCATTCGTACAGGGTCGAGGAACCCGTGCTGCTCATATCACGATGCGAAAGCTCGATTCCCACTTCAAGCTTGTCGAGGCTGGCCAGGCTAGAAATTGGGCAAGTCTTGAACCTCTAGCCTTGAATACACATATTTCCGCATGAAGAACACCCGATAGAAATGGGTACGGCACCCCTATACAGGCTTGGTGACTGCCTCCACAGCTGACACAACCCTATTCATTTCCGAAAATCTTGTCTTAACCCAGTCTCCAATTGTCCACCTCGTCCATGTTTTGTCCCGATAGACAAGCAAGACAATCCCCTCGTATCTTAAATACATGTGGATATTGTATGCAAGTATGGAGTATCCTATTAATAGAAGACTCATTTATTATTTTTAGCATCAAAGGGTCTAGGGATGTTCCATGATGAGTAATTAGTCATGAGGCTGTAGAGCTGCATCTTTGGGTCCAAATACACTGACTTTGACTTTCTACAAGGAACGTGGGTTTTCTTTATGGATCAATGTCTGTTTGCAGTAAAGTAGACTATTACAAAGAATCCATCAATAAGAATTCCCAATAAAAACCAGGGCAAATGTTGAAGTGGTGATGCACGCTGTGCCGCAGGCGGTTACAGCCGAACTCGTCAGCCTCGTCTAAGTGGCCTGTCCTGTGAGTTGCAGCCTTGTCTTGCTAGTTACAAGTCACACCAAGCGTGCAGCCCATCTTGGAATTCAGACTTTTCTACTGGAGCTGATATCCTAAGAGAGCACTGCTCAACTGAAATAAATTAGTAGATGAGAGGATACTGACAGTTCTTGTTTCCTGCACGAATTGCTTCTGGTAAGAAATTGGCTGTTCAAAAGAGCTTAGCTGAACCTGAGCACTCATTCTGACAACAGATCGGGATGCGCACCTGTAATATCTAACATGAAGAAGATTTTCTCCACAGGATAAAGAAAAGACACACAAATTTCCCTGCTACTGCAACTGCCGCGGTTACGGGACAAACAAGGCCCTCTGAATGCCTCACTGCTCAGACCCATTCAGACAGCGTACAAAAGAAGACATCAACCTATGGCCTGTTGAAGAGCCAGAGAAATTTGATATCCCCAGATAAATTTCACAACATGATTCGAAGACAATCACAAGGAGCTTATCAACACATTTCGTCTGCGAGGAGTCACCAGGTCAACTAGGTCTAGACCATCCACATCCGCATCCAGCTCGAAAGGTCCGCAAAGCTCACAGGCCACCATCCTGATGATGCCGTGTACAATCACTGGCCCAAAGTACTCGTTGATTCTCTACTGGTTTACATAGCCTAGGTGGATGTTCTCCAAGGTCGCCTGGGTAATGTTGATCATGTGTTCGTAGACAAACTCCAAAGCGTTGAGCCAGATGATGGGTTCAACGATTTGTCCCTGTCGCTCCTGCACGTTTATGGCCACCCGGACGAAGACTCTCCTCACTTCTTGGCCCAAGTCGCCCTGCATCACCTGTTCGCCAAGCGGGTGTCTGTTCACGATCCTGACCAATGAATGCGCATCAATCGCTCTATCGCGACAAAGACCCGGCGTCAAACATTGGCCACTATCGGTGGTTCTTGCGAAGAGCATGAAATGACCAAGGCAAAGTGGTTCTATCTGTAGGTTGCGGCCCTACACACGCTGCCCGTCGTCAAGAATCAAGCTGCAAAGTAGTCCAGAGTGATCACTCCATGGCACTCCTTCGCAGCCATTGCCAGCAGTAAGCTCATTCTGAGAGCCAAGTGCGACCGATAATCTCTCTGGGTGAAGTATTTGTATGTCCAATGGTTTGAGACCCAGCACGGCGACCTTATCCAACCGTGCCGGGGGAAACGGTTCTGACTTTCCATCCAACCCCCAAGTGAACCCGTCCTCTCCAGGATGCAGCCGCTCCCAGGCGTCTACCAACCCGTTCCTCCCTGACCCATGCCGCTTGGAGTAGACGGGCCAGGGCCTTTCGCGACATTTCTTGAAAGAAGATGATGTCGGGACCGCAGCCATCTAATGAAATTTGCTGGATTTGGAAAGTATTCCGCTTATGCGGGACTCGTGATTGTCACCGAAAGCATCGACATTCCAAGTCACAAGTCGTAGAATCCGTCTTTGTGACGCTGTTGAGGTCTGTCCGAGAACGCGTGCATCCATGCGATCCGATGGAACAGGCGACCATTTGCGCGTTTCTTTGTCGAATGCGTGCCAGCGTTGGAATATAGGCGGCAGTGAATCTGGCAAGTCCGGGAGCGGTGTCGAAGTGGACCATGCCAATTAGCGGGTGCGGACGTATGATATGATAGACATGGTGACAGGTCTTGTACTGGGGTCGTTGTAGTCTTTTGAGACACAACATAGGGTCATATGATGTTGTGGCAGCAAGAAATGCACTGAGGTGGTATGAACAGGCAGCCGTGGTCAGTAAACGGGCTCCACCAAACCGATCTGTTGGGCGAGCACGCTTTGAGCGATCCCTGCGCCTTGTCCCATCTCAGAGGGGACACATCTCGTCAGCAGGCAGGGCATCGCAGTGGCAGCATCCTTCCTCATCAGCAAGCCTGCTATGAATGGTGGTTGCTTCCATGGATATCTGCCAAGAATGGCATTGCCGGTGTTATGTGAAATCATTCATGATGGAGGTGGCCTTTAATCCAAGGTCGGTAAAAGACAGCGCCATTTCTAGGCATGCATTCCAACCGCATGCAACTCTCGCGAGAATTAGAATTCGCATTACACAGTTGAGATACCGAATGAGCTTTTATCGCGATGGCGAGCAACGGCGTGGCATGCACATAGTCAAATAGATGACAGGTACAAAGAGAAGAGACTGAGATGACTATTGAGAAAAGGTCTCGTGCAGAACAAGCCGTATCAAATGCTAGCGTATGTTGGTCTTGGGTTCAGTAATTCTTGCGTCGGCAGGGATGACAATATTTAGTGTTGAAAGTAAAAACATGGTGCCATAGGTTCATCTTGTCTTTGCCACAGCCGAGGTCCAAGTATCCTCGCCATGTTCGATAGGTATGCAAAAGACTTGGAGTTACTCATTCTCCAAGTTCCTGTGATTCTGCCAGGAACAGGCGATCGCTATTTTCGAGTACTGGTACATTCATACTGGCCATTTTGGAAGCTGGAAATGGGATCAAAAAAAAAAACCCGATTGAGAATGAGTATCATGGCGGTACTACTGCCATTGAGGAACAATAGATCGGAGAATCATCGAGACAGCTGAGTAGTGCGCCGTAGTCATGCTCTCTCCGCTACTTTCCCTGCCTTCCGCAATAGCCGGCCGGGCCGCAGCTCCCGCCTGAAGCGTCAAGACGCCAACTCCGCATCTTCCACTTCACCCGCTCTCCACAAAGCAGCGTCTTGGTTTGATGTCTCGTCAAGACCTTCGTTCCGCAACTGATCCAGCCTGCTTGGCACCATGAGCTCACTAAAGCGGAAGCGGTCCCGTCAGGCCTGTGGGCCTTGTCGGGAGCGCAAGAGAAGATGCGACGGAAATGAACCTTGCCTCACCTGTACGGATTGGGGATATTCCTGTTACTACGAGCCTGAACTTCGACATAGGGCCTCTCGAGCCGCCGGCCAGGCTGTTCCCGGGCCACCTTCAGTAGGACCACAGCAGCCTCTACAACCAAATGTCTCTGAGCCTAGCACTGTCGGTTCTGATCACAGCGGCCTGGTCCGGCGCCTCGAGGCCAACTCCGGAGCGGCCTTCGTCAGGAATCTCGGCCTCAAGATCGATCCAACAAAAGCACCCAAGCTAAACCTCTTTGGGTGGAATATTGGATCAAGGCAATTGTCTTCA
Organism: Diaporthe citriasiana; assembly: GCA_014872975.1. Lineage (NCBI taxonomy): Eukaryota > Fungi > Ascomycota > Sordariomycetes > Diaporthales > Diaporthaceae > Diaporthe > Diaporthe citriasiana. The sequence continues at coordinate 551,426 of JADAZS010000001.1, read as the reverse complement.
CAGACGGATCTCGCTACTTCCCCGCTGCCTGTTGTTGAGATCACCTCGCTGGAGCATATGAGATTCCTTGCCCAGGTTTACTTCGACAAGGTGGACCCTTGCTACGGGTTCATCGATCAAGAGCAGTTCTTTGCAAAGCTGACTGCAAGATGGGAATCACCTCAAACACCCACCATATATGACAGTGTCTTTGGCGGGGTCACTGCCATCGGCTGTCTCTTCTCACAACGAAATGCCACAATCACCGAATTACATCTCGTTCGCTCCGCTCGGGCCTGCCTCGATAGCTATCACCTATCTGGTCCCCCACCCATAGACCTCCTGACAGGTTGGACCCTCCGAGTGTGCTATCTCCGGATGACGGACTCGCCTCATTCGACCTGGATCGCAAGCTCCACGTTGATGCACCTTGTCGAAGCCTCCGGCCTTCATCCGGGGTCACCTTCAGTCCTCCTACCTAGTGCACAATGCGACCCAGATATCCAGAGGAGGCTAGTGGGAGTCGCCCATCATCTCAATGCGTGGACTTCCTTCGACCTGGGGCTCTCCCGTGTTTCTTTCCGAACGGATGAGTTACCCCTGCCGCCGTCACCGAAGCCGGGTGACTACACAGCTGAAGTCCTGGGCCTCCTGCCCGTATCAGTCAGCCTCGACCCGGGAAGGCTGAAGCAGGAGACGGATCTCACGTCAACACTCTCTGACGTTGTAGGAGGTATTCACACCAGACCGCCTTCGGTACTTGCGCAATGCAATCTGGTGCTCTGCATTCTGCGACGCATACACACACAGAATCTCGACATATCGCCCGGCCTGGCAGGGCAGGTACTGGCGTTGTTAAAGAAGGGACTTGGCTGTGCTCGTAAGATGGTCACAGAATGCTGCCCGTGGCACCAGGTTGCGAACGTGCCTTTCCACGTGCTCTGCTTCCTCCTCGTGATGGATACACGATCGTCCCTTGCGATGCTCCCAGAGGCGATGCAGGCCCTGAGCCTCGTTGCGTCAACCTACGACACGGAAGCCATGAGGGAAGCCCACAGTGCTGCTTGTCTTTTGGTTCTGCTGCACCAGCAACGGAGAAGGGACGACATTGCGATCCTCGGCGAAACCCTCAATATCCACCATCAAGAGCGACCGACGGTAACAACACCACAACAAATCAGTCCCAGCGCCGAGGACTATTCCTGGCTTGGCGCCCTGGTCGCTGATCTCCCTGGGCTGCAACGGATCGACTTCGACCAGTTCCTGCATGCAGATTTGATATCTGGGCCTTCTTTTATGGGCGGATCTGGCTGAGAAATTGAATTGTGAAAAAAAGAAAAAAAGTGACAAAATGTTATTAATCAACCCGGCCGGAGCAATGCTGTGCTGTCACGGGATCATCTAACGCTAGGTTGGAGCTGCAGAGTAAGCGGTGCGGGAATTGCGGCTTCCACTCTGCGCCACCACCTAGTCCGAAGAGGCCAGAAGAGAGCCGCAACAACCGAAAGAACGTCCAATGACAAATCCAGGTTAGGTTGTAAGAAGAAATCAATCATATCTTGGACAATTCCCCGGCATCCCCCTCGTGTCTCTGTCGTACCTCGCATGGTGAATTTTATTTGTTAGAAGTGTCTCAAGTATCTACACCGGGACCTATAGGTGAGCTCACAAATAAGGCTGTACATCCTTGGTGTATCGAAGTCACCCATGTTGACAAAGCTGTTGCAGGAATTGACAGAATGGACTCGATGGAGAAAGTGTCCATGGGAATGGGTAAGCCTCTCCCTCCAGAGCTGCCTGACCCGGACACATATACGGTCGATTTCGATGAGGTAGACGATCCACAACATCCCTACAACTGGAGTCGCTCCAGCAAGTATGGTTCATCCTGAGTGCTTCTTTTTAGATGACCGAAATGCTCACAATACTTCTTCCGGCACAGACTCTTCGCCTCCATCCTGGTCTGCCTCGGGACCTACATCGTGTCCTTCAGCAGCGCCGTCTTCGCCCCGGCCACCCAGGCAGCCAGCAAAGACCTCGGCGTCTCGAGGGAGGTCGGGACGCTGGGCACCACCTTGTACGTGCTGGGCTTCGCATGCGGCCCGCTGATCTGGGCTCCCGCGTCCGAGCTATGGGGCCGCCGGTGGCCGCTGACCATCTCGATGCTCGCCGGAGGCATCTTCACTGTTGCCTCCGCCGTGGCCAAGGACATCCAGACGCTGACCATATGCCGCTTCTTCGCTGGCGCGTGCGGCGCGGGTCAGCTCACCGTCGTTCCGGGCTTACTGGCGGACGTATTCGACAACACCTACCGCGGCGTCGCCATCTCGCTGTACGCCCTGGCCGTCTTCGGCGGGCCCTTCACCGCTCCGTTCGTGGGCGGCTTCATCGTGTCTAGCTACCTCGGCTGGCGGTGGACCCTTTACATACCCGCGATCCTGAGTTTTGCCAACGGGGGGGTCTCGCTCTTCTTCCTGAGGGAAACGTACGCGCCGTGCATCCTTGTCGAGAAGGCCGCCACCCTTCGCCGCCAAACTGGTAATTGGGGGATCCAGGCCCGGCACGAGAGGGTTGACGCGGACGCGAGGGCGTTGGTCGAGAAATACTTCACTCGCCCGTTGCTCATGTTGGTGACAGAGCCTGTGATTCTTTTTGTGTCGATGTACATGTCGTTCATCTACGGGCTTGTCTACTGTCTTCTCACAGCCTACCCCATCGTGTTCGAGGAGGTGCATGGCATGAGCCCTGGTATCAGCGGTCTTCCGTTCTTGAGCCTTCTTATAGGGCAAGCGCTAGGCCTCGTCTTCATTCTTTCGAAACATTCGACCTACGTGAAGAAGCTGGCAGAGAATGGGAACGTGCCGGTTCCCGAGTGGCGGTTGACGCCAACTCTCATTGGGGCACCGATATTTGCAATGGGTATCTTCTGGTAACTACAGTCCTTTCCTCGAGTAAATATCCCAGGTTCATATTGACAGTGTCTCATTCCAACAGGTTCGGTTGGACCGGGTTCGACCCCGAGATTCACTGGGCCGCACCCACCCTCGCTGGCTTGTTCATCGGCTTTGGAATTATATGTGTCTTCCTACCTTGCTTCAACTATTTGGTTGACGCGTATCTGCCACTGTGAGTTTCTCTAGTCTAGATTTGCTGCCGTGTATCTTCAAAGGAAAACTTGTATCTTCAAAGGAAAACTGACTTCCTGGTAACAGAGCCGCATCAGCAGTCGCTGCCAACATAATGCTCCGCTCAGCGGTTGCAGCAGGGTTCCCGCTTTTTTCAAGGCAGATGTTCGAGAACCTGGGTGTGCAATGGGCTTGTACTCTGCTCGGTTGTCTGGCGGTGATCATGATTCCGATCCCATTTGCATTCAGGATACTTGGACCACGTTTGAGACGGAGAAGCAGGCTCCTCCAACAAGCTTCTGTATAGTCCTGGAATGAAGAAGTTGATATCATTTCACCCAAGAGACACCTGACAAGCACTAGCATTGGGACCACCTACGACGAGTCGTTCAAAACCGGATTTTTTCGGCTATTGACAAAGTAGATGCCACATCTAGTATGGTGCCGGACATCGTTTCCAATCTTTCTGTTTCCTGCTTCAAATTTATATGCAATGAAGACCAACTGCCCACAGACTTAGAGGATGACTCCAGCTGTCGCTCCAGTATCCAAAGTCAAAGTGATGGCATTGATAGAGGCAGCAGTAGGACTGCAAAGATACAAGCAGGCCGATGCAACCTCGTCTGATTCGATCGGGCGATCGAGGGAAGTGACTTTCTTCAAGATTCCGGGTGTTTGTGGTATCCTCCGACATTCCTCTACATACATCGGAGTCCTCACCTATGTTGGGCGTATTTGATTGACACGAATGCCTGTATCTTTCAGATCGGTCGCTGTTTCGTCCACTGGCCAGTGATGGATATTGTGACGAGAAGTTCTCCATAAGACATACCCGCAGCTTTTGTGATGCCCGTCACTGCATGTTTAGAGGTTGTGTAAGAAGCTTTCGCAGGCAACGCGACAAGTGCCATGCTGGAAAGACACATTTACGATAGAGCCTGCACCAGCATCTCTGCTTCCGTATCTTCCAAGACTGGCCGAGACAGGCTCCTGAGAGCGCATGATCTTCCCAACAGGCTGTGTCACGAAGAAGACAGCTTTGGTGTTGACTCCAAGGACCCGATAATAATCGTCAGGATCGGTCTGATCGAATGGAACATAAGAAGAAACATCCACCTGTGGCATCCCGCCGTTAGCGTTTGTGAGCATCCAGCGTTAGTCAGTACATCGTATCCATGTTGTGGCAACCCACCCCGAAGGAATTGATGCAATAATCGATACGGCCGAAGCGTTTTACGGCAAGTTTGACCATGGCATCCACGGACGCGGCGTCCGTGACATCAATAGAGGTCGAAATGAATTGATAGCTAGGATTGGATGCCAGAGCCTTGCTTCGTTTAGAAGCTTCGCCTCCTTACTTCGAATTGATATCCGCGAGCAATGCGCCTTTGACACCAGCTTCAGCAAACGTGTAGGCAACTTCCCTTCCAATACCGCCGGCCGCCTATGGAAGAGATGTAAGCCCCAAGTTTCTCGATCTGGCCATGAGAGGCGGGGTAGTTGGTGCTGCACTTACCTACCTCGACGACAAGGGTAACTCCATCAAGTCGGAACTGGGCCATTGTCACGGGGGCAGTCGATTCAGAGCAAAGCCAGCTGATCCCAAGGAATTGACTCTCCTATGTAAGAAAAAGGTCTCAGAGTGACTATATACTCACGGCTTAAATAGTTGGGCTAGAGGTGTATGAGCTAACTAGGTTATTTCCGTGCAGTCACTGCAGGTGAAAGAAGGAGGCTGTTTCTATTTTCCAGGGGGAGACCCCCTAGGACCCCCCTTCTCCTACGCTCATCATGAATACTCTGCTTAGGTAGGTAAATCTCCTCACACCCCACCTTTGGGGGGAGGAGTCAGTCTGGTAGGGGAAGCTTCTAAGTAGTTAAAAATCCTTAATAGCTATATACCCTATAATATTAGTATATAGGCTACTTTCCTATAAAGAAACCCCTTCTACTAACAATTTGTTAGTAAGTATAGGATTTATAGGTAGTAGTTAATATTATACTAACTATATAAAGTAGAGTAGTCCTTTAGTTATAGTATATAGATTACACCGTAATTACGGTGAGTGCAGTGTAACCAACACACAACACTCGCACATCTGTGACGAAAGAAAGTGGATATGTGTTTATCACTATAAACATGCAAGTTCAATTTCTCGACCCACAATAACCTCCAGGATTGTTGCTCGTACGACAGCCACTATAAGCTCATGGCACCCCCATTAGACACCAACAAAAGCACACATGTCGATATCGCATTGTGAAGCGGACTCTATCTTGAATACTGTGAGAAATGTGGTTTACAGATGTTGGCTCGGAGTGAGAGAATGAATGGTAGGTAGTATTGTGATAAGCAAACACGTTATGTGGTCCAAGAGGCCAAGTCAACCCTTGGTGAGCTTGTCGAATTGGGGGTTAAAAATGCTCCTTCGAGCGACTAATTCATGAGGCTTGATTGATAATATGCAATATGTGCATGTAGAACACAAATCACAATACACCCTAAATAATTTCTTCCAAGTTTACCACGAGTCTTATTCTTCTACAGCTTCTTATTTCTTTACACCGAATCTATTGATTTATGATTGTATTGGCCTGCCTGCTTTCCTGGCCGGCACAACCTGTCCGGCCGGGGCGCCAGCAGTTGAACCCCGCCTTTAACTTCGGCTCTCGCAAGGGCTTGCGTGTCCCAGCCACACACGATTCTTTAGCTAGACGATATCATGAACCAAAGTCCCCATTGTGTCAGACAATCAACGCTCCGCCGTCCAGGAGAGGTTTAGGATCCTGCGTATCCCGATCACGAATACAACTTGGTACAAACAATCAGATCGGCCCGCCTGGTAGGACAGTCAGGATGATGACCGAGAGCCCTTGGCCTGTTCGAAGAGTTCTTCTCCATCCTCCCCCACTCGATGAGGTGGCTGCCGCGGTGCGCGATGGACTACAGTCGAGCTTCGGCACGGCGAGTGCTTCAATTTCCATCCCGCCCGACCTGCGCCAACCGCCCTTCCACCTCGCTGGGCCGGGCCTATCCGGAAACCCGCGTGTCGCAGACATAGGCGGCCAGCGAAATCTCTTTCCCGAATTTAATCTGGAGAAACGGTACGACTTGCTCAGGATTTCTGAGCAGATGGATATGAAGAGTGGCGTCCTGATTGGAGCAGGCGCCGGGCCGTTCTACGACCTGGGACGCAACATAGAGCTGATGCCAAATATCGCGTTCGGTTCTGCCTCGGGCGGGGAATTGAGGAACCGCACTCGCTATGCTAAAGTTCTGGACGACGGCAGCGCTCTATGCGAGGAAATTGGCAACTCAAAGGGCTGCGCGCTAATGTGTAACCTTTTTGGCTCTGACGGGGAACAGGGGCCATTGCTGCACATCAAGGCGAGAGGCAGGACAGGGAAACTGAACTTCACCCAGGCTATCCAGAAGGGCCTCGCTGATGTCTACGGCGACCGGCTGATCAGCCTCGGTGGTGTGTTCGTCGTTCGCTCGGGCAAGCTGAAGATGCATGTGATGCCGGACTTTCCAGATAAACCCTTCACGTGCCGTGAAGACGTCGACGAGTGGCTCCATTTCTTCGACATGGACACACCGATGGTTTGCTTGTCCGTCCTCCATTCCGGCGACGACAAGGACCTCGGGCTCAGGAAAGAGCATACCCACTGCTTCGGGGCCGACGGTGCTGAGGACAACCGGAGGGGCGGTCACTACCATTTTGATTTGGATGAAACCATGGATTCAGTGGAGTATGAAGGATGGTTCAATATTGCCGAAAATCTATACAAGATCGACTAGGCAAGCTTTTCTGTCTGTTCATCCCAACTCAACCCTTCAGAGGTGAATACCCAATTGAGCTGCTGACTGGCGTCAACCTGGGTAAGAAGAAAGAAAAAAGTATTGAATAATAGGCCGGCCAGGAGTTGAACCTGGCCCTCCCGGGTGTGCTTGAAATCTTAGGTAAACGAAGTCAAGGCAAGGTCTCACACTGACTTTAGCAGAGGAGTAAGGAAACCCGGGCGTACACCGCTATACTACCGGCCTGAAAAGTCATCACACTGTTTTGTTTATATCCTTGGGTCAAAGTCTGGCTAGTAGGACGGTGAGCACCTGGGTGAGGCTAGTCGACCGCACGGCCACCTCCTAGCAAAGTAGTGTGTGGGTGACCATCTCTGCTGTGTCCGCCTGAATTTCCCCCGCTTGATCACATCGAAGGGCGCAAACGTCTCCATAGTCGAGTGGCATCTAAGTGTTGACAATCTAGACCATTGGTCGCCTCTCAGCCAGAGATGTGCGCGTGTCCGGAGATAATTCGAGAAACTCGTACCTAATTCAAAGCCTTCCGCTGTCCTTGGGGTCATTGGGCAGCATCCGTTCTGCAACATCAGAGTCGTGCACCAGATGCTGAGAAACACTCCCGTTACTTCTGTCGACATGTGTGTCTTTAGGAAAAACGCTTCCAGCCTTGTTGCGTTTCCAGGAAAGTGCAACTGGGCTCTTAAACGCGTGACTTGCTCCATGAAGTGACGACCGGTGTCTCTGCGAGCTTATCTCAGAAGTTTCGGCGGAAACAGTGCTGCAAGTCCAACGCCAGCGTCTGGGCGGCCGTTAGTCAAAGGCCTTCCAATTCAGAAAAGTGCAACCATGAAAATCCAAGACACAAAATGTGTTGAAAAGTTATCTGTGGGCATGGGTATTACTGACCTTCAGTAATGTTCACAACATCATGTCCAGAATCATGGCATCGAATCCATCACCGATGTCCAAAGACGTATGTGCGGTTTCAGTTGCCATTGCTGGCTGTCAACTCTGTCTGTCGCCTCTTTCAGAACGAGGTGTTTCGTCAATTCTGGAGTTGGGCTTTTCAGAACTCGGCATGCTGTCAAGTCGGTCGGCATCCTTTTTCAGAATTCGGTATGCCTCCTGGTAGAATTCTCTTATTAGACCCTTTGCCACCTCCGCCTGTCGTCGCGCCTCTTCAACAGGTTGGAGTGCGCATGCAAGTCTACCATTGAGTTGAGGAATTTTGGATCCAGCCTTGGGTGAGCACCGTAGTCCAGTAGCATCTGAATGACAGGGCTATTGTTGAGTAATGATTCTCCACCCATATCTGCTTTAGAATCGTGCAGACATAGATCTAGAGGGCGACCGCTTCGCAATTGAAGCCTTGGCCCACTTTCCTCCTCGTTTGGATCCGCACCGCCTTCCAGGGCAACTAAGAGCTCAGCAAGCTTGAATTGGATGGGATAGCATTAGATGGAGGCCCAGAAAATTGCACTTCCTTTTCTCTTGTGGTGGCATTGAGGCTGATAGCCCTGCTTGATCGAGTGGGCCTCCTGTTGGACGCTTTCTTGCTCTTGAGCTGTGAGATAGCCTTTTCAACCCTCGCCAGCGTTATCTGAGTCGGCTGTCTTGCTGAAGTACGCACCCATCCTGCAGAATCGTTCTTTAGCAGGCGTACGAGTATCTCGTGCTGTTGCAGCATGTGTAGCGATAAGTGGAGGCTGACTCACCTGGCGTTAGGTGAGTTGGATGTTAATGCGCTTTCTCGCAGGGTGGCTGTGACGAGGCAAATTTGGGAAAGTGTTCCCTGGAAAAGAACGATGTTCTTAAATTTTTTTTTTTTTTCATCGGAAACTGTGTTAGAACCCTCGGTGAATGAATCTAACACAAGTGTCTCAGTGATTCGATAGCTATGCCTGGATGCATTAAATTGTGCCTGGGTACCTACCTAAGGTGGGTATTCAGTCTACCTAGTAAACAGGATCGTCGCAGGGGACACAGCTCTTGAGGTGTTTGTAGTGTCGCAATGCCTGCTACTTAGCCTAGGTAGGTACCTAGGTACCCGGCCCCTGGCGCGAGCCCAACTTGGGTGGCTTGGAGCTCTTACAAACGGTGGGAGGGAACCCTGGAAACAGGTGCAGCTTACGTATCACCGGGGACAGGTAGATGCATGGTTTCGTTCCAGCTATTGTAGTCTATCACCAGAAACAACCCATCTATTTGGTATTACATCTGCAATTGCACATGACAGCAAGCACTCGTCTCTGTCGCAATTACCCCCAACTGATCAATTGATGCCGCCCTGTCCGCGTATCTCTCATCATTCCAGCATCTCTGACGCGCACCATTGAAACACGCGCCACATCGTCTCATCTTGGATAGTGACGCCAGCCGAGAGAGGTGATTGTGGACAAGGCGCCGTGCCCACCTCATCAGTTCGACGATACCTTCCTCCAGCAGCCCAAGGTTTCAGCTTTTACTTCTTGCGCCGATCCAGCAGTCACCATGGCGCAGGTATTCCTCGACCTCATTACCTCCTTCGGGAATTGCCTGAACTGCTTTCCCGGTTCTCCGTCGCTCAAGATCAACAGTCGTAACTTCAAGATTCTGAGATTACTCGGCGAGGTAGGCCAGCTTCCGTTCCCCTTCAGAAGCAGAACGTCGGACTGACGGGCATGTGCCCCAACAGGGCGGCTTCTCTTACGTCTACCTCGTCCAAGACACGTCGACCTCCGAGCTATTTGCACTGAAAAAGATCCGATGCCCGTTCGGCGCCGAGTCCGTCGCACAGGCCATGAAGGAGGTAGATGCGTACAAGCTCTTCGCCAACACGCCCGGCATAATCCACAGCGTCGACTACGCCATCGCCTCGGAGCGTGGCGGCGGCGAGGCCTCCAAGACAGTTTACGTCCTGCTGCCATATTACAGGAGGGGCAACCTGCAGGACCTCATCAACGCGAACCTCGTCAACCACACAAAATTCCCCGAGAAGAAGCTCATGCACCTGTTCCTCGGGGTCTGCCGCGCGCTGAGGGAGATGCACGTCTACACGGGGCCCGGCAGCGGGGGCGGCTCGGGACCCGAGAGGATGGAGATGCGCGTCAACGGCGTGGATGAGAACGTCGAGGCGGCGCAAGGCATGTCGAAGAGGAACCAGGAATCAGGAGGAGCGGACGAGGACGACGAGACAGAGCAGCAGAGGCCATTGATGCACGGCAATGAGGGCGTGCCGGAGGGAGAGATCAAGAGCTATTCGCATAGGGATATAAAACCTGGTAAGGATGTCGCCTGCCACCCGATCTGTCTGGAACCTATGAGTAGGGGGGTTACTGACATGCACCAGGCAATATCATGATTGACGACACTGGATCGGCACCAATCCTCATGGACCTAGGCTCTATCGCCGTCTCCCCTATCCCTATCACATCCCGGTCCCTGGCCATCGCGACACAAGACACGGCAGCAGAGCACAGCACGATGCCATACCGGGCGCCGGAGCTCTTCGACGTCAAGACGGGGACCGTGATCGACACAAAGGTAGACATCTGGTCGATGGGTTGCACATTGTACGCCTGCCTAGTAGGGAAATCACCCTTCGAGATGCGCAGCGACGAGACAGGTGGCTCGTTGAGTATCTGCGTGCTGGGCGGGGACTGGCGTTTCCCTGATGAGGGGCCCGGCGGCACAAAGAGGAAGGCGCCGGCTAGGAGAACCAACACCGGCATGGGCCAAGGCGGTGGTGCGAATGGCGCTGCAGAGGATCTTGTTATCAGTGATCCCATAAAGGAGGTTGTAAGAAAGTGTTTGAGCGTGGAGCCGAGCGAGAGGCCTGACATGTGAGTGTCATTTTCATGATCTGATGGTATCGATTGAAGTTCCCACTGACTTTGTAATCACAGAGATGAGTTGATCAGGATGGTTGAGACAGTGGTCGACGAGCTGCCTGAGGATGACTCGACGTGAGGTGTCTTGGGCTGAGTGTGAGAGCGTCATCTGTGAATCAATGTACACACTTCATTTACGGACGGTAGACCCCAGGGCTTGGGTGACTTTGTGGCGTTAGGACTCTGCGTATGGCTCAGAATGAGTAGTAATGCAGTGAAGAATATCCGAGTTCAAACGGGCATAAATAAATACCAACCGGCAATGCACCTTCTCGGGATTTGTTCTACATCAATTGGGCGGGCCCGGCGTTCGAGTTTGATGATGGGTTGGTGTGAGAACTACCTAAATGAGATGAAATGAAAATCGCAGCTTCTTTTCCCTGTGAACGTCACCAAGTCCCACCATGTCAAACAAACCAAACATCAACACTCATGAAACCGCAACCATCCACATAACTCCCATTTTCTCTGACCTCCTCACAAAAGGAGTTGCTGTAGTTTGCTGCGAGAATTCAAAGCGCTGACGCAATGCGATCTTTCGGCAGCAAAACTGAGAAGGCTGGCAGTCTTGGCCGTCAAAACAGCGTGGATGAGGCCGACCCCACCACATCGGCATCACCCCCAGGCATCGACAGAGGTCAGAATGCAGGCGCAGTGAAGGGGCCGGTGGAGGACGAAGAGGAAGAAGAGGAAGAGGACGACTACATGAATATGACCTTCGATGACCCGCCCGCCAAGCAACCAGAGACCTCCCTGCAGCGCAGCCAGCGCCTGCGGAAAGAAGGCCTCAAGCGCGGCATCGTGCCGTCCAAGGCGGAGCTCGCGGCGCAGGAGCGGCAGAGGCGCGAGGAAGGCCTCTCGAGATCACTCATCACCGGCGCGGCGGGGGAAGGTCCCGACGGGACAGCGGCGGCGGCCTCCTCGGCCTCCTCACCACACCCAAAGGCCAAGAGCAAAGGGCTGGCGATGATGGCCAAGATGGGCTTCACGCCGGGGTCCGCGCTGGGCAGCCGCGACAACACGACGGCGCGCAGCGAGCCGCTCCGCATCGAGACCAAGGAGGACCGGGGCGGCATCGGCGCCGACGCCGACAAGAAGAGGAAGCTCGCCGAGGCGGCCGAGGCGGCCGGGGTCGCCAAGCGCGCGCGCCTCGAGGAGCTCGGCGACTACAGGGTGCGCATGGCGCGCGAGCGGGACGCCGCCCGCAAGGAGAAGCTGGTCTTTGCCGCGCAGAAGATCGCTGAGAAGATGGACGAGGACGGAGGGGGTCCAACACCCCCTGGTGGTGGCGATACTGCTGCTGTTGCTGCTGGCAGTGGGGCGAAGGCGGTGCCGTCACGGCCGCTGAAGTCCGTCCCCGTCGTCTACCGCGGCCTAGTGCGCCACCGCGAGGAGGCAGAGCGGGACCGCAGGATGCGGTACGACCTTGAGCAGAGCAGCGGAGGGCTCTCCGCAAGGCTGCCGGCTTACGAGGACGAGGGTATGGACGACGACGACAAGATGGCCCTGGGCGGTGGCAGTGGCGGTGGCGGCAATGCCGGCTGCACCGAAAAGAAGAACAAGACCGTCTACATGCCCGCGGACGACCTAGACGAGGAGGACGCGGAGCTGGACGAGTTCGAGGCGCTCGAGGTGGGCGACAAGCTGGTGAGGCTCGTTGCGTACCTGAGGGAGAGGCATCGCTATTGCTTCTGGTGCAAGCTCGCCTACCCTGATGATGAGATGGAGGGCTGCCCTGGGTTCACGGAGGAGGACCATGATTGATCGTGTGTGATCAATTGGAGGAACAATTCAGACCGGCCTCGATGTTCAAACGCCGGCAGTGATCTTGCCGAGCTCCAGTGACCAAATACATTTCTGGACAGACAGGTCTGATTTGATCTGGGCAGCATTCAATGAGTGTCGTCCTTGCAATGCCGCATTACCCTATCGTCAAGCAATGGTGTAAAATTAGAACCAGTCTTACAAAAAGGAAACACAAATTACAGAGCTTGAGGTCGATATTGGGTTTACAAATGTTTCTGTTTATTCTCTGCACCTAGATGATCCAGTCCAGTGGCCCGTACGTTGCGAACCAGACTCCCAAAGCTGTGTCAGGCTATCCATTGTCCATTCCCAATGCCAATTCCCAAGCGTAAAAAACAGGGCGACTCAGATACCCTTCCCATATGTATGTATATCCGCGCTCAAATGAAGCGCCGACACGGGTATCCGAAATATTACACGCGAATGAAAGCTCCTGAACTCCTGACAAGTAAAAGCCCTTCGAAGTTATGCCAAAAGTCACATGCCGTGTGCGTGTTTCTCCATCGTCCTGCCCATACCCGTTCCTTTAGATTGCCAGACGGCGCTTTGGCTCTGGTACGGTTACTTCGACCTGTTCCATGTCGCTGTCACTGTCGCTGCGCTTCCTCTTCAGCGACCCCTTGCCGGTTCCGTTGAGTGCCTCCTGGGAGATCTCATCCTCAGTAGGCTCCTGGGTCTCATCTTCATAGTCGATGTCGTCGTCGTCATATTCCCCATCGTCCTCTCCGTCATCTTCTGGCTCATAGTCCTCGGGCGCATACCGGAAGCGTCCCATGTCGTCGTCGTCGTCATCGGTCTCACTGTCGCTGTCATCCAGATTCAACGCTCCCAGTAGAGGGATGTCGATCTTGGCGAGCTGAGACTTGATCATCTGGTCCGCGACAGAGAACAGCTGACTGTCCTTGTCGGGCGTCACCTCCTTCTCGACGTCGAATTCTCTCTCCTCCATGTCCAGTTTCGCGTCATCCCGCATGCCATTGTTGGGCGACAGGGCGGCATCGGGTATGTCCATGACCCACTTGCGGACAACCTCACCCTTTGGGACTCGCCTCATGGCGGCGGCAGTGTTCTTCTCGCGCAGACCACGGCGGAAAGCCCGCTTGCTCTTGCGCCTCCTTCGTCCGATCCGGTCCCGAATGTACCATGCCACTACAAGCATGGCGGACTGCATCATCTCCTGGCATTTCTGCCTGTGACCGGTAGCCCACGTTTGGCACCGCTGCTGTTGGTAGTTGAGAATCGCTTGGCATCTCTGCTGGTAGAAGGCTGCCATCCGGGAGACCATCTGGACGTATTTGGGGTCAGCGAAGGCTGGATGATCGCCGCCGAGATCAAATAGGTGTTGGGTAGCGGCGTCTGGCGACGCGGATGGCGGTGGGACCTTTGTCTCTGTGCTAGATCCGCTCGCAGACGGTGTGGATGAGGACCTAGCAGATTCTTGTGATGATGATGACTGCTGCTGCTGCTGCTGTTGTGGCTGTGGTTGTGCTTGTGGCTGTTTCTCTTGTTGTTCTTTCTCCGCTTGCTCCTCGTTCCTCTTCTTCAGATTTAGACGCTGCTGCTGTTGCTCTTGGAAATGCTTCTCCAGGAGCGAGGGTTCCTTCTTAAGCGTTGGTCCATGCATCTCCCTGGCAAACGTTTTGAGAAGTGAGGGATTCGTAAGGTTGTGCGCAAGGCCTGGGATGGCTGCAGGGGCGTGACTCGGACCGTGTTTGAAGAAAAACTTGTGGTCTGGCGGGAGTGGTAATGGAATTTGGGAGGAAAGATTCAACATCATGGGGAAGGTCGAGGCATCCATGGTTGGTGATTACACGAGGCAGTAGGAGAAATTCGGTGACAGAGGTGGCGTGATAATCGACGTTTCTCGGGCCACTGCACCGGCCGATTTCGCGGGCTTTACACTTGCAGGTGACTAGGTCCCTGTCGGTCCGCAGCCTTGTATGAGAAAGAAGTATTCTTGTTTTCCGGTGAAACCTGCTGGGAAAGAGCCAAGTCCAGGACTTGAGCAGCGGAGCAGGCAGGGAAAATGTGAGAGCAAGGCGATGGATAGATAGATAGATAGATATCAAGAGAGAAGGGGGACAAGAACTCCTGCACCCCGGAGGCGGACGGTGGAGACCGGAGGACGGGTTGAATAAATACAACGCGTAGAGAGCGAAGTGAGCAGATGGGACAAAAACATGAGATGCACTCGCATCCACGCCGCTCAGGGGGGGGGGAGAGGAAGAGAACGGTGTCGGCCCTACGGCTGCAAGCAGGCAGTCAGGCTGGGGAGTGGGCAGGGCATCAGCCAGCGTGGGATCGCTAGGCAGCGTGCAGACGTCAGTACCTGATGTTTGGTATTTCGTGGAGAAGATGGGCTGGTCCCAATCTAGCTCGCGATGGGCCCATGGGGCAACGGCGGCAAGGGGAACATCAGCCTGACGGGCGAGATGGGACGGTGGGACTGGGACTGTGGCAGACAGAGAGAGGCTCGCAGACGGCGCAAGGGCAGCGGGCATTGGCGGGCAGCAGGGCACAGGGCGATTGCATTGTCGAGGAGCTGCTGACGGCGGATGAACCCCGCTGGGGAAACGGCAGAGAAGGGGAGGGCTCTGCAGAGGAACGGGCAGACGTCTTTCGACTATGTCGTGAATATTAGGACAGTTCTGAGCAAAGAGCGGGCCAAGCTGATAGACATCGAACGAGACGTGATGAAATAAATGCGGCCATCGGTCGATCCCGACGGCTGCTGCACAAGGGTTCCTCGGGAGCCCTGCCCTTGGCTTTCCTCCCCCCCCCTGTCCCCCTTGCCAGCTGCCATGTGCCGCAGGGCCTGCTGCTGTGTGCTGTGCGCTGTGCGCTGTGCGCTGTGCTACTGTGTAACGTGCCCTGCACCGCGCTTCGCTGCTTTGATTTGCTTTGATTTGATTTGGTCAAGCTTATGCCACCATCAGCCCAGTCCTGACTCCAGTTCATTTCTTTGGGAAGTGATCCGGGGCACAAACCACACGTCTCTCCAAACTCAAAATCGCGGGACCGACAGCCCCTGCCTGTTGGGCCCAGCGGCGTGGGCGCACACACAAGAGAAAGAAAGAAAAAATAACACACGCGAGCGCGCGCGCAGGATCTGAGAGGATGAGTGAGAGCGGGGTTAGAGGGCGGACGAGCACGCAGAGACAGGGTGCGTGCCGGATTTACTTCGTGGCCGCTGTTTATTGCCCGACATTGATTGATGAACGCGAGATGTCCACTGCCAGATCCAGATCATGTGTGGCACGTTGGACAGGCTGTCGATCTGTGCTTGTTCCTGACCGGGTAGCTTGACCGGCAGACTGCCAAAGTGACTGACTGACTGACTGACTGACTGACTGACTGACCGGCTGGCTGAGTGAGCGTGGTATTGTGTTACTTCGCGGGGATCTCGATGATCAACCAGCACATCCACGGTTGTGGCATGGCTGGTTGTTGTGGTGTTGCGACCCTAGTGACAAGCGGGTCTGCGGCCCGAGGTGGAGGACTGGCACCTAGAGTCGTGTCCGAACTCAGGGTCCTGTTCGCCTTGCCCTGACTCCTGGCATGTACATATATTTCACCCATGCGATCGGTGATGCGCGATTCTCGATTCTCGATTCTCGAAGCGGGTGATCCACATTGAAAACTTACTCCTGACTGCCTGACTGCCGACTCCGCGAGGCCGAATTGATCACTAGCCGTATTGATTTCATGCTACACGTGCATGGCATTCCATGTATTTCATGTAGTCCATGTACCGTTTTGACAACCAGGTCTGCATTCATCTGCCGTGTGCCAATACTTACAGTGGGACGTGTCGTGGGTAGTTTTCAAATGCGACAGTGGTCAGTATTTACCATATGTATAGCCGTGAAAATGGCCTTTCCACAACATCCTGCAGGTTATCACTCGACATATATGAGGCCATTTGTATGGGGTGTTGTTCTGAGGCTATCTTACAAACACACTGTTCAGTACTTGCAAATGACGCATAGAACTGGTTGGGGTCTCATGCTAAATGTGAAAACACGCGAAGGAAAAAAGAAACATCAACTATAGGAGGCACAGAATGCCCTGAGATCGTGGGTATATGCCCATTACTGGAATCGAACCAGTCACCTCATCATGGCTGCTTGGAAGCAGTACTAGTGATGCGCTCTACCGATGAGCTAAACGGGCTTGAACAGCAAATTTTGCCGAATATTATGATGCCTGTGCAAGTGGAGGCGGCTTGACCGGTGATCCATCGGTCCCGAACAACGGGGAGGGATCTCGCGGTAGGGGTGGGTGGGCTGGCCTCCAGACCCTGACCCTGGTCCCTTACCTAACCAACACAAATAAAACAACACCACACAAATCAGTCCACTTTCGACTACGTGCCTCACGCCAGCGGGTTCACCCATCGCCACTCATTTCGCGCTTTCTGGTCGTCTCACGCAAAAACATCTTGCAAGGACACTGGACTTGGACTGGAGATGGGCGCATCGAGGCCATTCAACAACGACAATCAGTCTTGATGCTGCCCTCATCCCTGGGTCCGGCCGTTCGCTCGTCAAGGGCAACATTCCACAAACGGAGATTTCACTCTCACCTATTGGGAAAATGGCCAGCTCCGACAGTCACCTTACGATGCAGGTCCAGCAGTCGACGCCATGGCATCCCGACTCGGGCGCATGTAGTAACGCGTGACTTCCCCCACACTCTCACCCACACCCACACCCAGATCCGGGGCAAGAGGACCAGGACTGTTGTCAGCCTAGATGATCTCCCCCAGGGGCTCGTCCGCGCAGACTCCCTGCCTGCCAGCCCTGCCGACGAGGAGCAGGAGCCCTCAACTGCTCCATCATACCCTACCGTGGTGCTACAGGCGCGCCGGAACATGCAGAGGTTTGACAACTGCGTCCTGTTGACACGTGTCGGTGGGTTCTACGAGCTGTACTTTGAGCACGCGGACGAGTACGGCCCGCTCCTGAACCTCAAGGTTGCCCAGAAGAAGACGGCTGCCGGGCCCGTGCCAATGGTAATTCTCTGCCCGGTCTCTCGTCCCCTCCCCTCTCGCCCGCCCTTTCGGGCCAGACATCGTATGTTTCTGCTCGGGCCTGACACCATCTTCGAGGATTCTAATGCTTCTGTCTTCGACACTAGGCCGGATTTCCATTCTTCCAGCTAGACCGATTTCTCAAGATCTTGGTTCAAGACTTGAATCGATATGTAGCCGTTGCTGAGGAGTTCCCAAATGCGGCTCCAGACCAGGCGAAGTCGGGTGGTTTGATGCATGACCGGAGGGTCGCCCGCATCATTACCCCTGGCACTCTCATCGACGAGCAGTTCATGGATCCTTATGCTAACAACTACGTCATGGCAATCCACCTGCCTGGGGATGATTGTCCTCAAGCTCCGGCATCTGCGGCTCTTGAAACAGTGTCTCCCGATGGGGGCCTAGGTGCTGTGTCTGCTGATGCTCCCGGAAATGCCCCCATTCCCATTGGGCTGGCGTGGTTGGACCTGTCGACAGGCCACTTCTTCACGCAGGCCACCACTATGTCTACGCTGGGCTCCATGCTCTCGCGCGTCTGCCCGAAGGAGGTCGTATTGGACGAAACCTTCCAGTCACGCACCGGTCATGCTATTTTCTCGATCCTCGCTGAGGAGAGACAGCTCATCACATATGCCCCCCAGGGCGAGCTGGTGGCTATTTCTGACTGGGAGCCAATGCTTGAATCAGAAATACCACCCCACACTCTGGAGTCGTTCACGGATGTTGAGATCAAGGCGGGCGGCTTACTGCTCCACTACGTCAAGGACCGCCTGCAGGGCATCAGCATGAAGCTTCAGCCTCCGCTACGTCACGAGACCGTGCAGGTGATGAATATTGACAAGAACAGCATGCGGTCCCTTGAGATCAAGCAGACCATGCGGGACGGCACATTCCGTGGCAGCCTGCTTCACGCGATCAGACGTACAGTTACAAAGAGCGGTGCCAGGCTTCTTAATGAATGGCTCAGCGCCCCCTCCACGTCCTTAGAGGTCATCAGATTTCGTCATGATCTTGTAGCTTGTTTCATTGCCGACGAGGTACTCCGCGAAGGTATCACTCTGCTATTACGAAGAAGCCATGACTCCCAGAGGCTTGTCCAGAAGTTTGCGCTCTGCAGGGGAGATGCCGATGATCTCCTTGACCTCGCGAGCACAATTAAAGCTACGGAGGACATTGTCTCTATGCTCCTGGGAGCTGTTCATACTACTGATGCTGAATCGGCCGCAGCGAAAGAATCTCTAAAACATATGACAGACCGCATCGACCTTGAAACCCCCCGCAAGCTGGCCCGCCGTATTCGCGAGGCGATCGATGAGGAGGGCATCGTGCAGCAGCATCAGATCGAAGACAGCGAGGCCGGGAACATGATTGCACTGGCCCAGGAGATTGTAGACAATGAAGGCTCAGCCGAGGACTCATCGCTGCTGCCAAAGTCGGCCAAAAAGCGCAAGCCAGTTTCCCTTCAAAACTACTACGGCGAGGACAATGAGGTCTGGATCATGAAGCCAGACGCCAGCCGACATCTCAAGAAACTACACTCCCAACTCGACACACTTCTTGACGAAAAGGAACGTCTCACAACAAGCCTGCGCGAACGGCTCAGCGCACAATCGCTCACGTTGAAGTGGACCCCTGGCCTTGGCCACATCTGTCATATCAAGGGGAAGAAGGACCTCAAGTCGGCGTCGTCTGCAATGGCCGATATCCCCGGGCAGCTGGGCCGGCAGACGCAGACGTCGCGCTCCTTCCACCTGCCCGAGTGGACCGAGCTTGGTCGGCGCCTGGACCAGGCGCGGTTCCAGATCCGCGCCGAGGAGCAGCGCGTGTTCCAGGAGCTCAGGCAGCAGACGGTGCTCAACATCGTCAAGCTGCGGCGTAACGCGCGCGTGCTGGACGTGCTGGACATTGCGACGTCGTTCGCGCGGCTGGCGATTGAGCAGAACCTCATCCGGCCGGTATTGAACAGTGGCACCGGGCACGTCATCGTCGGCGGCCGGCACCCCACCGTCGAGGGCGGGTTGCGGGAGGCGGGCAGGACGTTTGCGAGCAATGACTGCTTCGTCGGGGCCGGCGGCGGCGGCGGCAAGGGCTCCGGCCACCACGGCCGGGTCTGGCTCATTACCGGCCCAAACATGGCAGGCAAGTCGACCTTCCTCCGCCAGAACGCGCTCATCACCATCCTTGCACAGATTGGCTGCTACGTGCCGGCTTCGTACGCCGAGGTCGGGCTCGTGGACGCCATGTTCAGCCGCGTGGGGTCAGCCGACAACCTCTTCGGGGACCAGAGCACCTTCATGGTCGAGATGCTCGAGACAGCCACTATACTCCGGCAGGCCACGCCGCGGTCGTTCGTCATCATGGACGAGATCGGCAGAGGCACGACGCCCGAGGATGGGTGCGCGGTGGCCTTTGCGTGTTTGCACCACCTCGTGCACGTCAACAAGTGCAGGACGCTGTTCGCGACGCACTTCCACGGCGTTGCAGACCTGGTGGCCGAGCGTGCGATGCGTGTCGAAGACGGAGGGGACACGGGCGCGGTGGAGATGTACTGCACGGACGTGGCTGAGGATGAACAGGGAGGGTTTGTCTACGTCCACAAGCTACGCAAGGGCCTAAACCGACAGAGCCATGCGCTCAAGGTCGCACGGCTGGCGGGTCTGCCAGAGGCGGCTCTACAGACGGCGAAGGAGATACTCATACCTCAGCAGGGGAGGGGAATGAGTGAAAATGTCACATGAAGATGAGCAGACAGGTCAAGCCAGAGCTGAAGCTAACATGCCGGGGGAAGCCTGAGAACTTTGCACGCCTCGTCGGGCATGTAAAGTAAGGAGTATCTGTACATCTTCGAATCAGTCAGCAAAGATACCCCACTATGTAAACGAATAGACATCTGTACAAAAAGACTGAAGCAAGATTGTGTCTCATTGGGTGGTGATGAGGTCATCAGAAAGATTCAGGGTTAAAAAGCTCTTGAGTAGTTTTTTTTAATCTTCGACACGACTTCGCTTCAAGAAATGGGGAAATTTTGGGCTTACCATGCTGGTTGGCAATGCGCAACGACACACAATGCCTGTCACGTCTGCAGTTCCACGAAGAACATGGTTGGGAGCAAATGATCCGTAGTTGTTCGCTACCAAGAGGGCATTATCCCATGATATGGTCCCTATTCCGACGAACCAATTTACCCGTTTTCAGATTTCCCGCAAAGAACCGGTTGAAGTCGGCTCACATCATGAGAAGCCGTTATTTCATCGATCGTACGTGTCATCAACAAGTCGAGAGGTGCAAACACACCGCTTAGTCGAAGAGACCGAAGCCCATGTCGTCATCCTCCTCCTCCTCTTCCTCCTCCTTCTTCTCCTCAGCAGCGGGAGCGGCGGCGCCAGAGTCGGCAGCGCCGCCGGTAGGAGCGGCAGCGGCGTAAGCATCGGGGTTGGCGATGCGGTCCTTGAGCTCGTCGATCTCGGGCCAAGAGAACTCGGTCTCGATGGCGACGGAGACGACGTTCTTATAACCGTTGACGAAAGAGTGCATGACCGAGGGCAGGGTGGGGTAGCCGATGGCCAGGGAGACGGAGGCAACGGTGGAGATGGCAGTGCCGAAGGACTTGAGGAGCTGCTCCTCGCCGACGTCCAGGACCTCGGGAGGGAAGGTGTTGCCCTGGTCGTAGACCTGCTCGATGGCCAGACCGTAGGTGAAGGGGGAGATGTTGAGCAGGTTGAGCAGGGTGGCCTCGGAGGGACCGACCTTGGTGCCGGCCTCGACGAGCTTCAGGTCGGCCGTGATTTCAATGGTACCACGGGCGATCTTGGTGGGGACACCGAGAGCCTGGAAGAAAGAGGTCTTGCCGGGCTCCATACCGGTGTTGCCAGCGGGGACCCACACATCGGCGGGGGCGAGGGCACCGGCACGGGCAGGGGCGGCGACCTTGTTCTCCAGGATCTTGTCACGGATGGTCTTCAGGTCGCTGTTGGTGAAGACGAATCCGACGTTACCCTTGACGAAGGGCAGGAGACGCTCGTACTCTGGGGAGTCGGGGATGAAGGTCTTGAGGGCACGGCGAACCTAATCCAAACGAACCGCATTAGCTTTCTGCCCGCCAGGGACGAGTATTTCCGCAAGACGCCGCATCGCATCGCATTGCACCATGTCACGTACCATGGTGTTCTTGCCCATCAGGACGACGGCTTCGCCACGGAGGGCGTGGCGGATCTCGTGCATTTGCTGAGACGAGACATTGTCGACGCCGACGATGAAGATGGACTGGTACTGCTCGAGCAAGCCCTTGAGCTTGTCGAAGTAGCCGGCCTTGTTAGCGGATTTGCCCCCCATTTCTTCTTTTGCTGTCGAAGCTTGAAGATAGGAGTTTTTAAGGGCAAATTAAACGGGATTGGGAATTTGTGGTGATCGAGTCGTCGAGGTTGACTTGACGTGTGTCTGTAGGTGGTAAGGCGAAAGTTCAGACAGCAGCCGGCTGATTTTGATTTTGTTGCAGCAATTGTGATTTTCGGGGGTGGGGCGCTCGGAAAGTGTGGCCGTGCAGAAAGAAGTGTGGCTTGTCACCCAAAAAGTCTTATCGATAAGCCGGTTGGACTTTTTATTGCCCAAAGGAGGATACACTCGTAGCTACATTTGGCTCATCAGCCTCGACCGACTTTTCTTGTTGCTTGGGAAGGTGTTCAGGGGCCTCTCATTCGCATTGAGGAGCATGTCATAAACCTGTGGGCAGGTTGAGTTCAAGATGAAGCTGCCATTCCACAGCGTGCATGTCTGCGGCGACGTCCTGTTCGCCGCAAGGGGCGGAAACCTACACTCATTCAAACTCACGGACGGCTCTCACATCTCGAGCTGGAAATACCCACTGGAGAAGAAGGGCGTTCTCAGACCAGAGGACCGGCTGGTAATCAGTGTGTCGGAGGAGTCAACGCCCAATCCCTCTCAAGATGGCCACGAAGGGCCACCTGCGAAGCGTGTAAAGCTCGACGCCGCCACCTCCGCCGCTGGTGAGAATGGAAAACAGTCGGGTGTGCCCTCAGCAGGAAATGACCAGGCCAGAGACGACACCAAGGAGACGCAAGGAGGCCAGAGCAAGGATGCGCCGAACGGAAAGAGAGGCAAGGTTGCCAATCCTCGCCCGGGGCCCAGGTCGCAGCCATCGGAGCGGCCCATGGTCATAATCTTGACTGCTACAGCCGATGGAAAGTACCTTATCGCCGTCACGCAGTGCAAGTCTATCTGGGTCTTTGAGCACGATGGACTTGGAAACTTGAAACAGCTCAGTCGTAGGTACGTAGCCTCAGATCGCACGAGGAAACCCGCAAATGAAAAGAAGCATACAAACTCACAACCTCGTAGGACCATGCCCAAGCGCCCATGCTCCCTCGTGATCACGCCCGACAACCAGACGATCCTGTCGGCAGACAAGTTCGGCGACGTCTACTCCTTGCCCCTGATCCCATCACAGGACCCACCCAGCGCCGCCCAGGAACCAAAAGAGGACTCACCCGCGACAGCCTCTCCCAGTCCGGCACCAGCCGAGGAGAAACCATTCAAGTCGCAGGCCAACGAGCTGACCGTCCACACCAAGCGCAACCGCAAGGCCCTGCTGGACCAGCAAGTCACCGCCAAGAGCACCAAGGCGCGCGGCGGCGCGCAAAAGGCCGAGGTGCCGTTCTTCGAGCGCACCCTCCTGCTGGGCCACGTCTCCCTTCTGACAGCGGTGGCGCTGGGCCACGACGCGCGGCGGCGGCCGTACATCATCACGGCGGACCGCGACGAGCACATCCGCGTCAGCAGGGGCACGGTGGAGCAGGCGCACGTCACCGAGGCGTTCTGCATGGGCCACGGCGAGTTCGTCAACCGCCTTTGCATCCCTGAGGGTCCCGAGGGCAGCAGCCTGGGCCACCTGCTGGTCAGCGGCGGCGGGGACCCGGACCTGTTTGTCTGGAGCTGGGCAGAGGGCAGGCTGCTGTCTAGGGCGCCGCTGCTGAGCGCTGTCAGGGGCGTGCTCCCCGGGGCGGGCAAGGTTGCCGTTACGGGGCTGTCTTGTTGGACGGGAAGGCCGGCGGAGGGAGAGCAGCGTGGCGCGACCATTCTGGTGATGTGCGAGCGGTACGTATGATCAGGTTGTATATGTGATTTAAGTGTGGTGATTAACAGACTAACTGGTTGTATAGCGTGCCTGCGTTGTTCTTGTTCACGATAAGATCGACTGGCACCCTAGGCTACTTGTGCAATATCAGCCTTCCCGGGAACCCGCTCGAGGTTGAAGTCGTAGATGGCGACAGGCTGGTTGTCGCGGTCGAGCCTACCAGGACTGGAGGAGAAGAGTACGATTTGAGCAAGTCTCTGCTCAAGGTGGAACACGTAGGACAACAGTACCAGGTCACAGACGGCCTGATCGGTCACGTCCCAGACCTAGGCGAGCACGAAACAGACCTTGCGGAAGAAGAGTTGCAAACATTGCTGTTCAATGCGGAAAATCTGCGAAAGACGGATTCCGAGGAGGGGTTAGCAGAAGCAGAGTAGTAGGCACTTGTAGCGGAAAAGCAAGTCATGAGACTGTGTTCAAAGCGAACCATCCATTGCAAAAACTAACACGGAGTTCACTGGGAGCTGATCAGCTCCCAAATGCCTTTCTATGCCCCTCTAAACGCCCACGATTTGCTTCATCACGACGTAACCAAGGAAAGACAGAACACGGAAAGTGTCATCTATCCTCCCGAAGCATTCCTCATTACGTCCGCCCAGTAAGCGACATCCGACATATCAAATCTTGCCGTAGCGTGTGCTGAAGCGCAAGAGCCCCAATCAAAGCGCTTTCTTCCAGTATGCAAGTAGAAGGCAAGCCATAACGCACCAAGGCAGTAACCTGGTCTGTAAACTCTCCTTCTACTAACACGCCTCTAACTCACAGCTAAGGTTTGTTGCAGAAAGGAAGACCCCTGAAAAGATGGTCCGTCGTCGTACGGCTCCACACCCTATTGTATATTCCGTTGTGCGTGTTGTGACGCCCAAGTCAACCGGCAGCATTTTACTGAGATGCGCACTGGACGCGCTCAGCCTGTGGGTGACCGTCCTCGTCGTCCTCATCCATTCCCTCACCACCGCCAAACGCCCTCGCTCCGGCGTTGGTGTCTGGGTCCTCCAGATCGGCCGGCTCGGTCATGGCCTCAGCAGGTGGGACGTTCTGCACGGAGGGCGAGGGAAGAATCTTGCGGAGCTGTTCGAAAGCAGATTCATCGGAAATCCAGCCCTTCTCGGGGAACTTGACGTTGAACTGGATGTAAAGGTTTCCGTGGTCGTGGTGGCGGTATGACGGCATACCTTGGCCGCGGAGCATCTTGACGGCATCTGCGAACATAATTAGCACCTTGTCATCAGGCTAGAAACTAGATACTTGATTGAGTACTTACTTGGTGCGATGGCCTCGCCAGGCAGGATATCGACGCTCAACCACCTGTCGTCCAGATGCTCGATGTAGATGGTACCTCCAGCTAGCGCGGTAACCAGTTCGATCTCGCAGTTGTACAGCAGGTCGTCGTCTCTACGAGTGAAACGGGGGTGAGGCTTCTGCTCGATCTCGAACACGACATCACCGGCCAGGATTCCCGGTGCTTGGTCACCCTCGCCTCGGAAGTCGACGCGGTGGCCGCTCTTCACACCGCGGTCGACGTTGACATGCAAAACCTTCCTGTCGACGACCGTCTTCTTGCCGTTGCACTGCTTGCATCGATCCTTGTCCTTGATAATCTCGCCTTCGCCGTTACAATCCGGGCAAGCGGTCTGGAAGCGCTGAATCATGGGGCCCATCTGTCTCATCATGGTCTTCATGCCGTGCCCGTCACAGCCGGCGCACTTGCGGACGGCACCCTCCTTGCCTCCACGGCCCTCGCATTTAGGGCAGATGATGGAGCGCTGGAGAGCGAGCTTGGAGACCTTGCCGCGGTAGATGTCCTCAAGGGAGACCTTGTGGGTGTGGTGGATTGTGCGGGCCTTTGGTGGGCCGCGGTTGGGCATACCGCCGCCGCCGAACATTCCTCCCAGACCACCGCCGAAGCCCCCACCGCCGCCGAAGAACTGTGCGAACAGGTCCTCGGCCGCCATGCCACCGCCGCCGCCTGCGCCACCCTCGAGGCCAGCCTCGCCATATTGGTCATAGATCTGGCGCTTCTGAGGGTCCGATAGGACCTCGTAGGCATGAGAAATCTCCTTGAACTTTTCCTCGGCGGCCGGGTTGTGGGCGTTCTTGTCTATTGTGTTGTTAGAACGAGGAAACCGACATTGAGAGGCTCTTGGCAAAGACATCACGTACCAGGGTGGTACTTGAGGGCGTTGACCTTGTAGGCCTTCTTGAGCTCTGCCTCGGTAGCAGTGGGTTTGACCTGGATTTATTGTCAGCTCCTGGCCCCGCGCAAAAGCAAGAACGAAGCAGGAGTGTTTGTACGTAGTCAACATACCCCAAGTTGGTCGTAGAAGGCAGTCTCGCGGACCATTGTGTCGGTTTACGATAGGACGGAAATGTGGGGGTGTCTGTTGGGCGACTGGAAAGATTTGTCGCTCGTAGTCGGCTACAGATTCAACAAACAGTCAGCAGAGTTTCGCGCATCGCCATACAGGCAAGAAGGAAGAACACAACAACTGTGATGGTGGTTGTGGAAGAGAAGGCTTAGAGAGATCATGGGACGTACGGGACAAGATGAGGGCCGGGGCAGGCTGGCGGGTGCCGCAGAAGCGGAGGGACGATGGAGGGACGATGACCAATCTTGCAAGACAAGACCAAGAGCACAGAGAAGGGTATCAAGAGCTGGGGTTGAGGATAGTTGTTGTTAGATGACGGAGGGGACGAATCCCGAGGAAGACTAACTTGCTGCTGTGGTGTGCAGAAAAAAAAGGTGGTGGTAGCAGTTGATCAGGCAGTTGACAATGGACAAGGCGGCCGCGGCGACGCTGAAATGAATTTAGCTTGCACGAACACACAGACTCGCAGCACGGCAACGGCAAGAGGAGGCTGAGATGGAGAACCGGGTGCAGAGGCAGGCAGGTCGCAGGACCAACCGGATTGTCAGCCCGCCCATCAAAAATCCATTCTATGGAAGAGCGTAGAAGCTGCTCGACCTGTTAGTGAAAGACTTCCGCCACCGGCCCGTGCCTGCCCTGGCAGTGTGTGTTGGCCTGGTGGGTAGGGCAGACCTGAAAATAGTCTCAGTAACTCTTAACAGGCAGGGATCCCCGCAAGATTTCACTGTTGCCAGGCTGCAGGGTGCTGCTATTACGTCTTCCGAGAAGGGGGGGGGGGAATACACTACCGACTCCTGTACCCCGATACCTCTCAGCTCCCAGGGTCCTGGGCCGAGACTTGACCGGAACATGCTCCTCGCTCTCTGTGGATTGACCTGATAACCTCAGCACAGTCCATCATCGTGATGGAATAAGCTCGAAGCTGACACCAGGCATCTGTCTGGGCATGTAGCAATCTCCATTATCAGCGTACCTAGTGTTCTGCCAGACTTTGCATTGCTTTTGATTATACCGCCAACTGTGAATACTTTCATGCATGATGTCTGTACTCCGTAGATGGAAGAATCAAGACAAGTACCTGGGTACCTTGCCCCTATGTACCTGTCAAGTGGCATCGCGGACCCCGGTTCCACAGGTACTTCCCAAGGCCCGGCCAGACTGCCAGCCTGATCACACAGCCTGCATGCGGCCACAAAGCCAACACAAACAGACGCAGTCTGCTTGTAACACCAACAAATTCACACGTGAGGTAGACCACCCACTTAACAGAATGATTTTGTATATGCACAGGAATTGGGCACACTGGCAGGCTGACACCAAGTATTGCCTCCAGGTTTGGAGCAAGCGCAAGTCTCCATCCAGCCAAGATCACTGTTGACAAGGCGCATTTGGACCATTGTCAATGTAAAAGAAAATTGAAGCTGTGCATTGCCTTCAGCATGGATTTGGTCCAGGATTTTGTCCACTATGGGCTGCATAGTTTCCTCAAGTTGTCAGCAATCAGCAGGTGAATCCTTCTGTCGGACTTAGCAACTCTGCTACATCCGTGGATGCCTCTCAGCTGCCCCAAGAGGGGAGTTCCGAAATGGCCCTACACCCTATTTCGGCCGGTTGGCTGGTACTTCCATTGACTTGCCCATCATTTTCAAGTCTGCCATCGATCTCGAGATGACAAAGGAGCCGATCTACAATATCTGGGCATCAATATCATCAACAAGCACGCTTACACGCACACCCAATGGGGTCAGACACAACAGCAGGCGGTGAGACTCACCCAGCACCACGGGCAGCCAAAAGGAACAGTGCCATCAGAAAGGAGCAGAACAGGAATGCTTCCCGCATTTACAGTTGGTTACACCTTGAACTTTGCGTTAATTTGGTCAAGCCCGGCTAGGGGCTGATAGACTCATCATAGGAGAACGGAGGAAGCAGAAGCTGGCCCTGCTAGACCGTCTTCTCGACAAGGACCACGACCAAGCACTTCCAGAGTCATCGCAGGAGAGCAACTCGACAGGCCAGGCTTCATCTCAGTTGGAACATGAGCAGCCTGTGTCAGTTTTGGCAGACTCTGTCCAGTCAGGCGCAACACCGCTCCTGCAGACGACTTCCTCAGAGCCCTTAAGTGAGGGCGTGGACATGCTGCATTCAGCGGCTTTAGATGGCTTGTCCTTCGATTCTTCGTGGCCGCTTTCAAGCAATGATCCAATATGGGACCTAGTGGTAAACCAAGATGGCGGCTCTGATGCCGCAAAGCAGCACCTAGACCTATCAACTTCAGCTGCGAGTACTTCATCCATGCCTGGCCATACCGGCGGCGAGCAGTGCTCTATCAACGAGGAGACTCTGGAGCCTATCCAAAGCATGCAGGAGAGTATCTTCCCTGCGGCGACGACACTTAGCCAGGCGGACGTCTTCTTCACCACTCCAAGACAACAACAATCCATGTTCCTCCTCGAGTCTCTGACCCCCAGAGGCAACAGCAAGGGTAAAGGAATAGTATCGGAGGCTGCATCACCTCAGTACTCATCGAGACTGTCAACGACTTTGGTACCCTCAACCAGATCAGTTGTTTCAACACCGTGCGCCCTGCCGGGCGAGGATAGCCTCGGGGAGTTCATGCAGCATCTTATGAACCTGCGAGTCCCGGACGTCAAGAAGGTGATTTTCGTGCAGCAGAGCGGGCTCTTCGCCGCTGTAATGGATAACACGCTCGCCATAGGCGTCATGAATGGCCCACAGGCAATCTTCGATGACGAGGCGGGCAGCCCGTTCAACAGGGACTGGATTGAGAGCAAAGGGTCCATGCAAGTCGCACAAATCCGGTCCAAGTTCTCGAGCGCCCCCAGAGACCTCCAGCCTGTCGACGTCCAGATCACTGTTGAGCACCACGTCTACCTGGATGTCATCCCCTTCCCGTCGTTCAGAGAGAGGGCGCTCAAGGCCATCGCTCACGCCCCGCCCCTGTTCGACGAGGACGAGCTGTGCTGCGACATCTGCAGCAGGGAGGGGCTCATCGTCTGGGGCTCCCAGGGGAATGACCGCGGAATGGAGGCGGGCAGGCCGTGGGACATGAGGAGCTGGGAGCCAAAGCCATGGTTTCTGAGGAAATATCATTTCCTGGTAGGTGGGTGGGATGATGAGATGTGGAGGGCGGCAAGATGGTGGCATATGATGCGGAATGAAAGGATTTCTGTTGGCCCAGTGAGCTGGGCGACTTCGAAATAGGGAGGATCAATTTCGGTGTTTGAAGTCTGTCGTTACGTTGTCGTCACTACGGCTCGCAGGTATGCCAAAAAAAAAAAAAAACCCCGCGGGCTGCCAGTTACCAGACTGGAACTGTATAAAGGATCAACAATTCCACACCCATTTATATCACTATGGACTAGACTGTGCTATGTGTGAGCACATATCAATGAATGCTCAGTGACACACGGATATTCAGGTCTCTGTGTGTAATCAAACAACGTCAACATGGCCGTCTACCCCCTTATCAGCACATGGACGATAACATCGGGCAATGGTGGGGATGACCCTGAGGGGGGATTCCTCGGAGTCGACAGAATCTTTCCTTAGACCTACCATTCTTGTCAACTCTGTGATTTCCCTTCAACATTATATCAAGCACACATCAAACGCTTAATATGGACGATTCGAAAGGTCTGGACATAGCATTCGAGGAGGCCAAGCAGTCCTACTCGCAAGGCGGAATCCCGGTATGGATGGCCGGCATACCGCGCCTGAAATGGCGTTCGCCAGCCTACACAATCTTTGAGACCCAGAATTCTCGTAAGACGACACAATTTCGACTAACTCCTACTTGGCGATTTACAGATCGGCGCCGCACTGGTGTCTAAGGACGGCAAGCTTCTAGGGCGCGGCCACAACCAGAGAGTCCAATTAGGCTCGGCGAGTAAGTGTGGTCATTTTGAGAAAAGTCACATCTTTCTCGTAGCAACGGAATATGCCTATGTAAACTCAAAGGGAGTATCACAGGAGACGGCAAATCTTCATGGATAATTCACATTGAATACTCCGTTTTCTCTTCTACCCTTGCCCCTCTCATTACCAAGACAGGACCCTCCTATAAGTTCTACGCTGACAAAGATACAGTCCACCATGTAAGTCAGTCCACGGAACAATCCCCAGCACCTGAACCTCGGAATAGACACCTGCTGGCCAATCATCGACTTACCACAGAGTAACATAAATCAAGGGCGAGACCTCAGCCCTCTTCAACTCGGGCCGCCTTCCTGCGGGGGCCTACCAGGGCAGCACCATGTACACGACCCTCTCGCCATGCGACATGTGCACGGGCGCTTGTCTCCTCTACGGCATCGCCCGCGTCGTCATCGGTGAGAACGCGAACTTCCTCGGCGGCGAGGCCTACCTGCGCTCGCGCGGCGTCGAGGTTGTCGTCGTTGGCGACGAGCGGTGTAAGAAGCTGATGGACACTTTTATCGCCGAAAGGCCTCAGTTATGGTGACATCCCCAGCCCCCTCCCCACCCCCCCCCCCAAAAAGAAAGAAACTATGACCGCCTTTGAAGGGGGCTTTCCCTCACTCTTGACTTGCTATGCTTTACTTCGCCTTCTCTATGATATCGCTGATGACATTACGTGAGCTGATTCATTGTCCGCGGTAGGAATGAGGATATTGGTGTGGAGGAAAGGGTGTACTCCAAAGAGTGATTCACAGGCTCAGGTTTAGTGTCAAGTATGCACATGTCACGATGTGATGCACAATATAGTACACTTTTAAAAAGTTTTCCCTATTTTTTTTTGCCAGTTTAAGCCTGGAGCCCGGGCGGCGCCTCCCTGTGGCTCCTCTAGACCATGCCTGACTTGGCCCTCTCGAACTCTGTCTCTCCTGGTGGTACGACCCATGTATCCATTCCAAACTCGTCTGCAAAGCAGCCGCCCCATCAACCCAGGTGTCTGGTGAGTATCTAAGAATACCTCATTGGGACAAGATAATTCTACAAGTGACCTGTGATATCTCTTTTGGAGTACAAGGTAACAAATAAAGCAGCGCTAGTTGTGATCAAGACGTGAAAGGCCTGAATTTGGCCCATGTCGCATTCCCTCTCGAGATGTGTGGCTCCCGATCCGGTTTCTATTTTCTTCTTTGGCTTCGATCAGGTAGTGAACTGCCTAGGTAGGCCTACTGCTGGAGGGGGCTAGCCCACCTAGACGGCCTCAGCACAATTCAATCGGAATCGTTTGGCTCCTAATGTAGCAGATTTCGCAAGGATGGACTTGCGGATGCACCACTGGGCTGTCGGTTATCCGGTGCCCGCGGGTCTGGTGCCCGCGGTGGCATGCTTGTCTCCCGACCCACCATGACCGTATCCCTCGTCACGGGAGGGCTACCGTGTGGCGTTGAGAATGGAGATCTTTGAGGATGTAGACCATGTGAGAAGGGGTGCTCTGCTGCACGCGGAGGCGGCCCCCCGTTCGTAAGGTGATGAGGAGGCGGCGGAGGCTGATGATGGACCGAGTGGGGCTGGTGGTGCTGAGGCAAGTAGGGAGCTCCATTCGGTAGAGGCGGGGGCCCACCCATGCCCCTCGGGGATGGCGGCATACCGTTGGCGGCCGGCTGAGGACCGTAATGGTGGCCAAGTCCATGGCCGTTCTGCAGAGGGGGAGGGGGCGGAGCGATGCCCGACAGCGGCAGCGGCGGCGGTCGCAAATGGTTAGGCGGGGCCAGCGGTGGCACTGTGCTCGGTGGCATTTGCGTATGTGCCCCATTCATGTGGTGTGACTGAGACGGCGGTGGCGGAGGAGGAGGATGAGAACCATGCTGTGATGATGGTCGACGCCATTCACCATAGGGCGGTGTGTGGGGTGGTGGGTATTGGTGTGACGGAGGTCCTCGCGGTGGTAAGGCGGCCTGCAGCGACGGGGCCGCGATAGGTTGAGCCAACGGCGGCGGCTGTGTCTGTTGTTGCGGAGCCTGGACCATCGGTGCCGCGATAGGGGGCGCGATGGGAGCCGGGGCCTGCACAGAAAGTGGCCCAGGAGGCGGCCCAAAAGCAGGACCGTGGCTTGATGCAGCCATTGGGGGAGGCTGTGTTGCCGGGGCATCCAAGGAGGACTGGCGAGGAGGGCGATCCCATGGTTGCGGCGCAATGTTTCTGACGCTCATCAAGTTTTGCGGGCTCGCAATGGCCTGGATCGCAGGGGGAGGCGACCTCACGGCCTCGACAGGTGGGGGAGATGCCTCTTGTTTGACGACTGGCTGGGGCTCGACACGTCGGTTGGCCTTCTTGCACTTGTGACATTGGTAGTTGCGCTGTGCCACAAACTTCTGAGCCTCCTCACCCAAGCTGCCACCATGACCGTTCACCAGGAGCAGGCCCTGCGACTGATCGATTGAGTGCCACTTGGGGCTGACGTCCGTTCCGCATGTGATGCAGACTTTTCCAGCTGGCTGCATGATGTATGGTACCTCCTCCTTGATTGCTCCATTGACCTGAACTGGCGACGTTGCAGGGACAAGCGTGGTGGTGGAAGCCCTGCGGTTGAGTGGTGCGGTGGTTGAAGCAGTCACAGGCCTTGCAGCTGCTGGGATGAGGTTGGCCTTGCGAGCACAGCCTGTTAGTGCCAGATCAGCCTGTTTGAAATTCCGCACATAGAGCTGCAGCGCGTTCAACCCGGTCTCGTCGACCACGTCTTCGATGTGATGAATGACACTCTTTGGCACGTGATCTTTACACCAGATTGCCGCTGTCATGGTCCCACTTTCACCGCCGATGCTGACAATGTTGTGCTGGTCCCGTCGTGAGCCCTTGACCGGAGTTATATCGAACCCTACGGCATAACCTTGTTGATAGGCACACTCGACATGAAATGTCGTCCGACAGGTCGGGTTGTGACAAGGCACACAAGCACCGCCCTGCTGCTTGCAGACTTTGCACACTTCTTGATAACGCGACCGGGGGATCGAGGGGATGCCCTCGCTGGGCTCAAGAGCCTTGGCATTTGCAAATTTGACCTCGGGGGTGAAGACGGCGCAGGTTACGTGGACCCAGTTGTTGTCTGCCGTCCTCTTCAGTGGTTCCCTGGGGTCTACCGGTCGGCCAAGCTCCTCCTGGAGTTTTCGGTAGAAGTCGGCTGCCTTCTGAGCAGACTCCTTCTCCAGCCGCTCGCGCTCGCGCTCCTTCTCCGACTTCTTCTTGTGAGAGATCTTTGGAGGCTCCACGAAATCATGCTCAGTCCTTTCAACAGGGCAGAGCACACACTTATAATGCTACACGATTCAATCAGCTGCTGTTTAGTGAGAGAGTGAGAGAGCGATACACGATCTTACCAGTGAGATTTGCGGGTTCTTGTCATTAGAACACATGTCGCAGATCCATCTTCCGTTTTGCCTGTTGTCAATCACGCCATAGCAGTGGCGGTGCACCGTCATCCGACACTCTCTGCATTGCAGGTGCTGATCCCCCATAGGCTCCAGTTGGCGACAGATACTGCAGGGCATCGTCTTGGGCTTGGGCATCGGTGGTGGAGGCGGGGGAGCGGGCTTCTCGACCGGTTTCTCCTTCTCCTTCTTTTTGGCCGCAGCAATGCTTCCCACGCCTCCTGTCTCCAGAAACGCGGGGTCTGGGTCTCGCTCGGACTTGAGCCTCTTGCGAGGCGGCTCCTGGGGTCCTGTCGGCTGGGTCGCGGAGGGTGCTGCTGCATTTGATGGGAGGACTGGAGGTTCGGGTGAGCTGTACTTGGTTGCCCTCATCCTCTCGTCAGCTGCTTGCAGCTCCTTGTACAGCTCCTCGTCAATCTTCTTCTTCCAATTTCGATTACCGGATGAAGCGAGCTTCTTGGCCGCCTCGTCGAGATCCTCCCACTGTATGGCATAGCGCCGCCAGAGCTCAGCACACCTCCGACAGAGTGCCACGATGTATTGTGTCCCTTTGTCCTTGTTTTTGCCACCGTTTTCCGTAACAACGGCGGAGGAAACGTTTGGAGCGCGACGCCACTGTCGTGATGTTTTGGTGCTGCAGAATTTGCACATGAAGTTCTTCTTCCGGTCTTTGGCTTTGACGCCGTCAAAAGCCGAGTCATCATGGTCATCCGCCACCTCGTCTGCAGCCTTGCTAGCCTCTGCTTGTGCACGCTTGATCTCCTTCTTGCCCTTCCGCTGTGGGTGGTTTCCCCATATCTTCTTCCCCTGTGCCGTTTTCTTCCATTTATAGTAATGGCGAACGATCCACTTGTGGGGAACTGATTTGACGTGTCTTTTGACACTCTGGAGCTCAGAACCGAACTTCGCCACGGCTTCCTCGAATTTCTTCTGTTCCGCCGCCGTCAACTCGGGTTCTTTGAACAGTGATTTGTCGGTCTTGGCAAGTTGTCGGAGTGACTCCTCCGCGTCGTAGTTGTTCTTGTATAGGAGATCCCTGGCAATATCCTCCACGTTCGTACTCCGGTCGGGGAGACCAAGTTCCTTGGTCATAGATCTGGCTCTGTTCATGTAGTCGTCGATTCCAGCTTCGGAGATAATCAGATCGTTATCGGCGTCTTTGACGGGCTCTCCATCTGCGTCCTCGGCAGGCTTCCAGAGACATGTCGCCGTGCAGTTTGGGTCGTCCTCAGCAAGATCGAGCCCGCGTGGAACGTAGCCGGAGAATGGCTCGTCTTGTACCCATTTGGGGCGCTGCTCGCGCTCCCGCTTGTCCTTCTCAAGCAGGGCTTGGATTTCCTTGGAGTGACGGCTGTCCTTGCGGCCGGTCTTCTTGATTTCCAGGGGCTTCACAAACTGCACAGGCCGGCCTGGCCAATTGCCGACAGTGGCCTGATGCCGAGGCCCCAGCCTGGAACTGGCGCGAGGGTAGATGCGGTCGTCGTAGTCCAACGCATCGTCGACCTTACAGTGCATGCCGAGATACCTATAAGGCCAGAGGCTAGCCTGGTAAATCTGCTCCTGAGTTGGGGGTGGGTGGTCGTGCTCCACGCTGGGACTGGTGCGGTTCGTGTTTGCCTGCACAGGATCCTCCTCCTCCTCCTCCTCGAGCAGCTCTTCATCCTCGGCGCTGACATGGCTGGCAGAGTCATGATGAAGATGCGGTGCGTTGAGAGCCTCGAGCTTCCTCTCCTGGGCCAGGTTGCAAGGGCCGCAAGCCCACCCAAAGCCGCGAGCGGGCTTCTTTTGCAACGGCGGCCGCACGCATTGCATGTGGTAGGTGTTCTTACAGAACCCGCAGTCAACCGAATCAGCACTGCCCAAAGTGGTTAGCGCCATGAGTGGGGGCCGGACGGGCAGCCCTAAAAGGGTCCTAGCGTGGATTCATGTGTCTTGCCAGCAGGGAAGGGGAGTGACACCTGGGTTTTTTCCGGGCCCGCTGGGGCCTGCTAGCCTGCCTGACTGCTCAAGGACTGACTGCGCATTGCTAAACAAGGGCTGCCGGGGAAAGGGAAAAAGAGGGTGAAGAAGGAATTGGGGGGGGGGGGGGCTGTGGTGACGCTGTCCACCCGACACCTGACTGCTGGGAATGGTACGTACCTGGCACAGTAGCCGCTGCATCGCTTGCATGACTTCACGGCGCTGGTAAGCTCCTTTCCACGACCCTGTTCCACCAGGATGTATTTCCAGCGCTCGTCCAGCGCCTTCTTGACCCGCTCCGGCACGTTGATGATTTGCGTGGTGGGGATTGCATCGTAGTTCTTTTGGATGTAGCGGTCGTACATCTTGTCCCACCAGAAGCAGTCTGGGCTCCTGCGGTACGCTTCCGCATCGGGGATCTCTGCCTTGTGCTTCACCGTGCACTTGCCGCGCAGCGAGTTCAGAGGGCAAATGTCGGAATGCATCGTCGCAAACAACATCCGCGTATCCTGAGCCTTGCGCCCAATGTCCTTGGGTCTGTAGAACCAATTGACCCGGACAGAGTCCACCGGGCGGGTTGCATCGTTCTTGGAGTGCAGAAACTCCATGATCCGCGCAATGTAGTATGGCTCACCAGGCGGCTCGCAGATCAGGTAGACGTGGTCTATTCGGGTGCATCAGCCTGTGCTGCTTGAAAAAGCTCATAGTAGTAACCTCACTTACCATTTATAGCCAGGATGGTCCCATCATCCGCTGTGAGCGTCTTGTTCTTAGGCCTGCCTTGGCAGTCCTCGAAACTCATCATGTTTGTCTCGGCATAACCGCTGGCGCCACCAGCACCGCCGCCACCACCAAGCGACTTTCTGTGAGCGGCACCCGACGATCCTGATGCACTCGCCGGAGCAGTCTGCTGGTTTTGAGCTGATGAGCTGCCTTGGTTTCCAGCCTTGCGCTTCTTAGATGTTTGTGAAGCAGAGGCAGGATTGACAGCGGGAGTGGGTGTTGCTGATGCGCTAGCGTTGTTCTGCTGCTGCTGCTGTGATTCTTTGTTGGATGCTGAGGCGGTGGTTGTGGTGATGGGGGTGGTGGCGGCCGCTGCGGAGCCACCATTCTTCCCGTCGTCAGAGGATGGCAGAGGCTTCCGTGACGATGATGATGACGAAGCCGTAGGTCCGGGCTGCAGGTTGTCTTGGGCCGTGGTAGACGAGGGGTTTGCCTGTCGCGTGGATCTTTTGGCATCGCCATCGTCCTTTCGCTCCGGAGCTGCATCAAAAAGATCCGAGTCGATGTCCTTATCCTCTGCGTAATTAGGTCGCGCCCGTCCAGTCCTGTTGCGGGAGCGCGTGCCGTATGGCGATGGTCCAGTGGCTGCGTCCTTGGCATCCGGGGGATTTGACCCTGACGAGGAGGAAGAGGATTTGGTCATGGGCTGAGAGGTGGATGTGGCTTTACCAGGCGCTGTCTCAGAGTCTGCTCTCTTGGGCGGCGCACCAGTAGCTGAGGAGGGCGAGGCGTTTCTGGATTGCTTACTGGAGGTGGGTGCCTCGGAGCCCTCCTTGGATGATGTTGCAGCGGTGGGAAGCGAAGGACTTTCTGTGCCTGCGGGATATGGTTGGGATTTTGGAGCCATGATTACGGATGTGGCCAGGGCGCCGTTGTCCAAAGCAGAGTGGTAAACACAGATAGAGAGATTTGGAGGGAACGAGGCGCCGACCTTGTCGTTTCCTGCCGGCGCCGCGAGGTGAACAGGGCGGCTCACTCACACAGCACGAGTCCAAAAAATTGGGGGGGGGGTTACATGTGGCGGTTGAGGTCCATAAGGACAGGAGGAACACCA
The DNA here is from genome assembly GCA_014872975.1 of Diaporthe citriasiana. Taxonomy (NCBI): domain Eukaryota; kingdom Fungi; phylum Ascomycota; class Sordariomycetes; order Diaporthales; family Diaporthaceae; genus Diaporthe; species Diaporthe citriasiana. The sequence continues at coordinate 514,139 of JADAZS010000001.1, read as the reverse complement.
AAAATTGGGACCTGACTGATTTGGCAGAAATATTATCTTCGGCGAGGTGGTTGGAGCACACTGGGCAGGGCCTTGGAACGTGCGGATGTGCGAGAACGCCGCTGGATCGGGGCCGAGTGAAGGTATCCCAGCTGGGGCGAGAGCGGGTGGTGATGATGGTGGTGGTGGTGGTGGGAGTGGTGGGATGGTCAAGGAAATAAAGGGCACAAAAGTATGGAAGACCGGGTAAGTAGAGCCGCAGGGTAACTGTTGTTGAATAATGGGCGGCGAGCAGTGCCGGGGATGAGCGGCGTGAGGAGCAAACAAATCAACAAGGGAAAATTGGTGGGTGATGCAAGGTGGAAGTTGAAGGAGAGATGTTATATCGGGAGGGAATGGGAAGAGTGTGGAAAAGGGCGAGTCGAGGTATGGGTGTGGATGGGCATGGGTATGCATGGGTATGGGTAAGGTACGGGGTATGCGTGCGTGCAATGGGCCATGGGCAACGGGACCATGGACCATAGGCTTGAGTACCTATGGGACGTCTTAGGTAAGGCAGGCAGTCAGGCAGAGACTCCGGATCTGTTAGCCTGGTCCTACGGGCAAGGTGTACGGAGCAAGGCGATGAGATGGGCAGGAAAGTCAAAAAATGGTCAAGGTGCAAAGGAAGGCCGGGACAGCTCCAGAAAGCACCGGTACCTGGATAGTGCGGCTTGACAGCTGCGTGGGCCGGTTCCCCGTTTGGCCGCCTGAGGCCAGGGAGTCAGATGGGACATGTTCAGATCAACAAATGGGCTGTGGGCGAAAGACCAGCTCGAGTTCTACGCGGAACGGCAGCGCATATGCACAATAGATGGAGGAGCGGCCATCGAGAAAGAGAGAGCGAGAAAGGGCGCATGTGTGAGAGTTAGTGTGGCCGTGTGCCTGAGTGGAGCACGCCCTCATGTACGGACTGATTTGGCCTGGGACTAGGACAATGGACCGGGCTGCTCGAATGGCTTGCCTTACCAAGTATCTATCTACTCGGAATTATGTTGCGATGTTTTCTTGTCTTGATGCTGAGAAACACACACAACAAGCGGCCTAGGCCAGACGGGGATGGAGTGAGAGCGCGAGGCGGGCGAGCAAAGTGGTGGAGGAGTGGGTGAGTCGAGTGGAATGGAATGGTGGACAAGAGCGAATGCAGGTGTCGCGGTGGATTGCTTGACATGGGAGGGTAGACAGACGAAGGCCGTGACGCCTCCGCTGCACCAAGCCCACCCTAGCCCGCAGGGGTCTGGAAAGTCTGGCCCATGTAGCGGTGACTTCTCCGGCTTTGCTCAAGCCTAGACTGGCTTCCTGCGTTGGGCCACTTCGACGACATGTCGTTGCATTCAGCAGGACGAACAACCATGTCAACCATGTCCGGATATAACAAACCACCGGGGTCCCAAAGGGCATGAGGCTCCTGCGGTCGCAGTCGCAATCGCCAGCCCTGCCTCTCGACTGACCAAATGCCACATGGCGATCTGTAGCCTCCACAACCGATGCCGACACCTCAGTTGACCAAGGCAATGCGTCCCCACGACGGTGACGTTTAGTGAGGCTTGGTCTACTTTGACACACCTACAACGCACGCACAAGGTGGCTATCGCGGCCCGTGGTGAGCAAGGGTGGGTGTTGCTTGCCCTGTGGCGTCTCTTGTCGCCTCTCGTCTGGCGGCGTCTGCCCATCTTGCCCGTCTGGCTGGGACGGCCGAGATCTGAGCTGCACGCGCAGAAACGAATGTGCCAGTCGTGCCTGGGTACATGGGTAGCCAAGTACTCGCTACCCCAACACTACTCGGCTAGATGAAGTGGATCCGCCCCAGGTAACTTCGGCATCCTCCCTCACCAGCCCAGCCCAGCCCGGCCTCAGGCTGCATGCTACGGCTGCTGCTGCTGCTACTACTGCTGCTTCTACTGCTGCCATCTCTGCCATGGCTGCGATTGCTGCGTCCAGTCCTGTGCTGTGAGTGAGGCGAGATGATGAAATGTGAGCTGCGTCGCGAGAGTATTGCAAATCCCGGCCAAGGCTGGCTTCAAGATGCATGTTGGGGTCTTACTGGCGCTGCTCCTCTGCGTCTGGGCAATCCACTCGACAGCTCCGACGGTTGACGCATGCGAGTGTTTTGACTCGCCGGCAGACGGGCAAATCTAGCCACGGCACTGTCGTACATATGACCCTAGGAAACCTCATTATGCTCTGCTAACGCGTGCACAGAACTATCTGGCGGGATGCCAGCAGCTGTTCTGTGGCCGAGGAGGAGTTGCATGGGCACCAGACACACTTGGGGGGGGGGGGTCGACTCGCCGTGTCACTCACTCATCCACACATACTCTGCCAGCCATCAGCAGCAGCCAGATACTCAGCCTGCCCAGCCAGTCAAGAGTCCAAACTGCAGTGGCATCTAGACATCATTCATTTCGATTCTGGAACTCGACAGCTCGGCCTGCCCTCAGGTCGACCCCGTGCACTACACCTGCACGACGGCAAACGCGCTGATCTCATCCCATCTTCTCACACTGTCCGATCAAGTCCCTTGTCTGGCTGCTAAACTTGTAGATATCTGAGCCGCCGGGCATGAAACACAGCGGCCAAAACTCCCCGGCACAGAGGTAGATCCACGACCCTCCCACAGTCCTAACGCTCCCCAAGCTTTTGCATGCACGCCATCGCGTGGATCACGGCTGCTAATGATTGGGCTAGCCCACCCACTTAAGTCAAAGTTGGAGCATCCGTTCGGGTTAGCGTGTCAAGACCAACCACGGCCTGCGTGCCGATCGTGTCTCTTCAATTCGGCGCCCGCCTTCACGGTATGGTGCTTGTAAAAATGCCTGCCTCTGCATTCTGAACCATTCACTCTCGGGCAATAATACCAAGCCCCCAACTTCAGGAATTGCAGCGCAATTTCGTTGGACTTATGAACAAGGCCTGGCGCTGCGATGGCGCCGTGTAGTCAACGGCAACGGGATCGCCACCCCGTTACCCACAGTCGCTAGGGCTCGAGCTCGCTAGATTTCAAATATTCAACGTGGTCGCCAAGGCCGAAGGCATCTCTCGCCTGCCGACCTCAACCTGCACTTCCGACCAGGACTTGTGCCTCGGCCTCACACTCGATTCGATGTTTCCCGCCTCGGAAACAGCGACGATAAGAGACATCAGAAAGTTGTCAGACTCGACTATAGACTACAGTCGAAAATAAAGTGAGAACTTGATCCGCGCTTCTCGCAGACGAGTCTGATGATACAGGTGAGACTGCCCCGGCATGTGTTGTCAGAAGGATGACCGGGGCTGAGGTTGAGAGGGTACATTGTTCCGGCAGCCCCTTATTGAACAGTCCAGAGGGAATGCGTTTGGCATGCCCTATCTCCTGTGCAGCAGCCTCGGAGGTCATACTGCTGCCGCACGGATTCTCCTTCCACAAACACATCGGCCCCTCGTCCCGCCTCCCCTCACCATAATCGCACTGGGAGAATAGAGGAGCATGCTTTTCAGCATTTATCAAAGTAAGTAGGATGTATGTTCACCCGAGCATGTTCTTCATGACGGACTTGCAATTATTTTTGGACTGGCAATGGATGGATTGCACGCGTTGTTTCAAAGGTCAAACCGGCCACTGGCCATCGCTTGGCAGCCTGGGGGTGGCTGGCCGCTGCCACGCTGCTGTAACCAATGGACCCATGACTCCAAGTTCCCACCACACACAGCCGCCGGATATCAAAATGCTAAGCCGGACCGGTCAAGATTTAGGGCTTCATTGGGCTCCGTCTGATGAGAACCACCAAGCATTCGGTAGGCTATCTCTTGCTCACCGACAAGAGATGTAAAGATTCAAGCGCGAAGTGCCGATATCGCCAAAAGGAGTCATGCTCGCCTGACTTAGCAGGCGATATGGGCCAGGGCCGACACCCAACGCCTTTCTAGGCGGTGCTTGTCGGCAGCTCGCGGGGACACCAGCACTGGACTTGGTTCGCGACTGGTGAGCTGCGCCGTCAGTTGGCGATCCTGGGCCATTGTGTATGCGCCCTCCGGCTAGAGATGACTCTGTCTGCAGCGATCAGCCGTGACGGGCCAGACGGGTCAAGTTACTGGGCCTAATGCCCCACGACTAGTAGCGCCACCTACCCACTGCACACATTGTACTACTATCATGTGTTCCCTAACCGGGACCCCAGGAGGGCATGGCCCAGAGGTCCTTGTTTGTGAAAGCACCACGGCGGGAGTCGCAGGCAACTCGAGCATATAACTTCGGGCAGCCTTCCGCCCGGAGTCCGACGAGCTTGAGAGTATTGCTGCGCCTTCACAACAGTCACGCCACCCACCCTCTGCCTGCACCAGGTACGGTGGACATTGGAGGGACCAAACGTAGCAATCATATCCCGTCCGCCCTGGCCAAGCTACACGGGCAAGGCGTCCATGACGTGCCATTTCCCTGCCGAATGGTGTCTGCTGGCTTGTTGGGAAGGATAGGCTCGTTTCGTCGAGCAAGCCATTGAGGCCAGAATGATGGTGAAGCCAATAATCACCCAGACATTGTTTGGGTGCCTAGGCATGTGCACACCAGTGCCCTGGCCCGGTAGTGTGGTCCAGGCCAGGAGAGCAGAGTTCTTCAGGCAGATCGGCAAATGATTACAGGGTGTTGGAAACCGTGGGGCATGCTGATTCAACACTGCGGAGGATGCATCGCGTCTGATGGGAGAGAGGTACCCCAGCTTCGCTGAGTTGTGGGTTTCGGCAGTACCGCAGTAACAACAATACGTGTAAGAAGCAAGCGCGCAGGCCAAGGAGCAGTGAGCAATGCAACGGCCACAAGAATAACTTCAGGTTAGCACTGTCGGGGCTCTCATCCCAGGGGAGTGCCTGCCGTTCAGGGTTTGCAGCCCAGGCTGGTCATGTCGGCCTGTAAACCGCAGGGCCAACGGCTGACCGAACGAGATGATGACCTTGGTGGGGCGGGAATACCACCACGCCAATCCCGCATCGACGACACCAGGTTTGCTGGGGGTATCTTGCATAGCCCAGTCATTTCGTAAAAAAGGGCAAAGCCGGCAATTAAGGGTGCAAATCTTGAGGAAGTGAGGATGTGTGATTTCTCAGAAACATGACATGACGTTTCGAGATAGCCCGCGGGTCGGGCTCTCGGCCGCCCTGGCCTCACAAGGCTAATAAGAGTAGCGAGCGGATGGAAAGCATGGTACATATTGTAGGTAGCAGGGCAGGATAGGTACGGACAGAGCAGGGGGCAACAGAGCAGACAAAACATCGGGGCAAGGGCGGAGGGATCCACCGTCCCGGAGCTTCCTGACCAATTGCGGGGTGGCTGCCCTTTGTGGAAAATTTGCATCCCAGATTTGGCAGATTGGCAGATTCCAGCCGCAGCCCCAGTTGCAGCCGCAGGCAACTCTCACTCATCATCGGGTGGTCGGGGGAGGCAATCAGAGTTTGGGGGGTCGCTTTTGTGGTGGTCTGGATGGACTGGACTGGACTGGACTGGAACTTGGCCCGGGCACAGACAGGCACAGGTAGATGTGGCACGTCTGCACATGTCGGCCAAGAACCTTGTCCACTCCCATGCGCTACATCCCTGCACCTCGGAGCCTGGGCAACCTTTCTTGCTCCTCCCACCAAGCCTGCCAGGGGCCATTGAGCCCCCATGTTACCGTTGTCGTTCTTGTCAAGGCAGACCTGGCAAACTAGGATGTGGCGGCATCCACCCACGCTGCAGCTTACCTAAGCTAGCATCAGATTCATCTACACTGGATCAGCATCATCGCAGTTGTCAAGGACCCATGTTTTTTTCTTTCTTTTCTGGGCCCAACCTGTACAATAATGTTCAACACATCGCTCTTCCTTCACGCTTCTCAACAACTAGTGGACTTGTGAATTCCTTCATTCTGCAACTCAGAGGCAAAGCATCCACAGCTGAACAGCTCCTTACAAAGTCATTGTTGCCTTATCTATCAGACCACTTACTGAGGGTATCACTCCCCTGAGAAGGGGAATACCAATGGACAGGCAAAAAACTTCTCGAACATGAGTAGTTTCTCCGTATCCCTCATGCCCTGCCTTCTTTCTTGGCTCTGGGAATAGACCGGGCTCGCAGTGACCATGGCTTCGAATAATGGCACATGGCACAAAACAACATTGCAAGCGGCCAGAGAACACCAAGCCGGGTACCAGACCACATCGATTCGTGGTCAAAAGCGTCAGATTGACACTTGTAAGAGTGGCGATATTGATCACGCTTTACCAACGGTCAAGCGTGTCGCCCCATTTCAAGCTGCCGCTACTCTTTCCAAGGGTCTACTACCACTCGCTGCAAGCCAGATAACGAGGTATCTGCCGCAACTCCCCCAGAGCAGCGCGATCAACGTCCTGTCAGAATACTCTCAGAGAAGAGCTTTCCCGGCCACACCGACTCCAGCTCACGATGCATTGCTTAAGTTGTCACACCCCGCATACAAGATTCCCAAGCCATTGGTGGCCAACTTTGAGGCCCTCGGCATCCACAGCATCTACCCTTGGCAAAAGCAGTGCCTCATGGGTCCAGGCCTTCTCAAAGGCGAGAAGAACCTAGTCTACTGCGCACCCACCGGCGGGGGCAAGTCCCTGGTTGCAGATGTGTTGATGTTGAATAGGGTTCTGGAAGACCGCGAGGCCAAGGCTATCCTAGTGCTACCTTATGTGGCGCTCGTCCAAGAGAAAGTCCGGTGGTTGAGAAACTTGGTGAATGGTATTTCCAGAGAGTCTATCACCGGTCCTATCCAAGATTCAGACCAGAAGTTCTGGCGTAGACGATCCGATGAGGACACAGTCAGGGTTGTTGGATTCTTCGGCGGCAGCAAGGTCAAGCAGACGTGGGCTGACTTTGACATCGGCGTTTGCACCATTGAGAAGGCGAATTCTCTCGTGAATACGGCCATTGATGACGGCTCAGTAACCGCGCTGAAAGTTTTAGTTCTTGATGAGCTTCACATGATCGACGACGATCACCGGGGCTATCTTTTGGAGCTCATGGCCACAAAGCTTCTTTGCCTTGACGACCATGCCGTTCAAATTATTGGCATGAGTGCAACGCTGACAAACATCAAACTTTTGGCGACGTGGCTCCAGGGTCACCACTATGAGACTCTGTATAGGCCGGTCCCGATTGAGGAACACCTCGTCTATGACGGCCGAATTTATGCTGCTGGGACACCTAGCCGACTGATCAAGGCCGCCGCAATCCAGGTAAATGGGACACAGGTCTCTCAGGCTCCGTCCACTGCAATAGGAACGATAGCGGCATCGGAGACCAAGGAACTGCAGGACCCTGTTCTCAATGCGGTCGTTGCCCTAGCAAGCGAAACGGCGCGTGCTGGTTATGGTGTGCTAGTATTTGCAAGTAGCCGCGCGGGCTGCGAGACGGATGCGCTCATCATCAGTCGAGTCATGCCGCCTCTCTATGAATGGGACACCGATATACAGGAGAAGCGAACAGACTTGCTCGGCGATCTCAGAAGCTTGCCAGGGGGGCTTGACCCTACCCTTGAGCAGACGATAACCACTGGTGTTGCCTTTCATCATGCAGGCCTCACCACGGAAGAGCGGGATCTCATTGCGAATGCCTACGATTCCGGCTCCATCAAAGTCTGTGTGGCTACTTGCTCCCTTGCAGCCGGTATAAACCTCCCAGCGAGGCGGGTCATTCTACACAATGCACGCATGGGCCGCGATATTGTTGGCCCATCCATGCTCCGCCAGATGAAAGGTCGTGCAGGACGGAAGGGCAAGGACGAAGTTGGGGAAACGTATCTCTGCTGTCGCCAGAAAGACATCGAGGAAGTAACCGAGCTCATGCAAGCAGAATTGCCTCAGCTCACGAGCTGTCTCACCAGCGACAAGCACCGTCTACAAAGGGCGCTGCTCGAGGCCATAGCGGTGCGGTTGGCAACTAGTCGTGACTCACTCGATGACTTCGTTCGGAAGACGCTGCTCTACCAGTCCACAGACATTGTCAAAGTGAACGAGACTGTCGAAGTCAGTCTCTCCGAACTACGAGCCAGAGGCTTCGTCTCGATCGACCACTTCTCAAACTTTGAAGCCACACAGCTAGGTAAAGCCATCGTAACCTCCTCTCTTGACCCAGACGATGGAGTCTTCATACACAATGAGCTTAAGAGGGCGCTTCAAGCCTTTGTTCTGGATGGTGAGATGCACATTCTCTACACCTTTACGCCTGTCCAGGAAATGTCGGTAAATATCAACTGGAAAGTCTACGCAAACGAGATGGAAAACCTAGATGAGAGTGGACTCAGAGTCCTCAGCTTCCTTGGCTTGAAGCCTACCGAGATCAACAGGATGTGAGTCTCCCAATCCCTCAACGCGGAGACCTTTGCTGACAGGTGCAGGATGCGCGGAGGGGCGATGAAAACAGAAACAATTGCGGACAAGGAGGTCGCCCGTGTCTATCATCGCTTTTATCTCGCTCTCCAGTTGCGTGATCTGTGCAATGAGATGCCCGTACACCGCGTGGCTCAGAAATACACCATGCCGCGAGGGACCGTCCAGACGCTCGCACAGTCATGTCAAGGCTTCGCGGCCGGCATGATCAAGTTTTGCGAGCAAATGGGTTGGGGAGTCATGGCAGCCGCGCTGGACCACTTTCAAGACCGACTGAAGGCGGGAGCCAAGTCTGACCTGCTGGAACTGGCGAAGATCACCTTCGTCAAGAGCCGGACCGCGCGTGTCTTCTGGGACAACGGCTTGCGAAGTGTCGCCGCCGTAGCGAACGCTGACCCACAGGAGCTCGTGCCCGTGCTCCTGCAAGCGCAGCCAAATAAAATTCGTCTGGAGGCCAAGGACGAGCAAAAATACAAAGAGAAATTGCTTCTGAAAGCCAAAGTCATTGCTGACTCGGCAAACAGGCTCTGGCGTGAGTAACTCGCGTGCTGTCTTACCACTAGGCCGTTTTGCTAATCGTGGTCGCAGAGATCGAGATGCAGCAATACATGGACGAAGAGTAGCCAACACCGGGTGGGATGGCGGTGTTGAGGGTAACAGAGAGCCAAGAAATGCTCACGAAGTGCCTTCCCTGGTAGACACAGAAGCTTCTCACAGACCTGTTCAGCTGAAGTAACCAATGTCGCATAAAATTGTCAGCTCGTGGCAAACATGTCGATCAAAGTACCTGTTTCCTCTATGGAGCTCAGAGCACACATACAACCTCAGATGATGCAGCAGAGAGCGAGGTGTCGACCAGTATCCCTTTGATTCAGGCCTCGCTGGCGGTGACCCAGACCTTCAAAGGTGGCCAAGGAAAACAATATTACCGCTGATACAACAGCGTGGCAAAGGCCGAACGAGACTGCCAATTACAACGAGGCACTTCTCGAGAGAAGGCCGCGTGTTTCTCGTACCTCTACTGGCGGGGCCGAGTGACACGCGGAGTTGGCCGCCGCCAAAGACACGAGATTGGACAGTCATGACGAGACGCCGGTGGTTGGTGTTATGAGTGCATTTTTACCTCGTCAAATGCCTTTACCCCATGTGCCCCTTCAGTCCAGGAGTCGATCGTTGAAACTCGTGTGGAGTCTTGATTGACGGCAACTCGTTTCGATTACCGGAATCTGTCGATGGACTCGCTTGCGGCGTAAAGGCACCATTCTCCCCATATTCCTTCGAGACATGGTAGCAGCCGCCCTATGGGGTCGGTCTCGACTTGTCTAACCTCGGTGGTCCCGCGCTGCCACACCACCCACACGTTTGGTCCAACCATCCAGTCAGCGTGACCCCAACCTTCTCAAGCGGCGGCAAGAATGTGGCTGCATGCAGGCCTGGGCAGGATTTGTGCCATGCGGAGTCAATCAAAAACACATGCAGCTCTGAGGCCAGTGTGCCTGGTCGGTTACACAACGGACAAGAGGTTGTCATCCCTGGTGACCGGCCGTACGCACCAGCCGGCTCAGCTTTCAGCAGGCTGGACGGGCTTGAGTCGCCCCCGCGCCTCAGTCTCTTGGTGTTTTTCCTACAATATTGAAAATCACACCTCACAACTATTGATTCCGCCTGGTCAATCGACATGCATTTAGACTGCGGGAGGCTGGCCTTGGCGCTTCGTCATTGTGAAGGGGGCGTAACAGGTACGACTGAATACATGATCCCGAAGCCAGACCGAAGGGATACCAAATACACAATAGGAACAGAGGGACAGCGATTGTACAAGGCCGCACATTTTCCTATGGTCTCATACCAATAGGAATTGGTCCGCATGCATGTCATCCGACAACGATTCGGTGTGGGTTGCCTGGCTAGCTCCGTGTTCTACCACCACACCCTCTCTACCTGCTGCGTCTCAGCCTACTGCTGATTGCTTAGGAACGGCCACCTCTAGCTCGTATGGCTCGCGTAAATCATATATATCTTTCAGCCTGCTGTCTTTGTGGTCCCCAAGGTTTCCTGCGCAGGCTGCCACCAACCCCACCTCCCCTTTCTGTCGCAACGGGACATACACATTTATACCGTTCATCTCCCACCGAATCGAGCAAGTCTCACGGTGGCCACAGCATATCAGACTGGACATGGCTTCATCCTCTAGGGCCAACGGTGAGGGAAGCTCCCAAAGGACACTCGGCGAAACGATGCGCGCGCCATCAGTAAACACTCCAGGCATTGTTGTGTTGGATATTTTGCCGGACGACCTGGACCGCAAGGAGGTGCTGGACCCAAGCCAAGACTTGTGGCTTTCAACGAGCGACGGGTAAGACACCTATCCCTCGTCATATCCGGTCCTGTGGCCAAGCACTTCCGTTGTCTGTGTAACTCGACATCGACGTATCTAAGTCTCATTCTACGGCTGACATGCCCGCCATAGTCGATATAGCTCCGCGATAATCCCTCTCCGTGTCGGCATGCCACCACATCAGGAGATTTTTCAGGTGGGCTTCGGACCCCTACTTCGCACCTGAGTGAACTTGTGCTCACACGGATTCAGGTGCACAAGAGCGTTCTCCTGAAAGCCGAATGGTTTCGCAAAGCGCTACTAGGAAACTTTCTCGAGGCGGAGGCACAATGCCTCGACTTGCCAGAAGAAGACCCGGCCATCTTCCACTTTCTGGTCGCATATCTCTACGAAGAGCGATATTTACCGACAAAGCCGCTGTCGACAGCTTTAGTTCTAGATCCTGGTAAGGGCAAAGGGAAGGACGTGGCCAATGACACGCCCAATTCAGACTCGGATTCGGACGGGCTCAGCTGGCACAGCGATAGTAGTGCTCAGTCTCGAAGGCGCCAGGAGCGCCGCCGACGCCGACAGGAGCGGCAACTCGAGCGCCTCCGCCAGAAGCATCCCGGAGCACATCGGCCGAACTGCACCTGCCCACAGTGCGCCAATTCTCATGGACCGCCGTAAGCAGCCTCCATTGCTGTCCATGTCGCGTCGATAGCTAACCCTGAGTTCCGCAGCTGCTGGGCTTGCGCAGCCCCACGATTCCCTCCTCCTATCGCTCCGCCCGCCTACCCACCAGGTGTGGTGGTTCACAGGCAGGATAGGTCGAGGAGAAACCAGCACCATCGGAGGCGGGGCCCGGACGGCAGGCCCATGGCTCCGCGCCCGGGTTCACCGCCACCCGTGCCGACATCCCCTTCCGACACGGAGGCTCGCATCAAGGGCGAGGACATGCGAACATGGCTGATCGCTTACGAGCTGAACGTCGACGTGTACATCTGCGCGAATAGGTACATGCTCGACGGCTTCAAGGATAAGATCTCGCGCGTCACTATCGACATGCTCGAGAGCGCAGGCTCGGATGCCGCCCAGGTCGAGGTGCTCAGGCTCTGCCGGAAGATCTACGACGGTGTGGGTGACGACGACCCCTTGCTGAGGATGGTGTTCGCGCGGGTTGGGTTCCTGCAGCCGACGCTGTGGAAGACTCAACCCGAGGAGACGGGGGCGTTCCTGCTGGCCAATCCGGAGGTTGCCACGCTGATGCTGAAGGAGACGTCAATCAGGAGGGAGGAGGATTACAGTAGTACTCATTTACCGAGCATGGAGAGGGCAACCTGGACTCTGCCCCCTGGACGACCACCATTTGATCACCAGATCTACCCTCGACCTTTCCCGAGGGGCGTCAGGTACTAAGGCGTGACAATTGCTCTGTGGTTACGAGATTTTGGTCCCAGCACACGGGCGGCGTCTCACGGCGGACTATTCTTGAAGCTGGCCTTTGCTGTCGCTTAGTTCATGATCGACTCGCACTTGTGAGGCATGACTGTCGTCCATCTGGTCTTGTTAAGCCATCAACCCTTGACCAAGGACAGTGACGAGGATCCGGATCGGAGATACCCATGATTTAATGTACGGCCATGATTGATGAAATGACATGGTCATTTTTGCAGCGTTTTGTGAACGGAGCTGTCGAGTTCGAGTTGGAACGGATTCGAACGGAGCCCACTCGGGCTATCATTCGAGACAAGCACCGAGCGAAATCTGAGCTGGCGCTGCCTGTAGAGCAGCACCATGCGTACCCCCTGAGCGTGACCCGTCGATTATTATGCTTTAGCAGCCAATTGGTGGAACTGTGGTCGCTACTAGATGGATCAGTTGCCTGCGGTTCTGGATCATCGTCTCCCTTTTACTGTTGGTCTGTCTATCCGTCTATTCCCCCCCACAAACCCCGGATTCCAAGCAGCCTAAACCCCAAAGTGCGGAGGAGATCCCCACCGTCGACGAGACAGTGATCATGGATGAGTTGGCCGGTGTGACCACCACCCCCGTTCACACTGGGATCCATGTTCACTATTGACGCTGCTGCTTTCCGCGCCCTCGGGTTATCTTGTCGATGCGCCTGATCATAGATGAACCGTTCACCCGGAAGTGCCATCCGAATAAGATCGATAAATAGGTAACGTCCCGCCCCCCCCCCCCTTTTTGGCCGAAATGGAGGACGCCTTGAGTCGTGGGAGTGATGACAGTCGTCGTCTTCACTCACTATTCCAGCCGCCGGGATGGCCTCCTTCATTGTGACAGTCCTCCTCCTCCTCCTCCTCCTGCCCGGGTTTCTGGCGACAGGGGCCACGGCTCAAGACCTTGTCGCCGAACTCGACTATGGCACCTTTGAAGGCTCCTACTCGGCCCAGTACAACATCTCGTACTGGCAGAAGATCCCGTTCGCCCAGCCGCCCGTTGGCGACCTGAGGTTCCGGGGCCCGCAGCCGCCGCAGCCGATCACGAACGGCACCTTCAACTCCAGCCAGCCCTTCGACATGTGCGTCCAGCGCACTGTCAACGGCTCCGAGGACTGCCTGTACCTGGGCCTATATTCCCGGCCCTGGACGAGGGGCCAGCCCCTGCGGCCCGTTGTAGTCGTCTTCTACGGCGGCGCGTTCATCCAAGGCAGCGCCTACTTTGGCATCCCGCCCTCAGCCTACCCCATCCTGAACGTCTCGTCCCAGACTGACCTGGTCTTTGTGTACCCGAACTACCGGACCAACGCCTTTGGTTTCCTCCCGGGCAGAGAGATCGCCGGGGATGCGGGATCCGACCTCAACCCGGGCCTGCTTGACCAAGACGCCGCCGTTCGGTGGGCAAACAAGTACGCCAGCAGCTTCGGTGGCGACCCGGAATCCATCTCCATCTGGGGCCAGTCCGCGGGCGGCGGCTCGGTCGTGGCGCAGGCGATCGCGCGCGCCGGGGCCGAACCTGCAGACCGGCCGCGACTGTTCACCAGGGCGCTCGCGAGCAGCCCGTTCTGGCCCAAGACGTACGACGGCGACGCGCCCGAGGCCCAGGCCATCTACGACATGTTCTCGACGCTCGCGGGCTGCGGGACGGGGCCGGGGAGCCTCGCGTGCCTCAAGACCGCTGACCTGCAGACGCTCAGGAACGCGTCGCTCGCCGTCGCCGCGAGCCACACGTACAACTCGAGCAGCTACACGTGGGCGCCCGTGGTCGACGGGTGCTTCCTGACCAAGAGGCTGAGCGAGGCCGCGGCCGCGGGCGAGGTAAACATGGACTTTGGCTGGGCCATGTACAACACCCACGAGGGCGAGAACTTTATCCCTCCCGGGCTCGCGGGCGCCCAGGACAGCGGCACGCCGCCTTTCAACTCGAGCGTGGCGAGCTTCGACGGCTGGCTCTCCGGGTTCCTGCCAGGGCTGGACACGGCCGATCTGGACGAGGTGAGGTCGCTATACCCGGAATCGGGCACGGCCGAGGCAGTCCCCAGCTACAATGGCTCCTACACGCGCGCTGGGCTGGTATACAGAGACGTCGTCCTGGCCTGCCCGGCGTACTGGATGTCCGGCGCGGCTCCGAAGGGGAATTACCTAGGCGAGTACTCCATCTCACCGGCCAGGCACAGCAGCGACACCATTTACGTGAGCCCACCCGCCCGCCTTCCCCTTGTCCCACCTTCTCTCAAAAAAAGCATGTTTAGGAACCTTACTGACGCGACTCTCTGAAAACAAGTGGAATCAGGTGAACGCCGTCCAGGCAACCGACCCGGTCCATTACAAGGGCTACGCCGGGGCGTTCGCCTCCTTCTTCATGACATCCGACCCCAACGAGATGAAGCTGACCGGGCCCGATGAGGCAGCCGTCCCGCCACTGCTCTCGTCTGGAAAGGAATTCAACGTCAACGCCGCCGGGTTCGCCCAGCTCGAGCTCACGCAATTCAAGGGGCGGTGTGATTTCTGGAAGAGCGTCGCGCCCAAGATCCCTATATAGGAAGGGGTTTCTCGGCCGAATCGATTTTTTTTTTCTCCTTTTTTTTCTTCTTCCAGCGCAAAGTTCGAGATTCAAGCCGAACAAGCCCGGGCAGCACTGAGCCGTAGTATGAAGTTCAATATCGCGCGGTGAAATGTCGGTCACGTATCTGGCCATGTGCGGGCTGGATCTGCCAGCCGTGGCCCCTCTTTAGACAATATAGTCGGGCACAAGACCGTCGGCGTTGCTACTGCTGACCTAAGTTGCTCGAAGCATCGCCAAGATTGGCGTACGTGGCACACACGGCAGTTCAGGATGAGGCGGAGGCACCAGGACAGTAACAGTGTTCAACCTCATGCCCGTCAGGCAAGATGCTGGGCACAATGAGGCTGCGTGCTCGCTCACCGGCGTGCAAACGCTGGTAGGCTACGACCTCTCCTCGTCACTAGAAGGGATGAACTAAAGTCATGGGTACAGTCTCATGATATTAATAAAGCAGGGATAAGTTCACATGCCCACATCCCTCCGAGATTTGGCCTATGAATCGTCGGTGAAGTTTATCCCTTCGTCTCAATGCGCGCCGTGTTGAAAATCAACCCTCTCGATGGTCCTCAAAATTCATAACCCGACCTCGCCGTCCACTTCCCGTCCATGAAAAAATATCAACGCCATGCCAAATGAACCAATCCGTCACAAACGCCCTCGCTCGCTTACATAGAACACGAAAAAAAAAGGGGGGAAATCTTGATCACGACGGTCGCTGGAAATGCTGCATAAACTGAATCGCTTGCTCCATTGGGTACCCGATGAAGACGGGGCCGTTGAAGACCATCTGAGGGGCTTGTCCACCAGTAGCGGTTGTCTTCGCGATCTCCGTCGTGTTGATAAAGGCAGGCTGATTAGACGGAGGAGGACTATCTGGGATTGAAGGCTGTGGATGTTTCATGTGCGTGGTGAAATGCTGGCTCGCTGCCGGTTCACGAGCGTTCGGCCGTGGAGGGCTTGGGATATCCTCCATTTTTGGAAACTCGGCCAAGCCGGGCCCGTCTAATTTGTTCATCTTGGTGTGGTCAAATGGGCATTTGGATGGCCTGGCCTCTGCGGCCTTGGGTGCTGGAGCTGGACTCGGCGAAGGCATACGAACAGGCGCAGGAGGGGAAGTGGGCCGCTCGACAGGTTCGTCCGGGGGGAAGGGTACCGAGATGCCCCATGGCCGGCTGGGCGACTCGCCCACCCGGATCTCCTTGAGCGGCCGTTCGAAATGACCGGTCCGGTCAAGATAGTCTTCTGCCGTAGGCACCTCGCCGTCCTTGACGGTCTCCTCGACCAGGGCGTCCACGGTACTAGAGCTCACATTCTGAGCCCAATCACTGACTCGGCGATTCGAAGCCCGGTCGCCCTCGGCTGCAGCCTGGGCTTCAACCTGGGACTCGGGCAGCATGGGTGCGTGGAGGTGACTGAGGTCCTGGATCATAGATACGAGGTTGCCGTACTTGGCATCAAGCTTCCTTATCTGCTCCTCGTTCTTCTGGTTTCTCTTGAGACAGACCTCGTGGCTCCGCGGCAGCTCGTGCTTGTGGGTCTCGACATAACGAGCAATCTCTTCCGGGGAGTGCTGGTCGAGATATCTGATGGGGCACTTCGAGGCCGAAGCATTAGGCGCCGGGGCCGACATGCTCTCCTCAAACATGGCCGCACATATCGGGTCTTTGGAATGGTGTGGGGTGGGATCGGGATTCTCATTGCCATTTGCATCATTTTCATCAACATCATCTACCTCAACTCGCTCGACGGCGTCCTTGTTCACTGCGGAGAATGGACAACCCAGATGGCCCTTCTTGCCCTCGACCGTGAAGTCCCTCTCCAGGAAGGTTGACTGGGAGGTCATGTTGGTAGAGAAGGTCTCGCGACTGGACCCGCTTTCCTTGCTCGCATCCGCCACCATTGCTAGCTGCCGGGCCACCTTTTTGCCCTCACGGATGAACACGGCTAGCTCGGCCTGGGAGCTGTTGGACTGGTGGCGCCTGGGGAGGGGGACGTGGTTGGAGTATGTCAGTGTCGGGCTGAGAGGCAGTTGGAGTTTGGCCAGAGTTTCGGCAATGTGAGGAGCGGCCGGAGCGTATTTGTCGGCAAGAAGCTGGTACTGTTGTGGATGCGACATTGGTCAGCATGGTTTGGGGGCCCCACGCCGAGACGGCGGCAAATCAGAGGTGTGTTTGGTAGGTGGGGGCCAAGGGGAAATATCAGATAAGTGGTAAAAGGTTGTCTACACGGACACCAAAAATGGCGACTTGCAGATCTAGAGCTATGAAATATCATCACACAGAGACGGGCCGTTGCGTGGGCTCGAAAGGAACACACAACGCACACAATAATAACAGAAATGTAGCCACTCACTTGCTCATGAGCCCAGTTCAACTTATGCTCGAGAACGACCTTCCTGTCAACGAGGCTCTGCACTTCGTCGGCCAGGGCGTTGAAGGATTCAATCAAGGTCTGGACCAGCTGGGGCGAATCGACGGCCATGGTGCGGATGCGGATGCGAATCCGTGGCAGCCGACGTGTAGGTTTCACATCTGGCCCTGCAGTTCTGAACCTGAAGTTCTTGCCCTGTGAAAGTGCGACGAGTGTCGTTGGGCAGAGGAGGGAAGAGATGGTGATGTGTTGAATGGAAGAAATCACAAATAGACCAGATTTGCTCTTTTTAATCCAGGCCGGAGCATTCCTACGCGCCGGTGCCGGGAGATCCGCCTACTGGTTAGTACGTGGGACGGTACCTAGGTACCTGTGCCGCTAGGTGGCTTGGGTGGGATGTCTGGGGCCTGAGGGTCTGCTGATCAGCCTGGGATCCAGCTATCTTCTAGAACCCCGCAGGCCGTTATCACCTGTCAACGGGTCGATATGCACCCCAGGCTAACGACGGGGATGGCAGCGGCGGCCGGCGACGACGACAATTCCAGCCCAGACAAGACGCCTGTGGGGATATTCTCACCTTCTCATCCGGTGCTGGATCTTGACCTGGCCTTCATCCGGGCTTTCGCGACCCCTGTTTTCTCAGGAGATACTGTCTAGCCCGTCTTCGACAGAAAACGGCAGAGAGACAGACATCCAGACATCGGTGCTGTGCATGAGAGAGAGCCTGGAGTGAACTCGGCTGTGTATGTGACCTCTGTTGCACTTCCACGTGCGCCATGGCCCTCGAGATCCCGAAAGCCAAGCTCAAGAGCTTCGTGAGGCATGTCGTCCCAGGTGAGTGCTACAAGCTATCAGGATAAACGGCCAATGGGACATCCATCATCGCCACCAAATCTACTTTTCCATGGCCTTGCGATCCGCACAGTGCAACCATGGCACCTCCATGAACAGTGCCGGGCAATGCTGACCACGGTAACTCGACCCCAGGTGCCCTACTGGTAACTGAGTACTTGTTCTCGGTGCCACTGGACTACAGAAACCCCTCGGGCAGACAAATCCAGCTCTTCGCCAGGGGAGCTACTAAGTACGAGGTGCCTATCAACCCTCAGCAGTCGCAGTTCCAGTCCTCCTTGAACCGCCCGTGGTTTGTCTTCCTGCAAGGCGGTCCTGGCTTTGGCAACCCTGAGCCTCAGGACTCTTCCTTGACCCGTTTCCTCCTCAACAGAGGTTATCAGGTCCTCTTCCTCGACTACAGGGGAGTCGGCCTCAGCACGCCAGTCACTGCCGACACAGCTCCTACGCCAGACGCGTCTCCTGAGGAGCAGTTTGACTATCTCAAGTTCTTCCGCCAGGTCGATAATGTGCGGGACTGCGAGGCCGTCCGCAAGTGCTTAACCGAGAACCTGGACGAGAGCAAGAGGAAATGGTCCATCTTCGGCCAGTCCTTTGGCGGGTTTGTCTGCCTCAGCTATCTCTCCCAGCACCCCGAAGGACTCAATGAGGTCTTCATGACCGGCGGCCTCGCGCCGATTTCAAAGACCCCGGATCAGGTGTACCGGGCTACCTTCCAGAAGGTCTTTGAGAGAAACATGGCTTACTACAGGAAGTTCCCCGAGGACATTCCTGCCATTCGGAGGGTCGCCGGTTTCCTGCACAGCCGCCCCGAAAAGGGAGTACGGCTACCCGGTGGAGGACTGCTGACAGCCAGGCGGCTCCTCACTGTCGGCCATATGTTTGGCTTGCACGGCGGGCTCGACAACGTGCACTCCATGATCCTGAGACTGAACATGGACCTGGAACAATTCGGCTTCCTGACACGGCCGACCCTTCTGCAGTTCGAGTCGTACCTCCCATTCGACACCGCGCCCATCTACGCGGTCCTGCACGAGGCCATCTACTGCTACAAGAAGGGCGTCGTGTCCGACTGGGCGGCGCAGCGTGTCGGCCAGCAGCTCGAAAACTTCCGCTGGCTGGACCCGGAGTTCTCGGCCTTCGACGCCGCCGACTCCCCGCCGCTGTGCTTCTCCGGCGAGATGGTATTCCCCTTCATGTTCGACGACTACCCGGAGCTGCAGAGGCTGAGGGCCGCCGCCGACGCGCTGGCCAGGCACGACGGCTGGGACGACCTCTACGACGAGGCCCGGCTGCGCGTGAACCAGGTCCCCGTCTACGCCGCCAGCTTCCTCGAGGACATGTACGTCGAGTCCGAGCTCGCGCGAGACACGGCGCGCCGGATCAACCTCATCAGGGTCCTCGAGACCAACACCATGTACCACAACGCCCTCCGCGCCCGGCCTGACGAGGTGTTGCCGCAGCTCTTTAAGCTCCGGGACGATGCCATTGACTAGCGGCGTGTCGTGAGGGTAGGATGTCCCGTGCATGCCAGGCCCGAGAGGGGACTGGATGTCAAGATGGCCGTTGATATAGATACATTTGGCTTCGTTCGTAAATCATGACTGTCCGTGCCATTCGCGCACCTTAATTCTATAAAAACATCTATCTTGGGGCAGAACACCAGCCGTTCTTTGACTCTAGGCCTGCGTGCCGTCGCCTGGTCCCTTCGCCTTGCCGTGGCCCTCGACAGCCTCTTCTTCGTCCCGATACCTGTCGGGCGCGTCGTCGTCCTCAAACTGACCGTCACCCGCGGCATCCCACAGCGAGATGTCGTCGTCATCGACCATCAACGCCGCGGCATCGTTGGGGTCCATCAGCCTAGCGTCCTCGCCGCCCTCGCCCACGTCGTCGTCTGCGTACTCGGCCCCGGGCACCCTGCCGCCGAGTGGCCGCCCGGCCTGGGCCTCCTCCCTGGCCAGCTCCGCTGCCCTGGCCATGGTGCGGCGGTAGATGAAGTAGCCGACGCCCATGCCGACCAGGCCCCCTACTAGCATGGAGGCGTAGTTGATCATGCGGTCGCCAAAGGTCATGTCCTTCTCGGCCAGCAGGGCGAGGCGCGAGCCAATGAAGACGTGAACCAGCAGCTTGGGGCTGGAGAAGGCGGTGGCGATGGCGAAGCTGAGGGGCTGGATGCTAGGAATTGTGGCGAGGAAGCCGTTGCTCAGGCTATAGGGCAGGGGGCAGAAGCGCACCAGCGCCAGCACACCCAGACCGTCATGCCGGAGCACCTGACCCAGTGCCACGAAGCGCTTGTCCTGCCCGACCAGCCGGTCCACGTAGCCACTGAGGACGGTGCGCGACGCCACGAATGCCGCTGCCGACCCGGCCACCGTCGCCGTCGCCACGATCGGCCACCCAAGCGGGAACCCGTAGACGAACCCAGCCACCGTGCATGCCGTGCTGTAGCCGATCATGGGCGGGAACGCCACGATGAAGGTCGCCGCCCAGATGATCAACCACCCCGCCGGCATGGCGCGCCACGAGACGGCAGCTGGCCCAAGCAGGGTGAAGATCTTGTGGGAGAAGATGAGCAGGACGATGGTGAGCGCGCCTAGGAGGTTGCCACCGACGATGAATAGGACCTTTTGCGTTGGTGTTAGGCCCATGTACATGGTCATGGACTGCCGGTACAGGTTGTTGGCTGTCTTGACTGACGACGAGGCCAGGGCCGACAGCTGGCCGCGGACCGAGCCATCGCGGGTCGACGAGGTGCGCGAGTTCAGGGAGTAGGGCGTCGACAGCCGGCGGGATGACCGCGTATTGCCAGTGCCGCCGCCGCTGTGGCGGACCCACGGGAGTGGGCGTTCACTGGGTGGTGAGGGTGCGCGCGGCTGATTTTCGTGGTCGCTGTCGTCGTGGAATGGCGCGTCGCCGTGCTCGTCCCGGCTGGAGGTGTTGGCGAGTTGTGCGGCTGCGGATGCGGCGGAAGGGGTCTCGTTGTCCGGAGAGGGGGGTACGGCTAGGCCTGCTGCCGCGGACCTGTAGTCGGCCGGCATGTTTTGTGTGATTTAGGGTGCAGAGTGATTGAGGGGGTCTATTGAACGTTCAGCGAAGATTGCCCCTCGGAGACCGGCACGACAACGTCAGGATGCATAGCTGGCCAGGGCGGGTTGCTTACATTTGACGATGGTGAGGATTGAGGGTTATCTTGTTGCGGCCATTGAATCCATAAAAATGCTTGTAACGGTGCGAATCCTGTCTGGCCTTTTCGGTTGTAGTCGAGAAGTCTTGCTGACTCTATGTTTGGACTCTTGAAGAGAGATGTTTTGTCAAAGAGGCGCAGCCCGCCCGTCAATGCCGCCTGAGGTCAGATCTGGCACACCTATGAAGAGTACGTACTCCATCTACCTACCTAGACTAAGTGCCTACCTTGGTGGGTAGTCTGGGTTCCTAGGGTGGTCTATAAGTAGGTACCTACAGCCTGCATTGCAACCTACCTACCTAAAGCGTGCTCCAAGGGACGGTACTTGATTGGGTCCCTTCCTCATGTGGTAATGTACCTAGTCAGCAAGCTGTGGACGCCAATGACGGCAAGTCGGGTCTTGTAGCTAACTGTTGGAACCCGCCCCGCGCCAGGAACTACTTACGTATGCGAGAGGTAAGGATCCAAGGTGATTATGTCAAGCCAGCTCTTAACAGACAGCAGAGCAGTTCCTCGCATGTGAGCGGCATCACGTGTCAAGAAGCTCCCTCTCCGTCGTAATCATACCTTGTATACGTGGTGGCATGCTAGGAATTTTTCATTTATTGAATATGAATTTGCTTTGTTTTGTTTGCTTCATCTCCTCTCTACATGTCATCGGCCGCCTCGAGGCCCTCGGGGCGGCTCTTTGCCAACCGTTGTGTCCCTGACTAGCAGCTTCATCTTGCCGTCCCCAATCTCGACCCCTTGGCTGAGGATGTCCACCGCCTCCTCACCCTCTTCTGCTTTCCTCGTGCTAGCACCGCCCTCCTTGGATATCGACTTATCATAACTCCTTGCATCCACTCCGAGAATGCCCCCCATGTTGTTACGGTCGCCTGGCACCGAGAACTCACGGAACGCATAACGCCACTCGTTCAGGAAACCTCGCACTGCTTTGCCAACCTTGTCCTTCCCATTCTTGCTGTGATGGCCCGTGCCTGTGATGGCATAGATCGGCCGGCTCTCATGCTCGTTCTCAAGCAGCACCCGCTCCAGATACTCGACAGCTTCATCTGCGTGCAAGCCATGCAGGTCAACGTAGATCTCGGGACTCGATGAGCTCTTCTTGTTGCGGTCTTCGTAAAGCTTCTCTGCTGCTTCTCTGTGTGCCTTCTTCATCAGATCGTTCTCACTCTGACCCCGCAGACTGAATACCTTGGCCTGCCGCGCATCCTGCCGGTTCCATGCCTGTGCCGCACTGTGCATCTGGTTAGACAAGACTCTATGCAGCTCGTCGCCCAGGTTCAAACTCACTTCTGCAAAAACTTGTTCCTAAGAGCACTGTGCCGGATGGCTTCTTGGCGCGCCTTCAGATACGCCTTGTTGGAGCTGTCGCCCGTCTCCAGCCAGGGAATATGCTTGGGGCTCGGGATTGCCTGAGCAGCTGCGCTATTCTCGCCGTTTCTTGAGCCTTGTGAGCTTCCATTACGACTCATTTTCCTACTATCCGGCCTGGAAGTCGGCCCTGGAGATGGCGACATCTTTACGATATCCGCGAGAGAGCTGGGAGTGTACGCTTCCTTTGGTCCATGGCCGTGGCCGCCTCTTTTCCCATGGTGCTTCTTCCCCGGCTTGGCCGCAGCTGAGCCAAGACTCGGGAAGGCTTCATTATCGTCAAGGGATGGCGCCGCCTGGGCGTTCTCCTTGCCTTGCTGGTGGCGGCTGCTAGGGCGGGAACGAGGCCGAAGATCATGGGAGTGTATGTTCTTGAACCCAGGGGGAGGTGTGACACCAAGAGAAGGTGTGAAAACAGGGATCGAGTCAGGCGTCCCGGACCCCAAAGACGGGAAGTTGGAATAGTCTTGGACCTGGATGTTTGCCGGAGATTTCTGGTTAGGCGGTGTGTCTGTTCCGTCAACGTTGAGTTTGTTCATGAGGTGCGCAGGGTCATGTGAGAAAATGCAAGTATCCCCGGCGAGGCAGTTGCCCGACATCCAATATCTAGTAAGTAGTTTAGTAAGTGCTAGTCCGCCCGAACAGAAGTGGCCGAACTTACTTGCAAATGTGGCTGCTCAGGTCATGGCTAAATCGACAATCTGCTCGCATACAGCTGCCGGATGCGAGGTAGAACTTGCAGATTACTCCGGACCTCTGATCGGCTGGTGTGGTCGGGCGCGCATCCGGTGTCATAGACTTGCCGATCAGGTAGCCATTGCTTTCGGCTGACGTGCTCGCTGCTGAAGTATCCTGGTTGTCCATCATGGACATGAGCACTGCCCCGAGGTCATAGCCGTGAACCAGCAGCGCTTGGCTAATCTCCTCGTCGGTTCTGGACTCGCCCAGAATCGATCGTAGGACATCATGCGGTCTCATGGGGGTCTGTTGCGATGAAAACTCCGGCGCGTTTGCATTCAATCCACTGGAGGTGCCGAAGGAGGACGCGACACTAATGGCATCATCACCAACAAGCCAGTCCACATTGTCGGAGGCGTAGTCTTCGAACGTTTCTTGCGACGGCTCTGGATCGTTCGCAAACTCGTAGGCGTTCAGGTTGGGGCTGTGAGGTATTACTGGTGTTGAAAACGCCAACCGAGGTGAAGGGCGCGGAGAGGAAAAGGGGGAGGCGGCCGAGGACAGGGTGCGGTTGAACGAGGGCACGAAGCCTGGAGGTGCGAGCGGGCTGACACCGAGTCTCGGCGACCCGGAGAGAGGGGTAGCTGTGGTCCTAAAGGAGGCTGGCGAAGGCCTCCTGAGGATCGTCTGGCGGATGGCGGGAGGGGAGGCGTTACCACCACCGCCTTCTCGATAGCGCCAAAGCACGTCCAGCACGGCGTTCTCCAGGGACTGGCCGGTCAGAGACGTCTCCTTTTTCAAAAGCTCTTCTAGCTTGTCTGTCTTGTCCTCCTCTTCTATGGCCGAGTCCTGGAGGACTGGCAGGCAGATCTCGTATGTCTCGTCGGAGACCATTGTGACGCGCTCGTGAGGGCTCTATCTTGGGCGCAAGTCGTACGAAGGTTGATACGGGAGTAGGGGCGGGCTGGTATCCCTTTCAAAAGGCTGCTTCGAGGTCCTGCAGATAATATGGATGATTGCCGAGGACTACAATAGGGCTGTCTCAGTCAGCCTCGAGTTTACTGCAGAGGCGCACGTTTGGGCTGCAGGGGCGCATCAGGCTCGGGGGTGATACACAGCGAACGAGAGACACACCGATCAAGATCAAAACAGCCAATATTAGACGTGAATCAGACAGCGCTGTCGGCTTCTTTTTATTCGGGTGTGGGCGGAGCTGAGTCTATAAGACGGTGGTGGCTTGGGCGGGAGGAGGAGAGACAGGCCGGAGAGCATGATGCTATTTCCGAGTGTTGAAGTGCATTACGTATGCAGGCACCGGTGTCGTGTAACGATCAAGACTGCGCCTTGCCCTGCTGAAGGTTCGAACGGACGGTGTGAGCAGGTACAAGCACCCAGATACTGCGCAGGTGGTTGGAGGCGGCAGGCTGGGGGTAGGAGGGGGATGATAGGAGGCCAGCTCGGGTGGGAAGTGACACGACCGATGCAGGAAGACCGGGTACCTAGATAGATATAGCTTCGTGCTGACAGGGAGAGCTCTCCTGAGTCAGCCAGTAAGGCAGCGTCGGTGTGCTGGGGGGCGGGGCGGTGTCTTTCGAGCGTTGACAAGACCAGACAAAGGCAACCAGAGCAGAGCACGTATGTACAGGTAGAGATGCGCGATATTGGGAAGTGGTGTTTATGGGACGGGTGATGGGCACGGGTGACGGCTGAATGGGTGATACGACGTGATTGATCATGGGTTGCCGTCGGTCGGTCCAGCTGAGACGGGGGACGGAACGGGGGTCATGGCCTGGGAGAGGGGGGGGGCGCGTTCCTTGCGTCTTGCTGGCCAGGCAGTACCCTGAGTAACTACCTACCTGGGTAGGCCGACTATCTAGACTACCTACCTAGGTACCCGACCCGTGGACCTTGCCAGATGAGGTCTCATCCACTCAAGTAACCATGCAGAGGTTCCTGGTGGACTAGAAGGGCTGAAGGGAGAGGCCGAGAGGAGAGCGTGGGGTCGCAAGGGGCTACGGTGGACCATCCCTGTCTCTTGTCGGCCGGTCCACGGGCCAGCTACCGTGCAAGCGCCGTCCAGCTGAATGTGGGAGCGCCCTCTCGTGAGATCTGACACCTGTGGCCATGTCACTTAATCAATATACACTCTAGATGCTGTATCCTAAATGCTTGCACCTGAAGAGAACACTGGCTCTGTGGCATGTCGTACCAACAGTCGACATGTAGGCAGTAGTCACTACAGTGCATCCAGGCAAGTGCAGCTAATATTCTGCTTCAGCCCATTCTGGCAGCTCACCAACGACGTCAGGGTACTACAGTCTTATGGGTGTGAATTTTTCTGCACCCCAGAACGGTACGAATCTCTATCATGTGGGCGCAATAAGTAACTTTGCTTCTTTACTTTTCCTACAATAGCAGAGAACAAGCTTTGCTCAGGTGTTTGCTATGCGGCCACAGCATCTACTAGGTAGTGGACCACCTAGGCAGTGCTTACTGTCTCAAACCTCCTATGGGATGGACATCCCACAGAATACCCTCTTGTAGAACGGCCTTCTTTAGGAAAGTTCTTTTGAAAACCTCCTATGGCCTCCTTTGGGGAAACCTCCTGTGGGAAATCTTGTATAGAATAATTCACTATGGAATAACCAGATAGAAAGTAAGCAAGCCATAGTGGCTCTGTAATGACTTTTTCGTGTTTTTTCTTCTTCTTTCTTTCTTTTGAATGTGCCTGTGTTATGGTAATTAGGCATGTGATACTTGCCTGGCTCTGGCTCATGGTATCTCCTCGTCGTCTCCGCCAAACCCAAACCCGAAGCAGAATCCTCCAGTCTCTGAAGGTTGCTCCGTCTCTTCGACGGCAATGGCCTCGTCCCATTTCCTCTTCTTCTTGCTGTGTCTTTGATCCATCTCAACGAGGGCTGCTTCCAAGAGCTCCGGAAATTGTGCCCTGAGGCGATCCACAAACAGGCTATAGGGATCGGCGACGTCTCTCTTGAACCCCGTCACCTGGTCCGGCTTGTCCTTCAGAAACTCGAGGACGACGGCGAGATGTGATTTGGGCACGAAATTCTGCGTGAGCGCGATTCCACTCTCAAGATTGACAACCAGATGCCACCAACCACTTGGCACATGAAGAATCTCGCCTTCCCTGCAGATGCCTTCTATGCATTCTGGCAGCTTTCGGGCTTCTTCGTGGAACTCTAGAAGCCATTCCGCTATGCTCAGAGGACTTGTGACTTCACTCTGGTCGGCCGAAACGAAGACACCCGGAACCTCTACGGAGGGTGGAAACATGATCCACTGCGACGGTTTCACTTAGCAGTTGTCCAGACTACACAAATGGCCTCAAAAGCGCAGCCTAGGGTCATGGGAAGTTACTCACGTATTTAGCTCCTTGGAGAACCGCATTCCACGCCGATGTTCCATTTGGGTCCTTGTGGAACGTCGAGCCAGATCTGGCGGGCCCTATAATCAACCATCTGTGCGCTGGTCTCTCTGAATCCAGCACTTCAAAGAGATCCGGGCCAAAACAGTCTGGCTTCCAATACGCTGCCCTTTCACTTTTCCCGATTGTGACATCCATCTTCTCGGCAAACTTCTTGTCGAACAGATACAGGGGACTTTCATCTTGATTGTTCTCCATGTAATGGCAATATGTCGAGAAGGGCCAGTCCACCGCCTCGGCGCGGAACTCCACATCAGCATACAATCTCGACAGCTGATCGATGTTCCACTCCTTGCAGGCCGGCCAATAAAGAATACAATCTGTCAGAATGAAGGGTCTGTCGCTCCACTTGTCCGCAAATTCATCGTATGTCATGTCCGGAAGCCGCTTGATCTCATTCGCGCTGGGGATTTTGGAACAGAAACGGCTCAGAGGCACAGTGCTGCAGACAAAGGGCCGATGAAGAACATCGGAGAAGACATTCTGACAATCGATCTTGGCCTCCGGCTCTGGTGACAATCCAAGCAAGGTTAATCTCCACGTCCCCTTCCACTGGAAGGGACGCCTGTTCTCTTCATGAGACCTAAGGAAATCCGTCAATCAACAACTCGCTGTGAAAATATGGCCTTAAAAAGTAAGGTCATCAACAATTCACCGCTGACATAAAATTGGAAGCAGGTAAAAGCACAGAATCCCGGGCTTTAGGTGTGATAATTGCGTGTCAGGCGAAGGCTCCCAGCCCAGCTGTATCTCAGGCTCCTCGGCACAGGACGCAGTCAAAAATTGTGTTTCGAAACACTTGAGACCGACTGCCCTTGAAACGGTGTGCACATGCTTCCAGAGGCCAAACATAGAAAAAAAAAATTCTTGGCACAGTGGCCGTGAGTTCGGTATGAGGTCTATACCAGCAAACAACGGTCCAGGAATACGGAATTGACAGTTCAGAGAAACTCACTTACTCCAGGAATAGAGCCTTCCAGAGATCGTCAGCATGACAGAAAGCAAAGAGAAATCTGCAGGTGTAGCCTAGTTTTCGCAAAGACTGCTGCCCAAAATACTCGAAAAGCTGGGCCAACACCTCGTCCGGCAAGACCTGGAAGCGGCCTATGGAGCCTCGAGCGTTGACAGCAGACGAGAGGTACTGGTTGCCCAAAGGCTTGACTCCCAGAGGATGACTAGGAATCCGTGACTCAACGCTAGCTTGTTGCTCATCCATCCTGGCTTCGCTTCGGCCGTCAGCTGTGACTCCCAAGCCATCGTGGTTGCGAAGGACGATGTCCTCATGGCCTGGGGCCGGAGCGGCTTTCAGTAACATGGCCTCTGGGTGTGGGTGGCAGTGGGGTGAATCTGACGACTGGAGAACGTTGGGAGGAGTGAGACCACTTTACATTGGCCCCCCGTTGATCAACAACGGCCAGTTGTACAATACAGTATGCAGGAAGGACGGGGGTCAGGAAAGGATGAATTAGGCCCAGGTAACAGGAGCAAGAGTCGTTCGAGACTAGAGTCACAAAAGTGAGTCTCCAGCGGTCCACCAGCTCGCCTAGTCACCCTGGTATGCCCTTTTCGGCCCCGACCTCGAGCCTGGCTTGCCTGGGAAAAATTGAGGCGAACTGAGGGCGGCCGGAGGAAGTGGGTGAACTCTGACGGTGGTGCCCGTGCCCCACTAAAGTTTAGCGTGGCAAAAGGGAGCAGGGCAGCGAAGGCACTGACTGCACTGCAACTTTTTTCCACCGCAGACAAATTTTCTCTCTTTGGTCTGCTCTTACCCTACGACATCACCCTTCTACATACATCAAAACAACAGACCTTCCCCAACTAGATTCCCTTGCTCTCAACACGCTGAGAGCATCAGATCTGGTTCCTTTTCCCAGTCTACAAATACTACTATCGGATTCCACAGCCTCCCTGCGAGTCTTGTGGATTTTCCTCGACCCTCAACAAACCCCACCTTCGATTCTTTGATTCTAGGTCTCAAGCAGTGCTTGTGATCTAGATCCATATCACCTACAACCCGCAATCATGGCTACCGACAAGGGACTCGAGGATGTCCCCGAGGGTAAGAATACTCCTTTCCTCGTCCTTCGCTGCGATTGAACTGCCCGACATCGTCGACATCGTCAGCCTCTGCGACCCCGCGCCAGAGAGCGGCCCGCCCCCCTGCGCCCACAGATTTTTCTCAGACCGCGCGGGAGCCTGGGCCTCCCCACCGCATCTACCACCGAGACTGGCAGGAACATAATGGCTAATTTGCGACGGCGAATACAGGTCAGATCGAGTCCAACTATGACGAGACCGTCGACTCTTTCGATGAGATGGCACTCAAGTCTGAGTTGCTCCGAGGTGAGAAATTCTGCGCCGCCGACTGCCGCCGCAGCGAACGGCATGGGCTAACGCGGGGATAAAGGCATCTACGCTTACGGTTTCGAGCGCCCCTCTGCCATCCAGCAGCGCGCTATCATGCCTGTCATCAAGGGTGAGATAAACAAATTCCCATGCTTCGCAAACAAGGCCGCTAAATTTTTTTGGCACTCCAGGCCACGACGTTATCGCTCAGGCCCAGTCTGGTACCGGCAAGACCGCCACCTTCTCCATCTCTGTCCTCCAGAAGATCGACCCCACCCTGAAGCAGTGCCAGGCCCTGATCCTCGCTCCCACCCGTGAGCTGGCTCAGCAGATCCAGAAGGTCGTCGTCGCTATCGGTGATTTCATGAACATTGAGTGCC
Organism: Diaporthe citriasiana; assembly: GCA_014872975.1. Lineage (NCBI taxonomy): Eukaryota > Fungi > Ascomycota > Sordariomycetes > Diaporthales > Diaporthaceae > Diaporthe > Diaporthe citriasiana. Next base: position 484,779 of record JADAZS010000001.1, on the reverse strand, counting down.
ACGCCTGCATTGGTGGCACCAGCGTCCGTGATGATATGAAGGCCCTCCAGGACGGCCCCCAGGTCGTCGTCGGTACCCCCGGCCGTGTCCACGACATGATCCAGCGTCGTTTCCTTAAGACCGACGGCATGAAGATGTTCGTCCTCGACGAAGCCGACGAGATGCTTTCTGTGAGCTTCCAGCCCTCCCAATAGGCTTTGCTGTCTCCTGTTCTAACCTGTCTCCACAGCGCGGTTTCACCGAGCAAATCTACGACATCTTCCAGCTGCTTCCCCAGTCTACCCAGGTCGTCCTTCTGTCCGCCACCATGCCTCAGGATGTCCTTGAGGTCACCACCAAGTTCATGCGCGACCCCGTCAGGATTCTCGTCAAGAAGGACGAGCTCACTCTTGAGGGTATCAAGCAGTTCTACATCGCCGTCGAGAAGGAGGAGTGGAAGCTCGACACCCTCTCCGATCTGTACGAGACCGTGACCATCACCCAGGCCGTCATCTTCTGCAACACCCGCAGAAAGGTCGACTGGCTCACCGACAAGCTCACCGCCCGTGACTTCACCGTCTCTGCCATGCACGGTGACATGGACCAGGCTCAGCGTGACCTGATTATGAAGGAGTTCCGTTCCGGCTCCTCCCGTGTCCTGATCGCCACTGACCTGCTGGCCCGTGGTATCGATGTCCAGCAAGTCTCGCTGGTCATCAACTACGATCTCCCCGCCAACCGGGAGAACTACATCCACCGTATCGGTCGTGGTGGTCGTTTCGGCCGAAAGGGTGTCGCCATCAACTTTGTGGCCGCCGACGACGTCCGCATGATGCGTGAGATTGAGCAATTCTACAGCACCCAGATCGAGGAGATGCCCATGAACGTCGCCGACCTCATCTAGAACGCACCCACATCCGAACTCGTTTTTACTCTCCTTCCTCTACAGGCACCAACTTACGTTGCTTTCGCACACGTTGGAATCTCACCGCAACAGGGGGCAGAAGTTTCGAGTTGGTCATTAGAGGGCAAGGGCCTGCTTTGCCACAGTTGACTGGCACGAGCGCAGCACAGGAAGGGGTTGCGCAACAAAAGTAGTTCTGATTTCCTTCAAGGGTGCTCGAATTCATTGCACTGATTGCTTTTCGATATCCGCCGGGGGGTTCTTGGGCCTGTGCCTGCCGAGAGATATCTGGACGGATCTGCATGAAGTACTTTTTTCCGTTTTGTACTTATTGGTCTGGTTCTGCAATGAGATTGTCATTTAGAAACCTACCTCTCCGACTCCACGGCCGCCGACCTCGGGATACCATTTCGAATTGAAGAACTCCCATAGACATGCTTTGGCAAAAGGAAAAGCGTTCCCAGACGCTTCAGATAGACGGAGGGTAATGATAATGGACCATGACTTGATCTTTTTTTTTTTGTGAAAGTTTTGCCCCCATGAATCTGTATTAAGGCCTCGGGCGAGCAGTTTTCCAGACATCTTCTACTGTGCGTTTTCCAATGAGGTGAAGAACAGACCTGAGAGGCAAGTGAATATCCTGCCTCAATGTGTAACTTGACGACCTACTCGAGGAGCCTACCATGTGGACTACACAGCACCCGAGCTGTGGTGGGGCAGCCGTTGGAGGGCACGGGCCCACTAGTATCATCCAAGTCTGTGCCTAGCACCCTGCCACCCTGGCAAGCCTGGACTGCCCAGACGTCCGAGCAGGTACTGAGTGCCGGAGCACCTAAAAAAAGCTCCAGCAACTGCCCGTGAGCCTAGCTGTCTCGTCTCACGTCGCTGGTTGCCGCTGCCCATACTTTGTTCATTGTCTGATCTTAAATCACATGTAGTCCGGGTCTTCAAGAACTCAACACGACACAGTCCCGATCGCCCGACTTAGACTCTCATCAAGCACGAAGAGTTCTTACGACAATCACAATGGATCGCAGTCTTGACGAAATCCTTGCCGCTCGTGACGACGTAGGTCTCTTCCCCAGGTGCTTCTATGCCGCGAGCTGTCCTTGCTCGCCCACGCCTCGAGGCAACTTGCTAACTTGGATCCGCAATAACAGCGAAAGGGCGGCAGACCTCGTGGCCGCACTGGTCATGGAGGTCAACGGCGACGAGAACCCCGTGAAGACTTTCCTCGCGATGGCGTCAGAAAGGTACGCATCAGTAATACCCTTGTGGTAGAAACACAGTCTGACCAGAACCATGCTCGGCTCACAGGTGCCCTGCCTCCTCCCCTTTCTCTGAAATGCGGCTGCCCACCCGTCCAAAACCTTACATTCGGTCTTCGATTGCCGTTGCAGCTGTCTTGGCCATGTGCAATGGTCCTCGGGTCGGACACCGGGGAAATATTTGACATGAGACGATCCCCCAGAAGCTGACATTTCCCACTTCCACGGAACAGTCCTACCGCGACGACGCGCCCAGAAACCTCGACTCGTACGTATGAGCCTGGATTACGAGCCTGGAGGAGGCCACAAGTCCTGACGAGCTTCTGCAGTGAATGGGTCCACGACAGATTCGAAGACAACGGTAATGATCCCATGCAACGCCGTTCTCAACCCGGCACACCGAGCTGATTGCCTTGCAGGACGCAAGCCACGCCAGTCACGACGGGGCCCAGAACGAGATGAGCCCGAAGATACTTCGTGAGTTGGATATGTGCTCTTATGGAACGGAGAGACAGTATTCTGACAAGAGGTTATAGTGAGCTGAACGGCACAAAGATCCGCGTCGAGAATGTCCACTACGAACTCAGCCGGGAGGATTTGGCGGTATGATGTCCCGTTGCGCAGCAATTGAACTAGATACTGACGGTCCCAGGGACTATTCAACCAAATTGGGCCGGTCCAGAAACTCGACGTCGGTTACGATCGTGCTGGCCGCTCTACGGGAGTGGCGTACGTCACTTACGATTCATACCACGATGCTCGGGAGGCTATCCGGGAGTTTGACGGTGCCAACGCCCACGGCCAACCGATTCGCCTATCTATCGTTCCTCCCCGACGCCAGCGAAACCCCTTCGACACTGCCGTTATGCCAGGCCGACCCCTAGCGGAGCGCGTTACCGTCCCGCCCGGACGGAATCGCTCGCTTTCACCGGACAGAGACTTGGAAGATGAGGCAGCCCGCAAAGGAATCGATCGTTACGTACCCGGTGGACGGAGGAACCGCTCTCGCAGTCCCATGCGTGGCCGGAGACGCGAGGGTGGGCGCCGTCCCGGCGCGCGGCGCGGCGGCAAGGATGCAAGAGACGGCGGAGAGCGTGCAGGCATGGACGGGCGTCCTAAGAAGACCCAGGAAGAGCTGGACGCCGAGATGGAGGATTACTTCGGCGGCGGCGGCGGTGGCGGTGGCGGGGATGCCCAGCCAGCGAGCAATAGCAATGGTCAAGCTGCAGCGGTCCAGCCCGCCGAGGACGATATCGACATGATCGAGTAAGGGACAATCACGAGGGTGCTCAGAGTTTCGGGAGGCTTGATATCGTCTATAGCCAGCTGTACTGCCCGACATTGCTGGACCAGCGAAATGGTTGCGCAGCGCTACGAAAAAATCACGACTCAATCGTGATGCAAGATGATTAAACCTTTTGTCATGCCTGCAAACGTGCCAACCCTAACCAATCGAACGCAACCGCGCCTTTTTCCCATCATGTCGCACAGAGAACCTCCAGCGCCAAGTAGAGAAGCCAACCGACCCTGTAGATGACCCATGACACTCGTTCTAGACCACCGAATTAAAAAAAAAAAAAAAAAAAAAAGGAATATTGCCCCAGCCAAAACCGCTCACCATTAGTTGAACAGCTCCAGCGTAACGTCGCCGTGGATACTAGCCTTCAGCTCGATCTCGATGTCCAGGTTGAGTTTCAGCTCCACCGCCAGCGCGGCCTTCTTTCCTCCGGCGGGCAAAGCCGGCGCGGAGGCCGGGCCCCTGGGCACGAACTCGACCTCCTCCTCGTCTCCCTCCTCAGCGTCTTCCTCAGCGTCTTTCCTCCCGGCGGCGACTACCTTTCTGGGCGCGCGGGGGACGACAGCCTGGGTCGGCATAGGGACGGGGGGAGGCTTGTTGCGCCTTGCCAAGGACGACGGCATCGGCGGCCTGGCGGTGGGCGGCGTGCCGCGCCCGGACGATGATCCGGGCACGTAGGGCTTCCAGGGCCCGGCGGAAGATGCTGTGGTGGAGGAGGATGAGTACGAGTCTTCTGCCGCGCTGCTGCTGGCGACGTCTATCAACACGGGCGGCGTCGCGACCGTGCGAGACCTCCCCGGCCGCGGCGGTCGCCCTGTCTGCTGCTGTGGTGCCTTGTTTCGTCGTCGTTGTTGTTGTTGTTGTTGTTGTTGTTGTTGTTGTTGTTGTTGTTGTTGGCGGAGGGGCGAGGGCTGGCGCTGCGAAGGTGGTGTGGGCAGGTAGGAGTAGCTGTTTTGCCGGTAGCTGTTGTCCGCGGCATCGGCGTCTTCGTAGCTTGGGGCCGATGAGCCCGTTGCATCTGAGGATTTCTGGTTTGTCCTGCTACTGTTTGCTCTTTTGTTCAAGGGTCTGGGCGGCGGTCTTTTCATGTTTTTGCTCCCGTTCTTGGTATTGTTGTTGTTATTCCTGGGTCGTGCTGGTACTTCATCTTCACTGTCCTCTTCAGACTCCTCCGAATCACCGGACTCCTCCTCTGAAGAACTCTCATCCTCGTCTTCGTCATCTGCTGGTTTTTGCGGCCGTCTCCTCCTCGTGCGCTCGCTATCAGGCCTCGCCGCCGGTGATGACGCAGGTGGTGTCGGGGCCATTTCCCCAGTTTTCGTGTAAGTGACCGTGAGGGTTCGAGGTGGAGCGTGTACCTGTACCTCAGGATACGTAGGTACGCCGTCGATGATTGTTGTTCAGATGCAGCTTTCTTCGTGTCCTCGTTATGGGGACATTTTCCCAAATGGTTGGTACGATGGGGAACTGTCGCTGTTCAAAAACGGTAATCCCCAGACTCTAATACCATCGCAGATCGGCGGGATCAGCTTCCTTAAGGCTGCGTTCAAGGGACCTCGATACAAGGGGTGGACGGTCCCCCGAGGCATCTGGGCATTAGGGGCTGCTGCAGCGTGCAGGGATCGACGAGCGTGACCCAAAAACCGGCTTTGGGGTTGCCGCAGCACACCCGCCAGACCTTGGACCAGACAGGTCAGGGCAGGGTGCGGCCGATGACATCGTTGCCAAACCTTGTTTCTCATAGACCACCACTCTTTGTGGTGCACTTGTGCCTGGAAATCTAGGAATAGTTACACGGCACGTGGTGGTGTAGCAGGCTCAATCCAGATTTTCCTGGTTCGCAGATGAGGGAGCCCTCCTCACACGAGGTTTTCTCCATTGTCGGACATGCCTCGTCCCTGGACGGGAGCCGTTACTGATCTGGTCTTAATGTCATGCCAGTCGATGGGCTAATAATGGTGGCTGGCTGGTGCACGCAACGGCTTTTTGGAAGGGGGAAACCACTTGTTCCTGGCACCCTCTGCTTTCTGCATCGGTATCCCTTCCTTAATCCAAGTCTGCCCGGTTCGAAAACAGCTGATTTGACTCGCAACCGCCGACGATCGTCCAGTTCGGACGAGGTTATCGCAGTCTGCTACACCCCTCCTCACCGATTTCGTGCTTAAAACCTGCTTCCCGCCGCGGCCTTGAGCCGAACATCTATCCGGCCTGGCTTGCCACGCTTGTCCGAGAGTGGCACACCGACGGGTATGCACGGGACGGCACACAGCGGTGCCAGGTATGCTCTCTTGTCTGAGTGTTGTGAGCGACGCAGCTCATGCCAATGGAATTATTTGTTGTCTTGGTTGCGGTGGGCCACCATCGTCTCGCATAAATGATGTTCATGGCATCGTGACAGGAAAACCAGGCAGTGTTACAGGCTGGGCCGAAGACCGCCGACATATTCCCAGCCTTGGACACCCATCGACTGAAGTTGTCGTGATCGTCTTGTCAATACGAGACTGCTATGTGTGCTGCGGCCCAAGTGTCTAGGTCATCGGCCACAGGAGCATAGGTAGCTCATACTCAAACAACAGCGATGAAGCGAAGAGCAATTATCCACACATTTGAGATCCTCGAGCCTCCAAGTGAGATTTCACCGTGTGCGCCTGCTTTTTAACATCTCGGTATTATTTATTTCGTCGTCTCGTATCGTTCCCTTCTCTGTACGCACCTCCATCCCAGAAGGGAACTGTCCGAGTGTCGCGCTTGTCAGAGTTGAGCGAATGTCTAGCATCTGTCTCCAAAGAGTATCCATATGCTTTCGAGAAGTTACTGAACTGAAGGTTATCCAACCAAGATTACCACGTCCGAGACTATGTGATTGGAGGTCGCCCTAAAAGCTGCGTCCTCTTAGCAGAGGGGGGAATTCAGAGATCGCTTCCCGCAGTCAATATGTTCCACGTAAGATGTGTGGAGAAATCTCGCAGGTTTCCAAATGTTGGCGTGACCTTCTATAGACGAGACGGATCTCCCGCCCAGGCCACAAGTCATTGCTTCGTTTGCTCGGGCTCACGCGCTGCGTGGCCCCTCTTCGCCGCCAACAATAGGTGCCCGTATGCCTTCGTACGTGGTCTTTCGGATCTTCATCCGTGCAGGCCACAATCAAGAGTAAACGGGACCACTCTCAGACCTGATCTCAGACCTGATCTCAGACCTGATCTCAGTCCATCTTCTTCCTCCTCTTCTCCATCCCCTCCGCCATTGCAGCAGCTACATCCTCCGCTGTCCGCCCCCTCTTCCTTTGCCCAACCTTCTCCTGGCCCAGAACTGTATCCTCAGCGACAGCCTTGAAGACCCCAGCTGCCCCCTTGAAGAGGTAGTCCTCAAAGCCGCCCTCCTCAGCATGCGTCTTGGCAATCTCCTCCATTTCTCTCACCCACCTGTAGGCCTTCGGCGGCATCCCCGTCAGCGCGTTCTCCGTCTGCTTCACCCGCCCGGGCACAAGATCCTGCAGCGCCTCGCGCAGCGCCTCCAGCACACCCATCCTCTTGGCCGTGGTGAATGACTGTATGGCTATCGCAGCGTAGCCCTTGGACAGCGACGCGAAGCACATCTTCAGCCCAGAGCTGGCGCCTATATCAGGTGATATGTGCTTTACGTTCAGGGTCTCAGCCAGCCTGGCTCCGTACCCGGGAATCTCTGCTACCTGCAACGGGCCTGATGTCGGCATAAGTGGCATGTCCCAATCCCCCCCAGCTGACACGCTGGTGCCTCCATGGGCTACAGGAGATCCCGCCTCCTTGGGCTTGGGCGGCCCTCCCAGGATAGAGCCGTCGATGATGGTAATGGGCACCTGTGCCCTCTTGATGCTCTTAGCCATGGCCTTGATGGTGCTAGGGGCCACCGCGTTCATGTCCGCAAAGTACAGCTGCTCTTTCGTGACGAACTGCATAGCGTCAATGATCCGCTGCGCAGTACCCTCAGCGTCGCGAGGCGGCACGACGGACAAGATTACGTCGCACTGTTTAACGAGGTCCGTGTCGGACGAGAGGTTCGTGACGCCGGCCGCCTGCGCCCTCTCCAGTGTCTCCTTGCTGCGGCCCGACCCGTTCGTGGCGACCGAGAAGCCCTTGGACACGAGCAGCTTGGCAATCCCCGATCCCATATCTCCAAGGGAGAGGATGCCGACAGTCGCGAGCTTGGACGAAGCCATCGTGGTCCAAGTGTCTGAACTCCTTGGGGCTTGGGTAATATCCACAGGGGCCCGTGTGAGGGGTGTCACAACACCACGCAGATAACCAGAAGTGACCGGACTCGATTCTCCAGCGAAATTATTCACCCTTCCAGTTCGCCGAGATCCGACTTTGGCAGCTGGAATAGAGGCTGAGACTATTCGCGTAGGTATTTCTCAATTGCAATTCAAATGGCAAAGATGTCAGCATCCTAATCTAACGACAGCCTTCCAGTGAGTTACAAATCGTACAAGGTTGGATGATTACATAAGGCGCTCTCCGCACACCTTGGGATGTAGCCTCTTTCGGGCAGACGTGATAGACTAATTCAACCTCCCTGCAAGCTTCAGCGCGCTTATGTGCGTGCATCATCTCTGCTCCATCTGTTCAGAGTTGGCCTCACATATGGGCGATAGGACGGCTGGGGGCTCTGGTTTGTTGCCATCGTCACCGTTGCTCCAGGCACGTCCATTTTGGTGTTGGGACCTATATCACCGGATGACAAGTAGATGCCCTCCGCACTATGTGCCCCAAAGTGATCGGAATAGAACTGCTCGGTGTGTCCTCGATCGCGTTGTCGACTCGAGACGATCCAGTCGGGTAGGTCGATGTCTCTCATGTGCAAATCCCCGCAACCGAACCTTATTGGGGGGTATTCATGTATTGCCTTAAGTTGGTAACCCTTCTCCGGTGGCATTTGTTTGGCATCCCTCTCCACAAAGAACTGCACATAATCCCCAGGTTGCGCGATGGCATCTTTGGCATCCTGCTCGCCGTTGAACGATCTCATGAACTTGTCCAGCTCATCCGCCTCGGACTGAGGTGTGTGGCTAGTCTTAGGATCCAGGGATAGGAGGCTGGCTTTAGCACCCCATTCACCACCGCCGCCCACTGTGAAATAAATTAATTCAGTCAGACATCAGTGGTTCATCCATTAGTTTCATACGCAGTAAGTACTCTTGGTTGAAAATCCACAACGACACTTTGAAAACCGCCCTGTTCAAGATTTAACTCACAGATTTTATGTAGCCTGGCACCTGAAAAAAAGGCGTGGCGGAGGACAGCCTCACTTTCCCATGCCAAACGCTCTGGATCGTTTGACATATCAAATGCCAGCTTCCCAATGGCTGATCCCAGATACAGACCTCCTATTGAACGCATGAATTTGGTCATGTCTTCCCGAGGAAGAAACATGTGTCTGGGGTATATCATAGCCCACACGCCGATAGCCCCAGAAACTGGCAATGAACGGGCTAGGGCACGACGAGCCTCTATCAAGCGGGGGATGTTGGTCTGTAGCTCCATGGAGGCAGGGTACGGCTCTCCGTCGACTAGAACCTTTGCAATGATATTTCCCAAGCCCTCCAAGATCTTGCGTGGGTGCGTTATGGGCACTAGCGGTGCCTGCATTTTGATCTTGTCGAACAAAAGAGAAGATGGAAGGTCAATGACCTGGTTGTGCTTCTCAGCGCTCCTGACCATCTCGACGTGAGTGTTAGAGAACTCTGTTGCAAGCCTCCACTCGGATGCCAAGAGAGTTGATCTTCTGCCGTTGGAGAAGAGTGTGTTCGCAAGTGGCAATGTCACCGATACTCTGACGTCTTTGCCAGTTCCCTTTCGAGGAAGGAGTATAGACAGACTCGACGGCTGATCTGGGTCCGCCACTGAGTGCGACATCGATTGAACGGCATCGCTGAGACTCGTGTCGTCCCACAGGCCGGGCAGTAGGCCATCTAGACGGCCAACTTGGATCGAGAGCCCCTCCTGTAGCACACGGCTGGGCGATCGGGCACAGAGCCCGTCGACCACGCCCGCCAGCAAGTGAAAACTCACGCCTTTCTCAAACTTTCCATGGAGTGCATGGATCAGATTACCAGTAAAGTCCTTCTCGGTCAGCCACGATGCGTGCCTGGGACTCGCAAGGACGACAGCTGCGCGTGCCGGCTCGCCTGGTTTGGAAGGTTGGACAGACAGTTTGTTGCGGATTTTGTTCAGAACAGATCTCTGCGTGCGATTAGCGGTCACGCGGAGGCAATGCTGGTGGGCTTTTCAATACCTGCGTAGCGCGGGGTTGAGTAAATACTGTCAGTCGATCCGAAGGCTTTTGGTTTCGCGGTTGCCCAGGCCTCAAAGGAATGTATGTGGCACTGCTCTGGGCTCGTATACCGGCTTTGACGACTCTGGTGGAAGTTGGCTTTGATATCGCCGTCATATGTGCGCGGAACGCAGATGGGATCGGCATCATCCTCATCGCGAGAGACCGCGACTGACTGCCTCTAAGTCTATATGGCCCGGCAGTGTTTTAGGTTTCAACTACTGTATGACATTTTCAATTGAGAAGTGAAGGCATCCAATGCGATGATGAGTGAGTGGACCCTCTGTAGATGCTGAAATCACGAACATTAAAAATGACTGAGCAGGGGCTGTGAAAAGGCTGAGGGTTTGACCCTGTGATTATCTCCCCTACCAACCCCCCCCTTTTCCAAACCTATAGTCCAAGGTCTACAGCAAGAGCTACCCCTCCATCTGCCGTCCGTCCAAAAAGAGGTCGCGTTTTGAGATCTGACGGCCTGTGACTCAAGGAATTTTAGACAGGTTCAACATCAGGCCTGACTCACTCTTTCCCTCTCGCAACGTAGAACTATACGTCGACCTCGCCACGCTGTCGCGTCCAATTTTTCGTGCACTTCTGGTGCACTCGTCATTACTGCGACGACATCCTACAAGCTTTGCTCGTGCGACAATGGCTACCAACTCTGGCCGAGGCAACCCGTGAGTCTGAACGCCTCGTCTACTTCCCGCCCAAGCTCTCTTGCGGCCGGCTGGAAGAAATACGGCAACACACGATCATCGCCCGCACTAACACTGTCTTCTTCGCAGTATTGCCACCTCTGATGGTCCAAACGTCGGCAACCAGGCCCCTCCTCCCGTCTCAGAAGATGCAAAGGCAACAATCCAGACGACACCTACCAGCGGCGCCACGGGAACCCATGCTGCTGGCCAAGATGCCGGTGCAGCGTCAATGGAGGGCACAGGCAAGGTGAAGTCTGCCAAGGAGCTCGAGAAGGAACGCAAGAAGGCCGAGAAGCTTGCAAAGTTCCAGGCCAAGAACGCTGCTAAACAAGCAGCGCCGGCGGAAGCTCAGAGCAAGCAGAAAGAGAAGAAGGTCAAGGCTGCCGAGGAGGCTATACCAAAGTATGTTGAAGATACGCCCCGCGGGGAGAAGAAACGGCTTAAGCCTTTGGATGATCCTCATTACAAGGCTTACAACCCTGTTGCTGTCGAGAGTGCATGGTACGAATGGTGGGAGGAGCAAGGTTTCTTCAAGCCCGAGTTTACGAAGACTGGCGATGTGAAGCCCAAGGGCGCCTTCACGGTCGTCATTCCTCCCCCGAACTGCACCGGCAGCTTGCACATGGGTCACGCCCTTGGCAACAGCCTGGAAGACATCATGACTAGATGGCAACGAATGCTTGGCAAGACCACCTTGTTCCTTCCTGGATGTGATCACGCCGGCATTGCTACTCAAAGTGTGGTGGAGAAAATGCTCTGGAGGAGAGAACAACGGACTCGTCATGACCTTGGCAGAGAAAAGTTCCTCGAACTGGTCTGGGAATGGAAGCAGGAGTACCACGACAAGATCAATAATGCGGAGCGAAAAATGGGGATTTCGGTGGATTGGTCAAGAGAGGCCTTCACCATGGATAACAACCTGTCCGCAGCCGTCGCTGAGAACTTTGTGCGCCTGCACGAGGAAGGCACCATCTACAGAGCGAACCGACTTGTGAACTGGGACTGCACTTTGGCTACCGCCTTGTCAAACTTGGAGGTTGACCAGAAAGAGCTCGCTGGCAGAACTCTGCTCGACGTCCCAGGTTATGACAAGAAGGTCGAGTTTGGGTAAGCGAAACTCGCCCACTCTGCTATTTTCGAGAAAATCCCAGCTGACCTAGCCTCTCCCCCAGTGTCATTGTTCATTTCAAGTATCCCATCGAGGGGTCAGATGAAACCATTGAGGTGGCCACGACCCGTATTGAGACGATGCTTGGAGATACTGGTATCGCTGTCAACCCCAAGGACAGCCGATATACCAAGTTCGTCGGCAAATTTGCCACTCATCCCTTCATTGAGGGCCGACGACTGCCCATCGTCGCCGATGAATACGTCGACATTGAGTTCGGCACTGGAGCTGTGAAGTTGACACCAGGCCATGACCCTAACGATTTCAACCTGGGCAAGGCTCATAATTTGGAGTTCATCAACATTTTCACTGACGACGGCCTTCTCAACGAGAACGCTGGCCCATATGCCGGCCAGAGGCGTTTCGATGTGCGATACTCAATCCAGGATGACTTGAACGCAAAGGGCCTGTACGTCGACAAGAAGGACAACCCGATGAAGGTGCCTTTGTCTGAGCGGTCGAAGGATGTCATCGAACCAATCATGAAGCCGCAGTGGTGGATGTCCATGCGAACTATGGCTGATGAGGCTGTCAAATGTGTCCAGAACAACGAGATCAAGATCCGCCCAGAGTCAGCTGAGAAGAGCTTTTACAGATGGATGGAGAACATTCAAGATTGGTGCATATCAAGACAGCTCTGGTGGGGACACCAATGCCCTGTCTGGTTTGCCAAGGTGGAGGGCGAGGAACAGGACACATCGAACAACGACCGTTGGTTCAGCGGAAGGACGCAAGCAGAGGCAGAAGAGAAGGCTAAGAAGGCTCTGTCTGGCAAGAAATACACGCTCGAGCGTGATCCTGACGTGTTGGACACCTGGTTCAGCAGCGGCCTTTGGCCCTTTTCAACCTTGGGTTGGCCAAATGCGGAAGCGGAAGACTTCAAGAAATTGTATCCCACGTCGATCCTCGAGACTGGCTGGGATATTCTTTTCTTCTGGGTGGCTCGAATGATCATGCTGGGCAAGAAGATGACAGGGGATGTGCCCTTCAGAGAGGTTTACTGTCACAGCTTGATCCGTGATAGTGATGGCCGAAAGATGAGCAAGAGTTTGGGCAACGTCATCGATCCGCTTGACGTGATCAGTGGTATTGATCTTGAGGCCCTCCACGCCAAGCTTTTGACAGGCAATCTCGCCCCTACCGAGGTGAAGAAAGCTACCGCTTACCAGAAGAAGGCTTTCCCTAAGGGCATACCTGAGTAAGTTGACTATATCCTCAAAAATAGTCTCCCACGATATGATACTGACTAGATAACAGGTGCGGCGCAGATGCCTTGAGAATGTGCTTGGCCGCGTACACTACTGGCGGTGGTGACATCAACTTTGACGTGCAGGTTATGCAGTCGTACCGAAGATTCGCCAACAAGATGTACCAAGCAACAAAGTACGTTATTGGAAAGATAGACGCCGTCGAAGGATTCGTGCCCGCAAAGACCAGGACACTGCATGGCAAAGAGTCACTCGCCGAGCTCTGGATCATGAGCAAGATGAATGCAGCATCAAAGACGATCAACGAAGCCCTGGAGGAGCGTGAGTTCATGAGGGCTGCCAACGCGGTTTACCAATACATTTACGCCAACCTCTGCGATGTCTACATCGAGAACTCGAAAGGTTTGATTCAAGATGGTACAAAGGAACAGGCCGAGTCTGCGCTGCAAACCCTGTACTCGTCTCTCGAGGCAGGCCTGCTGCTGATCCATCCCTTCATGCCTTTCGTGACTGAGGAGTTGTGGCAACGCCTCCCAAGGCGTCCCGACGACAAGACCAAGTCTGTCATGCTTGCCGAGTACCCCGTCAACCAGCCAGAACTAGACCAGCCAGCTGCCGAGAAGGCTTACGAGCTGGTCCTGAGCAGCTCCAGTGGCATCCGCTCCCTCATGTCCGAGAACGCGCTTAAGGAGGATGCACAGGTCTTCATCCAGACCTACGATGCCGAGTCGCACAAGATCGCCTCCGAGCAGGTCAGCAGCATCAAGGCGCTCTCGGGCAAGGGCATCGGCAGCATCACCATCGTTGCGGCCGATGAGCCCCGCCCCGCCGGCTGCGTCGCGTACCCGATCGGCGCGAGCGCGGCTGTCTTCCTGCACGTTAAGGGCCGCGTGGACCTGGATGAGGCCATCCAGAGCGCGACCAAGAAGCTGGAGAAGAAGAAGGGCGACGCCGATAAGCAGCGCAAGTTGGTTAATGACCCGTCTTATGTCGAGAAGGTTGCAGTCGCGACGCAGGAGGCGGACAAGCAGAGGCTGAGGGATATTGAGGGCGAGCTGCAGGGCTTCGAGACCACGATCGAGCAGCTGAAGCAGTTGAAGCTGGAGTGAGGGAAAGATGTGGTAGAAGGGCGTTTTGATCCTCTGGAGTTCGATGAAGGCAAGCATGATCCACACCTCTATTAGAGCATACTAAGCCTAAGTGGCGCGACAAACACATTACTTTTTCCCGACTTTGGCCAACGGTTCCCAATTGCGACCTGCTTTTCATAGACCATGGACATACAGGTCTGTTGGGTGGAAGAGTATATCGGAATGCTCAATGCATTGGGAAAAGCTGGATGTCAAGTGATTGGTTTTCGCGCCAAGTGCTTGCCAACTGGTGGCGAAGTAGACAAATCCTAATAGAATGTTTTTTACTTGTAGTTGTTCAGGGTCTTTTCGGGACAGCTTCGATATAGGAAGTGCCAGCACAGCAAAAATGTGACATCTTACTCCGTGATTTCGTCGATGGTTGTTGATCTTTGCCGAGAGCCACCCGCGACAGACCGCCACTTAGTGCGCAACGCACGGAGAAAAACTTGGAAACTGAGGCCCAGTAGTACTGCAAGAGCAGATCGAGGGATGTGGCTGTGTAGAAATACGGATCCTGTACTTTTCAAGTTTGTGCTTCAGAGATCGAGCAAACAGGAGAGAACGTCGTATATTGCCAAGGTGTTGGGGACAGTCACATTAGTCACCTTCACAATGAACAAGTTGTGCAAGGCCATTGGGACGGGATGACAATCAGGCATTACATGCCAGGATACTGGTGTCTAATAACGTATACACAGGTATTGTAGCTATCGCACGTCTGTCGACCCAGAATGGAGAGCGGCGTCGAGAGGTGCTGTCCTCTTCAGGGCTTAAGCCCCCTTGGGGCATCTTCAGCCCTGCCTTGATATATACACCGTCCTCTTTCTAACGGTAATAATTCAACATATACTTTTAGGCAACCTCCAGTCCGAGTCTCTCTAACATCTGGTTATCTGGCTTCTGGCCGAAGTTCGCGATCTACGCACCCCAGCCATTCTGAGCCAGCCAGGCTGCCACATCAGAACGGTCTCTCTCCAGCCACTGGATCTTGGACCTCACGCCGTCCAGACTTTGGGCCAGAGATTGATCATAACCGTTGGTGTTCTTATCCTTGAAGAACTTCTCGACTTCAGCCAGCTGCTCCGCCTTCGTGAAGCTCGAGGTCATAATTTGGACCATGGAGCCCAGCATGGAGAGCGCCGGAGGCAAGCGCTTGTAGAGCTCGTCCCAGTTCTCGGTCATCCATTTGAATAGGGCGTTGATACCCTCCGGGTGAGTGCGCAAACCGCTCGTGGGGAGGTAGATGTCCTGGTCTTTGATCTCACCGCTGAAGAGCAAGCCCAGGGTCTTCTGAATCAGTTCAGGCTGCTTAGCGCGGCCAAGGGAGCGGAGCGCCGTATTGCGCTCGTCACTGTTGGTGGAGTTGCGGTAGAAATCGAGGACTTTCTCGTACTATGTCTCGCGTTAATATGGAAAATCCCCGATATCTCAGAAAGGAAGGAAGACGTACCTCGTCCTTGCCACCATACTTCAGAGCCATGGCGAAAACGCTGCCGCGGATGTTGGGGTGAACGGCACTCCTGTCCCCAGCCATATACTTGTTGAACATGTCTTTTGCGGCACTGATGATCTTCTCGTCTCCAGACAACCCGGCGCTTCCGAACAGCAAAGCTTTGAACTGCTGCTCAACATGTCCGTCGTTTTCGGAGAAAGTCCAGCCCTTCGCGTGAGCCTTCGAGCTGACAAGGAACCGTTGGAAGTTTTCCAGACCCTCTCTCACACTCTCATCCTCGAAGATCCAGGCGGCCTGCACAGCGCTCAGACGAGCCACAATCTCGCCCCAAACGACGAATTCCGTCTCAGTGTCAAAGCCATTGAGCAAGCTCAGAACACCAGAAGTCTTCTGGTAGCCTGACTGGGCAAGAGCTCCTGCATCGGAGATCATGCCTGCGCGATCCTCGACACTCATCAGTCCCTTCTTGGCTGCATCTCCGAGTTTTGCAAGGCGCTCAGGGGAGTAGGAAGTTCGGTAGGGGTTGGTGTGATCAGCATTTAGCTTGAAAAAGTCCGTGTTGGGGACGTAGAAGTCTGCTTCACGCTGGTTAAGAATAAGACCCCTGTTGACGCCGTCTTCAGTTCGCAGGCCAAGGAGGACAGGATATAGAGTCTCATCTTCCTCGGGCTTCACGTCGCCGGTTCGCAGGAATCGGTTCTGCTTAACGTGTATCTTATCTGGGCCACTCTCCGAGACTGTCACGACTGGATATCCGATCTTCTTCGTCCAGGTGTCCATGACTTCCTCAACTTCCTTACCACTGGCCTGGGCGAGGGAGGCCCACAGATCACCAGTCTGCGTGTTGCCGTAGGCATGCTTCTTGAGGTACTTCCTCACGCCCTCGAGGAAGACATCCTCACCGAGATAAGTAGAGACCATGCGAAGGACGCATGAGCCTTTCATGTATGAAATCGCGTCGAAGATCTGGTTGATCTCGTCGGCCCGCTTGACAGGGACCTCGATTGGGTGACTGCTCCGGAGGGAGTCCAGAGACAGACCGCCCTGGAGGGTGTCTGTAACGAAGGTCTGCCAAACCTTCCACTCAGGGTAGAACTCGTTACAGCTGTACCACGATGCCCAGGTGGCAAAACCCTCGTTGAGCCAGAGGCCCTCCCACCAATCCATGGTGACAAGGTTGCCAAACCACTGGTGTGCAAGCTCATGCTGCACGACCTCGGCGACTCGCTCCTTTGTAGCGGCACCGCTGGCCTTCTCGTCGAGGAGAAGGTCGACGACACGGTAGGTGACCAGACCCCAGTTCTCCATTGCACCCTGCGCAAAGTCTGGGATTGCAACCTGGTCCATCTTTGGCAACGGGAACTCGATGCCGAAGACCTTTTCGTAGAATGCCAGTGTCCTTGCAGCCAAGTTGAGAGAGAAACGACCGTGCTCGATGTCCTGGCCGGGGGGTGCGTAGACGCGAACAGGAACACGGAAATCATTGGTCTCAATGTAGTTGAGCTCACCAACAATGAAAGCGATAAGGTACGTCGACATGAGCGGCGACTTGTTGAACTTGACAGCCTTCTTGCCGGACTGAACCTCGGTCTCTGATGCGACATCCATGTTGCTCAAGCAAGTCAGGTTCTTGTCGGCGACCAGAGTCACGGTGAATTCCGCCTTGAGCGACGGCTCGTCAAAGCAAGGGAAGGACCTCCGTGCGTCGGTAGGCTCCATCTGGGATGTAGCCAGGACGCCTTCGGTGCCATCGGACTTCTTGTATGTTGAGCGGTAGAAGCCCGCCATCTTGTCATTGAGCTGGCCGGTGAACCTGATCTCCAGCTGGGCCTTGCTGCCCTTGGGGATGGCATCGGAGAAGTCGAACTTGGAAACTTGTGTCTTCTCGTCGTAAGAAACCTGGGGTGAAGAGCTGCATTGGCTAGTGAGTGCGGGTTCCTTGCGAGGTAGGAGCTCGTGAACCGAGGGCCTGGGGAGCTTCGACGTACCTGACAACCTTGCCATCCGATGAGACCTTGACAGAGTGGATGTCGAGCTCGAGTGTATGCAAGGAAATGGACTTGGAGTCCTCGGCAACATCAAGGTCTACCGCGACAGTACCGTCAAAGGTAAAGTTGGTGAAGTTGGGTTCCAAGGTCAGGTCATAGTGCCGCGGGACTACGTTGGTGGGGAGGAGCTCTCTCCCGTTCACGTTGAGCGAGCTCGAGGACTCGGGGGCGCCAGCGTGCCTGCACATGTTGTTTCTCCTGAATGAGCAGTGACGAAGCTGATGTCTGTTAAGAGAGAGTATCCTCCGGGCACGAAGAAAAGGAAATTGGTCTGTAGCCGAAGTCTTGATTATGGAGTATAACCTCTTGCTGAGGGGTGGAGGGGTTGCACCTCTGGGCAGGTTGGAGTCAGTGACGTTTCACAGCTAAGATGGGACGAATTGTGGGTAAATAGACAGGGTCCTTGCTGCAGGGCAAAAAGGAACCTCGGTTTCTGTGGTCGACTCGAGATGAAGGAGTTTTTACGATCCAGCAGACGGAGGGTGAGAGACAAAAGGGAAAAGCCAGCATCCTTGGGGTGAGGGGGGCTCAAGAAGGCACGTACGATGGTCTAAAAGAGGATGGCGGCTGCGCTGTCCAGGGCAACCTCGCGGACAGCAACAGAGCAGAGGCGCTTGCGGATCTTGGAGTCAAAAGTCTCTGCGAGGCTGCTGATCTCAGCGATGAAGAGAGAGCTAGAGACATGACCCAGAGACCAACCGGAAGGGCAAGCGAGGCTGCACCGAGAATTAAATGATGGGCTATTCGCTCGAGCAGTCTTGCTTTTCTCCTCGCTCGCCGTTCCGCGCGTAGCCGATTGTCGATTGGGGATTCTGGTCTTGGTGGCCCAGCCAGTCGGTTGGTCTAGTCTTCAATGGTCGCTCTCGCCGTTGGAAGGCGGGCGGCAGGCAGTGAGGACACGTTGGTGGTCGTTGAGCCTGCCGGCTGACTGCCTCAGCTTAGCAACTCCCATCAACTGGCTGTGCAGCTGGCCCCCGTCCATGGTCGACCTTCCATCCATGCCAGTCTCCAGCTTCAGTGGTCCCTTCTGTCATTACTGTGTATCATTTGATCCAGTTGATCGTCGCCGCCCCGCCATCCTACATCCCGTTGCCTCTCGAAGCTGCCATACATTTCTACCCAGGCTGGAGATATTCAAACGCTCTTTCTCGTCTCAAGCCGCGTATCATCTTGCAGGCACTGGGGGTTGAGGGCTCCCGTCCGGGCCACGGCAACATAGTTATTAGAGCTAAGGCGCCGTCTGAGCTGGCTGGCACGGTGGTGTTCCAGAAGCCCTGCTCGCCAAGTCGCGGCATGGCGGCTTCAACTCGGCGATTTAACGGTGACACCTATGCAACGCGTTGGCTGAAGTCAGAACCCAGCACAGTCCATTGAGTAGACTTGACACTTCTCTGCTCATTCTTTGTCAAGTGAGGCCGCAGCCGACACAGACAGGTAGGCGGCTAGGATTCCGTTCCAGGTCGACAGAGAGGCAGCGTTGAGTTCTTGGGAGGGGAGCCCAAAGCTCGTATGGGTTTGCGCCATTTGGAGGCCACGACGCAATGGTGTCTTGTCCGTCAGTCACATGGGTGCGAATCGAGACCACCTAGCACTTCATAAAGGTTCAAGACTCTTCCATCATGATCTCAAGCAGGTGGTGTTGTCGCAAGGTATGGGAGCAGAGAGCCGCATCGACCCCGAATTAGAATTTAGGCGAGCAAAGCAACGCAATCACGCCAATGCCATATTTGACCGGCCAAGCAACGGATACTCCACTGGGTAATGATGTGATGTTTTGTCTCGGTCTAGGCCGCACTGACGTTGAATCCACACGTGGTGTTGTTGGACCAAGAATTTGCAACGCCGGGCCGCAAGCGGCACTCGAGGCGAAAGGCCGTCCGCGGGATTTCTGGACATCCTGGGACTGGCTCCTGGGACTCGTAGGAGCCATGGTTGCCAGGGTCTCCGACAGCGGGTCTGCGAGCGACAAGGTCAGGAAGCTGACGATGGCGGCTCAGAAACATGAGATTTTGTCTGGGGTGATGTGAGCTCCCGGCGGCCCGCTCGAGCCTCAAAGAGCCCAGAATAAAAGATATCAGCCACGGACGATGTCCATGGCCTCGCCAAACTCAGGTGAGAATGAGCAGGCCCCGGCACTACACACGAGTCTGCAAATCTAGAATGATCGCCAGTCTCCATCCAGCTCCGTCTGCCTGTCCGTCCGAAGTGGCAGCACAGCAGTGAGGCTGCCGAGCAATGGGCACTGGGTCTTGTTCCGCATCCCCCGTCTTAGCTGTGCTGTGAGCTGTGCCAATTGGCAGGCGGGTCCCCTGCTTCTTGCAGGAGAGGTCGTACTGTATTGCCCAAGGTGCGTGTATGAGTGGGCCTTCGCACGCCTTCCAAGCTTGTCTTCCTCATGCACGCCCTGCGCCGGCAATGCACGGTACTGTGAGACTCCTGTTCGGAGGCATGGGCCAGTACACGGTAGTGTATACTGCTAGTCAGTCCCTCAGCCCCTTGAGAGTTGAGATCACCCCACTACCACTGGGAGCTGGGACCCCTCCATCTCATCCCACCAAGACCCTAGCAACCGAGACACCCAGCTTGGCCGACAGCAACCCCGCCGAGAGCTTTTTAAAACGTTGAGGCTCCCTTCTTCCACCTTCCTCACCTCCTCGTTCTCTTGTCTCACCCTCAAATCTACCTCACCTCATTGTCATCGTGAAGCTCGACGTAGTCATTTTCACTCCAGGTATGCCTCCTTCCATCCTCCCCTCGAGCTCTGCCCAGCTCCTCAGAGCTTCCACTTGTCCATCTTGCCTCATGTCACCGAGCTCCTCCTGAGGCATTATCACTTGCTGCCGGTGAGATCCAATTGAGGGTTTTTCTCCTCGGGATTAGCAACACCACCTCGGCGATGCTACCTCTCGTCATACAACCCCGAAGCTTGATCTCACAGAAAATCCATACGGCCATTGGCTTGCTTGCCTTTCTCTCGAGGACAGCCTTACGCCTATCAGCTTCGAGTTGCCCCAACACACCATCACCTTGAAAACCTGCCCTACGAAGCTCACCTCGTCCGCTCTAACACACAAAACCTGCAAAGTTCCACGATAGGCCCGCTGACAATATTCATCAAAACTCAGAAACACACAGCCAACATGGGTATCTCCAAGATCCACGCTCGCTACGTCTACGACTCCCGTGGCAACCCCACCGTTGAGGTTGATGTCGTCACCGAGACCGGCCTCCACCGTGCCATTGTCCCCTCCGGTGCCTCGACCGGTTAGTCCAAATCTCCCACATACAGGTCTCTTGCAGCGGTCGATGCTGATGTGGTCCCCTCCCGTCCAGGTCAACACGAGGCTTGCGAGCTCCGTGATGGTGACAAGGCCAAGTGGGGCGGCAAGGGCGTCCTGAAGGCTGTCGAGAACGTCAACACAGTCATCGCACCCGAGCTGATCAAGGCTGGCCTTGACGTCAAGGACCAGACCGCTGTTGACAACTTCCTTGTCAAGCTGGATGGCACCCCCAACAAGACCAAGCTGGGCGCCAACGCCATCCTCGGTGTCTCCCTGGCTGTTGCCAAGGCCGGTGCCGCTGAGAAGGGCGTCCCTCTGTACGCTCACGTCTCCGACCTCGCCGGAACCAAGAAGCCCTACGTCCTGCCCGTTCCTTTCATGAACGTCCTCAACGGTGGCTCCCACGCCGGTGGCCGCCTGGCCTTCCAGGAGTTCATGATCGTTCCCTCCGACGCTCCTTCCTTCACCGAGGCACTTCGCTGGGGCGCTGAGGTCTACCAGCAGCTCAAGAGCCTGGCCAAGAAGAAGTACGGCCAGTCCGCCGGCAACGTCGGAGACGAGGGTGGTGTTGCCCCCGATATCCAGACCGCCGAGGAGGCCCTCGAGCTCATCACCGACGCCATAGAGAAGGCCGGCTACACTGGCAAGATGAACATTGCCATGGACGTCGCCTCCTCCGAGTTCTACAAGGTCGACGAGAAGAAGTACGACCTGGACTTCAAGAACCCCGACTCTGACCCCACCAAGTGGATCACCTACGAGCAGCTCGCCGCCCTGTACGGCGAGCTGTCCAAGAAGTACCCCATCGTCTCCATCGAGGACCCTTTCGCTGAGGATGACTGGGAGGCCTGGAGCTACTTCTACAAGACCCAGAACATCCAGATCGTCGGTGATGACCTGACCGTCACCAACCCCATCCGCATCAAGAAGGCCATCGAGCTCAAGGCTGCCAACGCCCTGCTGCTCAAGGTCAACCAGATCGGAACCCTGACCGAGTCCATCCAGGCCGCCAAGGACTCCTACGCCGACGGCTGGGGTGTCATGGTCTCCCACCGTTCTGGCGAGACCGAGGACGTCACCATCTCCGACATTGTCGTCGGTATCCGGGCCGGACAGATCAAGACTGGTGCCCCAGCCCGATCTGAGCGTCTCGCCAAGCTCAACCAGATCCTGCGTATCGAGGAGGAGCTTGGTTCCAACGCCGTCTACGCTGGCACCAACTTCCGCAAGTCTGTCAACCTGTGAGCTGGCCGCGAGTAGGCACGCCGAGTGCGTGAAGGCGATTTTGAGCAATTGAGATATCCCATTGAGCGTCAACATATTGGAAAAGGACGCATTAGTGCTAGTTACGACAACCTGGCTCGATCATCTGCGGGACCACCAGCCTGCATTCTATGACCTGAGATGACCGAATAAAAGTTATGATGAACATACCAAACAACAGCCACGTGATGATAAGAAGATGCGAGACTATTCTTTGTCATGTTCTTGTGTACTGCAGATTGTTTTGTAACGACGTGGAGACTATGTGTGCATAGCATCAATCAAAAACTTTACGTAAGCCTCAATGGGCCTGGACCTTCCCGCCGAAGCTGTGGGCTGGTGGCCTTTTTTCCTGTCCGGTCCGTTTCCAGGGCAACAGTGACACACTAGGTGACCAGGCAAGAGCACCCCTGTCTGAATCAACATCAACAACTTACAGAAAGCGGTCACCTGCTCGTGATAGCTTGTGACACTCACACACAAGCACCACACAACACCCGGAATCCGCCCATGCCGGCTTCAACCTAGATCTTCTACACTTCTATGCGACCAACACATGTTTCTTCTCCTTCATTCAATCCGACATTGATTTAATCAGCGTAGAAGGTCGGTCTAAAGCTACAACAGCACAATGGCTGTATCAGACGATCTCATCAACTTTGATGTGATCGAGGCCAGCAAAGAGAACATCCAGTCGCTTCCCAGCGGCCGTTCCGCAAAGAAGCTCGCCGAGACCTTTTCCCCTTCGGCAGCGCTCACATCAAAGTCAACAAGACCAGCGCTGCAGAGCCTCGCCACACCAACACCAGCGGATACAAAGAACATAAATGACTGCATCCGCGCCGAGTACGAGTCCGAGATCGCCAACATCGCCGAGGCCGATGACCCTCTCGACGTGTATGACCGTTATGTACACTGGATCCTGGACGCATACCCGTCGGCGCAGGCGACACCCGCATCGCAGCTCCACACCGTGCTGGAGCGAGCGACCAAGGCATTCGTCAGCGCGCCCCAATACAAGAGCGACCCTCGCTACTTGAAGCTATGGCTTCTCTACATATCCTTCTTTGCCGACTCGCCGCGTGAGACCTTCGTCTTCCTCGCCAGGCATGGCATCGGCGAGACGCTCGCTCTGTTCTATGAAGAGTACGCGGCCTGGCTAGAGGGCGCAGGAAGGTGGGCTCAAGCCGAGGAGGTCTACAAACTGGGCATCGAGAGGGAAGCCCGGCCGACGGCCAGGATTGTGAGAAAGTTTGGCGAGTTCGAGCAGCGCCGGGCTGCACAACCTGAGGATGCTGGCCCCTCGAGCCCTGCTCTTCCTACCGTCAGACCCGCGCTGGCGGCCAAGGTTGACCCTTTCGCAGCCACGGAGAGGGATCCCCAGGCGCCGACTCAGACAAGTGGCCTTGGCGGACAGAAACCCAAATCATCCAAGTCAAAAATGCAAATCTTCTCGGACGCAGATGCTGCGCCGCCTCCTGCCATGGGCTCACGAGGGTCCGATTCAAAGGGCTGGGATTCGATCGGCTCACTAGCGGACAGGAAGAAAGAGAACGTGATGGCGCCCAAGCCATGGGTAGGCGAGACCTTGCAGACAGGTGGCAAGAAGAGCAGCGGGCCCAAGATGTCTGTGTTCAGGGATCCGGTGAGTCTACCCGTCTCCAAACGTACCCCATCGTAGCCGTTTGTTGATCGAATATCAGGACTAATTGTTTTTCGGCCGCTTGGCCTGTTGTATTGTATCAGTTCAAGTCTCAACTTTCCAAATCACATATCACGATTGCTCCCTCGCACTATCAAGTGACCGTGAACCCTTCTAATGGCAAGAAGGAGCGAGTGTTTGTTGACCTGCAGGCCGTGTACCCAAGCCCCGAAGTGCCAGGGACTGAGTTGAGTTTTGAGGAGATATGGGCGGCAAACCGTGGCTGGCTTGACCAGTCATGGCAGAGGGGTGAGGTACTTGGTGGAAGAGCTTTAAAAAGCGTCAAGAGCAGCGCGCCAACTCCGCCGCAAAGAGAGGCAGAAAAGGTACCTGCTCGTCAGGACATCATCACGTTGGATGAGAATGGTCGTCTCCCAGAACAGCATCGCGCAGGGAGGAAGAAGAAAATGGCAGAGGTCAATGAGACGCAAATCAGTAGGTGGACTTTTCAACACATGAAGATGTTAACAGCTAACCCCCAGCAGTCAAAGCGAAGCTGGACTCGCCCACTGGTCCGAAGACTTTGAAGAAGAAACATACATCCGAGCCCACGATGACCATGCACACCAGGGCTGCCACAGACGACATTTATGACATATTTAACGCGCCGCTGAAACGCCCCTCTGATGAGGCAGAGGAGATTGCAGATGACGAAGAATACGAGACAGACAGCAATTATACCGCAAGCGTCGGAGAGAGCACCTGCACGACTCGACAGATTACGACAAGTGAGGCGGGCGATACTGAAGAAGACCAAGCAGCTCGAGACGACGAGACATCGGATGTCAGAAGTGTCAGTGGGTGGTCTGACTTCTCCGCGGGACGACACATCCCGAGCATCGAACGGGAAGAGGACGAAGACGACGACGATCGATCTGTCGTGTCCGACTTGATCAACATCCGAGATGCAGACCCATCTTTAGCATTTACCGAGCACACCATCACTGCGCCTGAATTTAACGAGGACGAGGACGACATCGACACTCCAATGTACGATGACATGTCCCCGCCTAGGACGCGGACAACCTTCGTCCCACTGCCTCCGGAGGACTATGTCGCCGTGACGCGAACATATAGGGACCCGTCTGAGATGGCTAACAATCGTCTCCCTTTTATGACACCCATCACGGAGAAGACCGAATCTTCGCTAAAGGTT
Source organism: Diaporthe citriasiana (assembly GCA_014872975.1). Classification (NCBI taxonomy): domain Eukaryota; kingdom Fungi; phylum Ascomycota; class Sordariomycetes; order Diaporthales; family Diaporthaceae; genus Diaporthe; species Diaporthe citriasiana. The sequence continues at coordinate 459,912 of JADAZS010000001.1, read as the reverse complement.
GATTCTGAAGACCATGACCGCTACGGCACCAACAAGACTCCTAGTAGGAAGTATGGCGCCTCCCCACGAGGGGTTGAGGATTATGAGCCTATGAGCAGCAGCCCCCTGGAGGATGTGATCCATGAGGACTTCTCCCCTGTGAAACACATATCATTGCCTATACTTCCCAAGTCAAGTCCAGCCGTGGCACCAAAGACGGACCCAAGGGCAGCGTCCGCAAAAGATCCTATCATCAGGGAAGTACAGTGCAACCCCGTAGACGACGAAGTTCGCAACAAAATTCTTGAGGAAACCCAACCGCCCTTGGGTTCTTCTCCAGGGTTTTATGACCACAGATCCGAGAATTACGGGAGAGGAGGCGAGGTCCGCAAATTTGTCAAAGCATGCAGAAGCAGCAGGAACAGTACAGACAGGACAGCAAATCTTGGTGCCTCACCTGTCATACGACTCCCCGGGATCGAAACCGAGTACACGCTCAAAAAGGAACTTGGCGCTGGGGCGTTTGCACCGGTCTACTTGGTCGAGAATTCTTTGCCTGGAGACTTAGAAGACGAGGAGGCGCCGGTGGCCATGGGCAAGGGAGTCTTCTCACTCGCGCATAACCACCGCAGGCGCCTAGAGGCACTCAAGATGGAGACCCCTCCCAGCGCTTGGGAGTTCCACATGATGCGCCTGGCCCACGCCCGACTCGGTCCACAGCACCGCGCGACAGCTTCTCTCTCTTGCGCTCTCGAGATGCACCTCTACCAGGACGAGGGGTTCCTCTTGCTCCCATTCCACCCCCACGGCACGCTCCTTGACGTGGTCAATATCTTCCGCGCGGAGTCCTCAGGCGTCATGGACGAGAGCCTTGCCATGTTCTTTACCATCGAGCTGTTCCGTACCGTCGAGGCCCTGCACTCGAAGCAGATCCTCCACGGCGACCTCAAGGCCGACAATTGCCTCCTCCGCCTAGGCGGCGAGGCCCTGAGCGCGCAGTGGCGAGCGGACGGCGCTGGCGGCTGGGGCTCCCGCGGCGTGACGCTGATAGACTTTGGGCGGGGCATCGACATGCGCGCGTTCGTGCCCGAGGTGCAGTTCGTCGCGGACTGGAAGACGACGGCACAGGACTGCGCCGAGATGCGCGAGGGCCGCCCGTGGACCTGGCAGATCGACTACCACGGACTGGCCGGAATTATCCACTGCCTCCTGTTCGGCAAGTACATCGAGACCGTCAGGTGCGACGCCGGCGGGCTGGGGACGCAGGCCGGCCGCAAGTACAGGATCCGGGAGGGCCTCAAGAGATACTGGCAGACAGAGATCTGGGGCGAGTGCTTCGAGATGTTGCTAAACCCGAGCGGGAGCGTGGGGGATGAGGAGGGCGGGCGGATGCCACTGCTGGGGGGAATGAAGGCTGTGAGGGAGCGGATGGAGTCGTGGTTGGAGGGCAACTGCGAAAAGGGCGCGGGCCTGAGGGGTTTTTTTGGTAGGGTAGAGGCTGTTGCAAAGGCTAGGAGGGTGTGATGGGGATGCGGACGAGCACGAGTATCACGACTTTGGTATAAGGAGTTTACGTGGCGTCAGCGGCACTTGGATTGGACTGTCATTTCGTTTTCTTCATCCAGGTCTTCATGAAGTTTTGCTGGTTCTCATTGTCCCTGTCGCGCATTGTTAACAAACGCAATTATACCCTTTCCTAGCGATCATACAAAGTTTCACTGGCATATCAAAAGCATTGCGCCGTCGTATGTACAAGTCGTCACAGCTGATTCGTCTTTCCTGACCCAACGCCAATACCCAACATCAATCTCAGAGCAAGAAACAGATTCACTTACTCGCTGTCCTCGTCGTCCGAGGAGGCTTTCTTTCCCCTTTTCTTGGTTCCCTTCTTACCATCCTTGGCCACCTTCTTATCGACCTGATCCTGGATCTTCTTCCTCTCACTCTCGCCCTTGGCAGAAAGCTTTCGCTCCTTCTCCTTGAACTCATCGCTCTCTGGGTCCGCACCGATGAGCCACTCCAGTAGCTTGATTTCGTCAGCCCAGACCTGCTTGTCCTCGACCGTCTTGCCATCCTCACCCTTCCTGTCTATGGGCGTCTCCAGGACCATGGGCATGTCCTGAAACCCCTCGTAGTTCATGACGTTGTGGAACGCGCGCAGGCCCAGGAACCCGGTGCCGATGTTGGCGTGCAGGTCGCGGTGGGACCCGAACGGCGCCTTGCTGTCGTTGAGGTGCAGGGCCCGCAGGTACTTGAGCCCGACGACGCGGTCGAACTCGGCCATGACCGCCTCGAACCCCTCGGGCGTGCGCAGGTCGTAGCCCGCCGCGAAGGCGTGGCACGTGTCGATGCACACGCCCACGCGGGACTTGTCGTCCACGCCGGAGATGATGTCGCGCAGGTCCTCGAGCCGCCCGCCGATGACGTTGCCGTGCCCGCACATGTTCTCCAGGACCGTGACGACCGACTCCGTCGCGCCGTGCGCCCGGTTCAGCTGCGCGGCGATGCGCCCGCACGCAGAGGCCATGGTCTCGCCGCCCGTCGATCCCGGGTGGAAGTTGTACAGCCTGATCCCCAGCGCGTCGCACCGCTTCAGGTCGTCGACGAAGTTGTCGTAGGCCTGGTCCGCCTTGGCCTTGTCTGCCTGCGCGAGGTTGACCAGGTAGGAACCATGCGGGAGGACGTGCGCGCCCTGGTCGTACTTGTGCTGCTTTGCTGCGGCGTGGAAGGCGTCGCGGTCCTCATTCTTGAGTGCTGGGGAGGCCCATTTCCGCTGCGACTTGAGGAAGAGGGCGAACGCGTTGGCGCCAATGTGCGCGGCGTTTGGGATGGAGTTTTGGCAGCCTTTGGAGAGGGGTTACGTTAGTTGGCGAGAAACCAAGAGGGGACCATGTACCAAACACATTTGTTACTGACCTCCTGCGCCACTAACATGGGCACCAATATACATTGCTCGCTTCAGGGAGCTGACGGCTGTTCTCTGGGCGAGCGGCATGGCCTCTGCCTCTTTGTCCTTCTTGGTCTTTCGCTTCTTGGGTCCAGGCCTCTCCTTCTCGTCTTGTTCTGCCTCGTTGTGACTGTCGCACTCGTGATCCTCGTCTTCGGCATCATCAGCTGCCTTGCGCTTCTTGCCAGCAGCCTTCTTCTTCGGGGTTACAGCTTCAGCTTTGGTCTTGGTGGCCTTGGCCTTGACCTTCGCTGCTGCACCATTGACCTTCTGCACAACGTCCTTTTCGACTTTGACGGCTGCGGCGGTTGCCTTCTTGCGAGGCGATGTCCGTGGAGGCATTGTGGTGTCCAATGAGAGTCATTGATTATATCTTGGAAAAGCCAAGATCAACGTGTTGCAGGTTCGGTAGAGAATCGATTACGTCGAGGGTCAAGCTCCAGAATGTGAGACGAGCTGGATCCCTGTCAACGCGCACGACCAAGACGCGACTGCACGTGTAAATGAGGGTTCCAGCCCAGCAATTAAACTCCCAAACGCAGACCTGCAGCTTTGTCAGAACCTTAATTCACAAACACCGACCACAAATGATAGTGATCCCTCTATTAACAACCCAATTTGTCGTGTGATACTGTGCCGGTGCTGTGGTCTTGATCCGAACTTCAGGGAATTGGCAGTCGTTCCTGGAGGCTTACACGGGGCTCCAAACACCAGATCAGGTCTGCGCACGGTGCTCCTATTATTGCAGTGTAAGTCAGTATTGGTGGCGCGTCATGCCTGGCATTGAATGGACCAGCGCTAGGTCATTTCTCATGCATCCCTCATTCTGCAACGGAAAGACACAAAAGAAAAAGCCAAGAAGAAAAGAGAAAAAATATATCTTTTCGATATGACGACTACTCAGAACATTAGAATATGCGAAAGACTACATGTCATTCGATGTGAGAACTAACCCATGACGCGAGTCGAACGCGCAATCTTCAGAGAGGATGATTTCAACCGAAATCTGACGCCTTAGCCATTAGGCCACACGGCCGGAGAGAGATAAAATTTTGGAAATTTTGATGGGACATGACTCTAAACCCAATTGGTGGCGTGACCTTGCAAGGTCACAGGTGGTGCCAGACAGCCCGTACAAGCTGGTCTGAACTCATTTTCCAATCGCAGTTGAACATTGAATATACTTGGAGGTCAAATTTGATCCGCAAGCTCGGTAGGATAATGACGGGACATCGGAGAGTTGCGGCGAGTTCCCCGGTTTCCTCAAATCCACCGAGTACAGGCTTACAATGTCCCCATCGGACATTTGTCACACTTTTAAATCTAAAAATACCTCGTCCGAGCTGTGTTGGCTTGTAATAGCCTCTTCCCCGGTACTGTGCGCACTAAGATTCAGAACTAAGGAAACTGCAGACCATAGAATCCGATGCCTCTCAGACGTCGGCTGTTGATCACTTAGCCGACAGTCTGAACGGATCAGAGGACTTCAGAAGAATCGGTCATCTACAGTACACTTTTTAGCTCCATAGAATGATAGAACATAGGAACATTGCACTGTCGAGAAAGCAGTGGTGGCCGCCCTGTATGTGGCGAGGGTGCCTGAATACCAAGATAAGCAGCATTCACTGTAGATAGCTTCATTCACCGTACATAGCCGCAGGGAGGATAGGAGGCCGCGCGCGCTACGCGCCTTCGGCGCCTTCCTCCTTCCTACATACCAGACCAGAACCTAATGAAGACCCTTTGAAACAACTATCGTATACGTATACTGAAGCCAGACCAACACTTTCTATTGATTGCAGATAGCATAACCCGACGGACGCCACGGAAATGTGATCGTGGCAGGCAGAATGTCGTGATCCTTACACTCCGGGGCAAGGTAGCTCCTCTTTCAGAGGCTGAGGTCCTCTTGCTTTTATACATATGTAGCTTATTGTTTTCCTTAATCAGCGCAAATCATGAGCTAGGTTGTGGGTAGACCAGGCGCAGCGGAGAGAAATAGGGTGATGAGAGTGTGTGTGTCCAAACGGCCACAATTCACTGCTGGCACATTCACTGTGGCACTAGTACCCACACCCTCAGTATTTAAACCTTGCCCCTACAACTTCTGGAAGAGCTTTCCCTTAGATAGAAGGTAGCGCCGACTTAACTTCAATTGATGTATTGAGGACAGCTGCCTTGTCTCTGTATCCCCTCTCATGACAGGTGAAGAAATGCGGGCTTCAGCCATACTCCCCATTACTATCCTTGCGCTTGAAATTCTCATGGTCTCTCCCTAAACAGTGAGGTGTGGCTTATGAATGATATTTCCAAGTATCCAGATGTCCCTGTAATTGTTGTTTTAATCCACGTCCAACTCTGATCCTATTCAGATTAGAGCCTAGTAGTTCTTACTGAAACTTTGGGTGGACTGGGAATATCTACAGTATCTGAAGATTTTAAATCTCATTTCTGTGAATATTAAAGCCTCCTCGTACGTGGGTAGGTAAGGCTCGCTCAACACATCTAGAGACTACAAAGTTTTGAAGAAGTAGTGACGGAAGTTAGAACCTTCTTTGACGGAGCCTAGACACAATTGCCGTTTACATGGTAAACACAGATAGGGTCTCTCTTAGTGCGCCTGTAAATACAAACATTAGTGTAATGCGCTAGATTTCTAGTCCCTATTGTAAGTTAATAATACCATTTAGTCTATAATATCGTGAACCTCTATGATCGAGAACATTGATGAGCAGCCGGCGAGCCACCGGGCAGAAATCATTATAAATTTAACTGGCTTGCCCCAGAAAAATATTTGTCACCCATTCCTCTCTCTTCACCCTACATTCTACACTATCTACCACACACTCAAAACAGCGACCAAGAAAAAGAATCCTCAACATCTGCCACAACAACAACAAGACTATCAACACTTTCTACTCTTTTGCACTTCGCAATGCATCGTCATAGCTCGTATCAGCCGGGCGCTGTCAACCGTACCTGGCAAGACGGCGACATCGCATTTCTCAGAAACTACGGAACTTTCCTCAGGAAAGATTACGGAGACCTCATTGCTTCAGGCTATCTTCATCCAGGAGCTACCAACCATCCAGTCATTATACTTCAGGCCGGCCCCGGCCGCGCTATTGTCACAACTGTTACCGCCTTCAACTCCGGAGCTGAGACCAACTTCTGCCCGCCTTGGAGAATGCCTGTTCACCAACACAAGCACTTGGACGATTTTCACGCTTTCACCGGCACAGAGCTTCCGCCAAATAGCAGCCACAACCACCTCCAACTTTGCAATCCAGGAGCCAAGATGAACAAGCCGCGAGCATCTTGGGTCTACATCAAACACTTCTTCACAGTACCATACACAGTCCTACTCCAGTGGAACAAGGTCCCACAACAGTTGGCAGTCTCTAAAGAGAGCCTAAAACAGCTTAGAGCTGATATCGAGCGGAAGTATAGTGTCCAGCTGCGAGATGCCAGGTCTAGGCTGACGGCGGGTCCCAGACCCGCGGTGTTGAGTGCACGTCAGTCAACATCTCAAACTCGTCAGAGTTCTCAGCACTTTCAGGCCCAACGCTCATGCCCTACGCCACAAAAGCGTCAGGAAATCCCGAAGCCCGTCGAGCTCGCTCCCTCGATAAAACTCTCGGCCTCTGGGCCTCAGCGTTCGGTTCGTGGGAAAAACGTGGCGTGGAAAACCGACGCATCACAAAAGCCCTCCTGGTCTCAAGTCGCTTCAATGACTGCATGTGGTGCATCTATTCGCCCAGAGATGGCATACTCACTGAGCCATCCTACAACGGCATGAAAGAGAACAGCCATAAAACTTAAGAAAACTATGTATGTTGAAACCCTTTTTCACATGATCATGTTACTCACTAACGAGGAATTACAGATGGACAAATTTGGACACGAAATTTGAAGTGCGGATGCTGCAGGCTTGCCGTTTAAGCGACATCATGTGTTGTCAGGTTGGTGGTAGCCCACACGCAGGAGATTATAATATCTTCACGAACGAACACTCAACACTACGCGGTTAAAGAGAGCAAGGATCTTGATGGCATTTTAAACTGAAACTTGGGCGGGGAGGGGGATGGATTCTAGATCTCCCCCCTCCCTCTTTTCTTCTTCTTTTCTCTGGGGCAGAGGTTGGAATCTTCGACACAAGCAAAGCCAGTGTTGTCTGTGGTAAAATACCTGAAAGCATGACCGAATTAGAACAAATGAAATAAAACACAACCTTCTGGGAAGCTTTTAGAAAACATTTGTCCGTCTTATTTTCCGTTCTACGTGAGAGTTGTAGTGATGTAGTCGTTTTCAACCGCGCTGTCTGGTATGTGTCTTACGGCTCGGCATTAGTGACCTACTTGCTACAATATACGGGCTCTACGTGAAACTTTGTGTTTTGCGTTAAGAATTGAATCTGAGAAAGATTTGAGAACGGAAAGAATCTAATCATAAAGAGCCCACACTCCTCACACTTGCATGCGCGGAAGACAGAGTGTGGGAAGTGGGAAATAGACAACTGTCAGACTCAGTGACTTGCCTCGAATATCCCTCTCGCGCGATGCCACACTGTGGGACGTCCTGCTGTGGAATGATATGCTGCGGGATAGCCTGCAACCGGCATATGTCCAAGACACTTAGATAATGTGTATCACGTATTCAGATGAAGGATCTAACAGCTGTGCGTGTTTAGACAGGCCTGGCTGTATTCGGTAGGACTAGTGAACGCCGTCAGTGGATACACTCCATCGTGTGCGTAGGAAGGTGGCCGAATGCTTGGCGATTCGTCAAGATTATCGCGATCTGTGCTTGTAGGCCGGGCCGCCGGATCCACTTGGGAGTAAGCAAGTGACCGATCCCCAGGGGGCGCCACCTAGTGCTCTTTGGAGGCTCTGGGACAACTAACACATGAGCTTTGTGGTGGTGGTGGTGGTGGTGGTGTGGAACTGTGGCTGAGTGGAGATGGGGCACGGGATGGGCGACCATCCAGCCATCTTTGACTATCTAAACTACCCCAGAGAAGTCTGCTGGACAGTTGCTAGTAGTCGAAAGACTCGGAACACCGGGAGCCCATGTGGGACTCCGGCTTCAGTATTTAGTGGTCAAAAGTCTACAATGGCTTATTGATACTGTGACGCAGGCCGAGATGTTGTTCCCACGCGGTCGGGACCGCCGAGGCGGCGTGCCCAGCAGAGGGCGGGACGGCGGGCACAGGAATAATGAATGGTTCAGCATGACCTCTGGCAGATTGGTGCCATTCAGCCCGTGGCGAGGGAGCCTGGGGAGGCAGTCTATCAGATCCAGCAGGAATCGAGGCTAGCCCCATGTACCACCTGTCTAGGGAGTCCACGGCACGAGTGTGCGGCGGGTGAAGGAAAGACTCGGGGGCGGCATTGTGGAATGGAGGGCTTACAAAGGACTCGGCTCAGGTCAATTGATATCTCAGCGGCGTCAAGGTGAGAAGAACACGAGCCTGATTACACGACAGAAGGAATTAGACAAGTCTCACGTAACTGGACTGACAGGCTGGCAGCTGGAACAGCTGGAAGTGCAATGATGGAGGCGATGCGACGCGTGTGTGATGGATGGGGCTGGGGCCCGTTGGGCCAGACTTTTGGTGCAGCACGGCGTCAGCAACGGAGACGAAGTGCGTGCGTGCGTGGGTACTGCAACGTTTATACTGATTTGTACTGTGCTGATGGGTTTGCCAAAAATAGAAACAGAAATGTGTAGCGGGGCGAGGGAAGATTCCGAGATGGTTCGAGCTACCGCGACAAATGAGTACGCAACAGTGCGACCCTAGGTCGGATTGGGACACAAGGGGGCCATCATACTCGCATCTTTCCAGGCTACAGTTTATCATGCGGCCCCGATGGAGCACGCACGGCACAGAGCCTTGCTGATACACAAGTGCTGCCTCCTCACCAGCACCACAACTGAGGTCGTCGCCCATTGCTGCCTTGAGGCTGCCAATGATTTTTGGAGGCTGACAATGTCGAGGTGTAAGGGGAAACGGGAGGCAGGAGATGTGAGACAGTCTGGGAAGGGGGGGGGATATGATTTCTCTGCAGAGGTGGGGAGGGAAGCTAGAGAATCCTTCCGCATTCCTTCAACTCAATGGAGAGCTAGTCACGGTGTCTCGCAATTTACCGGTCGAGTGCCGAGGCCCGCTACATGTCTTTTGCTGGAGGTACAGTGTCAGAGTGAGTGTGTGTTCGTTTGTGTGGAGATGGAAGATAAAATTGAAAATGTTGATACCAAACAAGAGACAAACAGTGCACAAGTAGTTGCAGCCTGGTCGCAGATTATCATACTATAGCCGTAGTTTGTACTACCGCACTCTTAACATTGTTAATTCCAGATAACCTATTGATCGACTGGGCCGCTCGGCCGGCGGGCAATGACGTCTTCCAAGCTTGTGCCCGTTCTTTTTGGGGTTTTGGGTTTGCAGGGACTTGCGGAAACAACTGCAACGTCCCAGGCAGGGTTCGAGGTTCAAAGGCTTGAGGTTTCAAGGTTGTCCGTGAGGCAGATGGCAGATGCAAGATAGGCGAGGCTTTGACACTGACAGCCTTGCTGCAGTAAAATACATATTACTATGTACAAACAAGTATATGACCGTCTACATATGGTGTTTTATCGTGTGCATAGGAGGGACTGCTTGAAACTCGATGGATGCACCTGCAACCGCACCTGGGCGCCCGCCCTCGCACTTGCTCACTGGACTTTTACTGTGCACTGCTTGGCCCAACCAGGTCTGTGCAATGGATGCTCATTGGGCGGTGCGCTCCAACACAGTGGCAGCCTGCAGCTCACAGAACAAGACAGACTAGGTACCCCTGCTGAGGCGCTTCTAGGGCATACCCCAGCGAGATGGGCCTCGCCCAATGGACGACGTGATTCCGTCGCCCCTCCGCCGCAGCCAACTGCATACGGCGTACGGCGCAGGCTTGTACCTCAGGTGTGTACCAGCTGTACAGTGCAGGTGGCCAGCATTGACAGAGACGGATCACTCTGCTCGTTGCCGTCTGCCATCCCAAGCTCATTTACCGCACGGCGCATCCCATTCCTACCATTAGAAACGAAGCCGAACCGTGTCTGTGTCCGTGTCTGCGACTTCGCCTCGCTTTGCCTTGTGTGTCTGTGCCGCTGAGCTGGACTGGACTGGACTGAATTGGAACGACCTTCTCGTCAAGTCCGACTCCCTCTTCATCATCTTTGTGCGCCTCGACTTTTCTTCGCGCGTCGTTCGCTCCTTGGCCGCTTCATCACCCCCGCCCTCAACAGACCAAACAGACGGTGCTGCGAGGTTACACGGCTTGAGTGCCTGTCCTATCTACTCGCCATCCCCCAACAGGCCACCACTCAAACCACCCACAAGTCAGCACAGCACACAGCTGAACCTGGCATCTACCTCCTTCCTCTACTACTGCTACCAAATAGCTCGCGAGGACAGGGTGCCACGAATCATGGACTGAACGGGACACCACCTACCCCAGCGTCTCTTGTGACTTACACCCTCAACCTGGTCGGCCTCTGTTCTTCTCAACCATGTCACAGGCCATGGACGAGGCTTCTGTCGACGGCCAGCGCCCGAGGCGCTCCTCGATCGAGAAACAACCCATATTGTCCGACCGGGGCATTAGTGATTTCGACGATGACCCTGAGCCAAGCGCTCTTGATAGGTTGCCAGAGGAGATCATCCAGCAGTGAGCACATGCTCTTTCTGTTCTGTGCTCCAGAACCCACTTGTTGTTTGCTTTCCTAACCGCCCAGTGCTAGAATCCTGGAAGCCGCCGACCCGAGCTCCTTCGCCTCCTTGATTCTCGTCAATTCAAAATGGCGCAGTGCTTCACAGCAAGGTCGACTTTACGCTCTCCAGTTGATGAGATGTCCGTCATATTCCGCGAGTCATAAGAAGCCTCCCAGCGGCGCACAGGACAATCTACCAGCCCTGAGGACATTGTTCGCGAGGGAGGTCAAGCGGAACCTCTTCGACGCCTACCTGCGCCCGAACCACACCATCGTCAAGATCGTCTCAAACTCCATCAGCTCCTCCTCCTGCCCTGGAGGCGATGGCATGTCATTCAGCCCCTCGCCCAAGGGCCACTTTCTGCTTGCTTACAACTCCTCGCGCATCAACATCATTAACCTCCGCGGTCCCACCTTGAAAGTGGAGAGGGAGCTCAAGATACTCCGCAGACCCGCTGCGACATGTATTAAGGATGATGGCTCTCTTCTAGCAGTTCTCTTGACTGAGATGCAGGTCGACCTGTACGACCTGACCCAGCACCCTCCGAAGCGCACCCAGTCCATTATACTTGACCACAGCCCTCGCACCATTGCCCTCTCACCATGTGGAAATGTTCTGGCTGCCGCCTACGAAGGCGGCATCGAAGTACAGTCCCTTGGCTCAGAAGCCTTGCCTACTGATAGGAGGTCTGTAAAGTGCGACGCGGTGGACGCTCTGGCATTCTCTTTCGATGGCACCCAGATACTGGGCACCACCGTCCAGTCTACACAGCCAAACACTGTCATTCTGACGGCGCCTTACTACGATCCGGGCAGTCATCTGTCCAGTGATAACATCAGTGCTCTGTGGACCACCTCGATTCTTTTCCCAAATACCAGCCGTGACTGCAGCCATGCCGTTCTTATACAGGAATCCGCCCATGACGAGGCGGCCTACGCCTTTACTTACGACCGCAGTTTCGAGACTTTCCGCGCTGTGCGCATCGATGATTTACGAAATGGCACCACCTACTTCACTGGCCCTATTCCCAACACCCCATTACAAGCTAAGCTCATTCCATGCACTCTACCAGCAGCTTCTCTTTGCGGCGACCTCGTGTCCGCAGGTTTCCAGGGGAAGGAGGTCTGGCTGTACGGTGTGCCCGAGGACCTTGAGGCCGTCCCAGACACTTCCAGCAACAACTTGGACGTTGCTGCCAACCCGGGTGGAGTGCACCGCCGGGTTAGCGGAGGCTCCATGCGCTCCAGGACACAGGAAGCCGGGGAGGCAAGGGTACCGCAATGGCAGTTATTGTGCGACAAGCTCCGCAATACGTTCGTAGAAGGCTTCAAGGTGACCGAGCTGAGCGGTGTTAGCACCGTGAAGTGGGTGGCCGGCTTCGGGGACTCATCGATGAAGGAGCGTCTGGTTATTGCTGCCAAGGGCGCTGTTCCGGCGAAACCCATCACGGACGAAGATGGTATAGACTTCGAGGATGGAGGTAGGCTGACGCTCGTCGATTTCGATTACGGCCTCGAAGACGGCCGTGTCGCCGAGATCACCATTGAGGTGGGATTAGAAGAACCCGAGGTTCTCGAGGAGGAGCACCGCGACATGGCTACCGAGGTGGCCATCGTCAGGAGAAGGACTGTGGCACAGAGGCGAGGTCCTCGCAGTGCGATCATGAGAGCGGCAACAACGGCTGCGCGACCCACACCCGCCTCAACTGCGGAGGACGAGGACGATGATGATGACCCTCTTGTGCCCCGTCGGATTGGCGAAGCACCGCCTCGCCCGGCGCAGCCTCCCGCAGCTACCGAAGAGACGGACACCGCGACGATCATGGAGGAACAGGAGGCCTTGGATGCACCTTACTCGCACACTGGCCCTCGCTCCATTACCACCCTGCGTCGTGCCGCCACGGCGGCTGCCAACCACAGGCGACACAACCCGACTACGACGGCAGGGACACCGGTCGAATATCGACGGGCCGATGGGCGAGCTGAGCACCCTCACGAGAGTGATGCTGACAACTGGGTGCCTCCACCCCCGCCTTATCAAAAGGAGGACCCCGAGGAGGCACCTGCCTTCTTGCGTCACTCAATGGTACCCGTACTAGCCATGGCAGTACCCGAGTCTTCAGACAGGGACCTGCCCCCTGTTCCACCCATCCCAAGGGCGCATCGAGTGACAGGGCAAAACGGCGCTGCACCAGACAATTCACAGTCTCGTCCTACCAGACGCCACACACTTGCTCCGAATCGAATGGAGGGCACACGTCAACGTACTTCTCAGAACACTTTCCAGCAGCAGCAGCGATTTTCTACCACGCATGCTGTCGCCACCGCACCCGCTAGGCAAGGACCGCACATTGAGTCTCTCACAAACTCTTACGAAGAGGAAGATACTTACAATGTCTCCCCCCCTGATACCCCGCAACCACAGGCCACTCGATCCGCGAGCACACAGCAGACTGCCAGCCCGGCGAGCCCTCAAAGTGGTGTGCGGTCGGGCCCGGAATCATCGCCAGGGCTTACAGATGCATCTCCTTATACTGGAACTCAACGTGTGATGCCACTGGTTCCTCGGATACAGACATCGCCTGCCCGGTCAAGTCCGCCTTCACAGCAGCAGGCCACCGTTGAAAGAACTATGTTAGGAGCCTCACCGGCCAACTCCTCTTGGAATCCTCATATAGGCGGTGGTTCATATCCGACTGTGGTGCACTCACAGACTTGGCCGATTCCGCCACCGCAGTCAGCAGCACCTGTGATGGCTTCTACGGGATATCACCAAGCAGTGCCAGTGCCCCCGGCGAACGTCACGGCTAACGATAGGATCGCTCAGCAGTATCCACCACCACCTGTGCAGGAGCAGTTGACTGTGGCATCCGACAATGGCAGGCAATCAAGCCTGTCAAGAAGACTCTCGACAGGTTTTCATCTGCCCCGGGTGCCGACAAATCGGAGTAGTGAGAGGGCCAGACCGATGTCTGTACACCAACTATCTCGCGGCAGGACTGTCCAGGCTGTTCCGGATTTCCAGCACCAGCCCCTGCCTCAATATCCATATTCACGATCCCTTTCGGACCCTTCAAGCATGGTCCATGCGATCGACCACGCATTGGTGACTCCAGACCAGCCCTTGATCATCAGCACCCCAACGGGTGTATCGGGCGCATACGATGGTCCCGCTCGCCAGCCCTCTGAACGGCGCACTGAACCCACAATCTTCGCACCTGTTCCTCGCCACCCGCGGCCCTCTCGAAACCCCGGAGCGCCCCGACCCACGGCTGAGCAGCTTGAGGGACAGCTCAACCCGTCCTTCCTAGCCACATCAGGTGCGCCGGGGACGGGCCTGAACTCGCGGGTGTCATCTGTGCACCGACGGACGTCCCGCGCGGAACGGAGTGCCGCCAAGAACATCTCTGATGCCAAGAAAAAGGGTTGGCGGCCCGGCAGGAGCAAGAGCAGGAAAGACAAGGCGAGGAAGGGCAAGAAGAAGGAGCCTGAATTTGACATGATGAGCCAGAGTGCGTGGACGGATGCCACGTGGTCTACGGCTGGGAGAGGTCGGAACAGGGCATACAACTTTGGTGGTGGTGCTGAGACAGAAAAGGACAAGAAATGTGTGGTCATGTGAGAGACTTGATCGCTCAGAGTTCAAGGGGGCGGTTACGTGGCCATGTCAACAATGATTTAGGGACCTCGAAGGGCATAATAGATGGGTTTCAGGAGTTGTGGGCTGAGAAGGCGTCATTTTGGATTTGACTGGGTCAAGGGGGTAAAATTGACGAGTTTCATGAGATCAGGAATGGCCGTACTATGCGGTTATGGCGATATTCATTCTCCAGGTAAGCGAGAGTTGTTGAGAGCACGTTCCGCGAACGAAGCGGCTTGTTGTGCTTATTGGAGACAGCCATGAGATGAGCTGGGTGGAGCTGCTCAACTTCAAGCTCGGGGATTTTCTTGGTACATATACATTCTTGAATTGCATGATTCACTGCTGCTTGTTTTTTCAGGACCGATCTGCTGCGTGAAAAACATGGCTTTGAAATTTGTAGAGCGATGACGTTCTCACAGGAGAGCTGGTCTACTGTAGCTGCCCCTCAATGCGAGCTCACTGAGAGCTGACTGGATCCTGTGTGGGCAGTGTGCCCCTCCAAAAACCACCACATTCTCAAGCCTCATCTTCCAGCTCTTTAAATGCCAGATAATGTGACTCTAGGCTGGGCCCTCAAAGGATTTGTAAAATTGACTGTATCCGTTTTCGATTCTTGATGTACCAGCCAAGTACCTCTAAAGGTGTTGAATTGCTTGGGCACGTGAACCAAGTGGACAAAATTTCTACATGGAGAATTTCCCCGTCTTGACGCATTGCCCGCTTTCAAGTCATCGGTGAATCCTCAGGAACGCAACCTGCCTCAGGAGTCCACACTGACCCCGAATTGTTACTCTAAAGAAGTAACAGGGTATTCGGAATTCCCAATTCGACGTCATGGCGAAGAAAGATAAGAAGGGCGCCGACAAAAAGGCCAAGCTCGCTGAGAAAAAGGCGAAGCAGGAGAAGAAGGCCGACAAAAAGGCAAAGAACAAAGCCTCCAAGCTCGATGACAGCGATGCAGAGGATGTCGATCTGGATGAGGTACTAGCTGAATACCAGAGACAGCAGGAGCTGTTTCTCAAAGTTACCGAGGTCGTCGCCGAAGGCCCGCCCAAGCCCAGGGCCGCATCATGCTTCATTGCATCGCCCAGCAACTCAAAGGAACTTCTACTCTTTGGCGGCGAGTACTTCAACGGAGCCCTGGCCACTTTCTTCAATGATCTACACATCTATAACATCGACAAGGACGTCTGGAAGACGGTGACGTCCCCCAATGCGCCGCTGCCGCGGTCCGGGCACGCGTGGTGCCGGGGTGGAAACCAGAGCCAGTACGTGTACCTGTTCGGGGGCGAGTTCAGCAGTCCCAAGCAGGGCACCTTCTACCACTACAACGACTTCTGGAGGCTGGAGCCCAACACGCGCGAGTGGACGCGGATCGAGTTCAAGGGCAAGTCGCCGCCCGCACGGAGCGGCCACCGCATGACCTACTACAAGCAGTACATCGTGCTGTTCGGCGGCTTCCAGGACACGTCCAACGCCACCAAGTACCTGGCGGACCTGTGGCTGTACGACACGGTCAACTTCGCCTGGATCTCGCCGGTACTGCCGCCCGCGCAGCTCAAGCCCGACGCGAGGTCCAGCTTCACGCTGCTGCCGCACGAGCAGGGCGCGGTGCTGTTCGGCGGGTACTCTCGCGTCAAGGCCACGGCGGCGGCCAACAGGGGCGGCAAGGCAGGGGCGCAGGGCCAGCGTAACGTGCTGAGGCCCATGGTGCACCAGGACTGCTTCTTCCTGCGGATCGCGGCGCCGGCTGCCGATGCCCCGCCAAATACGCCGCCGACATTACGGTGGGAGCGCCGCAAGAGGCCGGCCAACGCGCCCGAGCCCAAGCGCGCCGGCGCGACCATGGCGTACCACAAGGGCCGCGGCATCATGTTCGGCGGCGTGCACGACGTCGAGGAGAGCGAGGAGGGCATAGACAGCGAGTTCTTCAACGGACTGTTCGCGTGGAACGTCGAGCGGAACCGCTTCTTCCCGCTCGCGCTGCGCAAGCCGCGGCAGCAGAAAAAGAGTGGCGGTGGTGGCGACGAGAGGGTCGGCCGGAGGGGCCGCGCGGCGGCCAAGGAAGAGGAGCTTCTGAAGCAGCTTGCGGCGCTGGAGACGGGCAAGTCGGTCGAGGACGCGGGCGACATGGAGCTGGACGAGGGTAGGAAGGAGGGCGGCGGCGACAGCAGCGAGGGGGAGGCGCCGGCGCGTGAGATGCCTGTGTCGCACGAGCTTCCGCATCCGCGGTTCAATGCCCAGCTCACGGTGCAGGACGATGTGCTCTACATCTACGGAGGGACGTTCGAGAAGGGGGACCGCGAGTTCACTTTTGACGACATGTATGCCATCGACCTCGGCAAGATGGACGGGTGCAAGGAGATCTTCAACAGGAAGTCAGAGGAGGACTGGATCGAGTCGGAGGACGAGGAAGACGACGAGGACGAAGATGAGGACGAGGACATGGACGATGAAGAAGGAGATGAGGATGTCGAGATGGCCGACGAGGGCAGCGTCAAAGTCACGGAAAGCAAGCGCAAGAAGAAGCAGCAGCAGCAGCAGCAACAACAGCAAGACGAGGTGTCCAACGCCGGTACGGACTCGACGGCTCCGTCGACGGCCACCCCGGCGTCGGAGGAAGAAGAATCCGAGGCGGACACTGCGGCGACGTCGGTCGACGATGGGCTGCCGCACCCGCGGCCGTTCGAGTCCCGGCGCGACTTCTTCCAGCGGACGTCGGCCGAGTGGCAGGAGGTGCTGATGACGAGCCTCAGGTGGAAGGGCATCCAACCTGAGAGCCTGACGGTCAAGGAGATCAAGGCCAAGGCGTTCGAGCTGAGCGAAGAGAAGTGGTGGGACTGCCGCGAGGAGATCACCGCCCTCGAGGACGAGCAGGAGGCCGCGGGCATAGGCGAGGTCGTCTCGCTGGCCGACAAGGGCGAGACTGGGGCAGGCGGCGGCGGCGGCGGGGCTGGGAGACGACGTTAAGAGTCTACATCTTTGGGCTTAGCTATCTCAATATGTACTAGGCACTGTCTCGTTGCTATTCCATGATGCGGCTGTCAATGTAAGCTACGAACATGAGATCGTGAGGAAGCCATGTGCAGGGTGAGCAACGATTGTTTGAATCGAGTCGGCCGGGTTTTCACCAGCACTGAAAAGACTCATCATTGCGCAACTGTCTTTTCACTTTCGGACTTTGCGGCCTCAGCTTTTCCTATAATATTGTAATCACAATCCAGCCTATCTTACATCCGAGAATTTACTTTGCAATCCCTTTCAAGCAAGGAATGACACTCTCTGCGTGCAGGTGCGAAAAGCAGCATTCCGATATTATAGAAGGGGTTTGGGGGGGGGAGTTCACGCAGGGTTAAGTAGGGTTTGCCACCGATGTTCCATTCCCGCTTCACCAAACCTCAAGACACCTCAACTTGACAAACACAGCTTTTCACTTCCTATTCTTTCTTATTCCGACTGGGCGATTTACTTATTGTCTGCTGTGATATTATTCCACTAAGTTGTATTCAAAGGTCTACTGCAGACAGCTGCCGGCAACGTTCGGCGTACCAGTCGTGACGCAATCAAACCAGCCAACATGCCTCTGGGCATACAGCGCCTGAATGCAAAGAAGACCCTGCCGAACGACAGAGTGATCTTCATCAAGCCTCTCAAGGGGAAAGATGAGGCTATCGCGCAGGACTTCCTCGAGCGGATCGCCGCACAGTGTCGTGTGTATCAATCTCAAGTTCCCACACGGCGGATCCACAACTTGCTGACCGTCTCACAACAAAGTCCCCATCATGAAAGAACATCATCTATCAGTCACAACACTCGAAGAGTATGAACCCAACCGGGAATTTGTTGGGCGCAATTTCAATGCAGGCGAGATCATCCAGCTCGTGCTCAAGGCCCGATCAGGCCATTGGTTGCCTTTCAACTATGTGCAGATGGTGATGATGCACGAGCTGGCACATTGTCAACAGATGAACCACAGCCGCGCATTTTGGAAGGTCCGTAACGAGTACGCAGAGCATATGCGCGTGCTGTGGTCTAGGGGCTACACAGGCGAGGGCTTGTGGGGACGGGGCGCGCTGTTAGGCACGGGCGAGTTCGAGAAGAACACTGTCACAGCTGGCGAGGATCTGCCGGAGCACCTCTGCGGCGGCACTTATAGATCGCGGAGGAGGAAGAGAAAGGCAAAGCCGGACTTGTCATACCAGGAAAAGAAACAGAGACGCATCGAGAACAAGTTTGGAAAGAACGGAGTCGCTCTGGGAGCCGATGAGGACGTTAAACTACGGCTGGAGAACGGTCGAGCCACGCAAGCAGCTCCAAGAGTCGCGCAGAGCAAGAGAGGGAGGGAGCTGAGGGCAGCTGCCGCGCTGGCCAGATTCGACCAACAGAAACAGGATTCCACCGGCCAAGGGAGACCCGATGACGAAGACGAAGGCAGCGCCAGCGAGAGCGACTACGAAGATGCTGAGGGAGGGGCGGCTGATGCCGTTGACATTAACGGGCAGAAGCTTCTTGACACCAAAGGGCACAGCTTGATTCGAGTCTGCGGTGACGAGAACCCCGACGATCGAGATGCGGCAAACGAGCTAAGGGAGCTACAAGCCTCCATGGCGAGATTTGTCACGAGCAACAAGAGCCAGCCGAATCGCGACAACAGGGACCCTAGCTCGTCAGCTGAACTCTCAGCTACGAAAGGAGAATCAATAAGTCAGCCCTACCAGGCCGCCGAGCAGGTTGAGCCGAAAGGTAGAGACAAGCAAGCCCCTAGCATGACAAAGGCTGAGGCACAGCCTCGCGGCACGGAAATAGAGACTGCGGTGACTCAGGGCGCCGCCAAACATGCAGCAGCAGTTGAGACGTGCACGGCGTGCTCGCTCCGGAACGAGGCATACGCCGTAACTTGCAGCATGTGCTCAAATGTTTTGAATCCGGCCAGCGTGCCCGGCACATGGAGTTGCCAGAGTGCTCTGTGCAAGGACAGCACCTATCTCAACGCCGGGGACTGTGGCACATGTGGTATTTGTGGGCAGCGAAAAGGTGCATCCGGCTGAAAGGGCCGGACGACGTGTCGGACATCAACGACATCCCGGCGAGGGCGCCGAGCACGACCGCATGATGACTACTGTGTAGCCGAGTCATGTTCTCACAGCGTCCCGAGAACACCTTGCTTGGAGCTCCATATGATCTTCGACATTCATAGCATGACCCGCCGCTGGCGACCTTGTTCCGTGGGCGCGTGCTTTTTGTTTCTGAGATCCACGGCGGGAGGGAAGCTTGGCGTGGTGGGATGTTCGAGGCCGCCCTTGAACCAGTCGGGGTTCCCAAACCGCACCTCTTGAAGCAGCTCATCGTCCCACGTTACGGCTTTGCCATCCGAAGCACCGGATGAAGTATTGCCGCTACTCTTGACGGGGCGCAAGAGGTGCACGGACGAGCAGCCGTTCTACACTCGTGTCTTGAAGGCCAAATTTGCGCCCACGGTCCGATGAGAGCACATTGCACATGGGTCGGAAATGATCGGCCCTCAGACTGCAGCTCACAGGTAGATCTGCTGCATCCTAGTTGCACAATAAGCACTACCATCTCCCTCATCCCTTTGATCATCGTGGATGCGATTTAACAAAGAGAAGTAAGTGAGGCTGTCCGTGTGTCTTGTGTGAAAAACCATACATGCCCAGTGCGGGCGCCCTTGCTTGCTGGCCAGAACAAGAAGGTCAATTTCGGGGTGCTAGTTCGCAAAGGGATTGGCTGGGATCTGCTGGCGACGCCCTCTCTGGTCTGTTTCATCTTTTTCTTCTGCTCCCTTTCTATCCTATCGCAACCCCACGTAATACCCAACGTGTGGGTGGGGTACTCCAGCCAAAAGCTTTAAGGTTACAGCGGTGTTCGCGCGCACGCCCCTTGTCTGGGGTTTGTCCTCACCGTCAACCCCCGGGGGGCGCGGGCTCCCTTCCCAGACGGCAGAGGGCTCGAGTCGTCTGATTCTTCGGGAAGGTTGGAAGGGTTGCGAGGATTACCGCGGGAGGATCACTCTCGCAGTCGATGCGGTGCAGATCTCTGGGCTTCGCTGGGCTTTGTTTGGAAGAACCCCGGCGCACGAGGGCCAAGGTAGGGATAATATGTTATGGTGAACCCGGTCGATATGTCTTGTGGCCTATTTTCGATCAATATCCATGAGACTCGACTGTTGTTCGGTTTGTATAAGGAGGAGAGGGGAACCATCAAACGTCTCCGTACGGCTTGACTTAACCCTCATCTTCGTTCCCTTCACTGTCGACGGCAACTCGCTCAGCTCATCGACGCCGTTCTCTTTTCTTTCTAGATTCACAGATCTGTGATCGTTTCAGTCCTTTCTTCTTCAGCACATTGATCGAATTTTCAAAATCTACTCTACTTCCTCGTGTGCTCAATTCATCCCATCCGACCGAGTCGACGTCTCTCTCTATCACTCCCATCACCTCGTTTCAACTTCGTCCCATTCTCCGCTCTCACTCGAAAGGACGAACCTTTGAGTAATATTGAAGACCATCTGCGTATCTCATCGCATTACTCATACACCATCGCAATGCATTCGGCGTCCTCAATTCTGAAGGCTTTCGTGGCCCTCGTCGGCGTCAGTGCGGCTCTGCCTGGTCCCTGGAGCGTTCCCCCAGGTACGTTTTTTGAGTGAGAGAAAGAGGAAAAGAGACGCATGTACGAAATGATGCTGACGGGACCGGCAGAGCACTTGGAGATCCTAGCTCTTAGGCGTGCCACCCCTTTGAACCCGGATGCCGTGACCGACGTGCGTTGCTGGAACACTGAGGAGTAAGTGCATCATTCAAGATTTCGTTACTTCTCACAGGACCGCATCTGACAAATATCACAGAAAGATCATCTTCCACGAGGAGAACGCAGCACAGCTCGCCATCTGCGACGGCATATCAGGCTCCACATCTCAGTGTGGCGG
Organism: Diaporthe citriasiana; assembly: GCA_014872975.1. Lineage (NCBI taxonomy): Eukaryota > Fungi > Ascomycota > Sordariomycetes > Diaporthales > Diaporthaceae > Diaporthe > Diaporthe citriasiana. The sequence continues at coordinate 438,648 of JADAZS010000001.1, read as the reverse complement.
GTCGCCATCCACGACCGTCGGCCGCAAGGGCAGCGCCAAGTTCACTCTCACGGCCCTCAAGGACGGCGCCAAGATCAACATCTCCAAGGTCCGGTGGGAGGAGTGCGTGCACGCCGCCCGCGCCGTGTGTCCCACGGGGAGCCTCTCGGCGACATGCCGCGGCGGGGCGACCGTCGGGGATGTGGCCTTCGTCCTGGAGAACCCGGCGGTGGAGACCAAGCGCTGAACGCGCGTGCGCCTACCCGGGAGCAACGTACTTGATAACACCAATTTACGACCGAAAGAAAACCTTCTATCATATGGAAAGGGTGCCTTGGGGGTGACACCGCTCTTCCGTCCCCGGCCATATGTGCTGGGGAGCCGGTGGAAGCGCACCCACCTTGGCTGGCCGACTTCACTTCTTCCGACCTCATGGCAAGGCTCGACAGTGCGCTAGGGACAAGGCTATAGGGCGGCGTTTCGGTGGGAAAGGGGCGATTCTGGCACTTTTACTTGATACCTGCCCTTGTTACTCTCCCTAACCGGGAGGGAACTAGGCGAACAATGGGTCAAGACCTGGGGATGGACTTGATGTACCACTACCTGTGTGATGATGCTAGATACCAATTCAGATATCTGTCTCTGCGGAGGCTCAAAATTTTGTTGCGATGTTGACAAACAAATCAGGGTCCTTCCGAGTGCAGTCGCACGGATGCTACTTTGTGATTTAAAGAGTGAAACACTTGTTGCTTTTGCGTTGCTACGCCCAATCTCGTTGTTTCAGAGCACTTTCAAGGTTTATTTTATTGCATGCGGTCGGCTGTTATGGACGCTCCTCCGTCCCTGCGGATTGGTGAACAAAGCGCGACATGGACATGCATATTATTCATTTAGTAAACGCTTCAACAGTAGTGTAAAGTATCGTGTCCACAGATGATCTCCCAGCGTTGCAATGGCCGATTTCATCACAAGCGACGCCTGTCCAGCACACCTACTTTCATAAGAATGTTGACGTGTAAGCAAGCACAGATGATTTCACATTCAATGAATCGCCAGTGCCATGTAAAGTCGTCAAGGGAGAATCGCCCCGATAAGAATCATCAGAATATGGGTATCACAATAAACAATTCTGCATGGTCAAGCATGTTCCGTCAAACCGTACCAGACAGCCAGCGCCTACCAACCCAGTACTCCCCCCCCCCCCACCTCTACGCACCCCATCACATCACAAGGAACAAAATCAAACCTCCCGCCGGCCCGAATTCACAGTCCGTAGCGCGTAACGCACTCCTCGCGGTGCACGTCCAGGCAGTCCAGGGCGCACACCCTCGTCCCGCACTTCATGCACCTGACCCGCCCCCAGTACCCACACACCTCGCAGAACTGCCGTGGCGGGTACCGCCGGTCGTCCTCGGCCCACTCGCCCCGCGCCTGGTTGTAGTTGAGCGGCGGGGCGCGCAGCAGCTCGCGCAGCTCCTCGTCGGTCGGCAGCGGGGGGAGCCACGACTCGAGCAGGGGGTCGGCGTCGCCCGCGCACGGCGGTGGCTGGAAGCGCGTGCAGGGCGTGAGGATCTCCGACTCGGCCTCGGGACCACCAGGCGCAGCGGCAGCCTCGGTCTGCTGGTCGGCGGCCGCGCTGGTTGGTGCCGGTGGCGGCGGTGCTTCTGTCATGGCGACGTCGACGTCGGCTGTTGGTGTGGACACGGGGGTGGCGGACTTCTTGCTGCCGCTAGCGGACGTCTTGCCTCTTGAATTTGACGCGCCTGCTTTCTTCGTCGCAGCAGTGGCAGCAGCAGCAGCAGCAGCAGCAGCAGCGGGTCTTCTGCTGCCGCCGGAAGGGCCAGTCGGCGCCGGGGTGCCCTCCAGGCTCTGTGCTTGGCTTCTGGCGGGAGCCTCGCTCTGCGTCCGCATCCAGGCCTCGAAGTCGTCCAGGTGGTTGGCGAACGTCTTCTGGCTGGCAAGTATCTTCCTCACGTTGGGCGTGTGGCCCCTGATCTTGCCGTCCTTGTCCCTCCCGCCGCTCGGTATGGGGATCTGGCCGTCGCGGCCGCCAAAGTTGTCCCGCTGCAACTCGTCGAGCTCCTTCTGGATCTTGGCGTCGCGGCGGGCCGAAATGCCCTTTTGCACGTTGGCGCTCGAGCCCGCGGCCTGGTTCGCATTACGAGCGGCGCGCTTGTTCCGGTTTACGTGCAGGTGGACGGCGGACACGGATTGGCTCGGGGTCGCAGTGGCACCTGTGTCCGGCACGTAGGCCCAGCCCGGTGCGTTGGTGGTCTTGGCGCTCGCGACCTCGATGACGCCGAAGTTGTTCATGGTGTGAGGGTTTCGAAGGTGTGGTTGTTGTGTTTAGGTTGTCTGCAGGACGAGGGCTGAGGCCAAGGGAAGGTGGGCCTTTTTTTGTCTGACGGCATCGGCCCGCGCTCGGCAGGAAGCTCGACCCACTATGAGCTACAAGCGCGGGCGACGACGGGCTCTCATAAATGTGCCTACATATGATCTACGGCTGCAACAGCAGAGACACATGATTATAGTCCGTTTTCAAGCAACCAACCCCTTCTTGCTCTCATAGGCCTGAAACAAGGTTATTCTAGGGATTGGCAGCCCGTCTTTCACGGAAACAGACGCCAGACAAAGCCTCATCGGAAGGTATGTACGGTAGGTCAGAACTCACACGTATACACTACCAGTCTCGGCTTGAAGACAGCTCCATCAATTGAGGACACATTTATTGAATAGAGCTCAGACTCCTGTGACGCGTATTTTGATTTGCAGATAGGTGCTCGAATTTAATGATACAGCCTCTTGCCTGCCGTCCCCTACCGACGGGCGCCCGCCTCCGATCCGACCCTACCGAACCACGCTTATTTCTTCTTCTTCTCCATCGTGTCAATCTTCTCCTCGAGTGTGGTCAGGTAGTTGCTCATTCGTTGCGTGGCTGCCTGCAGGGCCTGTATTGGCACGCCAATGAAGGTCAGCGATCGTGTTCTCACTTTGTGCCTATTTGATGTGCGAGGCAAGCGCCAGATACGATGCGAAGGGCAAACTGTGCATTGTTGGACCCAACGAAGAAGAAGCTGGGACGTGGGAGGTTGGGGGAAGGGGCGAAAGATTGCATTGGTATCAACAACGCACATAGATGTCGTCCTGGAGCAGCTCGTTCGACGCCTTGTAGTCTTGCAGGACGTAGTAGTAAGTGCCAGAGCCGGCGAGGGTCGCTCCGACCAAGAAACCAAACAGTCTGTTGCCACTGAGCATTAGCACCTGATCCTGCCATCATTGCCTGCGATATGGTGCTGTCATGCGACTGACCCTCCGCGAAATGCGCCCAGGGGCTTGCTGGCTGGGAGCGGCGCGGCGTCGGCGTAGAGCCTCGGGGCGGAAGTCTGGAAGGATCGTCGCGTTGCGCCGCCCGCCGAGCGAAGAGCGCGGGCTCCTGATGATGAGAATAGTCTTGCAGCCATCTTGGCAGGCTGTCGAGAGGTCGCGGGGGTGGAGGTCGGGAGGTTTCGAGGACGTGGTGTAGGTAGCTAGCTGTCTCCGCAAGCTTGCTCGCCTTTGGAGCTCCCGCGCCTGAGACGTCACGCGGAAGTGGCCGCGCCCCAAAAGTGGTGGGGCCGCTCGGCCAATGGCCTGATTGTGGTTACTTGCAGGCGCGACACCTGGGCCATACCCTTGGACGTCATTTCTAATGTCCCAGAATGCATCCCGCTGTCACAGCCTGTCAATGAACGATTTCCCTTCTATCAGTGCACTATCCCAACTAGGAATGCGCCAGGCCGCCGGCGTCCACCCAAGAAGTTTCATCATGTGCGAGGAATTTCGGGCATCGCTAAAGGAAGACCGGTGTCCCATACGCCCGCCTAACAGTAGAACCCATCGGCCCAAAATTATGTCACGCCGCCCAGGCTGCCCGTCACTTCTCTAGTCCTGTGAGGAAAACTTGCTGTTCAGGTACGTACACGTCTAAATATATCTATGCACGCGCTAAGTGACGGCACTTGCTGGCGACTCAGTGCACACAGAACTAGGACAGAGTTAAAAGGACCAGCCTAACTTACAGAACCTGCGTAATTTCTCGCCCGGTCCATAGTCGGATAATGCTAGTAGAGGACACGACACGTGGAGCGTATAGACTATGGCCGGCAAGACGAGGATACTAGAATTCGCTTACTGGTGTCGACGGGTATGGAGAGGCCATATGCAGGCCAAACAAAGTCACTACGTCAATTATAGCAGTGGGATCACGTCACTGGGAATTGGAGGATAGTGTCAGGTTTAGGTAGACATCATCACCGTGCGAGGAGCAACTGTTCAGTACGTAAAAGATTCCATTAATCGCGTGCGCCAGGACGGGCTATTTTGACCGTGACCGTGAATCCCTAAAATCCGAATGAAACAGTCCTAAAACGAAATACTAAGCCGTCTGCATGTAGTCCGGGGCATCAAATCACGATGGATCATCACTCCTCTAGAGCTCATCGTGCTCGGTCTCCTTCTCCTTGGCCTCCTCGGTCTTCTCGGTAGCGGCAGGGGCCACGGGGGTCTCCTCCTCCTCAGCGACGGAAACCTTGGCCTTGTACTTGCCGTTCTCGGCGATGAAGTCGATCAGGTCCTCAATCGTGCGAGAGCCGCTGTAGCTGGCAGGAGAGTCCTTGCCGCCGGCCGCGTAGAGCTTGATGGTGGGGAAGCCTTGAATCTCGTCCGGGACGTCGTTGGCAGTAGCGTCGACCTTGGCAATAGTAACCTTGTCCTTGAACTCAGAGTTGGCGTACAGACCAGCCAGCTCCTCGTACTTGGGAGCAAGAGCCTTGCAGTGACCACACCAGGGGGCGTAGAACTCAATCAGAACGTCCTTGGTATCATCCTTGACAATGTCCTCGTAGTTCTTGGCGACAACAACGGTCACGGGGCCCTCCTGGGTCTCAGGGATGGGCTCGGACTTGATGCTGGGCTCGATCTTGCCCGCGACGAAGTCCTCAACGAACTTCTTGATGTCCTTGGCGACAATCTTCTTCTCCTGGTCGTAAGGGAACTTCTGGTTCTTGACAGTGTCCTGAATAGCGAACGCAGGGAACTGGTCGGCCTTGAGGTTCAGGTTGCCGGCGTGGGCGCCGAACTGCTTAGCATCAATGGTGGCGAAGTTGACAGCACCACGTTGGGCCTCAGCAATGGACTTCAGCTCCTCGCTGAGCTCCTTGCGCTCCTCGGGGGTCTCGGCGAAGATGTAGGCCAGGGGCTTGCCGGAGGACATGTAGTCGGAGTAGGTCTCAGGGCCAACCTCGCCAATCAAGGGGGTGGCGGCGGTCTTGGCGAAGCTCTCAATGGCCTCAACATCGAACTTCTCGGAGAAGACAGTCTTGCCCTCGTCAAAGTCCTTGTACAGAACGACAGCAGGAGCGGTGACGCCCTCAGCCTCAGCAAGGGTAGCATCACTGCTTGCGCCAAAGGGGTAGTTGTCGCGGAGCTTCTCGGCGACCTTGGTGAAGGTCTCGTTGGAGGCCTTGTCAGACGCATCGAAGTAGGCAACGAGGACAACCTTGTCTGCCTTCTTGAAGTCCTCGAGCGTGTCGGAAGTGAGGACGGAAACCGCGGGAAGGCTCTGCTTGATCATGTAGGATGTGATGCTACAAAGATCATTATTAGTAAACTGCCTCGGACGGGGGCAAGGTAGGGGCTGGGCTTACGCAGATGCCTTGCGCTGGCCCTTGTAGGGGGTGATGTTCTCCAGGCCGCGGAAGACCTTGAGGGTAGGGTACCCCTCAACACCGTATTGTTGGCAGAGCTCAGACTCCTCTGTGCAGTCAACCTTGATGAGCTTGATGTCCTTCTCCTTCAGAGTCGTGGCGGCCTCTTCGTATTCTGGGGCGAGGGCCTTGCAGTGGCCACACCATGGTGCGAAGACTGAAACAGTCTTTGTTAGCTGCGGAACCAATACAATGAGCGTTCAGGGCGACAACGTACACTCTGCAAGAACAATATCATTCTCCTTGACAAACTCGTCAAAGGTGTCCTTCTTCAGCTGGGTGACATCTGAAGCGGTGGCAACTGCTGCAGCAGCGAGCAGGCCCCAGGCCATATTCCTGACGGAAGGCATTGTGGTGTATCTGGCGTGCCTGAAGAGCCAAATTGTTAGTGTGTTTGCGACACAGTCTGCTGGCCTCTTGAATGGCAGAAGATATGCACTACAGGAGGCTGTGCGAGAGGACAAAGCGATGTAGGGTGTGGGTGTGTGCAGCAAGTCCAAGTTGCAGGCGACGTACCTTGGAAGCTGGCCTTTTAACAGTTGCTGGTGGCGGGGTAGGGGACGACGGAAATGTATGAAACAGCCCAGACAAAAAAGATCACCAGTGAAAGTGATTTTCTAGTGAATGGCCAGAAGAGAAGAGTACACACAATCCTCTTCAGTGAAAGGTTGATGATCGGGGGAATAAGAGGGAGGAAGGGAGTGATGAATGCATCTATGTTTCGACCTCTGGGATAAAAGATGTCGATAAGATGGGGCAGAATGGACATGCCCCTGCCATTTCTAAGCCCACCTAAGGCTACCTGGACTATTGAACAGGTGTCTTTTCCAATGCACCAGCCAGCCCAGCTCCTTCAGCTCTTGGCGGGCCAGGAGCTCCCCAATTTAGCCTTACTGGAGGGTCGACCTAGGGTCCTAGTTGCCACCGTAAGCAGGGGTCCTAGCCTGCCGAAATCATGGGGAACCTTGGGAGACTAAGAAGGCCATTGCTTGATTGAGAAATCCCATTTTCTGGACCCCAGGTAACTGGCTATTTTGGTACTGAACCTCCATGCGTCCTGATTGACCTGGAAATGCAGAATTCACTTTTTTTGAGAAGTTTCAGATCTACGGTGAATGTGCTAGGAATGCTGGCTCTTCTCCTAATATCTGAGTGGGCATCTTGGTCTGCTCATGATTGGTAGACAGCATCTGTTCATAAGGCCACCCAGTCAGTTTTGTCCCAGGGTACAGCACCACATAGAGTACCTAGGTAGGTACCACACCCCACTCGCAGGGGGAGTTGCCTTACCTACTCAATTAATGGACCGACCGCATAAATCTTACACCCCCTGGTCCAGAAAAGCATACCATTTGTGGGCTCCTTTCCTATATACAGTACTACTTTTAAGATCTCCAAAAAAAAATTAGCATCTTCTTAACTTTTAAGGAACATAAAGAATACTGGGTTGGGCCTCAAGTGATACTCAGGTATGGCCTACTAGCCTCTCACTCTGCTCGCCCCTTTGCCCTAATCATCCTTTTCTAAATTTAATTGCCAGCTAGAGAGTAAGTTTAGTTTAAATAGAAGGCTTTAAAGGCTGTTTTAAAGTCTGTAAAGGGGGCCCACAAATGGTATGCTTTTCTCGACCAGGGGGGTGTAAGATTCGTGCGGTTGTTAATGGACAAGACATGGTGCAGCAGCTAGCCAGATCAGGTCAGCGGCTCTGAACGGAACCACAGGCCCGCTAATGCTTCTGCCACTTCGGCCGACTGCCGCTGTTACTTTCCCGTCCACACCACAAAAACCCTTGCCACATTGCTGAGTTGGGGTCTGAAGAAGAGGATATCTGTCTTCAACGTCGGAGTGCCTGTCTGTAGACCTCTCAGTTTTTCTGTTCGTGCACCCGGGCTGGCCAGGTTGTCTTGTTCTGCTGAGGTATGCTCGGCTATGCGCCATGCCTCCGATGTGGCATGACGGTCCGGACTGTGATCTTACTGTTTACCTATGGTCCCCACTCCCAACCATGATCAGTAGAGCCCAAGCAAAGCAAGCCTCTGCTCATTACATGAGGCATTGGCTTCTACCGATAGGAGCATACTGTGTCAGTGACAGTCACATCCAAGATGTTCAAGCAAGTGCATCGGTCTGCTCCTTTTTGTGTACTTTGTTTTCTCCTCCATTTTTCCCGCCCTGAGCAGAGGCGTACTCGCGAGAGGCGACGTTTACGCTTACCGGGGGTTGTGGTAAGAGCCTTGAAAGATGTGAGGGTGTCAATTCATATTTGCAGCATACTGTCTCTCTATTAAACTTGCCAACTTTATCACAACAAGAAAGCTACGTTGGGCTGGCAATTGTCTGCAATTCTGGCTAGAAAGGCCTGATTCGTAGGGAAGCTCCAAAACATGTATCAATTCTGCATATCTAGGTAGTTTCCATTGCCTGGCTTCTGTCATTGTTGATCACTGCCACGAACCAGCCTGTGTCGTCATGTTTCTCGACCCCAATGGCTCTAGCATAGCCATTTTACGGAATCTTTTGAATCGAACTGTACCTTGGAACCCAGTGGCAGCTCCGTTATTTCCGTATGAGTGGTCCGAAGTGTCAATTATCACTGGCGCAAGTCTGTTCTTGGCTTGGGGAAGGATGTGCTACGGGACTTGTATTGGCAAATTGCAAGGCTATACGAATTGAGAAACTCCAGACCCAAGCCTCTGCCACTGCCAGACCTGTGAGTATCTATGACACTAGTCCACCATGTAAAACCCTCTTCGCTGTTACAACAAATGCTTAATTCAAAGAGATAAGTGTTTCTGTTTGTTCTCTGTCAGAGCAAAGCACCAAGCAGGTAGCAAACGTTCTCCCGCCAGAAGAAAATGAGGCCCTACGTCAATGAAGAGCTTGGTGGCAGGCAGGACAGGTGCTACCTGTGACCACAGGGCAGGCAGGCGTGAGGCCAGTGGTATGAGTGCAATGTCCTGCGAGCCAGGTGTGAGGGTGCACTGTCTGTCAAGAGAAGGGGGCACCACCTTTGCACCACTCGGTGTCACTGCTTCTAGGGAACACACAGAATAGCTAGACACATTTGTGCTTTATTTCCCAGTGGCCAGGATCAAATACGGTAGCATGGGAGGGAAGTCGCTAGAGTGTCGGCTTCATATATAATGGTCTCTACTTCAGAGGATCAATCAGCCATCCCTGCCGTTTCTTCAACTTCAAGAGCAGCAGCATGAGAAGGAGCACCTCCACTGCTCATGCCTTCCCCTTCGAGGCTTGATTCCGGCGGGGATCCCACCCAACGGCGACCTGGATGCTCCTGAAAAGAAGCACTTCCTCATGATGATTCTGGAGTTTTCTTTTGCCCACCCGCCGTCGCATCTCGCCGCCGTCACGATCTTGGATTTTGATTACGAAGCCCGGAGGGATCATCCCACAACCATAGATCATACATATCCGCTCGCGCATCATCTTCGCGTGGTTCAGTATCATTTTTCCCACGATCGGTCAGTTGCAACCATCGGCTCCCCGACTGTCCGGTCCCTGCAATCACAATGAGCCAGCAGCGCGTGGCCAGGCGCTCAGCCAGTCATGGAGCGCTCAGTAGCTCGTACGCCGCTCAGAGTCGAGCAGGATCCGACTCTGGACATCAACTGCCCCCTTTCAGACCGCTCAGGAGCATTCGGGAGCATACTTTCCTGGATCCTGCCGCGTCAGCAGAGGGTATGTTGAGGAAGACAACCGAGACTGGCAACATTGGCATTTTCTCGATCAATGTCACCAGGGCCCATGATCAGCTCTACGGCAGGCCCAGTGGCCTGCGTGTCCGAGCAAGCCTCAGTGACTTGCGTCAACCGTCGCGACCCTGGTCGCGAAGCAGTGACAGACCCGTGGGCCGGGACGACCGAAAGCAGCTTCCTTCCTACCGCGACAGCACCTCGGAGATAATATCGATGTATGGATCGGAAAACCACAGCAGCAAATCCCTTTCCAGCTCACTCACCACCCCTTGTGACGAATACGGTCCTAGGTCGTACTCGATGACAAGTTGCGGGCCCAGAGGCTATTTCATGCAAAGACACAACGGGGGCCAGTACTTGCAGGACTACCAGGGAAGAATTCAACGCCCAAGGTCCCCCTACCCCTATCCGACCCGTTTACCACGTCATGGAATTCGTCCTGCCTCTCCAGCCCTGACAGAGAGTGGCGACGTGGACTACAGCAGGATGGTGGAGATTGACAGAATCTCTTACGTGAGTTGTGCAGTGCCATCTCATTGCTTGGAGAGGGGCCAGTACTGACAGCTGAACAGCGAACAACGCATCACCCTCACAAGACGTTGTTTCCCTACCAGACGACAAGGAATCCAGTGCCACTCTCTCTGAGACAAGAGGCCAATCTCTCGACGCGATCATTCTCTGATCACCATGTCACAACCCGCCTTTACCCACCTCGGCCACGAAACCGGCCACCGCAACCAAGTCATCTTCAGGACTGGGGTGTAAGACCACGGGACAGGCTTGAAAGTCGCTCATCGGATCAAAGTTTGAGGACAATGAGCTTGACATCAATGAGTGGCGGCTACGGTCAGGCTGCTTCACGAGCGCGCGGCGTTGCAACAATCCCCAAGAAGCCTCTATTTTACGACTACAGCGAGGACTTTGAGGATATGGTGGAGCCACCACCAATTGATCCGATTGCACCCATTCCACGACGTGTTTCAAAGTCTTTTCGTCCTGTGGTTTTCCAGAATAACAGTGTTGACGGTCCAGAGAGCATGGAAGATGCACAGAACGAATTTGATGCCTACCTCCAGGGAGGGACGAACACAAATGACCCTTCTGGGGAAGCCGCCACTCCCGGCGATTCTCAAAGTCAGCCAATGTCTCTGCCACCTACTGATACTGATTCGATCCCGCAGCAACGCGCGCATGATCATTTGGACTCACGTTCGGCCATAGGGACGGCTACTCCAGCCGTCAACTGTCCTGAAGCGATGTCAGTTCTGGATGAGGGAATGCCCGTAGGAACTACGAGCGAGACAAAGGATTGGGCCCAGACGAAAGAATCGACGGCCGCCGAAATAACATCAGACGCTTCCACTCTTGAGGACCCATCTGAGCCTAAAACGCCTGCCTTCACTGCGGGCATACCGCTCCATGAAGCGGTGGGCCTCAAGGATGACGTCGAAGCATTTCGAGACTCACACGACGGTCGCGTAATTGTTCAGGACGCCATCCCTCCGCAGGGACATGAAAAACTACCGCGCTTATCAGAGTCCACTTCCACCAACCTTCTGACGCCTCACACGACTGACGCCGATGTCTCGACACTTCCGAAAGTGAGCTGTCATCCGCGGCATGGCAGCCGGTTTTACTCTCTAGGCTCAGGCTTGTCTGATTTGGCGTCCTTTGTTCAACAGGTTGACCAGCATTTTCAGACACCGGGGTCAGAGAATCCCAGGATCGTTCGTACTGAATCACAAGAATCTCATCCTCGGGCTCAAATCAATGATGCAGCTACTACTGTCAAAAATAGTCCGTGTTTGGGAGACGATAAGAAGTCGGAACCAGACAAATTCCTCAACGCGGTGACGCACCCTCCTCGGATGTCGTCTCTCCGTGAGAATGGGAGGAAAGCCACAACATTGAAGGTCAACACTGCCGTCGACGAACCTCACCAGTATCAGGTTGTGTCGGCACGCGATGGCCCAACGTACACCCCTCAACCAATCTCACCCGCAAAATTGTTGCGCGTGAAGAACAGCATTCCTCAATTGATGAAGGCTTTACCACCACTTCCTGGGTATGCACCCGCTCCGGAATCACCCTTTGGGCCAGCTGTCGTGCCAATGGAGTTTGAGCCCTTCGAGATTTCTCAATTGACGGATGCTCGTTCTACACTGATCGATGCTTTTCAAGCGGATGAGGCTCCCAAAGGCTATGATGCCTTCATCTTTGACAGGGCTGCCCACAAGCCACGACTGAAGTTGAAACACGCTGCTTCCTTCGCGGTGGAACCCGAACAAAGATCCAGACGCGAATATACCATTCCAAAAAGTATCTCCCGACCTGATGCCTCTGCTAAGCGACCGGCGACTTCTAGCGGAACTTCGACTGCGACCGCCGCGGCGACAGAGTATTCTACTGCCCCGGTGAAGCGAAGACTCCCCATCAAGATCTCACGTCCCACTCTCACCTCGCTGGTACCTGACGACGCAGGGACTGTGAAACGACGGCAGGGCATGCAGAAATCGAGCACTGTGTCGGAGCTTGCTTCGCGAGAGCCGGTTGATCTGTTTAGCTCAGCGGTCGCTCTGAAAGCTGCAATGGCAAACAACGAGACGTCCTCGACTCAACAATCCGATTCCTACAATCGAGTTCACACAGACACGCCGATGGTCAAGATCGGCCCGGTGGCAAGGATCCGGCAAGTTGCTGCCGACGCTGACACTAGGGGCACATCTCTGGACACACATATGGACATGATGCGCATACCAAGTGTCGACTCCCAGCTAGGTATCGCGGGCGAGATACAGAGCTTCTTCTCCGACAACAGTATTGTGAAGCCACGCCAAGGACTGAGAAAACGTATTTCCAACTTGAGATTGAAACTTGCAGAGTCTCGAAACCATCATAGATCTCCCTTAAGCAAGCTCCCACGGGATAACCGGCTCGAGGATGATCACCACGATGTCATCGGCGTTTCCTTGATTGCTGACGGCCAGCCAGCAGGCTCGTACAAAGAGCACTTCGCATCAATGCACGACTCCAAAGCTGACCCACACGTCACAGGCAAGCGGAGATTGAGAAGCAAATTGGAAAAGTTTATGAAGGGTGCAAAGCATAAGCTTCGAACTTGGGGTAACACCAAACGCAGAATTGATTGATTGAAGCTCTGCCAATCTGCTCAGTAAGACTGACTTTGTTTTGTGAAGGCTTATCAGATCTCATCTTCGTTATCAAAGCTCATGATTCAAAGTTTGGAGAAGACTGCTGTTGGAAGACGAGAGGTTCAGTAGAGGCTGAGAGTTGTCGGGCACCATTGCCAAAGTTTGTTGGGGAATTTGTGGTTAATGTGACATTGTCGTGATCCTGTCCATTCAGGCATATCAAATTGTGAGGAGAAAAGCATAACACAGAGAAGAACTCGTGTAAAAGACTTGTATGATAGAGCATGCGCCTGGTCTAAAGATCGCTCAGTTGCACTCGGGTGCACCGAAGATGGAAGTATAACACAATACGCAGAAAATTATGCCTACAGTTTGGTATACCAATACGCAAGAAAATTCCCATGTGATCAATGTGAGAGCCGTATTATTCTAGGAAAGACAACATGATGAAGTCTGTCTTGGCACTGATGGCATGTGCGGACGTGTTGGAAGATGGTTGATAATTAGTCAGATCAATTAGCTTCAGAGTGGCGGTGTACTACTATATGTTTTCACACTGTTCAGTCAAAATTGAATGGGCTGTATCACAGAAATCTTGGTCTCATCGACCCGCAAACAAATTGCTTATGTTGAGTGTCTTTAGTGGTTAGTGTGGGTACTTCTGGATCTTTGTAGCCCATTGTTTTCTCAATTACTATCGGGCTCCCGCAATTCAACAGCTTTGGGTAGAATTACAGTATTGTGTTTGAGTCTTACGAGTACTGTGTACAGAAAGGTTCTTGTAGCTAGTCTGATAGAGCGGCGCCAGAGCACCTTGATGGGGGAGATCACACCTGAATCTCTGAATCATAGTACTGTAAGATATGATTCCAATTTGAAACTAACATTGGGCACAACAGGAGAATCAATGCTGATGTCATATCAGAGAATGCTTGTTGTATCTGTGGGATGCTGGACTGATGGACTGTGTCCCGTTCATCCAAATTCTGATCGGGTATACCAGGCCTATCATGGACGACAACGACAGCATTTCTACTCTTTATGAAGGCTGGAATGGTGTCAGGCCTCAAAATTTCATGTGATGGTGGCATGTTGAAACTATTTTGGACAGAGCGAATCGCAACACACGCTAGTATACCTAGGAACCATAGCTGGGTGTCGATCAAAATAGTCACACTGATGGATGATGGCCGTCCGGGTTCAAGATTAAAGAGAGAAAAAAATTGAATTTTGCATGCTATCCATGATATTGGCGGTAAATTTGAGCTTATAATGAAGCCTCTCTTTCCCTTTATTCTCGCCCGACATATTTATGATTGCATGCCCTTAAATTTCACCATCGCGAACCACCTATTTGAATTTCCACCCAAGATTAACTGACGACCAATCTATTTGGTTATTCTAATCAAATGCGTGTAACACACATCAGGAATACATCAATCATGTCCTCACACAAAAGACCGCATGCCGTCCAGCCAGCGATGTCACGGAAGCAATGCGTCTTTAAGATTCTCGGTGGCTTCCTCTGTTGCAGGGTAGTAGCAAACTTAACCAGATCAACCTTGGATGGCCCTCACAAGAGATATATGAAGGAATGGAAGGTGTCCCAACAATACATGGACGATCAAGAGAAACAGGAGCGAGCAGGACAAAAGGTAAGCACCTCAGCCCCCAACGTCCCCTCCGGAATGCGGGAGATACTCATCCTAAATACAGACATTGGAAGAGCGCCTCCGCGAGGGGGCCGGAGACTTTTTCAACTTTCAGCAAAGACTCCACCAACATCGATACGCAGTCAAGGAAGGAAGCCCGCCACCGAGGCGACCGCCGTGCTGCCCGCACTGGGATAAGGCGCGGCCCAAGGCGAGCAAGTGCCGGAAGCAGGCCAGCCAGGAGCGCCTCAGTGTTTATGAGCCCGGACAGAGGAGCCGCCTGGAGACGTACGGGGGGCGCCTGCGGGATCCGACATCAAAGGAGGCGAGACAGAAGGCCGCGTTCGAAGCCCGCCTCAGCTCAAAGGCGACTACGGTGAGCGACCGACCGGTAAAACTCGACGCGGAAATGGAGAGAATTTCTCAGAGGATACGGGACATCGCGAGGCGGAACGCGGTGCTGGTTGAGGCATCGGGTGTGAAGCTCTCCCGAACGAGACAAGTCCAGCCTGGGAAGAATCGCGCAGGGGCGCATCGGGATGGGCGTCCTCCGACCGGGGGGCCGGGCATTGGAGCTAGAAGCCTCGGGACTATTGCACTGAAGGGGAGAGATACGCCAAAGAATTTTGACTGGGAGTGATTCCCGCTACAGATAACCAACCGCCATGGAAGGACAGGGGACGAGTCGCCATCGACAAACCTTGAAGCGGAGCCCTTCTGCCAGCATCTCTATCGACCGGGTGCCGAAGGAAAAGATTGTTTGGTATGCCGTTCTACCGCGAGATCGCCTGGGACGAGAAACAAGTATGGCAAAGAAGGGATGGGCAAGGGCAGGTTGCAGATTAAGACAGATGAGAGCGACAGATTGTGCGCAAGATAGTAACGGGCACTGTACTCTACAGGAACATTGGGACTAGCTCAACAGACAGGACTTTAGGACAACGAAAGGCTCATTGCGCTTTTGGGAACTATAAATTGATAAGGATGGTTGGGGTATCTGGGATTCGGTTTGCCGCCATTCAGCAACCATTTACACCATCTAGAGCAAATTGCAACCCAGACCGCGATTCGGACCTTGCAAAATAAACCTTGAACATTGCTAGTAGTCTACCTCGTGTGAGCATACTCAGAAGACGCCGCCTCCGATGATGAATAATCTCTCCTCCTCCTTCTTGGCCCATTGAATAATCTTGTTTGCACCTTGTGTCATGACCGCCCGGGAGGCATTTGGCCCCGCGACGCAGTAGAACTCAAAGATCGGAGTGACCCACGCCAGGCTCGTGGCATCCTGCCCTACGCAGTGCAGCACCTTCAGGTGCGAGTGACGCGCGTGGACCGATGCGTGCAGCTGGTGGTACAGCGTCATGAGGCGCCTGCGCGAGACGAGCCCGTCACCGCTGCTTGCCCCCGCGTCATCCTCGTCTGCGGCGCTGATCGGCGAGGACCCCTTTGACCTGGAGAACAGATCGAGCGATGACATGCAGAACTGCACGTTGGCGCGGGACTTGTATACGAAATGGCTGACCTGGCTGCCGGGTGCGATGTTTGTGATCTGCGGCCGGCCGGCCTTGGCGGCTGCTTTGATGATGTCGAGACTGCCATTCTTCTTGAGACTGCTTGCGACCTTGTCGCGCATCTCTTTCAGGTCGTAGAAGGACTCTCTATCCGGACTAATGAGGATGATAGCGATTTCATCCTCGGGGGCGAGGGTGGCTTCTTTGGCTCCGTCTGCCGAGGAGTCGTCAAAGAAGCTGACGTACATGTAAAGATAGCCGCTGCTGTTGAATGCCGGGAGGCAGAGAGGAACCCAGTTCTCGCCGCCTCCGGCTTTGATCCCGCCTGACTCAAAGAGCATGTTGAAGATCAACTGCAGGTCGCTGGGGTGAAGGGAATGCCGTCGTGGCCGAATGACGCTGACCAGTTTGCCGCCAGCAACGATGAGACCATAGAGCAATTTTTCGGTGCGTGTCTTGAGGAACGCATTGTTGATTGCATGTCTCTGAGATTTTCGCACTCTCAGGCACTCTAAAGCGCCCAGGAGAGATGTTGCGGAGCCCTTGGTGAAACTGTCTGCTAATGATGACAGAAGAGACTCTGTCCCTTGCAACGGGGTCCGCAGATCTGTCGATGGTCGGTTGACAAAGATCTTTGTGAGTGTTGGGAGTGTCAAGGTGGAGAGGATCTGCATATATAATGCTTTCAGCTGATCCCGGAGCTGGGCCTCGCTCTCGCCGATTTTACTGATGGCAACAAAGTAGAGGGGGCCTTCGGTCGCAACAACGAAACGGGCGTTTCCAGCCGTGAATCCCTGCAGCGGGTTCTTCATGCCCTCGTAGAATGATATTATTGTCTGGACCACACCCATGGACGAGTTGATCAGACCAAGGTCACCATGGCGACTCCATATTGGCTTCCCAGCAGATGACAGGATCATGTAGTGCTTCAGCTTGGACCTCCAAAGTGCCAGCCTCCCATCATCGTTCAGAGCCCCCTCAGACGGTATCTCTTCGAACTCGGTCTCGAACTTCCCAAACCTGTCAGCCAGACTGGCTTTCTGGAACGGCAGCACGGAGGCGGATTGCGACCGGAGCATTGCCCACGCCTTGCTGTTCTTGTTTATCCCGCCAGCCACGAGGCTGGCGAGATCGGCAGGCGGTCGGAGGGATGGCGAAAAGCTCATGATGCTGACCGAGTCGTCGCCGGGATCGCTGCCGCGACCGGGCAGCGCAGACCCTGGGGCGAAGCCTCCGAGCTCGACCGGTGTTGCACTGCCGCTGGGCACCCTAGACGCGGCCTTGGGGTTTGACGTCACAGCTGTGCCTTCGAAGGTGCCTCGTGAACCATCGGGGAACGAAAGGGTCTGGACGTCGATGGAGGAAAGCGCAGTGGTCGGCTTCGAGAGGTGACCAGCATCGACCTGGACCGAGGGTCGCCTCGGGGGCAACGGCGGCGGCCGCTCGTCGTCCACATCTGCGGCCATGTCTGTTGGTGAGCCTTTGCCAGCGGGCGGCTCAATGCGGCCGACGCCGTCGTCGGATTGAACCATGTTGGGGGTCGCTGGGTAAATGTGTCATGTTTCGATTGATTCAGCCTGCTGGACGGATGCGCGGCTGAAAAAGAACCCAGGAACGTTCGTAGATTTGGAGCGCGTCCATGCTGGCTCCTGCTATGCGAGCGACGTGCTCGGTCTTCCACGATTTAGGTAGAGTTGACGACATCAGGGGAGGTCTCGTCAGGGGCCCTCGAAACAGCGGTACACCGCTTTGGTGCATACTTGCACGACATGTGCATAACCAATCGTCAAGCCAGAGGTGTTGCCTGCTGCACCCATGGTAAACCAGCTCTGACTACCAGTGGGCAGTCATGTCATAGAATCGTGACAACGTCTCACTCGAAAAGTTATATCGGAGTTCAAATTTGCACCTCCTGTTGTTTGAGTCTTCAGACCCTGTGGCCTACTTACCGATAGTCTTCGACGACTTCGTTGGGTTGTGTGAGGGCAGCCGTCTATGACTATGCCACATTTCACACCATTCTCGGAGTTGACACCAGGCGATGCAAGAACTTTACCCACAAGCGCTGCAACTTCTCAGACTTCGTCCACCGGGCATCAAGGCAGGCCCAACATCGCAATGCAATTGGCTGGTGTTGAGAAGGACAAAAACCTCGAGCTCCGAAATACGATTTCTCGCCCACGGACCAGTCTCTTCGTCATAATAGGATTGTATAACACCCTCATCCCATGACCCAGACTAGTCAAATCTTGTCTTGTGTAGAGGCCCTCTCGCTTCGCAATTTGAGCAACCTTCCTGGCTTTTAAAGCTTCGTCTTCCGACTGCACAGCTCGTGTTGTCGATTCTGGCTGAGCAATATAGTCCGTATTGAAGGCGGCCGGTCGGATCATTAACAACAACGAAGTCTAACAAAAGACCGGCGGTGTTCTTGGGAAATCCACCAGACGTAATACCCATTAACGCATCCCCGATTATGCTGCAAGTACCGCAACCTGAATCCGCAGCTGCGGCAAGAGCCCCGATGTTCGCATGGTGTATGTACGTATAGATATAGCGTCCGGACAGATGGGAATTGTCGTCCGGTTTTCGCTCAGTGAGGAACCAGCGCGGATTCCGCACGTCCGCCCAAACCTTGACAGACATTGCAGCCTGATGAAGCAACAATTTCAGAGCTTGAAGATCTGGCATTGCCACATTGGCCATGGTTTTGTGAGACATTATTCATTGACAGTCTGAATGGTTTCAATGGGACGTGATACTGCCTGTACTAGTGTAAAGAGCAAAGAGTGCTGTCACTGGACGGTTTGTGTTTGTGAGGGATTAGCGTCAGAAAGGAGCAACATAACGAGCGCCGATGATGGTCATGTTTGGTTGTTTAATGCGACGGATGGATGGTCAGGTAGGGTGTGGGAAAACTTTGTTCTGGGCACCATTCAGTAGCAATGAGACGGGCAGAAAGTCAAGGAGAGGGTGTTTTTCAAAGAGTGGAACTTTGACAGACGCCATCACAAATGAGTGGTTGGGCTCATGTGTAACAGTTGGGTTGGTCAGAATACTCTAGTGCTTAGGCTCTGTAACTCTGCATCTGTAAATCAGTCTTGGCCGGGTGAAAGGTCTGGGGAGTCAGGGTGAAAGTCTTCTTGGCGCATGGTCCTCAATTCTATGCTATCTGTTTTGTAAATTCATATCTTGGATGTGCTACTCTTACTTCTCCTCTTGTGAAATTTCTGTATTTCTTGATTTGGAGCCTTTGTTGTGCCGATTAACCACGTCCCAGCTGCCCTGGTTACAGTGGGGTGGTGGGGAACAGATCGTGCGTGCCGCCTCACTAGAGATTACTGTAACATCACCAACTGGATGCACTAGTGACGAACCTTCCGCCGTGATCAGACTGACTTTTTATCCATTCGACACACACATACGGTACATCCCACCGTCTCTCCTCCGAAATTTCACCACTTCGTGACACACATTCCAACAGCTACATAGAAGGCTTCAATACCCACACTGCAGACGGAGTCATAGCCTGCCGGACAGCAGATTGCAAACAAGTGATCCGTCCGTCTGGTGTCCCTCCTCCATGGAATAGCCCACCCCGAACCAATGAGGAATACCAAGGCTTCATTTTGCCTGGATTCAAGACGGTGCGAAACATCACGATCAGCCTTGCCAAGGGAGAGGACATGTTTGTCGATGAGGTATCGCACAAGGTCCTGCTGCATCTCACGTCTACTGGCGAGACAGACTTTGGCACATATGCCATCGAGTACATGATTGTGCTCAAGATGACCGATGATGGGACGCAGATCCGGGAGATTGTGGAATTCATCGACAGCGCTACCATCCGGGACATCGCCGCCAGCATCGCTCAGCATGTTGAGCCAGAGTGATGGTGGAGTGGGGGCCGCGCATTGGTACATGCCGGTTGGGGGTCACTCGGGAGATGGACTATCCTGCCTGACACAATGTATCATACTTGGTAGCAAATTTCAAGGTCAATCTTTCCACCAAAACAGTGCTGCGATTTCAGTGTTTCTCTTTAAATACGTTCTCCTACTTCATTCTGTTAACTTGTAACAAAACTTGTCTGTATACCCTGACAATGTCTTGACCATTCTCACAGCTCATATCCCAGACCTAGGAGTTATGGGACGCTTTGATGCGAGCTGAAGACTGCTAACCGTAAGTACCTCGCATCCTAGTCCGATACCCTGCTCGTGAAGAGTGAGATTAGTGTGTTGTGATTTCTAGAAATATTACTTTAGAAAAGCGTGGAATGGCTATTAGGCGTTGGGTCGGTGACGACGGAGTACTACAGGGCTGCATGTTGTAAACTTTCGTACATTTTGTTTTCATTTTCTAGTTCATACGTATGACTTCTCAGATCTCATCTTCTTGGATATCTGGAACAGAGCTGCAAACATGGCTGCAGGACTAAAGTTCACCTGCGTTCTATGCGCCTGTAAGCTAGGCTGCAAATTGAGTGTTGCCCTGCCCTGGCGCCAGAGACCGTCAAGACAATAGCCATTGTGATTTGCCCACCACTATTAGTGACCCTGGCGACAGACACTTAAATAGATTCGGTCTTTGTTGCACACCATTTGCCTTTACTAAGCCGTCCTGTCTAGGCTTGACTCGATATAAGGTCTCACCCAGCGGGACGAACTAGGGGAGCCAGTCGTCCCGATCCAGTGGCGTTAGCTCTAGAAATTGCGCCTGGACCACGAACACTTCGCGAATCGGACTGCCGGCATTAGTGGCACAGATGGACACTACCGGATGATTATGTTTTGCCAAATCTAGAATAGGTCATTCACAACATAGCCCAGGCCCATTCGCGTGCAAGCCGTGCTGATCGGCCAGACCATGTGCTCGATCCCGGAACTGCTGGACTAGGAACAATTGAGCTGCGGGTCTCGGCAGCTTGGTCCTACTTGGCCTGATTAATGAATCCCCTAGCTGACTGACCGTGATCGGTAGCTGTCAGTGGGTGGGCCTGCGGATGGCTCCTCCATCTGATGCGAGGTCTGATTAGATAGGTATGCCATGTGTATGGTCCTGTTGATAAAGAGCCTCCGAGAGACTTCTCTCCATGGGACTCTTAAGCTCATCACTGCTTGCTTTGAACGGGACCTTCTTGTCCTCGAACTTGTGGAATCTGGGCCTTCTTAAAGAGCAGCAACACAGCTTATTGTCCCCTTTACTAACATTCGGCTGATTTTTAACGGTGGCCAATGGTGTCGGAATGAGTCCCACTCTCCGGAGAGTGACCGTCGGTAGAGCCGGAAGACTACCTCTTAGACCTCTACCATCAGACCGGACCATCAGTCACTAAAGGCGAGCCGCCGCAGGGCTTCTCAGTTCCCGACCATACTGCTCACCTAGTTCAGGGACCTGGGCGATGATCCATCTACACAATAGGAAATGCGTCAAGAAAGCACAGGCTCCGCGAGTAACTTGGGCCCACACACAGACCGGATACAGAACGGTGGCTCTTGTGGTGGCCTCGGAGAACCCCTATTGCCTTTCTCTAGGCATTCTGGCCGTTTTAAAACGATTCCATGACGATATCACGAATAAGAGCCATGTAACCCCAGCCCGAGTGCCCTCGCTCTCCCTTTCCTCACTTCTCGGAGTCTGGGGGTGACTTACTTACACTCCACAAACCACAGACTGCGCTCACCATGTACTCAACGCAGCAGAGGCGACCACAAACTCCAGTAAGCCAGATCATTGAGGATTATGCCTCTATCACATCAGAAGATGAATCCATACACACCAGGTCGGCGCCGCAAAGCTACCAGCTGGTCAACGTCCACCAGCCGAACGGCAGCATGACAACAATGAGGCGCGATCTATCCGCACGGGAATCAGGCGAAAGACGACATCTCATGGAATCTACCTCTGCGCCAAGAGCGGCAAAAGGAGCCTGCAGGACTGTGCTTGCCCGCTCGTCAGACGGCAGTTGGAGGAGAGTTCAACGGCCCGTTCGTGACTCGGAACTCTTTATGAGATCACGACCTCAAGCCTTGGAAAGAGAACCAATTCCCCGGAGTATATCAGTCAGATCCGAGTCGATATATGATGATGATGCTAGCCGGGGCACGATGATCTCCACCATGACGCTGGTTGAGACCGCATTGGCTGAACAGCAGACTTACCAAAGGTCGCAATGCATTCAAATACCTGGACATTCGGCAAGCGGAAGCTCTGCGACTGGGGCCAGCGGAAGATCAGGCAATATTGAGATTGGCCATGTCGATGAGAGCGAGGAGGTTGAACGGACTCGCAGATACTCGGCCAGTGACTACGGAGACGCCGGCGATCATGCCGAAGAATTTGAACGGGATGACCACTTGACAATCCATCGCAGCAGATCAGGTAAGCCTAAATACTGACTTTCGCTAAGACTGATATTGACAAAGTCTAGCACACGAAAGCTACAATACCTCGGGTGCCAGGGCTGCATTTCGGGAGGATGGGCCAGCTGCTCATGTGGCGCTGCCTAGCCCATTGGCTGCAGTACGATATTCGGATGACAGCAACACGTCTATCAGATACACAGATAAGCTGCAATTTCAGGCAAGAGATATTCACGTGGGAAGTTCACTGGAGGATGCTGCTATGAGGCCTTGGCTGCAACGCCTTTTCCGCTTGTGCTCCTATGTACTGGCAAGCTGCAGCGTTGTCCTCCCTGTAGCCTTCATTGCCCTGAGCATTGTTGTTATTTTCATGAGAGGGAAACTTGTGTCCTCAAGCTGGTCTTCAGTCGCAGATCTGGTCGAAATTTCCGCCGCCATCTGGCCCATTGTCTTTGCTACAACGGTAGCGCAGAGCTTCAAAGCCGGAATTATCCTACGGAGAAACGGCAGTACAGCGGGACGTGTTGGAAGCTACGCAAAGCGGGATCTAACATTGCCCGGCCTCGAAGCGTTGTGTCTTCTCGTGTTCCTGGTCTGGTGCTTGTCACCCATCGGACCACTGGCAGCCAGGCGCATGTACGGAACCACCCAGGACACCCTACGAGGTCATCGTGATGTTCTGTACATCAACAAGACGGGGCAAAATTATGTCTGGGATCCGAGATCTACAGACACATTGTCACCAAGAAGCCGCTCCGAGCTGATCCAGACTATCGGCGCCAAGTACATATACAGTCTCTCACAGGGCAACCTCAACAACCTCCTCAACGAGCCAATTTCCACTTACTCCCCGCCGAATTCAACACTTATCGGCTCCATAGTGTCGCCTGGGTCAATGAAAGATGCTAGTTTGCCGCATGGCATAGCTGCTCGCGACGAAATGGCCAGCAACACCAACACAGGCGTGCCCATCCCAGCGGACTTGGGGGCTCTGAATTTCTCGATGACCGCATCTACCTTCGACTTCAAATGTGGGGATTGGACTCTTATGACGAGGTATCTTTCCAACGACACATTGCCCGAGCAGATATCCTACAGCGCTTCTCAGACTCTCGGACTGAGCATGTCCGGCCAGGATGACTCGGGGGCTTCTCCAACGGTGCGGTTCGTCTCGTTGAATAGGAAGTCGATTTCTAATACTACAACGTTGAGAAGGAGGCGTCGGGATGCCGCAAATCTCTCTGTTGACCGGTGGGAGTACTCGTCAATCAGCTGCAGCTATGAGCAGGTCTTCCACAGTGTTCCAGTCAAGTGCAGCCGAGATGACAACGGTAGTCTGAAGGCGTGCACCCAGACTGGGACTGCACAGCTCATGCCGTCTGACGGTTCCTTGAACACGCCCTTGGGTGATTTTGCCTTGGACTTCGTCTGGTCTGGAAACTTGCCGACCACAGACATGGCTGCAACAGCTAGTAAGTCCTCCGCACCTCTCTAGCTGTCTGCGCTTGTGACTGCACAATCTTTTAGGTCAATGCTGACCACATTTTAGCTGAGCAATACATTCAGCGTGGTGGCCCATCCGACACGAGACGATTTACCAGAGCAAGGGACGTCCGCAACCCCAGGTTCAACCTCTCAGCAGCCGTCTCATCAGATGAATTCGCCGAGCGCTTCGGCCACTTGTTTAGCCTCTGGGTGGGGTTTGGGTTTTGCCCACAGTGCTCATCAGCCATCGTAGTCAACAGCACCTCGGTCCCTGCTAACCTGCAGCCCCGCTACAAAAATGTCACGTCAACAGTGACCTGGTCTGGCGAGAGCGTGTACACGGTCAACTGGGCCTGGTTGGCCGTGTTCATAGTATTCACGTCTATCCTGTTCGTCGCTGCTGTCGGCGCCATCGTGGTAGAAACGATGGTCATTGCAAAGACCGCTAAAGGGAAGACGGCGAGACGTACCATTTCGAAGAGTGATATCTTTCCACTGCGTCTTCCGACGATGTACTCGACCGTCAGTAATGGCCAGATGTCACCACAGTGGGGGAAGGCGGTGATGCAGGACATGAATACTGCCAAAGGGGCTGGCTACTCGTGGAGGATGTATGGCTAGGAGTAAGAACTCTGTGCAATGTGTACCGAAGTAGAACGAAGTCATAGAGATCGAAAATTCATCAAGCAACGAATTCATCACCCCCAGTGTCTTTCGAGAAATTGAGACCTTCCAGGGAGGAAGGAAGAGAAAAGTAGAAAAAGAAAACCCCCGGTCTTTCATGATGATATAGTCCGCCGGCTACTGGCGTTAAATATAACACATGTAAACAAAAGGTGTATGCGTGTAGGTGGGCAGCCGGCTAAAGCTCCACACACCACCCCTCTGATTCTTCTGACTCGATAACTAGGTACGCCAACTGGTTTCCCAGATGACTTTGTTTCTGCTAGAAACATAAGGCCACCTTCGACACCAAGGTTCTATCGACATGTAGAGTTCAGCTGTTTATGCTTTCGACAACTTTTGTGACAGTCGTGTCGAATTGATCGGCAATGTCGAAGCGACCAATTGCTGGGATACCGTCATCTCCTCGTCACATAGGCCCCAGCACTGAAAATTTGTGATAAAACTGGGAGAATTGAGCATCATAGATACATCCTCGGCGACTTATCGGCTGGTTGGACTCGACGTAGAGCATTTTCATAGGAGCCATTGCCATGGGGAGCTGGCATCGAGCAAGAATGGCATTTGATTTCAAGTTCCCTGGACGATCTGAAGGATGCCTGACAGCTTGAGGGATGTGAGCTAGAGAAAGCGAGAGTGATACACATAATAGCAGGCTCCCCACGGGGTGTCCTCAGTAGGCTAAGAGGGAACAAGTATCCCACTCCTCTCAGAAGGAGGAAGCGTGCTTACCATCCACAAGAAGAAGGTTATACCTAGGTACACTAGATTGTCTGGCCATCCCAGATCACCCAGTCCTCAAACGAACGGACCGCCCTGAAGCATCATGGGATCAACCTACCGAAACCAATGATTGGTAGAATGTGCAAGACTTGGCGGGCCAGAGCCGCGTTACCTCTACAGAGCCGGTCAAATTTTCTACCGAGTGGACGCAATCGTCGATCAGGCATCCAATCTAAGGACCGAGTAATGTGATTCCCGTCCTCACTGGACTGAGTCGGTCTCGCTGCCTGACGATAACGGCGCCTGTGAAGAGGACTTAAGTCGAAAGACGGGGAATTTGTTGATTTCATCGCGACGAGAAATCTGTGTCTCCCACCACAAGGCAGTGGAAGATGAAGCGATCTTCCCATTTAACACAGACGGCTGGGCTCTCCCTGGTCAAGGACCGTTTAGGTCAATATCGGAAATGAAGACTCCCAAGTCCTCAATCAGGGGCAACCGGTTTGAAGGAACCGAAGCTACAAGGTGATTGACCGGGAATTGTCTCCAGCGGATCGGATTTTTGGAGCTGGTACATCAGGTGGAAGTGGGTACGCAAGATACCTTGAAACATGTCGACCTGCTAGTGCTTACGGACCTTGGATCCAAATCGGAAAGAACATGCAGTGTTTTTGTAAGCATTAGAAGGGCTACAAAGCAACACATTGCGCGATAGGTTAGTATTAATGCCCGACTCCAGGGACACAACCCGATGACAGAGGCCAGCATGCCTTGTGACATGCCTTGCGGGTTTTTTTCAAGCTACGTGAACATGGTATGGCAGTCGACTATCAAAAACGATAACTCAATTTCGCTGCTGCATGGCTTTTTGCTTGGCTTGTCAGTTAGGTCTCTAGCAGAATGAGTGCCCTCCCTACCTCCGATTGAGAAGTTGA
Organism: Diaporthe citriasiana; assembly: GCA_014872975.1. Classification (NCBI taxonomy): domain Eukaryota; kingdom Fungi; phylum Ascomycota; class Sordariomycetes; order Diaporthales; family Diaporthaceae; genus Diaporthe; species Diaporthe citriasiana. The sequence continues at coordinate 412,702 of JADAZS010000001.1, read as the reverse complement.
GAGGTGTCGGAGTTGAGTAGTCGCTCCCCAGGCCACAAAAAGCGAGCCAGAAAGAAGCTGGAGCACTAACTAGGCACTGACATCGTGAGGCCCGAACATGCATTTGGATCCAAGGTGACCAAACCACTGCCACTTTTTCGTCATCTTTAGGGCTATCCGAGTGACGCTGCACAGCGGGGGCTGTATAGGAGGAAAACCAACAAAATGAAAAAGGAGTACGGCATGTGTCGCACAAGGTTGCCATCAACCGGTCACTAGGCACTGCCTCTTGGCTGACTGATTGCATGTGCATAAGCGTATAAGATATCTTCCTTGAGGAGACCTTCCATAACAGGATGTGTGATACTAAGGCTGCACGTTGGTCGCCCCTTCACCTCGGTACCGTTGGACTTCAAATGCACATGTGTTTACTGCCAGGCTCTGCGTAAGCAACCGCTATTTCGGCAAGATTTCCATTTTGAGCCAAAAAATATCCTGTGTTTCCTGACCGTTGAGTCAACTTGCTGAGGCTAACCAGTCTCAGATGAAAAAAAAAAAAAAAAAAAAAAGGCGAATCTTCTTGTATGATAGTCAATGAGGCTGTACACGAGAATGCCTACCTAATTATTGATTAGTGGCTTGCAGGTGCCTGAATGGCTGTCTGAGATGAGTCACGGAGTTCAGCCGATGTGCTATCAATAAATGCAGACGGAAGCACCGAAAACCGTTGAGGTGTCGGGCACTCGTTGCTCGGCCGTACGAATTGGGAGCGCCCAGGCCCACGAGTCCTTTTACCTAGGGCTGGACGCCAACACAAAAGTTGACAAGCATGGTCTTCGTCGTTGGAGCTTGCACCCATTAAGCTTTCTGACCGCATTTTAAGTCTGCCGGGGCGCTTACGGATGACTCCACCGGCCACGAAGTCCTGAGGTCCAAGGCACCGGTTTAGCGCGTCAAAAGATGCTCCGTCTTACTCTTGCACTTGGGTCCCTCCGTGTCCTGTGCAACGGTAGGAGCTGACATGAGCCTCAGGAGGACGTACCGACTCCTCATGACACGCCAGGCACACCATCTTCGTCCATCTCTGAGGCTGCAGGATCAGGCATCACTCACTATTCGGGGTGCTAATTGCGGACGTCCCCTGGCATTGTTGTCCTATCTCAGTGGATGGACCTTGCGAGCTGACGAGTACGTCTGGTACTCCGAACTCCGATCGTTCACCTTTTGGGGGCCACTACCAACTTCACCAACAGGCTTTCGACCCAGCCCACGCCGTAGGACCTGCTAGGACCAGAAGGGGCTGTGACTTCTGCTTGCAAGTGCGGGCCAAGTTTCACTACATTTTTAAGTCTGACTCAACCTTGAATGGATTGACTAGTCCAGGGTGTGTGCGGCGCGGTGCGAAGGATTACGTCCTCTATCAATTCCGATATGTCTATGTTTATGGATCGCCCTTGGGATGGGTTGCACACGGACACCGTCAGAAATAATCACTTTCCTATGTCTGGTCAGACACACGTTTTTATAAATATGGACAGTCCCACCCTCCAAGCCTACCATTTGTCTCTTGCTTCCCACCACTCAGTATTACTCAAAGCATCAAACACACACAAGACTCATTCCAAGTGCGAATATATCATATCCGCGTTCAAGCTCATCGTCAACACCTTCACAATTCCCACCTCAAGCAACACCACCACCCTGAACCAACCCGTCCAAGTCACAATGCCCTCCCAGACGAGAGACTACGCACCGTCGACCTACTCGGTCTCAACCACGTGCTCGTACGAAAAGTCGCCGCAACAGCCCACAAAGACAAAGCGCTCCTTCAGGCAAAGAGTGAAGGACGCCGTCAAGGATATCGGCACATCGCCATTCGAATACGACGAGAGGGAAAAGCAGAGCTTTGCCTGGGCCGCACAAATGCCGCCCTCAAGAATCTAAGCAAATCTTTGCCCTTTTTTCGACTGTCGATTCGAGAGTATATTAAGCATGGCGTTTCCTAGAAGGAGTTTTGTGATACCGCTGGCCTCGCAACTGGCTTTCTGGATTTCTCTTTATTTTTTGCAAGACGCCGGCGCTGCTGGTGTCTTGTTTTGTCTTCTGGGTTTTCTCATGGGAATATTTACATCTGGAGGGGACTAGATCCCCTGGGGAGGGCCTTGGGGCAAATAAGACAAAAAAGGGGGTGGCAGCCTTGAATCGGGCAGTGCCAAAGATACCATTGGAAGCAGAATTCGGACATTCGACATCTGAACGCTACCATATGATATTCAGGGAATGGAGCGTGAACCTGGGTGCTCGGAAGGTTGGCTACAATTATTGAAAGTTGGCATTTTTCTCATTGATGCTTTGGAAGCAAAGCTGTTCTCCGAGCTGAAAATTCAAGATTGTCAGTATCCAAAATTAAACCGTTGTCTACGGAGTTGACTGGGCTGCCCTGCAGTTTCAACGTGGTGCTAGCACTTGTTTCCTTAGACATGACTGTATCCCCGTGGGTAAGACAGAGATACGAACTTTCTTGCAACAGGTGCGGCGTACAATATCGAGTTCCAGCCTGAAGCCAAATTCCTTCAAAAATTCACACATGAGCAAAGAGAAGAACAATTCGAGGCAGCTACCGAGACTCTCATGCCTACGTACACAGAACGCCGACTCAGCATCCAGGTCGCGTCGCATGCTTGGTGGATACATCAACTGTCGCTACGTCGCCCCTGGGTGACCAGAAGCTCCATCATAATCGCGAAATTCGGCACCGCGAGACATTGTATGCATATTGTCGGATCCTTCGACTAGCTGGCATAGGCTGACAAATGTGTAGGTTGGTCACAGGATGACAAATCTTCCCCACTGCAGTACCCAAGTCCACCACTCCGCATCGAGGAATAGTCTCATGATGAGTCGAATCTCATTTCTCGGGTCTCACGACAGGCGGTTTGAGATACATGGATGACTGTGGAACGAGGAGAGGTTTCCGGTGCTATAAAGCCCATGAGAGACCGTGTTGTCGTTGTTAAGCCTGAGTGCCCTTGATGCGCATTCTCCACCCACAGTTGCGTGCTCTTCCTGACAACGGGAGACGAACTTTGGACATCTAGATCTGCTCATTTACCTTTTAACACTTGGGATCAAGATGGCTACTTCCATACCATCGAAGCACTCTGCGGTGGTCATTGTAGCCCCACGGGCGCCTCTCGAAATACACCAAGTCGACACCATTCCCCCGTCGACAGACGAAGCCCTCGTTCGGGTCGAATGGTTCGGCTCAACACCTCTGAACCTACACCAAGCAGATGGCGGCCTGCTTATCAAGCCACCACACATCATGTCTGGCTGCTTTGCTGGTACGGTGGCTCAGCTCGGGGATCTGAAGGACCCTTTACTCTCTGAGTCCTCCAAGGCCCTTAGAGTGGGTGACGAGGTCTTCGGCTTCACCTTCCAACAAGAAAAACACAGGCCTATGCAGACATACATCACCGTCCCGGTGACCTTCCTCGGCAAGATCCCTGCCAACGTCTCGGCACGAGAGGCGGTCACCATTCCAAGCAACTTCTGCACGGCCATGCACACAATCACTAAGGATCTGGGACTGGAGCTGCCGTGGCCTGTCCCAGAGAACTGGGCATCACCAGAGGCTGACAAGCCAATCCTGTTATGGGGCGCCGCCGGTAGCGTCGGCCAGTATACTTTGCAAGTATTGAAGCACTGGGGTTACCGAAACGTCCTGGCCGTGGCGAGCGCGAAGCACCACAAGTCGCTGAAAGAGCTCGGTGCAAGTGCTGCCTTTGATTACAACAGCGAAGACGCAGTCAAGTCCCTATCCTCCGGACCACACATCCCATACATAATCGACTGCATTGGCTCGCTGGAAGGCACACTGACGCCCCTGAGCAAGATCGCAGGGAAGGGCACCAAGGTTGCGATCATGCTGCCTGTTATTGTGAGCCACGCGAGTAATGGCGATGCGCCAACGTATGAGATGGACGTGAGCAATGTGCTGGTGGGGCAGTGGAAGGAGGGCGTGGAGCTGAGGGGCGTCAGAACTCATTTTTATCAGGACAATGAGTTCTTCAAGTACCACCTGCAGCCGGAGATAATGCCGGCGCTTCTACAGGACGGCTCGGTCCGGCCGAACAAGCAGCGACTCGTGGATGGGGAGACGCTATTACAGAGGGCCGAACAGGCGCTGTCTCTGTTCAGGGACGGAGCCGTAAGTGGAGAGAAGGTTGTGTGGAGGGTCTCCGAGGAGTGAAATCTAGGCGTCACTTACTTGGTGGAACTTGGCCTCCAGGAGCGGCCGAGGAACAGAAATACCAGGTTGAAAGTATCCGTTGGTTTCCCACCCTTCTTTTTCGGCTCAAGAAAGAGAAAAGATTGATAGTGACACAAAAATCCACCCTCCAGAATGGGGACTGTTACAAACAGCAACTGCGTGCTTGTGTACTTTGCTAGCCGAAGCAGGTCTAGTCTTCCGCGTCAACGCCGTGTCCTGTACGATGCACCTTTCGGGCGGCTGGTTCCACTCCGCGTCGCAATGCGTCGCGCGACTTCAGTCAAAGCCGTGATGTTTGTCATCTCTCAGCCGCGCAGCTGATCTCCATCTCAAAAAGTCGTTCGCGAGGCAACAACACGCTTGAGGCCGTGTCGTGTTGCTCGATGACGCGCACCGTGCCGCATTCCGTAAATTAATGGTTGACATCATTCGACAATTCGGTACTGAAGTATTTGCATGGAGAGGCTCAGGCCGATGACACCCAACCGTCCGAATTAAGGTTGCAAAAGTGGTGTGGGATCGGTGAGTAGAAGGAGGAATCATTGGTAGGGCTGTACTGCCCGTCGGACTGGTGTTTGCCCCAGGTTCTTGGGAACTTGGAGTGCGTGCAGGGTTCATTCGACAACGGCTGTTCCTGCTGGACCGGAATGCTCCCCCGCGAGATAGCAATATGCGTACCGCAGCGTGCCTAGCCTACCTAGTCAAAGGGAGCCGGCGCACTAGGTGTGTAGAGCTAGGCGCGCCCGGGCAGGCCTGTCAGGCAGGCCGGCTGCCTCGTGCACCCGTGCGCGCCCCCGCGTGCCGCCCGTTTTGCGCAGCTGAGGTGACGGCCTGCCAACCCCCTCCCTCGTGCGCCCCTGCTCCCCCAGCAACGCGCCTACCCCTGGGGCGCCTGAGGAGAGATCTCGAGCCCAACCTGGTGGACTGGTGATGTGCACTCCGGATCGAAGCAGTTTGCCTTGCTGCAATCCACATGACCTGTCGTATTTCCAATCAACTTCAGTTTCCGCCTGCTTTTGTTTCTCGACAAGACACACATTCGTTCTCGTAGAGAAGTCCTGAATTTCCTGTTGCGATCACTTCCTTTTTCCCTTCCCGAGTCCAACGGTTCCAGCGCAGTTCGATTGTATTACCCAAGCGTCCGTCCTCTTTGTGCAAGCTTGGCTCGACTCGACTCGACCCCGACTCAGCTCGACTCCACTGCCAGTGCGCTCGTTGCCCGGCCAAACGCTCTCCACGCGCGATCTTGCGATCGTAAACCCAGTGCTCTGACTCCACTCTGCGCGCACGAGTGACGCGACTACGCAGCACTTGACGATAATCTCGCTGCGTTGTTGCGTCAAACCCGCCGCAGGAGCTGCTACAACCCTTCGCTTGCAGCTCTTTCTTATAGTCTCGAAACTGGAGCAGTGAGGGATCCAAGCCCCGGCCCCAAACGGCTGCCGCAGACATTGAGCTGCTGGGTTGGTATACACACCTATAAGCTCAGCTTTCGTGTCTGTTGGACCCAATGGATTCCGATGGCCCTGAGACCCAGCCGACCCAGCAGGGTATGTGTTCCACCCATTATGCTTTGGCCAGCACAGACTCACGGACTAACACTCTCTCATAGCTACTCAGAATGTCCTCGATCCTCGCCGCTTGGGCAAGCAGAACTCGGGCTTTTCTGACGACGACATCGCCGACATAATATGCCTCCTCCTTCCCTTCTCGGACGGCGCTCGCGCCGAGCTCCGCGAGATGGCCTTGCGGACTTCTCAACACATGGTCGACGCGGACGAGGCGGCACATCCCGATCTGCAGGCAGCTGAGGGCCTGAGCATTATGCCACACCTTGTTGGCGAGCATGCCCTGGTCTTGCGTCTTTCAGCACAAGTCAAAGATCCACTGCAGGGCTTCACGTTTGGTCGGAATGTCACACGGTGTGATGTGTGCTTCCACAACGATCCAATGAGGAGGCTGAGCAACATACACTTTCGGATTTACGTCAACGAGTACGGCGTCCTTATGCTGGAGGACTCTTCCATAAATGGGACTGTTGTCGATGGAACGCTGCTGAAGGCCAGGCAAGGGGACAGGGCAAAAACAGGGGAAAAGAAGCTACCGAAGCGCAGGACCATCGCTCCAGGCTCAAAGATACAAATTCTCATGCACGAGGGCCAGGATGATCTGGACTTCATGGTGCAGATCCCGCGCCGCGAAGGAGATTATGAGGAGACGTACAGAAGGAACCTGACCCGCTACATGAAGCGCCTGAAACAAATCCGCGAGGAGAACGAGCCTGTAGATGCGGCCAAGACCATAACAGCTGGACCTGGGGGGCATGTAAGTTCAAAGAAGCTTCTCGTCCTGGTACTATGGCTGCTAACCCGCCGCAGGTGGACTTGTTTCCCGTGAACGAAACAAAACAGCCGACGCCACGAGCCAAACGTCAACTGCGACTGCCTGATGACCCCACGCAGGAGGATATGGGGAGATTGCCCAGGGAGTGGAATGGCTCGAACAGGTACAATCGTGTTGGGCGCATCGGCAAGGGCGCCTTCGCCACAGTGTACAAGGTGACTGCGAAGTTCGACGGAAAGCCGTATGCCGCCAAGGAGCTGGACAAGAGGAAATTCATGAAGAATGGGGTGCTCGATCAGAAAGTCGAGAACGAGATGAGGATCATGCAGAAAGTGAAACATGTAAGCTTGATTCCCTTCTCGACCAACATACCAGTACTGACAGCCGTAGGCGAATATCGTCGAGTACATTGAGCACATTGACTGGGACGATCGGCTTATGATCATTATCATGGAGTATGTTCCTAATGGTGATCTTGGCAGCCTCATCGGCGAAAACGGACCGCTGAGAGAAGACATCGTCCGGGAGATGTCCAGTCAAATGCTCAGTGCGCTGTCGTACTTGCACGCAAATAACATCACTCATCGTGACGTCAAACCAGACAACATTCTCTGCCATTCTTACAGTCCTTTCGTCGTCAAACTGACAGACTTCGGGCTTTCCAAAATGGTTGACACCGAGCAGACCTTCTTGAAGACTTTTTGTGGAACACTGTTGTACTGCGCTCCCGAGGTGTACAACGAATTTGCAGAATACGACGAGTACGGCCACAGGCATCCCAGGAACAGGCAGCGCCGCAGACCCGTCGGCCAACGATACGACCATGCTATTGACATATGGTCTCTTGGCGGCGTGTTATACTACACCCTTACAGGAGATCCTCCTTTTCCGGCAAAGAACGGGATCAGTTATACCGAACTTCTTCACCAGATCATGACCAAGAAGCTGAACACACAGCCACTGGAAAAGATGGACATTTCACAAGATGGTATTGACTTCTTGCTGCGGATAATACAGAGACGTCCAGAGCAGCGTGCAACGATAGAGGAGCTCCGGTCTCACCCGTGGTTGCAGGGGACAGAATTCTCCCAGCAGTCGAACGAGGACGATGTTGACGAAGGACTCCAAAAAGAAGCTTCTCAATTGAGTCTACAGGACAGAGATTCTCCACCACGGATCACCGTCGGCGATGATGTGATTGACGACGATGAGGACCTCAATTTGGAGCAGTACGACGGAGAAGGAGTCGATGATGTGCATTTCGATGGCTATGAATCTCAAAAGGAGAATTACACATTCGATCATATGGACCAGCAGCGATCAAAGCTCTTTGGGGAGGTCAACGGGTCAGCCGTCGGTAGTGCAGGGGTCATCCCGTCGACTCGTCTGAATCTGCCAGATTCAGTAGTGAGTTTGGACAGAACAGAGATTCTCGACCCTGAGATCAAGGACAGCTTCAGTTCAGATGACTCGACGCCTCGGCAAACGAAGAGATCCCAGCCTACGCCGCGGGCCGCCGTTCCAGCAGCTCTGACGCAGAGCAATCGGTCTGCCAGTCGCTCACTGGACGAGATCAACAACATGACATTCGACGCTGAGTCCCAGGACCTCGAGGGCGCGGAGTCACAGCTGGAGCATCTGAATATGAAATCACTGCATCCATCAAATGGGTTATCTTACATGAGCAGCTTCAACACGAGCAAGAGGAAGCCCGGATACGACACGAGCGATGAGTTTGACAGCACCCCAAGAGCTCGACCACCTGTCAAGAAACTCAGGTCCGACAGCCTTTTTGGTGATGCGATGAGCTGGGATGAAGACAGTGAACAGGGGCTGTATGCACAAATCCCGCCGTTGTCTCGAGTCAATTCGAGCAGGCAGATCGATAAGCCTGTGCACAAGTCGACATACTGGGATGCACGAGACGAGCGAAGTTGGCATCTCAGGTATCCAGAAATGACGCAGTTGCAACACGATGCGTTTGCTTCGGCAGCGAAACGCAGGGGGGAATCTTTTGCTCCCGGAAAGTCTGCACTCTGGGATTTGGCGATGAAGAATTTCCCCCCGGCAGCTGGACAGACGCCGCCGCCGCCTGAGCATGGCAGCAGTTCATCCGACGCTGAGTCAAGGGCATCTGGACATAGGTCTGATGCGTCCAGTGACCGACCCTTGGGCTTGGACAACGCGGGCAACGAGGACGAAGACATGCCTGAAACACTTCCCCCGGACCACGGCACCGTCATTCAGGCTCAAGCGGATCCACCACTCAACAGAATTGTAGCTGCCCTCGAGTCGGCGGAAGGGTCTGTCGTATCTGGTATATCAGTACCAATCAATCAGGCCATGATCTCCTGGGGGCGAGCCCCGGAGAACACCCATATATACACACCAAAGACGGAGTCCAAAGTTCCCAAGTATGCTCTCAAAGTCATACTTTGGAAAGACGGCTACGAACCATCGAAAAATTTCCGCCCGTGGAACAACGCGGCTGATGGCTTCTATTTCTACATGTCCACAAAAGCTACCAACGGCATACAGATCAACAAGACCGTTCTGCCATCTGATGAGCCCAAGAACCCTAAAGGCCCTTCAAAGAACTGGATCAGGCTTCACGATGGGGATCTAGTAACGTTCTGGAGGTCCGGCGATGGTGACGAACAGCTCAAAGCAAAGCTTGTGTTTCATTGCAGCTGGGGCGGTTCATCGCAGCCACGGGCCACAGCGGCCGAATTGGTCCCGCCAGATCTCGCTGACTGCTTGGATGCGTCTTGTCGTAAGGCCGAAGACCGCATCAAGAGACTAGCGGAATACGACCACAGCCTGCGAGAAGCTGACCTGGATGCCTTGGAGCGGCACAAGAATATTGAGACGGAGCGGCTACGATCGCAGAATTTCGAGACCAGGCGTCTCGAGGCTTGCCGAATGCTGGCCATGAGGGCGAGCCGCCGGAGCTCACCGGCGTCTGCCTCACCTATCGTCCCACCGTCCTCTGCGCCACCAGCTATTATGACCGGCGTTGGCGCGATTTCACGAAATAGGAGTGTCCCAGCCCTCAAGCATGCGACGTCAGGCCTAGACGCGCGTGCGTTGCAGACCATGGCTGAGGAGTAGGGCAGGTCTTCGGGACAACGGCCTAGATTCTTGGAAACATTGGCAGACTTCAGTCCCGATGCGAATTCCTTGCCAGAAACAAACGGCGCGACAGTGCGCAGAGACACTAAAAGCTATTCGAGCATATTAAACCAGACGGCCTGATCTTCGGCACCACAGTCCAACAAGCATCGACTTATTATATACCAACAAGAGGCTGTTTGCGTGGTATAATTTTGTGTCTTATTCGATTTGTTTTCCAGGGGTCAAAAATTCACGAGTGTGTATAGAGAAGCATAGCAAGCGGCGGTAATTGTTTTCTAATGAGAATCCAGTGCTTCCAGGGGTCTACTGAGTGCAACATGGCATGGAGCGATGATGAGGGATCGCAGCACATTCAATGAATGCGGCGGGGTCCCAGCATTCAGACATATATAAGTAGTAAGGAAGATAGTCTGTACCATTAAATCAATTCACTGGCTCATCTTGGGTCTTTGTTCAAGTTAATGGGTGTCACGTGGACGCGTATCCCTGTCGCGTCCGCTTGCTCCTGCTGGGCGCGTTCAGCGGCTGTTGCCGCCCCACCTAACCCGAGAACAGCAGGCATGGGGCTCGCACTGCCGCAGATAGCGCGTCACGTCTCAACGCGACCTCGAGGCCGATCTGGAGGAACCTCACTACAAGCCATCGGAAACCATCGAATCGAGTCGATCTCCAGGCAGGGACCCAAGACAACAACGCGCAATCCAATCGAGGGTCCCAATGATAGCTGCAATGCTCCGGATCTCCAGGTCCAATTCGGATCTATGACGAAAAACAACCTCAAAGACCACCTCGCCTGGTTGTTGGGCAATCTCCAGCTCTGCACTCCCGTTGGCCCGTCTTTACCAACCGCTCACGACGCCTTCGAGAACTCACGAAGTTCCGCTTCCCTCTCTTCGTTGCCTAACTCCGGAGAGCCCAGCACGAGGCTGCCCGCCCCAGCCCCGGCTGCGTCTTCGTCGTTGACAGTCGAAGCACCTCAAATCGACCTGACCATAGATGACGACTCGCTGGCAGAGATTGCACTGGAAGATATCACGACCGGGCACCGGCAGGAGCAGGGTATGGCGAGGCTCACCTCGAAGTCCACGAGGAAGCCATCTCTGGTCTCAAAGCAAGAGCAGCTCCCGACGCCGGCAGCATCTACGACCGGAGGTGGTCGATTACATCAGGCGTACACTGCATCTCTCAGCAGAGATGAACAGCAGAACATACCAGCTACGTTAAAGCGATCAAGTACGAACGCTGCGCGGCCTTCAATCAACAGGCCCAGCAGACCCGCAATATGGACCGCGACACAGGAAATCCCTGAGGAGGACGACGATGGATTTCACGATCTAACAAAGGTGGAAGCTGCCAATCCTGACGTGACAGAGTCCACTGACTGCACCTTTGGGGAGCCTGTCCTATTTTGGACGGAGGACCACGCGCTCAGGCCTGAGCCGGTCCTCACTCCGCGCGGTAGGAAGAGGAAGAGCGGCGAGATGACCAAGGCCTTACCAAAGAGGAAGCAGCCTGTCGAACCAGAAGACGACGAATATCCCGACATTGTCGATTTTCTGGATGATGACATGATGACCCCGGCAATGGTTAAGCGTCGCGCTGCTGGATCCCAATCAGCCAAGAGGAGTCCACCCAAGCCGCACCTGGCCTCTCCGGATGCTACAATTCTTACACAGCGGACAGTCACGCAGACAGTGAGCACAACAGAGACGCGAATCCACAGACCGTCGACCAGCAGCGGGCAAACACCAAGTCGGGTTGGTACGCAAGGAATTGCCAAACCCGAGTCGCCGTTCGGAGTAGACTCTATGGAGCGAACGTCGCGGCCAACCAGGCGGCCGAGTCCATGTAGCCCCATGAAAACAGATACGAAACCGCGGCTGCAGAGTCCCATGGGCAAGGACGAAGAGTTCTCGGATGATGGCATTGGCTTCGCTTGGAGTCCGAGTCCTCAAGTGTCACGCCGGCGCGGACGCGGAGATATCATCATGGACTCTGATGACGAATTTCAGACGCCTCCATCACGCAAAAACTCCCATGTAGCTTTAATAGATGATGCAGCAATCTCCAGTTCGAGACAGGAGCACATCCTGGATGCGGCAAAGCAGGAATTCCCTGCCGAGAATGACCCTGAGCCGGGACCTGAACGACAGCGACCCTCGCCGGCGCATGAAAGCGAGGTCGTCATCAGAAGCTCGCAGCCTCTAGCTCAGCCCGATGCCATGGATGTCGATCATGCCGCTGATGGGCAGAAACCAGAGGGCGTTGCAGCTAAGATGGATCCCCACAGCTCTGAGACGGACGGCGCAACACTCATTATGGACCTGTTCCTAGAGAAACCACACATCCTGCGGCATCTTACGAAAGTGGTCAACGAGAAATCGGCCAAAAACTCGGCTGATTTTGCGAGATCGCTTCGCGAGAAATGGCCTCCCGAGCGGAAGTTACAAGTGAAGAAAGAGAAGGAGCCATTATTGAAAGAGAAGAAGGCTCTATCAGATCTAAAGGCTTCTCATGAGGCCTACAAGGTCCTTCTAGCACAGAAGGAGGACCTCGTAACTCAGATTGGCATGGCATACGATGCTGACGAAGACACAACGGAGACCGAAGCTCGAGTAGAAGAGTTGGACATGGAGATTGAGCAGAAAGAACGAAGCCTGAAGCAAGCACTCGTGGCCGCAGGCGTTACCAACTTCGCCATCTTCAACGACCTTCCAGACCCACCACCCGAAGAGCCGGAACCATCAGACCCGACCGACAAGGCAACTTCAGCCAGGGTAACACCGTCATCATCAAGAGACACCACTTTGATACCGGAGTGTCTTTCTCAAGTTGTCAAACAGACTCAACCAGTCGCAGCAGCACCAGCGCAGCAGCCAAAATTTGCAAGTCTTGGAGGGCCGTCCGAGGTCGTCAAGCCACCTGTGCCACAATTCCGGCACGAAAGGCCACGATCATCGCGAAACATGGGAAGCAGTAGTGTTTCAAAGCCTCCTTACGCAGCGCAAGACGACCTGGACATGGAGGACTTTCTCGACGACGATGACGACCTCTGGGCACAACCTTATCAGTACGATGCCAGGGCTCACGCACCGTCTTCTGTTAGAGGTACTGCCGCATTGAAGTCCAAGAGCCCAGCAAACTTCAAAGCGCGCCGACAAGAGAACCACAGTGACTACGGCGATGGTGACGACGATCTTGCAGCTATGGTGGCAATGGCTGAAGAGGCCGAGGATTTCGAGCAGAGACAATCTTCGATCGAAAGTCGGAGTAACCTACGCGCGCGATCAGTCCTGTCCGAGACGACTGGAAACACAGGTAGCACAGCAAGAGTCAAGGCCACATCCAAGAAGCTCGGCAAGCAAGTGCCAAAGCCTAAGATACCCCAGGAACTATTGAAGTTTCCCTGGTCCAGTGACCTGTTGAGGGCTTTCAAGGACAGGTTTCGCCTGGAGGGTTTTCGGCATAACCAACTTGAGGCTATCAACGCCACTTTAGATGGCAAGGATGCGTTTGTCCTCATGCCAACAGGTGGTGGAAAGTCTCTGTGCTACCAGCTACCCGCTGTCATCAACAGTGGCAAGACTCGAGGCGTAACTATTGTTGTCACCCCTCTGCTGAGTCTGATGCAGGACCAGGTCGATCACTTGACGGCCCGGGGCATCGTCGCAAAAGCTTTCAGTGGTGATACAGACAGGCGGGAGAAGGACGATATTTTGCAAAGCTTCAAGTTGAGAAACCCAGAGCATCATGTCCAGCTTCTATACGTCACACCGGAAATGCTCAACAAGAGTACAGCATTCAACAATGGCCTGATGACCTTGTGGAGAAACAAGAAGCTAGCCCGCCTAGTCATCGATGAAGCACATTGTGTCAGTCAATGGGGCCACGACTTCAGGCCAGACTACAAGATGCTCGGCGAAGTTCGGCGCAACTATCCAGGCGTACCAGTAATGGCTCTGACGGCCACAGCGACCAACAACGTCATAGTTGACATTAAGCACAATCTCGACATGGAGGGATGCACGGTTTTTTCACAAAGCTTCAACCGCCCTAACCTCTACTACGAAATTCGGCCCAAGGAGAAACAACCTGTTGAACGCATTGCCGATATTATCAACGAAAGATTCTCTGGCAAGACGGGCATCGTGTACACACTCTCAAGGAAGCAGACGGAAAATATTGCCAAGAAGCTGACGGAACGTGGCATCAGGGCCGAGCACTACCATGCGGCCTTGCAGACAGAGGAAAAGGCCCAGGTGCAGCGAGATTGGCAGAGTGGCCGGGTAAAGGTCGTCGTTGCCACCATCGCTTTTGGTATGGGCATCGACAAGCCAGACGTCCGCTTTGTGATACACCATTACCTCCCGAAGAGTCTGGAAGGCTACTATCAAGAAACCGGTCGAGCTGGTCGTGATGGACTGCCTTCGGACTGCATCCTGTTTTTTGGCCACGGCGATATTCACAGCCTCAGGAAAATGATCGACGACGGGGATGGCAATCGCCAGCAGAAGGAACGCCAAAAGGAAATGCTTAATCGTGTCGTCATGTTCTGTGAGAATTCGCGCGATTGTCGTCGTAGCCAGCTTCTTCACTATTTCGGCGAATCATTTTCCCGTGACAAGTGCGAGAAGACGTGCGACAACTGCAAGATAGGCGGTACTTTTGAGGTGGCAGACAGGACGAAATATGCGGTGGCAGCCTTGGAGGCTGTCATGTACCACACGCGCCTGACCTTGAATCAGTGTACCGACGTGCTCAGGGGAACGAAGAAACCCGATGGAGACGAAGCCGCACAGTCATTTCATGGCATTGCAAGGCATCTCAAGAAGCCTGAGGTGAGCAGTGTCATTGTCAGACTGGCTGCGGAGGGGGCCTTGGATGAAGAGAACCGGGTCGGCGGCGGTGGGATAGCCATCCAATATTTCATCGTAAGCATCCCTCGCAGACCCTTCTGGCATGATAGTTATTAACTAATTTTTTTATTTTTTTTATTTTTTATAGCTCGGTCGCGAGGCAGCCAGTTTCTTGTCTGGAGGTCGAAAGCTTGAAGTAGTGGTCCGGACCGGCGGCGATAAGAGGGCCCCAGCCAAAGCTACGAAGAAGAAACCCACGAAGGGAAGATCCGCAATAGACGACCACGAAGAGCTGGCCAGACCAGCGTCAACGTTGGTATCTTCTCCAGTACGGCGTGGTGCTGGAGACCGCAGAAAGGGCAAAGCCGTTGCAAACTTGTTTGATGAGGAGGCTATAGCTGAAGATGATGAGCATAACGAACTCGAGCCTGAGCCCGTTCTCCACTATAATGGCTACGAACAGGACGATTTCTGTGTACCGGACGACGAGGAAGAGGATTTTGAGCCGGTTCGCAAGACGGCTCTCAAATCACGGCGTCAGCGCACGCTCGAGGAACTAGGCCCACCCATCTCGAGGATGACCGACGGTGATACGCTGGACGATGTTCACGGCATGATTGTGGCAGCATTCCTGGACGAAGCCAAGGACCTGGAAGAACAGTTGCGCAACAACAAGGGCTACCGCCGGCCCTTGTTCACCGAGACCCAACTCCGCCAAATGGCGATCAGATGGACCACGACGGTCGACCAGATGCGCCGCATACCTGGAATAAAGACAGAGTATGTCGACAAGTTCGGGACTAAATTCATCCCCGTTGTCATGCGATTCTACGACAGCTACTGTGAGATGATGAGCCAAGGCGACGATGGCGCGCTGGCGACTATACCTGGCACGGCGGGGCCGTCGTCGGCGCGGCGCGCCACGGAGCCACAGAGCGATATCATCGACCTTGTCAGCGACGACGATGATGAGGACGACGACTACGAAGACCCGGGGCTCCCGTCCAAGTACTTTGGCGGCAGTGTCGACGACCCCATAAAGAGCCAGCTGGACGGCTGGGCCGAGCGCTTCGCCGCGACGACGCAAGTCGATGACTCCGGTCCCATGTCCCGTGGCCGTAGCACAACGAAGAGGGGATCGCATGGGGGCTCCAAGAAAAACTACTACCGCAAGGGCGGGGGCGGCAGCCGGGGCGGAGGCAGGTCGTACGGCGGGGTCTCCAAGGGCAAGGGCAGGAGGTCCAGCGGTGGATCTTCGAAGGCTGGGGCGAGTCGGGGTGGTTCCAGAACGGGTGCCGGGGGAGGAGGTGGGGGCGGGAGCGGGATTGCTGTGATGCCATTCTGATTGTTATACAGACAAGACCATGGTAGCCTGCTGTTGGAACGTTTTGGGCGGTGGAAACGGGAGCACACGCATGTGCGAGAGTCATTGGTCATGGCGTACTAGGAAGGGTTTGGCACCTATGTTCACTGCGCTGCATTGCTCTGGCTTCGAAACTTACATGATAGGGGCGGTCTGGCGTTGGTCGGCACCAGTGGCATGCATCTTTACAAGCGACGACTCATACAAACACGTATATCTGCTACTGCATCAGTCGATCTAGAGACAGATCCAGGAAGAGCGCAGCACGTCGCGAAAGAAGAAGGACTGTGAATACCAATACAGTACCAATATCGATGGTAATCTTTCCATTAGACTTGCAGTAGACTGCGGGTATATGATGGGCTGAAGATCCCAGAGAATCCTGTCTGTGAGGGCACAAAAGAAAAAAGACAAGGATTTCGTTTTAAATGATGGGTGGTGCTGTCTGCCACCTTTCGGCGGTGGCAGGACCTTTCCCCCCATTCCTCCCAGAAGCTGCCAATCTTATTGAAGGCAGTGGAATTCCGCTATGCAATTTGGTGTTGTCGATATTGTTATGAAATGAATGGAAGGGGAAGAAAAAGAAGACAGAAAAGAGAAACAACCGGCAAGAAGTTTTGCAACCCCGGTCGTACGCCCACTCCCAATTCCTTCGCGCCGTACTTTGTCCCAGGAAGAAAAAAGAGGACAAACCCCCCAAAAGCCAACGACAAGTCCCTTCGTTAGTGAAGCATATTCCGACTGAGGCGTGTGTGTCCGCGTAGGGATGAAGATTAAAACAAAATTATATGCAGCGAATGTAAGGTTGTGATGTGATTGGGCCTGACCTCCCGATATGGTCTCGTGGGTGCTGTGAGTCGAAGATGATCCGCGTGCCACATGAAAAGTTGACATTGAAATTCCAAGTAGTATTTGATATTCCCCGCCGTCTGAAATTTCTCGTTCTTGTGAGATGGTTTGATTGCTGAGGTCTCTCTCTGTGCAATGCTTTGTTTTGTCGTAGAGCGTCGGCACGTGGCAATTAAAGCTTTGTAGTATGCCGCAAACGCTCTGCGCAATGGGTGGAGAAGCGAATGTGTTACTGAAAAAAGGAAACTGCAAGTCGGTCGACGAGCCTATCTGCCGGAGATAGGGCTCAGAACTATCCCCTCTATTCCTCCGTCAGCAGCTCAGGCTGAGGAAGCGACTGCGACTGCTTCTTCAAGGGCAACCACGCCGGGGGCCCGACTCTCGTGGGCGGCCGGGACAGGTCCGCCGTGACCTCCTCCCTGACCTTGCGACACCACGCGAGCAACGCGTCCTCGAACTGTACCCAGACGTCGGGGCTGCTGTTGTAGACTACGCCGAGGGCGTCGACCCGGAGACCCGAGACCTCCCACCTCAGCTCGGCAGCCTTGGCCCAGTAGCGGATATTGTCGGCGCACCGGTACGGTTTCTGCGTGTCGGTGTGGAAGGTGCCGATCGCGCCGAACCGCCGGCGCGACTTACGCACCGCGGCGTTGTGCAGCTGGACCAGGCGCAGCCCGTTCTGCAGGCTCTGCAGGAACGGGGTGGGCAGGTCCTGCTCCTCCGGTGGCCTAGAACGGTCAATGGGCACCCACTCGGGCAGGGCCGGAACTTCCATGATGCTGCCATCGGGGGCGGGGGCCCTGGCCGTGTTGGAGGGCCCATCCAGCATGCTGAGAATAAAGGCGTACTCCCTCTGCACCTCGGTGCCCGCGGGCCAGTCCTCATCCTTGAGCCACGTCCAGCTGGCGCGCTCCTCGGCCTCGGCGGTCTCGAGCTCCTCCTCCTCCTTGAGCATCTGGAACAGCCCCGTGGTCCACTCCTCCATGATCTTGACCTCGTCGTCGCGCATACCGCCCTGGAAGTCCCGCGTTGCCATGCGCTTGAGCATCTCCATGACGTTAAAGAGCTCCTTTCGCAACTCCTTCTCTGGCTTGATCGAGTCGAGCCGCTCGGGCGCGTCGTGCGATGTGTAGTAGACCTTTGCGGCGCGGATTGCCAGGGTCATCACATCCAGCACGTGCATGCCTTGAATCTCGAACCAGCCGGGCGCCTGGATCGTTGCTTTGGAGAGCTGGCGCGCGTGCGATGGGGGCGTAGGCGAGTCAGTCAGCGAGGTAACGGAGACGTTTGATTGTGCTCGCGACCGGCTCTCCCCTTCGTACGGGTTGACCCTGTTATTCTTGGCGTGTTCCACTGCCTCGCTTGCCATGGTCAGGGCCGTCCTCAGGTCCGCCTTGAGCTGGCGGATGGACGGCGGCTTTGAAATTGGCTTCTCCCTGTGTTTGTACGTGCTCGTTGTGGGAGGCAGGACGTTAGGGTCTGGCTCCTCCCACTCGTCGAAGTCAAGCCCACCCTCGTCGTCGTCGGCTGTGGGGCTGTCGGTCATGTCGACGCCAAAATGGGAGCCTCCCATGTCCGGGCTAGTACCCAAATAGCCTGACTCGGCATCCGACGTCACGATCCTCGGTGTGTTGCCAGAGGCTGTTGCAAAGTCGAACGAGCTCAGGCTGCTGAAGTCGAGTGTCTGTGCCTTTGCTTGCCTGTTCTTGCGGGCCAACTGTGCGCCCTTCCCGTCCAGCAGCCCCGTGCGCGCGAAGTAGTACTGGAGATGTGCGATGCTGCCGAGGCTCAACACACTGTCCCTGCTCCTCGCTGAAGCTGCAAAGTCGGTGCCCGTGGGCCTCATGTAGCCTCTCTTCCTCGGGACAGGCCGGCCGGCCACGCCAAAGTTTCCTGTCGAATGCCGCACATTCTCTGTAGGGGCCAGGTTGAGCGCTGGATTTCTGGCGGTAGCAAGGAAGCTGGCTGAGGAGTGGCGGCTGGCGGTGGAGCCGGACGAGTCGCTGCCAATGGATGCCCTGGTGGAGTGTGAGCCGTACGAGGCAGTGGAAGCTGCCGAGATAGAGCGTGGCGATATGTCGTCAAAGTCTGCGAGGTCTGCTCCCAGGGCAGCACTTGGCTTGACAGCGGGAGGAGGGGTCTGAGATCGATCACGGTGGGTGGCGGCCATGTTGGAAGTGGGCGGGCCGATAGGCAAGGGTTGGGTGGATGGGATGTGCGTGTGTATGTTGGAAGGATGGTGAGCAGTGAAGCTAACCACAAGTACACAAATGCCAGCAGGGTTGGAGGTCTCGCGAATTTGGTCGATGTGCCAGCAAATCCAGAGAAGCAGAGAGCTCGAGAGGGGAAGAGGGAGGGAGGAGAAGTTAAAAAAAAAAAAAGAGGACGGGTAGGTGACGTGTTTCCAGGCGCGACCAGTGAGTGACTGGAACTCGGTGCCTCACGAGCCGGGGGGATAAAGTAAATAAAAAGGGGCCGATTTGCCCAGCAACGAAATGGCAGACTGCAGGCCGAGGTGGACGGATGGCGTGCAGATAGAAAACCCCGGATAGGAATTGATTTTGTGACTCTGATTCCTGGTAGGTGCGGGTCTCGAGCAGCCAGGCAAAGAGTGAGGGCTGTATGTGCACTACGAAGTGTCTAATAATGACAATATAACAGCAGCAATAATAATAAGAAATAATAAGGAGAGATGGGAAAGGCAGATGTAGATGCAGATGCAAAAGAAGGCAGACAGCAGACGGACGGAGGGACGGACATGAGAATGAGGCAGGCAGTCTTGTCTGAGAAAGTGAAATGGCACCAAGAATTGCTCGTGAGACGAGGCGAGGGTGGGGCATAAACGTCAGGCGTGAGGAAGGGGGGGGGGCGTGATTGCTTATTGCAAGGGGGGCCACCAGCACACGCATGGATCCGCAACGGCTTTTGGGCACTGGTCACGGAGCCATCGGCGAACCCTTCCCTGCGGTGCCAGCCAGCGTGCCCTGGGGCCCTGGGGCCCTGGGGCAATATGGAGCTGGATGGGGTCGTGATTCAGAGCTCCATGTTCAGATCAATCCAAAACAATCAGGCTTAGAAATGCCCCGATTCGGCCGCGCCGCTGATGAAACAGGCCAGCACTGCTGCACCGCTGCACCGCAGAATACTGTGCGCAGCAGCAGCAGTGTAGATTGATTGGACTGCCAGGCTGGACACGACTGGACACGACTTGACGGGGCCTCATCAGCACAGGACACGTTGTAGTGTGGTGGACGCGTTGTTGAATCTTTGGTCGTCACACCCCTCTCGCGCATGTCCTCTGTCCCTTCCTCTTTGCCCAGGTGTCTGCTGTTCTCCCTTCCCTCTCGGGCACGCGGGCTCCGGGCAGACTTGGGCCTATTGGGCTGATGAACTGCCCACCCACGTCCTACGGCCTCTCCGGATAAAACCACCCACGGCTGCCCTCGTCTTCCGACAACGTGGTCGTGTCATGATCCTCTCCAGTCGTCGTCTTGCCTTGACCTTAAAGCCACTGCAACTGCACAGCCAGCTGAAAAAGGCCCCAAGGCTGGGAATTCGGAGGCCCGGGCTACCTGATCGAAACTCTTCGGCTTCTCAGCCGACCGTTTTCGCCGTGTGCAAGTCCAGGCCCAATCGATGATAAGACACTTGGCTGTACCAAGGCAGGGCGAGTCAAGGCTGGTACATGGCTTCTCTGGGCTGCCCGAGTGCGATGCCTACCGCCCGGGCAACCACGCCAATGTTGATCATCATGAGCCCTGGCCGTCTAGAATTACCGTGGAATTGGTTGGAATGGCGCCTCCGTCACGGTAATCAAACGAGAACCAGGGGGGGGGCTCACGAGGCAACCAATAAGCTCTAGGTCTGGCTGCTGGCTGGCAGCCTTGCCTCAAGACGGTCGTGCATACCACTGAGTCCCTCCTGTGCTACTGTGCGAGCGCTACATGCATTCCCACAGACATGGAACGTCAGAGGAGCTACCAAGGGTTATAGCATCTACATGTGCACTATAGTATCAAGCACGTTGCGGTCGGCACTCGCCAACAGCGAACGACCAGCGTGCCAGGTAGCATTGTCAGCTCAGAGTGGCGTGTGCCCCGTCTGCAACGAGCCGACCCTCCCATGCGCGGACGCACATTGTGCCTGGCTAAGGCTTTTAGTGACAACCTTGTCCAACCGCAAAGCTACTGGCGTCACTGCGCCAGTAGCGTGGACGACTAGACCAGCCTGTCTCTTAACGGCGATTAGTCCCGACTCCCGAGGCTTGACGAGAAAATGGACCATGCAGGCCTAGCAAGCCTAGATGTGCTATCCAATCTTTCTTCCCTGGAGAGACAGACTCTCAATCTCTGGCTGAGAGAACACAGCGGTCGGCGCTGTATTGTGTCCCTGCCGTCATCAACACGAAGGCCGAGATTGCTGGAAATACATCTCCACATGTCACAGTCTCCAAGGGCGGCACGCGTGTTGCACTTCGAATTTCGGTTCCATCCGTCGAGCCGATCCCTGACTGTTCAGCTCACAGTGCACACCCACTATTGAGAGCATTCAGTGCCCGGATCACGCGGGGACTGGGCTCGTGGTAACCCTGAGTCGGCACCTCGGTCCTCCAGCTCACTTGGTCATCACCGTCCAACAGTGAAGCACCTTGGTGTACTCGACAGCACGCGGGAAGACCACCTGGATGGGGCGGGGGACTGCGAGGAACGGCGCGCAGAGGCCATGGAGTAGTCATTGCGCTTCGCCGGCGTACGTTACTACTTGCACTGTCATACAGACCACAGTACGTGCACAGTGGCGTGGGGCAGCCTACCTCGTGGCTAGTGGCTACTGGATGGGTCTCGTCCAGGTACAGCCGGGGTTGTGGGAGTAGCAGGGGCCAGCTGCCAGGCCGTGATGATGTCCAAATTTACCACAGGCACACAGTACCGAACTGGTGGGATGGGGCCACCACGCCGGTGATTGACCCTACCCGAACGAGGGTCTCCATCGGGTCTGCGATTGATTGATTGCCTATGTTTGGAACGGGAGCGGGCATTGAGATGTATACCTCCACATGTACTCTCTGCTGTCAGTGTACTGATCTGTTCACGCCTGCACGGTATCTTACTGCCTGGCTCTGCATCAAGGATCAAGTCCAGGAAAGCGACGGGAATTCCAGCCAGACAGCAAGTGCACATACTCGCACACACAGATGGTCGTGAGGCAGGCGAGGATGGTCGAGTCGTCGTTGTGGTCTCGTTATTGGCGACCTGCCTTGACCCTGCCTGAACCATCGTCGGGACACCAAGTCAGAATGCGAAACCAGGAGCCCACTACGGCCTAACCGTTTCAGGTTTCCCTTTCATCTCATCACGGCGGCTTGTGAAAGGCCGGCCGGCTGAGGGGCACAGCGAGGGAGAAGGGGACCAGGAAACGAGGAAAAAAGAGATTGGTGAGAGAATGCAACACACCCAGATCGGATCTGGTCCTTGATAGCAGCCATTCTATTCAGCCTACTGCAACACTGCTGTGCACCGGTGCCAACCGTGGCTACCTACTGTTACTTCGCATTTCTTGTAGTAGGCAGGGAGGGCATCGCCCAGCATCTCGCTTGCACCCTGTTCTGGCCAAGTCGCAGTTGCCAATTTGCAACCCCCAGGCCAGTTACCACCACCACCTCGTCGAGGCCTGCACATTGTCCTGCGCCGGGGGCCTCGACATGCTGTATTGATCCGTACCATACCACAGCACAGGACCTGCTCGTCCTCATTAAACTTTTGGGCGAGGCCTCTCCTCTCTTCCCTCTTACGGTACCGCGGCCCTTCTTTCCTCCACTTCCCTCTCCTAAGAGGAACAAGCAGCACG
The DNA here is from genome assembly GCA_014872975.1 of Diaporthe citriasiana. Classification (NCBI taxonomy): domain Eukaryota; kingdom Fungi; phylum Ascomycota; class Sordariomycetes; order Diaporthales; family Diaporthaceae; genus Diaporthe; species Diaporthe citriasiana. The sequence continues at coordinate 390,057 of JADAZS010000001.1, read as the reverse complement.
ATACCCAGCACGAGTTGAACGAACCATTGTCCTGCCGCTCGAAACAGTCGAGCCACCTGTGGACCCTGACACACAACGAAGACGACAACTTCACCGTCAAGTCACTGACCTGGTCTGGCGTCGACGCATCCGCATTATACTAGCATCGCGGGAGCGCACAGCTGCACACTACTGCAGGCGCACGACCACTGCCGTCCATCAACCATTCTGCCGTCCCCCAATCGCAGCAGGAACCAGACCAACTCGCTCCAAGGATCCCGCAGAACCCCCCCACAGCGCCCACCCCATCCTGCCCGCGCAGCGAACATCCCATCCAGTAGGCATCGGCATCGACACCTGCGATCGAGCAAACTCACACGGTAGTCTCTTGGCAACGACACAAGACAGGCACATCCTCGCTCCAGGCAGTTGGTCCAGCACAGAACAGAACAGGATTGTGAGACGGAGGACGACAGCCATCAACAAGTGCACCCAATCAACGACAAAATCATTCGCTGGCCAGCTGGACTGCATCGGGCATGTAGTATCTGGCTTCGCAGCTATCATTCTGCAGCTTGCCCGCCCTCTTATCTAAGGTGCAGCCAGACGGTGCCGTACCCCATCGCGCCCTGACCCAAGGTTCCGAAACCCTTGCGCTGCCCTGCCTGGCGCGGAACGGGAGGCTGGGACAGGCTTGCGCTGTCTCCAACGCCCCCAGCCATAGTCTACGGGAGGGAGCCGTGCCCATATTCTCCCACGCTTAGGATAGAAGGCAGTTAAAATGCCTAATTTACTCACACGCCCTGTCCAGCTCAGCGAGCAGCCCGCCGTGGACGCCCCCCAGGCGACGTCGTTTTCCTCGCCAACTTCTGCCTCCGCCGATAAGCCGGTGCAACAACACGAACTGCACCGGGACGGCCCAGACGGCCCAGACGCGCCTCGATCACCACAGCTGACTGGCCGGCACCACGAACGCGCCGCGGCCAATGAGAACAAATCGAACCTCGCCGACGTGTCTAGCGATCTTTCCTGGTTGGGCCCCCTGATCGATGACGGCGGCGTTAACGGCTTCGTTTCGCCCTCCACCGATCCCGCTCCCGCTGCCGAGCCTGCGCCTGCTTATGCGCCTGAGCCTGAGCCCGAGCCTGACAGTGTCAACAACAGCCCCAAAATCTCTACCAAAACACCGCACCAGTCCACGGATAACCACACCTCGTCCCGCCTACAGCCCACCATCGACGTCACCTCATCACCCAACAACAACACCAACAACAACAACAACAACAACAACTTCCCAATTCACCAACGCAAACCATCTCCCGGCCTCGCCGCGCGATTAAAAGCCCTCGGCCTCGGGACCCCGAAGAAAGCCTCACAATCATCCGGTTTCAAAGAACGCGACATTGGCCGCCTGCCTGAGGACCAGCTCCGACAACTCGACGAGTATCACAAAGAACGTTCCAGGCAACTCGCCATAGAGCGCAGGGGTCGCCCCTGGAAGGGCGTCGTCCGCATCCCTTCCAAGGCGAGCCTGAAGTCGTCCAGGTCCAACAAGGACGCCGTCACCCCCGAGGACGTCGTTCCCGGGGACGCCAGCATCCCACTGATCAAGATCCTCGACAGCCCAGGCTCGGACGACCACTCCGAGCTGCTCACGGAACTCGAGGCGGCCGAACCTCCCATCATGGATACGAACAAGTTCCGTCTACCCGATCACACAAACGGCAATGGCACCAAGGTTACTTTAGACACGAGAAAGGAGCATCTTGACCGCGATACGAGACCGCTCCCGTCACCCGAAGAGAGTCCGCCTCCCGTGCCGGAAAAGGATACGCCGCCCATTTCCTCGCAGCCGTTCAACCCTGATGACTACTTCAACCCGCTAGGGCTGCAGCGCCCTGGCTCCATATACACCATTTCGCGCGCTTCCTTCGCGAACCAGCTTGCGCAATTGACCTCGCTGCAGCTGCCGGACGCCGAGTCGCTTGCTGGTAAGGTAGCAGCGATCCCTACCGCCCAGGCGGCTGTGAAAGCACTAATAGGCGCCGCCGAACAAATCCGGAGTTGGATCTACAAGGCCTCCGAGGTCATCGCGGGACTCGACAGCGACGATGACGTCGAGTGGTCTGCAGCCGGCGGCCGCGAAGGCTTGGAGGAGGTGGAGGACGCGACGACACGGTTCGAGAAGCTTATCAATGTCTACGTGACCGCTATCGAGGATCTGCAGGGTCGCACGGACATTGCACACGTCTCTACGGACGATCTTACCAGAGCAGTCACGCAGATGGAGGCCATCACGGAGGAATGGACCAACATACGTTCGACGCTCCGCAGCGTCCGTGGCCAGGTCGAGATCGCCATGGAATGGGAAGAGCTTTGGAACTTGGTGCTTGGAGAGATACAGACCGAGTTGGACGAGCTGAGTCGCTTGGTTTTCGAAATGGAGGAACGCCGACACAAGTCAGCCATGACGATTTCAAGCGGCGACGCGGTAGACATCGGTGACTTGGCAACAATCGCCGAAGAGACTCCACCAGCAGCAACCCGGGCAAAGGCTGCTGCTAACAAACGTTTCAGCTCGACTGGTTCCCCCGCGAGTCCTACGTCCCCTGGCGGACCTACGGTCTCTCAGGATGACTCCGGTCTTCTCGCATTGTTTGCCAGGATGCAGCCGCTAAGAGCATCGTTGGACTTCCTGCCAATGCGTTTGTCTGTCTTCGAGGCCAGGGCCCAGAAATCCTTCCCAAGCGCCTGCGATGAGCTGGAAATGCGAAGGGAAGGCCTCGACGCCAGCTATAGGAAACTGGAGAAGGATGCGGAGGGCCTGCGCAAGGAGCTTGGAGAAGACAGATGGGTGCTCGTGTTCCGTGGTGCAGCCCGGCAGGCCCAGAAGATGATGGAATCCGTGGAGCGCAGTGTGGCCAGGCTCAGAGAAGCAGTGGACGCGCGTATGCACTTGACGAATCAGCCCGCGCTGCTCAAGAAGATCGAGAGCTTTGACGCCAAGAAAACGCACTATGGGCCAGCAATCGATCGCGTCTTGTTCATCATTGACAGGGGCGTGAAGGACCGGCTCACGGTCAACGGTGAGATCTTGAGGCTGCACGGCGAGATGCAGGCGAAATGGGCAGATCTGAAGAACCAGATCAAGGAAATGGACCTCACGCTGGACGAACTCCATGCCGATAAGAGAGGAAACCATCTGCGCGACTCCATCTCGAGCATGCTGTCGAACGACATGGCGTCTACCGTTGCAAGCGGAGTCGAGACTCCACAAAGCTCCCCGCCCTCTTCAGTGATCATGTCTGGGCTAGGAATCGATACGAGGACGCCAGGAAAGTCCAGCACGACCACTCGTACACGTCGCTCTTCGAGCAGCGTGAGTGGGCATCTGCAGCCCGGGCGGCGTTCTGTATCGGCAACAAATACGCCCAGCATTCCTCGAAAACCCGTCTCAAGGCTGTCGACCGTCAGCGGCCTCTCGACACCAAAACGCGAAGGCTCAGCCACCCCTACTGCAAACCGGCACGCGGCCAGCATACCGAGGCCAGCCTCGACGATGGCCCAGCGACCGAAGTGGAATTCCAACCCCAATCCCAATCATGTTGACACTGGCCACAACTTCAAGCCTCTCACACTTAGCACTCCAAGCCCATATGCAAAGACGACACCTAACCCTGTGCGCTCGCACTCATCCCTTGCTGCTCCTATCGGTTCCAAGCTGCCTATGATGCGCAGCCCCTTAAGAGCTGAGCCTTCATCTCCGAGTCAAGACCTAACGCCGTCCAAGCCCACCAGCAAGATGTCATTCAGAGACCGCCTGGCTGCACCTGGCCCCTACTCCCAGCAGACGACTTCCAAGTTCCGACCCGAGGGTCCGTCGACTCGGCGCGCAACATTACAGCCGCCGCAAGCCACCATCCCCGGGCTGTACCAACGCCCGGCGAGCTCTCTCGCCACCACAAATCGTCGGGGTAGCCTGCTGCCGCAGCCCAAATTCAAGAGGGAAGAAAGCGCGCCTGGACGGGAAAGCCCCATGCCATCTACCTTCGGGTCGAGGCTCGGGCTCAGGAGAGGGAATAGTACTGCCTCAAACGACAAGGACAAGGACACTAAGCCCCGTTGGCGACACTAGAACTGGCCGAAAGTATCAGCTCCCAGGGCATGGCAATCCCATCCGCTCAGGGGGGCTTTGTGGCATGAGGCCACGATTTTGATCTTATGCAAATTCCTATTTTTTGGCTTTTAAGCACGGCGTTCAGGGATGGCTGATGACTGCTGCGTGCGAAAATGGACACATACCCAAGAGCTCGGTCTGCGTGTATTTAAGTAAGGCCGACACTGATTACCCAACCACCACAGCCTCAACTTGAGGCAACGTGTGCCAATACCAACCGGACACCACGTGATGGCAAGCTCAATCGAACGGCGGAGGAGGAGGAAACAAAAGGTTGTCGCACGGGGATTGGTTGGAAAATTGTGGTGTGGCGTAGCTTTATTTTTTTGTCATTCTCTGGGTTTGAAGTTGCCTGTTTTATACCCTTGTGATTTGCTCTTGACGGGGTTGAAGATTGGCTGGACGAAATTGATACCACATACAGAAAAAACAAAAACAAAAGATTCTCAACTACTTCCGTTCGACATAAGCTATAACGGTGCTGATGCCAGTCACGCGATCCAGCCCGCCTCGCCGGATGGCAAGATCCATTCCATGATTTCTCGGTAATCAGTTCACTCTGGCGCACACCTACGCCCCCATTTCTGTTGGATTCTGACCAGCCGGCATGGTTTTTCCTTGTTCTCCAGGTGCTTCCCGACTTCGTATTGCAACAATGTAAAACCCATACGCGGACTCCAGCCTGAATGTCACCGCCCCAGTTTCCCAGGCTTGAGTGAAGAATCAGTCACCGCACTCTTGCGTCACTAAGTTTTCCATCCTGCAACAAGGCCATTACACGAGAGTGTGCCCAGACTGCTACTTAACAATTACCCTCTTTCAAAGTAATGTCCATTTCAAGGTCGGCTAGAAATGAAGTCGAATCAAACAGGAGCCCATTTTCCTTCTTTATCTCGGATTTCTTCTGCAGCCGATCCAGTAAAGAAGACAATCTATCCTTGCATCTTGGCGCTCTTGCCCAAAATATCACATACACTTTTACTGTACCACAGCCACATTCTAAAAATACAAAACCATCATTACAGAAGCCGTATGGCTTGCTTACCTTCTAACTTATTCTGTACAAGCTCTCTCAGGAGGTTTTCCCAAAGAATGCTATTCTATAAGAGGCTATTCTATAGGGGGTTGTTCTATAGGAGGTTGTTCTATAGGACGTTATTCCATAAGAGGTTGTTCCACAGGAGGTTATTCCGTAGGAGGTTGTTCCATAGAAGGTTTATTCTACAAGAGGTGCAATAGTGAGCACTGCCTAGGCGGTCTGCTAAAAATGCTGTGGCCGCTACGCGGCCACCCGAGCAATACTTGTCAAAAGTAAAAGTAGCAAGTAGAAACGATCAAGGACACTAAATAAAAGAAACTCCTTGAAAACCATAAGCAGATAGTCTACAAGACGATGTGTCTACAAAAGGGGGCGTATCAAAGCCGCAATAACCTCTCAATCCACAACCACCGCATCCTTCTTAGGTTCCTTCCACGCAGAGGAGCGCAGACTAGTCATGCGCCCCGACAATACATCGACAGTCTGTTCCTCCCCTCCGTCCTCCTCATCAGGTAAGTTGTCAGCTATAGACCTCTGCGCCCGCCGCTTATTCCTGCCCTCGAAGCCCTTCCAGCCGTAGCGCTGGCCCTGGTATGTCTCCCCGATCCGCCTGGCGACGTCGTTGGCCTCGTGAAGGCTCACGAGGCGCCTCTTGCCCGGATGCGCGGCGGCGAACTGGGCCGCTAGGTCGTATATCTGCCGCACCCTTGGAGCCTCATTAGATGGCTCTCCGTGCTTCGCCAGGCGGGTGAAGTCCTCTGGCTGCTTGTTCAAAAGGTCCTGCGCAACTGACTTGTCCTCGTGGCGGTGGTAACCAAATCCCCAGCTGTAATGCTGCGGTACGCAGGAGCGCACAAAGGCGTCGTGGGCCACGTCGGCCGGCGTCTGGCCCACCGCATTCTCGCGGTGCAGCAGTTGTGGGTTGAAGGTCAATATCTCTCTGATTATTGCCGGGTCGGCTTGCTCGCGGATGAGGGTGTGCAGAGGCGTGTCGCCACGGGCGTCGAGGGTGTTAAGCTCCTGGCCCTTAGAGTGCTCCAGCAACAGGTGAAGTACTTTAATGTAACGATCAGGCTTGTCCGAGATGGATTTGACGTGAATTGCAAGCCAGCGGTGAAGGGGTGTGCGCCCGTCACTGACATTGAGACCACTGCGCTCAAGAGCCAGATGGGCTAGGAGATCGGAGTCAAGAAATTTGAGGAAGACGTCAAGCTTCTCAGGGTCTGGGTTGTTTGTGAGGGCAGCATGGAGGATATTGTCGTGGCTGGTGTCCTTGGTCGATTGATCGGCGCCGTGGGCAACGAGAAGCTTCACGAGGTCAACCCTACCAAGCCAACTTGCCATGAATAGAGGCGTCATTCCCGTCGTGCCCTTGGATTCGATTGCAGATGGGTAGACCTTGATAAGATACTCGACAAGGCGCTGTGCGGTACCATCGTTGGGGCCAAGGACAGCAGCTGAGATGACGAGGTCGTTCTCAGCACCCATCCACCTAGTCACTGCCTTTTCGAAACCTCCATGGAATTGATTGAGGTGTTTTAACCTCAAATCCTCCTTCGCCGCCTTTTTTTTGCCGAACTCGAGGTAGTTCCTCAGCGGGGCGTCACTCAAGAACCATTCAACAGATTCTATGCATCCCTTCTGGGCGGTGCGAAGAAGCGGAGATTCCGTGCTATCTTTGGGACGTGAGATGACGTTGCGCCCTGCCGTAGCCCAGTCCTTTCTCTTCTTGCCGTAGACAGTCAGGCCCTGGTAGTACCTCGGCTTCTCCTTCAGCTCGACACCAGTCTTCTTGACGAGCGCTTCAAGAGGAAGCCCAGCACCAGCCCAGTTTATCATGTCCGCAAGGATCCCAATTCGTCCTTGCTCAACGGCACTCCAGAAAGCGGACTGTGGGAACGCGGCGAAGTGGTTGTTCTCATCGTCCTTGTCCTCATCCCGATCTGAGAAGTAGACTATCAGGTCATAGTAGAACTTTAGGCCTTTGCGGTCATCATTTCTGATGACATGTTCTAGGAGAGAACGACCAGCGGAGAACCGGTGTTTGCCACCGTCCAAGCGAAGAGTTGGGAAAGTCCAATCCAACATTTTCAGCGGCTTGGTACGGCTCTTGACTTGCATCGAAACCTGTCCAATGTTATCGATAGTGAATTGGTCGTCAACAATTTGGCCGTAGATGCGCGGCTCATCGTCGTCATTAGTCGAGTCATCTTCATATTCCTCATCTTCATCCTCGCTGGACTGCATGCGATATCGCGTTACGGGCTTCTCCTCTGGTACATATTGGGCCTGCGCGATCTCCAGGATCGCCTTGGCCACATCGAGATGACCACGCATGTAGGCCAGTGAAAGTGGACTATTCGATCCGTCGTTGACAGCAATCTGCAGAGGCGACTCATTATTCTCAGGGTCCCAGGAGACCAGAGTCAGGGCCTTGATTTTGTCGAGATCGCCGGACCACGCAGCTTCGAAAAGTTCGATGTACTTGTCCCTCCTCTTTTCCGTGACATCAGAAACGCCGAAAAATTGGAAATCATATGAGAATTCGAGAGGCTCTTTCGGTGGCTGCCACCGGCTGTGCAGAGGCCTTCGCGACTCGCTTCGATTAGGATGAAGTTCAGTGAAGGTTTTCCCACTGGATGAGACAAGAACCTTCTTGATTTCTTCAAACTTGGAAATAGCCGCGTCTATCGCGGCCTGCTTCTCTTTGACACCTTTCAAGCCTGAAATGCGTGCCTTTTCCTTTTCATGATCCTTGAGCGTTCGCTCGTTGCGCTTGTGGGCATGGAAGACAGCAGTCCACACAGCAGCATATTGCCATGTCCCATGTTCGTACTTCTTGAGAGTTTCTTCCATCCCAAACTTGAGCTCAGGAAGTTTCACCACCGGAGGCTCGTACTTTCGCAGGCGCTGAAGCTGATCTTCAACGAGATCCAACACGGTCTGCCCGGTACCGTAACCAAATCCTGCGCTGTGCAGAACCTGATAAGACTGTCTCGTCATCGCATTGACATCGGCGCCGCGATTCAATAGTTCTAACACGACGGACGGGTTCGAAGATTGAATAGCGGTGATGATCGGTTGCTCAGTGCCTCTCTCGAAGATTTTCGTGTTATGTTCAAGCCCTCGCAGATGATATTCCATCTTGGGAGCTTGTTTGGCTGCCTTCAACCACATCTCAAAGTCGATCTGTGGCACTGCGCCTGCGTCGAGAAGCTGTAGAACGAGCCTTATATCCCCTCCCTTGATTGCATGCTGCAGAGTCGAGTCCATCTGTTGCCAGCCGCTGAAGGCTAGATGGTTGATTGAATTCTTCACTCCGATCTTGTCGAAAGTCAGGAGCACGTCAACGAGTTCAGTAGCGTTCTCCTCCACAATGCGTTGGAATGCCGTTAATCCATTCATGTCGGCCTGAGCAGAGCTTGCACCGAGGCTCAAGATAGTCTTCGCCATCGACTTAGCCTTCTCGATTGGAAGCTTGATGGACAAGACCAAAGTCAGCATTGCGGCTGTCGGCTGCTTCTCCTCGTTCAGAAACTTGACAGGTAGCAAAATGTCTGCTCCATATTCCTGACATAGAAGTTTGACCACTTCTTCATTTCCACAAACGATTGCAAAATGCAAGGCAGAACAGGGCGAGTCCCAAGCCACAACGTTGATATCATAGAAGTCTGGGTCGTCTTCTTTCTCTTCCGGGACCGCTCCGGCGGGTGCGGAGCTTTCATCATTCTTGACTTTGATGAATGATCCGGTTGCCATGCTCTGTTTCCCGTCATCGCTATCGGAATCGGCGTCACTGACAACTTCCACGTCTGACTCACTCTCTTCAGCAGATTCCTCCTCCTGGGAAGGCGGCAGCGAAGTGGATGTCGTTTTGGCTTTCTGATTCTGGGCCTCCTTCTCCTCCTCTTCCGCCTCATTGGCGGTGCTCTTGTCCATGAGGATTTTGACAATCTCAATGTCGCCCCGCTCAGCAGCCAAATGAAGTGCAGTTCTGCCGTCGGCCAGCCGTGCAACTAGTCGGGCACCGTGGTCGACAAGGCATTTCACGACTTCCGCGGTAGAGCTCGTTACAGCGAGGTGGAGTGGCGTCCTGCCTGTGTGGTCGCGAGTGTTCGGATCAGCGCCATCTTGAGAGAGCCAGTCTTGAACATGTTCAAGCTCTCCATCAACAATGTCCTGGCACAGGCGAGCGGTGTTACCAATGTAAGCCATCTCAGTCCAGTCATCCTCAGTAAGGGGATTGAAAGATCCAATTTGCTAGAACAAGTAAGTAGAGGTCAGGAAATTATCAAAACGGTTAGATGCATACCTGTCTCCCGGGGTCATCCTGAATGAAGGCAATTTTACCAGAGACGTAGATCTTGCTCTCTTCTTCATGAACCGCTTTCTCTTCATCCGTCTCTGGCTTGGGACAAAATCCACAACAATCGTTCATAACGTCTTCGAAGCGACCAAAGAAGGCAGGATGGCGATGAAGGTAGACCTCACGATCCTTGGGTTGATTCCATTCCGCGTTGAGTAACAAGTCTCTTGTGTAACAGAGCTTCTCGATCTTCTTTGCGTGGAACTTAACGCCATAGGGGACCGTGAAGGTATGGTAGTTAGAAACCTCGTCCTCGTTCACCCACTACCGGTGTCGCATGTCAGCTGTCTGTTGACATACGATAAGACTCTTGCAGTACGTACCTCGGCAACCTCATCCTCGTGATGCTCCTTGATGTTGCCGGCAAGACGACGAAAGTAGCGACGGTTCAGAGGTGGTCTTCCGCGCTCCTCGCGGCGTTTGGCGAGGTACGAATCTCGAGAGGACGCGGTTGGCAACCTTTCCAGGACGAGCAGCCTTGCCAAGCCCAGAGTGCGCTGGAAACTCCTCTCGAAGATGGTAGGATCAATGCGTGAACGATCAAGCTCGGGCCAGTAGACTTCGAACCCTCGATGGGAGTATTTGGACAACCTGTTCTCGTACGACGGACTCCGGCGTGAGAGGTCAATATGGTTGATTTGAGTGATGTACGACTGCAAGGCTCTCGGGGTGCAGTACACCTGCTTGCCATCATAGGCGGCACCGGAGCAGTCGATGTCGAAGCCTGTGAGGATCTCCGAGACATTCTTGTAGATGCGCAAGACGATCTGGATATGACGAGTGGGATACTGGCTGCAAATTGTAATGGCATTCTTGGTCCGAACAGTCGTGGTTTCAGTCAGAATAGAATCCCGAATTCTGGTTTCAATCTGCTTGATCTTCTCAATTGCCTGCTCTCCAGTCAATCCGTAGATGAAGAGGTCCACATCGCTGGCGGGGCAGAACTTCTCGTGATAGAACTCCCGTAGGGCTCTCTTGGAACCACGGTAGCGCTCAGGAACTGGTAGGATAGTGTTGACAACAGACGAACCAGATGCAACAACGTTGCTCCAATCAAGATCAACAAGTGATGACTCCGAAAAGATATTGAAATTGTGCTGAAATTCCTTGAGCGACTGGACAACAGCAGGCGAGCCGTTAGGACGCCTCTGCTCGTCGGGAAGCGTCATGACGTATCGGTCCTTCTCAGTTTTGGGCTCAGCGTCGAGGTCTCTGGCACGTATCTTGATCTCGGACTTTTCGCCGTCAGTGAAGAGGGGGAAAATGTTGATGTTCCCATTTTTGAGAACGTCGTTGTCAGGCTCTTGGGCATAGAGCTGGCGCAATTGAGCCTCGAACTGCCTGTACGGCTCGAGGAGTTCAACCATGGGACGATTTGCGTTCTCGACGATGTACCGTGCCAGCTCGGCATGTGGCACCGGCACCTTGGGGAGTTGGATTGCAGACATTATGAACAGTGGCCGCAAAAGAAAAGAAGTGGACAGACTGCAAGGAGAAGTAGATCAAGTGTAAGACACGGCAATGGTGGAGTGGCCGCAACTGCGCAGAAGAGAGCGAAGTTGTTGCTCAGGGAAGGTGTCTGTTGAAGACTTGAGTTATCCCAAGAGATCGGGGACGGGAACTTCGAGTCTTATACACATTCCATTACGCTTTGGCAAATCTCACACCCAGGCAGGTGTCTGGAGGTGGCACATGCCTACCTAGTGATTGTCCTTTGACGTGGGCTGAAGCGCGTCTTGGAGGGACGCTAGAGGCTTTGTTGCCTGGGACGGCCTACACGAGATCCCGTGACTGGCAAGCATCTCCCTGGGTATGGGAAACGGTGTGTCACAGTTGCCTGGCTGGAGTCGGGACCGATTTCTGAAGGATGCGATCGTACCTAGTTGCAAATTAATGCTGGACTTAGTGTGGTGGAGGATGCAGCTGCTGCCTCCAGTTCGTGCTGCCGCCGCCAGGATCCAAGCAGTACTGTAAGTAATGGCCCGAGCTCACAACCTTGGAAGCCTACATTACAGTGACACAGAGGCAACAGCAACCATTAACACCGTAACACAGCCACATAAAAAACATGCGAAAACGTTATTACGGAGTCTCTGCGGCTTGCTTACCTTCTATCTGGTTACCCCATAGGAGACTATCTAACAGAAGCTTCCCCACAAGGGATTTTCCCAGAGGAGGTTATACTACAGGAGGCTATTCTATAAGAGGTCATTCTATAAGAGGTTGTTCTATAAGATGTTATTTTAAAAGAGGTCATTCTGTATGAGGCTGTTTTGTGAGAGGCTATTATTCAGGAGGCTATCTTTAAAGGAGGCTGTTCCAGAAAAGGTTTGACAGTAAGCACTGCATCGGTAGTTGCTATACTATTGATAGTAGATGCTGTGGCTGCGTAGCGGATACCCGAGCAAAACTTCTCATGTTATCAAGAGGGCAGACAGTCTGATATTGTCAATTCAGGTGTGACTTGAATTTCAAAATCTCTTGGGAAGATCCTCAAGCATTGTCGTAGTATGCGACCAGACTTCCTTGAATTGCTGCAACTCAACCTTGGAAGTCAACCCCACAAGCACAAGTTCTCACACAGAAAACTGGCCGTATGCCCAGGGCTGTAGACAAATTCGATACTCATTCAAGCATGCCTGGTGTTTACAAGTACGTAGTATGCTCTACATGCTTGCACGCAAATTGGAATCATCTGCGACTGAAACTTCAATTTCTCTTTGAACAGACGTAAATGGAACTCGAGCCTTAAGCATCCTGATTCTCAGCCTTCTTTGCTACGTGAGTGATCCAATCAACAACCGCTTGTGTTGCTGTGATATTAGGGGCATGGCCTGCCGGGATTCTCGTCACATCAACCATTCGGCTGCCCTCTTGTTCGATCATGTCAATCATACGATTCTGGTTCCCCGCCGGGATGACCAAGTCTTCCTCACAGAGAAGGTATGAGACCGGAACATCCTTGTAGCCAGCATACGTCAATGGGTCCCCAAAACTGGCTGCGGAATGAGCTGTCATCATACCAGCCTATGCCTCGCCCTCTTCCTGTGGTAGACTAGGCAACAAAAGACGCAAAGTGTTGGCTGTAACTGGAATTGTCAACCAACCCACATCCTAGTATTTGAGAAGTCAGCACTTTTTTTTTGGGGGGGGGGGCCAAAGAATCGAGATGGACATGGCGGTGAAGCAAAGAGTGACTGACATCCATTTCCATGGGCAGGCGACCGTCCTCCGGACGCTCGCCCAAGTCCAGCACGTTTCCGGCTGAAGACCCAAGCGCTGGCACTAGAGAAGTCATGTAAGCGAGCCTCACTATGCCTCCCTGTTTGCCCAGCTTCTGCCTCGCGTCTTTTGCCACCTGGCTAGACCCTTGACGCACTCCGTAGTGGGCACACCCCCGTGCGAGTGCGAGATGATCACCCACGTCTTTGCCCTCATCCGCAAGGGCTGTGGCCTGGCTAGCAATGAAGGCCGCATCTTCATACATAGATGGCGGCACCCTCGCAGCAGGTAATTCTGTCTCGAGACGAACGCTCGGCATTTGCAGCGCCCGGATATCGTAGCCCCACGCGGCTACTTTTTCCACAAGGTTGTTGTAGGCATGGCTAGGCGTGAACGACCCGGGAACAATCAGTATAGACGGCTTGGACATTCTGTTGGCAAGGATATATCCTAGAAAGGCTAAGAGAAGGATATGAAGAGCGGGGTTCCGTTGTAAGCAGAAGCCGCAGCATTTAGCAAGGAGTCTGAACATGGCTGTCTCCCCAGTCACACGGTTACGTAAGCTCGATGCTTGGTATATGGCACTCACTTTGAGATGTCCCCGAGATTGTTAAAACACGCTTTTAATACAATGCAGATCTCGCCTGTCCAGTCTCATCGCTCGGCACTCCTTCCTCTGGAGACAGCAGGGGAGGCAACCCAGGACAGCCCGGACCTCGATCAACAACTCAGAAGCAGATCAGGTTCTGCCCGTGGACAGCCCGTTTCGTCGGTTCTGAGCTGCTGAGCCGAGTCGAGCCCGAGAGTCCCATGGTTGTTTCCAGACTGCTTTCAGTCGATGGACCCCATCATAGTAGTATACACATGAAGCCTTGTGTCTTCAGACAGGGTTTGCTTCACAGCTTGGGATGTTGGAGCGGTGTCGTGATATCCAGGTGATACACGGCCTCAAGCCTCATTGCATGGTATTCCCAATCTCTTGTCTGGTCTTATGTGCCACGTGGATACTCGAAATGAAATGAACCGGAAAGCCGTGTCGCCTCGTCCATTATGCAAGCGCCTCTTACAAAGCAATCGCGCCTCGTCGACTCTCGCGCATGTGCAGGAGGCCTTGAAGACCGCAGCAGACCAGGAAGCCCTGAATCCGATGACTGTTAGCCAAGGAGCGTCACAAGGAAGAGGAGGGAATCGACTGACGATGTAGACGAAGACGGCAACGAAGATAGTGGAAGCTACGGCTCCTCCGTCTTCGGGGTCATCAATGCCCCCGACGAACTCCTCGTGGCCGTTTTTGTACACAAGTCCAAGGATTGACAGAATTATGATCGCGAATATCGAGAGGACGAAACTGCATTCGGGTTAGATCATGTCGCGCCAGGCCTGCTCCCACGGGGCGCTGGAGCTATAACGAACCAGGACCAAGCTTGAAAGGCTCCAACGACAGGCTTCATGGCGGGCGAAGCTCCGGTCGAGTGTGAAGGGAGAAGGAATGCGGGGTGCTTGATATAAACAGACAACGTCGTGTCTCGAGGTCGTGAGGTCTGAGGTACTGGAAATGCGGCTTGGAGCTTGATGGATGTCATGGACTCGTCGTCAGCCATTCGGGAGTGAGGTAAGGGTAGCGTCGCCTGCCACCGCGAACTGACAGCAGGGATCGGCTTAGTCATTAGTCTGCTTGGCAAGCAGCTTAAATGTGGGGCGCCAGCTTCCAGGTGCCCGATTGCGTCTTCCAACTCATTCTATTACAGATTTAGCAGTTGTACAATTATTCACAGATACCCTGACTCTGCCAATTAGCGAATCTTTTCTTCGAGCGCGGAAGCTAGACCATCGTCTCACGCTCGCTCAGTCTAGAGGATCTTCCCACTGCTGCAACTCAGGGAACCAGCTGATCGTCCTGATACTTCCCCGCAAAGCCCGAACACAGGCTAGGTGCAGCGTGCAATTGCCTTGCCCAATATATATCCAACCCAATACACGCGTTCGTCCGCGCCGATCTATCGCCATGTTTGAGGTCAGCTCATTCTCTAAAAGGGAAGATTCTCGTGGGGCCTCAAATATTTGGGTCTGATACTCACGCCTAGGCACTTCAGCCAAACCCGGAGGACCATCTCCACCTGAGACTACATCGAGCGAGGTAGGGGATTCTCAGACTCTTTAGACCCCCTGAAAACATACAGTCGCCTCACCCTCACCCGAGGGCTCAAGTGTCAGCCGTGAGGCTGGCTATGGGCAGGGATTGTCATATGATACAGAGTATTTCATTTCAAGTTCTAGGTTGACAGCTGACCGTGATTATAACAGATCAATTGTTCTCACCTCTTCAGAGTCAGTGCTATTCTCCGCTCTTGGTCATCATGGCTCAATCCTGCTGCTCCAGAGCAACAGATACGCGGGCAACTCCATCCTCCAGTCCTTCCTTGGGCTTGCAAGAGATCTCTCCCTGCAACCCCTGACAGCTTGGAGACGGGCACGTACACTTCTGCGTCATGCAGGTCTGTCGCGTACCTTGCTTGATGCATAAAAGTGTCAATTCCCACAAGCCCATGCTCTCCTCCGGCGAGGCTATCCCACATCCTGCCATCGAGTGATTGGAGGCCTATTCACCCTGTCTTGCTGCTCGTCTGACTCCTGGTCCCAAGAGGGGTTCCTGCGTGCCTGTAGCTGCTTTCATTTCCGGCGTAAAACCCTCGCCCTGTTCGGGACTGCTGCGTGAGAATGCACAACAACTGTCAAGTGCTTACTCGTTGCGTCTTACCGTATCCAGACTTACCGAAATCCGGGCTGCCCAGCGCACTTTCGAAGGCGCGTACATGAGAACAGCCCTGTCGCAGTTCTCATTTGCGCTCATCATCCTGAAGATCTTCACCAGCGAGTTCTACGCCATCGGGGCACTGTTTGCCGCATATGGGGTGGCGGTCC
This sequence comes from Diaporthe citriasiana, assembly GCA_014872975.1. Classification (NCBI taxonomy): domain Eukaryota; kingdom Fungi; phylum Ascomycota; class Sordariomycetes; order Diaporthales; family Diaporthaceae; genus Diaporthe; species Diaporthe citriasiana. Next base: position 374,352 of record JADAZS010000001.1, on the reverse strand, counting down.
TGGTCGTGGCGATCTTCAGGCGGTACGAAGGCAACAAGCAATTTTTTGACCAAGAGGAATCCGACTCCGAGAGTGATGACGGCGACGTCGGGGAGCACCTGCTCAGCCAAGACGGCGGTAATGCTTCTCCCCGGGGCCGAAGGCGGGTCCAGATGATTAGGAAGAAATTCCGCACCAGTGGGAACAGCGGTAAGTGAATATCAATAACCCAAGTTCTGGTCGTTTCTTGCGCCCACAGCCGGCAGCTCGCGTGACTCCCCGCAGAATCGGATTCTTGTTTGGTAAGAACCGGGGACCTTCTACTGATGATCCGCCAGTTACACTTCTAACATTTCTGAGTTTGGGAGCCTACATCACCCTTTTAGTGCTGACACTGAGGCTATCCTCGTGATTGTCGGTCTGGGTACATGTTGACCGTTTTCTGGGACCTTGGCCCATGTTTTCTTGCGATTGGTCGCCACCAGCCATTCCAGCGAGATACACCTTGTCAAGCAGATCATGTGAATCGCCACACACATGCAATTCGAACGCCCACCGCCCGCGAGGACCACTCAGGGTGCGTACAGGGGCCCAGGAGGCAACCATCAGCTCGTCCAAATGGGTGTGTTGTGCTGTCCGTCTACTGCGGGGCTCACGCAGCTGAAACGCAGGCATCCAGAAACGGGTATCAGGAACGGCTCGATGACAGCCTCACACGCTGCTCCAGTCTGGCAACAGAAGGAGGTCGGAATAGCACAATGCACGTCGTGGTTGGATAAATAGGTCACCGTCTGTCTCGCTGGGCGGTCTGCGGTCGTCATTTATGTTGTGCAAGCACCATGCGGCAGCCCTGTGCAACATGGCACGGCAGGAAGCCCTTTTTGGGGTCATGGCTTCAGATTCTCCATCAACTTGCCAATTCCAAAAGCTCATATTCTGGGCGGTCAATTAGCGAGCGGTCTGACCGTAGAGCATTTTCAATATAAGGCAGGGCCAATAAGACCGTTGGGAGGGGGGAACCCCGGAGGTCCCGGTGGACAGGACCATCGTCCTCAGAACAAACTACAATTCACAATAGGATGCGAACAGATCACCCAACTAACTAATATTTACTACACTGTCCCGCCGAGCAATGTCGATACCACCCCCGTCCCGCGATTCTGAAACCAAAATGCCCGTGTCCCTCTCCAGGCCCCAGTCCCCAGTCCCTGAGCCCACTTTCCCACCATCCCCGTCCTCCCCACACAATAAAGTTTGGACCCGTCCCGCCTGGCGCCGATCCCCGCAGGCCTAGTCCTTGCCCTGTTCCCATGTTGCCCTGTGCATCCCGCCGAGATTTACCCTTTTCTAGACGTCCTTCTTTAATAGAGAAAAGAAAAAAAAATTGTTGGTGGTCGCTGTTGGCCCAATGCCTTTCTTTGTTTGCTGTTCTTCTAGTTGTTGCGTCTCTAGATGTTGGCCAATTCACCACTTCATTCCCGCTGCCCCCTCGCTGATACTTTATGTTTTGTCAGTTCTCCAAACAACTTCCGTCCTGGTATGAACATGCCGATGCTGTCAACTCGGATCTTCCTGGATGACCACCCCGACGATATCTAAGAGGTAACATGGAAGTATTTTCTCTTTCGTCCTTTTCTTTCCGCCGGGGTCGACGACATAACCCGGCCAGCAATGCCTCTAAGACCTCTCGGACCTGCCTTGCCAACTGGTGAGGCCAGCGCAGTAGATGCGTTCGATCCCCTCCCGATGTCCGCTGGTTCTAGTCCTTCTCTGGCAGGGCTTGGTCTGGAGTCCACCTCACTGCGCACAAAGGCTCGGCCGTGGAATCGACTCCTGGCGATGCTAGCTTCGACGGGATCCGCGCCGTATTTGCGTTAGACCACTTTGCAGCGAGCAATTCCGAGTATCTATCGTCCTTGGCCTAACTGCGCGTCTCGCCCTGCTCCGGTTTGCCATGCACATTCCAGTTCCAGTCTTGGTGAGGAGCATTACCAGAGGGCGGCTGTGGCCCTGCACCCTCGCTCTCCCCATACCAGCCCCCGAAGCCCTCTCCCGGTCTCGGCATCGTGGGCTGGGGGTACGTTTGCTGCCACGGACCGTAGCTGGTCACCTGGGACGAGGTCTCAGGGGGTGACATCGAGGCGGCTTGTCCCACTTGCGGCGATCCCATGTTCGGTACGGTAGGATACAGCTCTGTCGGAGACATTGGGTTGGGCGTTTTTCGGCCGTAAGCGTCAGCTGTCATCTGCGACATGGCCGCGAATGGCTGGTTGGGGGCAGGGTATGAATTCCACTGCATCTGGTCCCTTCCCGAAGCATCCCCAGGGACTGGAGGAGCTGGCCAGGCTCCAGGAGGAGGAGTAGCACGTTGGTAAGGCGAGAAGTTTGGGACTACTGGTGGGGTGTGGCTGTATGGCTGCCATGTGCTCGTTATCCCCGGGTTGCCGTAATCGGGGTATGCGCGGTTAATGGGCCCTCCAGGGGTCACTGCAAGCATGTTATTACAATGTGTCCTCCACCAAAGCGGGCTTCCCCAAGCTTGAACACCGGGACGCAGAGCGAGATACCTACTTTTGAGATCTGGTGGGTCTGCCAGACCCATGTTCTGCATTGGAGGCATAGCCATGGCTACATGGTGATGCATGCTTGGAGAAGAACCGGCAGAGGCAAGCCTGTGGCCTGCAGTTGGGCGTGGTATTGGCTTGTTCCTGGCATCCATGGAGCTCTGCTGGTCCACAGCCGTGATGACGCATTCTTTGTGAAGTCGCTGGCACTGCTCGCATTTCGGACCGCGCGTCTGCACACACCTGATCTTACGCTTTCGACAATTTGCTACAGGCACCTGTTAGTATTGACAACATGACGTGCGACGCTGTCTGTCGCCGTTTTTTCTCCCTCCCTCTTTCCTCTTTCTTCATTTTTCTGTTTCCTTTCGGGGGAGGGAGGGGGTGGTGTTTCACTTACTACATGCAGTTCCTGCTCTATGGTAGTTCAGCTTTCCTCTCTTCTTGTCGGCACCGATGCCCATGTTCGCTGGATCGGACCCTTGTGCTTGGTCTGCTGTTACCAGTCCCGGGTCTGGTGATTCACGCTTGTCGAAGTGCAAAGTGGCCGGGTCGGCGTCGCTTTTCACTGGGTCACTTGGTGATCTCATGCCCATTCCAGCGGGCTGCGAAGGAATGGGATAGCCTGTATCATACGGCGGTGGTGGCGTGGTCGGCGAGGGGTACTGATACGACATTTTATTGCTCCTATTGAACGCGTTTGTGCGTGTCACGGGATTGATGGGCCTTCGAGAACTCCGCTTGTCAGAATCAAGATGGTGGAGCAGCCACAAGCCATCAACAGCTTGGGCGTTTTGGCTTTGCGGGTGCTCGGCTCCTGAGATCTCGGGGTCTTGTTTTATGGACACGAGGATGTGAACCCCCGAGGTGGGCGCGTTCAAGAACCAGACCCTGGCTTTGGTCCCCGAAGGATCCTTTCTTGTTGTGCTGGCTTTGATGGCGTATTGTCGCGGTGGAGGGCCCTTACGGAAGTCGTTGAGCGTTTCTTTGGGATGTTACGTGAGCACAAGCTCTCTATTGTCGCGCCCGGATTCGAGAACAAAGGTGGCTCCTCAGGATATGAGGAATTGGATCAAGGACTCGCTGTCAGGTAGCCTTTCTGCAAATGGAATGGCCAAAGGCGAGGAAACAAAGAGAAGTACCGATTTCCAGCGAGCCAATTGAGATTGCCGAAACGAGATGGGGGGAGGAGACCGGGGGCCCAGGCGATCTGACTCGTCTTTAAAGGGAGGTTTACCTCTGCCAGCCGCAAACTCTTGCAGCAATTATGGAGAGCAAACTGGGGTAGGGCGTGGAGCTTATTCGCCGTTGTGATCTGCACAGAGGACTGCCGTAACTGCTCGACAACAGCAGCAATTCCAGCAACAAGGGCGCGAAGCTCATGTGGGGTGGACGAGGGACTGCTGCAGTCGGTCTGTGAGAAATGTGGATGATGTTGCAATGGGCTCCCACCCAATCCTCGAGGTATCTAGACCCGCAGGCAACAACCGCAGACTCTCAGCTCAGCTCCGAATAGCCCCTCGACAGGCCACCAGCGTTGCAGGAACCGGGTCAGTTGACAGTAGCAGGCAGGGCAGGTCGGCAACAAGACGAGTCTTGCTTCTGGATTGAGGGCGATTCAGGGAGTTCAGGTCCAGAACCTCAGCGTGCGTGCCGGCCTGGAACTCTCGTTCATCAAAGGATGCGGCCCGCAGGCAGTCTCTTGGCTTGAAGCCTTGAATCGCGAATCCAATCCAACACGGTGTGGCCGCCTTCCGAGGATACCCTGGTATCAAGGGGCTTATTACTGTGTACGCTGATTGTTCGTGGGCTGCTGCTGCTGCTCCTGCTGGATAATTGTGGCACATGCACGAAATCAAGATTGGGGCCTTGGGGGCGATCAGGAATAGGACAGAGACGTAGGTGCCCGTGACCGCAAGTAGACCCGGGCTAAGGAGGTATGTTGAACAGCGAGCGTACCTTTTCCTTCGTCTCGATAGAATTTCTGGCGCACTGCTGACCTGAGACAGACCACTTCCTTTTTGACCACAATGGTTTGGCAGCAATGACGGCCAGCCCAGCCCAGCCCAGCCCAACTCTAAGATGCGCTGTCCCTTGATACTCGGGTGATTCGGTGGCGAGCCCGAATGCCTGATGAGATGTACAGCAGTGCGAGGGTGGGTTTCCCCTGTTTCTCGATGGCCTTGCTTTTTCTCGTGCTTCTGCCCTGCTAGCGCATGAGAGAAAGAGACACTCACAGGCCGATCATCAACTGATGGCAGCAATATGGTCTCTTCGGGGTCGGCAGCACCACGGTGAGACTTGTCAGATGACTAAGGCAGAGACCCCATTCCTCAAAGAGGGTATGTATGCAGAAGAAAGAAGGAAAAAAAAAAAAAAAAGAAGACGCGGAGGCAAGGGGTAGGGGTCCCGACTGAGCGAAGCAAGGGCAGGTCCGGAGCTGGCTCCTGCACCACCACATTGCATGGAGCTCAAGTCCGGGGGGGGGGGCAGCAAATCGAGTTGGCAACGCCGAGAAATTGAGTAAGACAGCTTATTTCCCCCCGTATTGACAAATTGAGTCCAGTTAGCGAACAAAGCAAACGTGATGTGCAAAGAAAAAGGGCTGGATTTCCCTGCGGAATCGAGCGCTGAAACATGGCCGCATCCGGATAAACACAACCTGGTCTGGCCTTGGCCTTTGATGCTAAGCAGATGTTGAATATCATGATGCAGACGCGACACCAAGGAGGACAGGTGGCTCCAAGTACACCTCACGATTCTCTTTACACTGTGACACCAGGTGCAAGTGCGTACAGGCCCGACGCGGAGCCAGAATCAGAGCCCAAGGCAGCGAGCGTCAGGGCCAGTGTTCCAGTGTCAAGAGCCAGGGGCCAGGCTGCCTGTCCATTTCCATGTCCATGTCCACTTTATCTGCCTGTACTTACATCGCATATTTACAAAGTTGGCAGGTCGCCAGGCGCAAAAGGTGGGTCCTGGAGGTGTTCTCTGGTTCCTCTTGCAGGCTGAAGTGGCCAGCATCATGGGGGAGCAGCAGAGGTTAGATGACCCTCAGCGGATTTAAGGGGGTGAGGGTGTTCGGCTATAACGAAATATGGACGTTGACGGTGACGCATTCCGTCATATTGGCATTACCGGCCTCCCAAGTCACCCCATCCCGACATGGGCGACCTACCATCCTGCGGCACTTTCGGTCCAGCATCCATTTGGCGTCGTGTGTGGACAGTTTTGTTCTCCGAATTGCATCTGCTGCCCGGTGATACTTGGGGCCTGCAAGGGTCCTCGTGACGGCAGCCAAGGCCAGGGATGTGCCCAGGTGGACCAGGTGGAGGGAGGCCAGGACTCGACAGGAAAGGACGTGTGGCCCATGCATTGACAGGACAGGACGAACTGACAAGAACGGCTTTTGTGACCTGTCACGCCGCCCCGTTGCAGCCACTTGCCCTCTCTGCGTGTCTATCTCACTTGGGTGCGTTGCTGCAGGACACCTCTGCATAGCTGTCAAAGGCGTGTGCTGGGGTGCGCGTCCATTCAACGGTGCAGCTCGGAAAGCCTGCCGCCCCTTGACCGGTCTTGTGTGTTCCACTCCTGTTGGCTGGGGTGTGGACATTGGGAGCTGACAATGCTGCCCTATTCTTCCTTATGTCTCAACTCGACTACAATCTAGTCCAGAAACCTCTTCGCCCTTCGCCGTCTTGGTTCCGAGCATCTTCCGCTCTTGCCGTATTGCTTGTTTCAATTTTTTCCTTCTTCTTCCTTTCCACTTGATACTCTGCTCAACGAAGCGCGTTGCTACTCTTGTACGCCTTGATTTCCCGGGGATTTGCGAATATAATATCGCCTATTGAACAGTTTTGGGCAGGTACAATTACGCATGTGGGACATCTGTATGATTTGTGGGCCGTTCATGCAGGCAAAGGTCGTCATCTACTGTGTATGTACTGCACTCTGATCCAGTTCCACACCTCCACTGCATCCACCAGCCAGCCAAATATCAACCCGGCGAGTGGGGGTTCCAGGGTCCAGATCCAATGCTCACGGTGTCAGAAGAATAGCTGACACATCGTCGCCGTGGAGGGACTGCTGAACTGCATTGCTTCTCACACTTGCTGACCAAGACAAGCCCCAAGGCAAGGCCCTGGTTGGTCACTTTGTATGGTGCATGTAATGGATATTCCAACGTTTCTTTGACCAATGTAACTTGGGAGGCGCCGTGTTACTCTGGTCCAGTCAGCAGCTTCCAACGTCCACGAAGGAGACTTTGCGTCGAGAAAGTTGCGAAAGTGAAGAGACATGCGAAGTTAATACGAATGACTTGGAAAGACAAGATGTTGTACGCCGTGGTTTCTTTTGTCTCAGCCCTGTGATGCACAAGATGTGGCCCGCATCCCGACGCCAGAAAGCGCCGCTGTAAGCACTGCAATACAGAACAGATAATCTTGCTTGTGTCAGGAATAATGCTTGTGCGGTTTACTGTCTTGCATAAGCCTGCCGGTGATACATATAGATCAGCACCTGAGACTATCAGTCAACACCAACACCAGACACCGGGAGTCCGAGTTTGGCGTGCCCATGGGCTATGCTCAGCGTTCAAGGGCCAATGCAGAGCTCTGCGGCTTTCCTGATCGCCATGTTCCAGTCCAAGCGCTTCTTCTACGTGAAACTTGCCGGTTGATGTTATGCATACTAAGGGGACTTGCCGAAGAGAACAAGCTTTTTCTAGGCGCGCTGTTGGGAATTAGCCAGAATCTGAGTTTCGAGAGAATTTCATACTCTGACGCGGCTTATGGGACTGTATGATGAGCAGGGCCAGGTTTTAACCGGGACAAAGATGAGCCACAGCCAGTATAGAACGCTTACGCTGACCCACCAAAGGCGAGGTCGGGAGATCAAGCAACCACTAGCAAAGGTGCCGGATTTTTGCCATGGCAGTATAGGTATCCATGGCTCACTCTATGTGTCAGTAAAAGGCATTGTGTTGTTGCTGTGTGCAATCTAAGGACCGGTCCTTCAGCCTGGACAGGTTCCGATTCAGCCAGATTGGGCGATAGCCAGTACCGTCAGCTTTTCCGGCTGGGTAAGCCCTCACAGGTACCACGGCCCCCACCACCCACAATACCACCACCACTACCATCATCAGGTCGCGCAATTGGTACTGTTTGTCCGGGGTAAGAACCTTCTTATTCCTTCACGCTGTAATATCAGTAGTTCGCGGGACGTGACGTGGAGGGTGTTTCACCCGAGCGTTTGTGGGTGGGCCGATGCCACACCTCACCTGACGACCATCTTGCTCGGGCACAATACTGCGATCATTCGGCCCGCCACGGGCCAACGATAAAATGTCATTTCTGTTGGTATTCTGATGGGCCCTGAGTTCGAAGCCACTGTTCAAGGAAATATTGCCGAGGCACCTTGCCCCTCCTCGAGCAGGACAGCCGCGGCCAGCTCGGCTTGGGGGGGGGGGGACTTCATGCCCGCTGAAGACTCCGGGTCTTCTTGAGAACCTGCGCCACGTTTGGCTATTCGGATCTGGTCTGTGAAAGGAGTACGCCTCGCCATGCGTTCGAGAACAAAAGAAAAGTAGAACAAAAAACAAAGGAGAATATAACATATTTGATCTAGGCCGACCCAGCCGTCGCTAAAGCAGGGCGGCTTATACCATAGTCCATATCTTCGCCATATTCCTCAGCTCTTCCTGGGGCCCTATGATGCTGAGATACCACGGTCCTGGCCGACCCTTGACGTATGAACGTTTCCTGCAGGAAGGACACGAATCTGCTTATGTCTTCGCGTGTGCTCATGGCACCGAGGCTAGCCCGTACAACTCTGGCAAGACAATCTGGCGTCAGCTGGGACGTGTCGAGGACGGGGGCAAGAATTCAGACACGCACCCTGTGGGTAGCTGATGGATTAAGCTGATACCGTCCGGCCCACACACGTGATGGGCCGAGAACGCCCGCTGGAGCTCCCAGGGCTCATAGTCGAGTGCGGTGTAGAGTCCTCCCGGGCAGCATATCCCTAGAGAAGAGGATCAGCCGCTGCGGTGAGCTGTGAAGTCTAGTTTCCTGAAGAAGGCCCGATGGAACTTACCCCCTGACCTCACATACACACCATTATCGTTTGCTATCTTCTCCACGTCAGAATACGGGACATAAACGCCGTTGGCGTCCATCATGTTAAAGGCTATGGTCGCGCCCTGCCTCTGCGGGTCGCCGTAGCCTTGGCCGTCGTCGTCCGTGTAGATATGACAGGCCGGGCGGCCGTTTGTGTGACGAAGGCGCCTCAGTTCGTTGTATAATATCTTCGAGAGGGATGTCGTGTAGCGGGATATGTTCCCCATCGAGCCGTATATCCGGGAGTGGACGTCGATAGCCTGGCCCAAGGCTAGAATGCTGTGAAAGGGGAGTGTCCCGTCCTCGAGGCTGTCGTGTATCTCGTACGAAGGGGTTTTGTTGGCGACGGTGCCATCGTGGGACTCGACGGCCGTGGAGTCGAGGCCTTTGGTCTTGTGCCATGACCCACCCAGCACGGAGACCATAGTGACTGTGCCACCTCCAAAGTATTTGCGCAGTGTCAATATGTGGCCTGAGTCCTTCCTGACTATCAGAGCGCCAAGATCAGGAAAGCCGAAGATCTTGTACAGGGAGACGCAGGTGAAGTCGGGTGCAGTCTCGACATTCCTGAAGACGTCATCCAGTGGGCTGGTCATGGCGAGGGCGGCACCGTCGAGGAGACTATAGGTATTGGTTAAATCCGGGGACGACCTGACAGCGCCAGGCCAGGAGAGCGGCAGCCTCCGGCCGGTCATGTTGGACTGGCCCGGGTATGCCAGAAGGCCGAGGCCGCCGCGCCGAGACAGGTGGCGGAGGCGGGTGTTTCTGATGCTGCCCGAGGGCACTGAGCCAGGCCGGCGCAGCCAGTCCTCGACCTCGCCGTCGCTCTCGAAGCAGTGGGAGTTGCCGTACGCCAGCTCGCGCACGCCGACGAGGCTGGTGTGCGAGTCCTTGTGGTAGCCATACCAGAAGCTCCCATCGCGCGTCCGCTCCGCGAGGTCCCTGAAGCAGTCCGCCACGAGCTTGATGCCCGCCGTGGCGTTGGATGTGAAGACAAGATCGAAGTGTCTCGGGTCGGCCCCGAAGAAGTTTAATACCTTTTGTCTCACACTGTCGACCACGTGCCCGGAGAGCTCGGCGGGAGCGTTAGCGCTGTGAGGGTTGCCATACAGGTTGGAGAGCATGTGGTTCGCAAAGGATTCTATGAGTGTTCTAGCGTAGATGGTGGTGCCACTATGATCGAGGTAGATTCCTATGGCTTTTTAAGATGGCGTCTCCTCGTGGGGGGGGGGGGGCGTCATTGATTCAGCTTACCCTTTTTCATGTGCGGATATTCAGTCTCCCTGATTCTTTTTACAGGTGATGGGTAGAAGCTCTCCTCGGCGATGCTCGAGAGGCTTCTCTCTGCTCTCGGCGCTAATGTGCGAGTATTAGTCTCGTGGTAAGACGGCGGTTGGCCGGATTGGCCGGGTTCAAAGGGCGAGATGCTTACATGGCGTGCCGGTGAAGAGTCGGCGAGGAGGCGCAATCCCGGGACAAGAGAACACTACGGGATAGTCCTTGGTCTGGCGCCATTGCCGGGTGAAGGCTTTTAGAGAAGTCATATCCAAAACCGTAGCTTGCCTGCGATGGCGCTATGGGGGTTCGTACGAGCAGGACAGGAGATGGCGAGATCCCGGGGACTACTTATTGCTTGCCACCACCTCCTCGACTGAACCGGGAGCGCCTCTGGGCGGTCCATCTCATCCGAAGACGAGGTTCAACCAACTATATCCCACACCCCCCACACCTCATGCACTGTCTTTGCACCTCCTCGACTTCCCCTTGCGGCAGCCCCCATAGTTGTTGGCCGTACGGTGTGTGTACTGTCATTTGAGCAGCCAGGAGCGGGCCCGAACCGAGAACGGGCAAGCCAAGACCTGGGAGGGCGAGCCCCCGATAGGTGTTGGCGAGTCCTGGGGACTACTGGGAAGATGAACCCCCAAGGCTGTGGTCAGGGGAGCCACCTCGTGATAAGGTGACGCGGATTACAACCCTATTTGTCGAGCGGGCTGGTAGGTCGAGGACTAGCTTCAGCTGAAGGATTATGCGAGTATAGTTCGCCGGCCGCCCGGGGAACCGCCTCCTATGACTTTGACATCACGTCAATCACTGTTTGCGCGCGGCCGATGGGGACAGTGTTAGCCGAACCTGCAGCTTCTCGTGGGCACCATTATTCAGCCCTTGAGACACTCGGCCTGGGGGACGATACTGCGCTACCTTGGCGGTCTGGTGACTTGGGTTGGTGGGCTTGCAGGAAGGGCCGGTGGCTAAGTGTGGTGGTGGCTTGCGAAGCAAAAAGCAAACCCGTTGTCATCAGCCCAGGACGATTGCCGCACGATCCGCCCAGATTCCCATGGTTATACATATGTGAGTGAATCTTAGCGAACTTCGGGGCCTGGTTCTGCATCATGTAGCTGCGGAAACATCTACCGAGCATCATGTCGATGCTTGACATCAGCGAGTGCCCCTTGCCCTCGCGTGGGTCCGACGGGGCCCTGCCGCCCGCGTGCCCACCTGCGAGCACTCCAGATCAGCCTGCTCGCTGACGACTTCGTGAAGGCAGATCCCGCCCGGCGTGCGGCCACAGCATTTTGTGTCGCCCGATCTTCGTACCTTGCGGGCAGGAAAGGCTGAAGCGCGGGAGACTAAAACCATGTTCCAATTTTGGAAACACGATGCCACCAAAGTCCCGTCGAGTGTTTTGCCAGAGGCACATGGCGTCCGAACTGGCAGCTCGGGAGGAAGCGTGGGCGCGGGTCGGTCGTATACGGTGAGATGGCCAACGCGGTGCGATGCTTCGTGGTCGTGACTGCAAGGTCCCGGGGATCGGTGGGCTTCAGAGGGAGGCGAGTGGTAGTGACGGCCCTGCAGATCCGTGGTGCATTATCGTGGCTGCCGTGGCACATCGCAAAAAGTACCGATTTGGTCCGGTCACGCTGCTGATGCCCGTGGGGAGGCAAGCAAGAATGTGGCATGCCCCACCACACGAGGCTGCATTCCTGGTGGCCCAGAGATGGAAAAGCATGTATCCGGGGCGAACCTGTGCCGGGGCTGGCTGGTCTGGGAGGGCCTGGCTGGTTTGACCTGGGGTCTTCCCAACAGGCAAATGCCAAGCTGACGGCCAGGTTCATCAGCGACTCGATGCGGAGCTGCGCGAGGAGAAGGGTGTGATGCCGATGCAGGTTGGCTTGGCCCCGCTTTCCGCTTCCACCGTCCTTGCAGCAGCTCTTACCAAACAGACATTCCACGTCTTCCCTTTGCAGCGTCGAGTCGGCCCGTGGGTGTATGTAGGTGAGGGGCCAATCGCAAAGAGCCTCGGCCTGCACGGCGAGCAACGCACAAGGTGAAGGGGGCTCCACAGCTGCCGTGCCAGTTGTGCCAGGCCAGGCCAGGCCAGGCCAGAGCGTGGCGGGGCCTGAGGGACAGGGCGGGCGGTACCTACCTAGGTAGAGTGGCACAGGCAGGGCAGGGCAGGGCAGGGCAGGGCATGCGGGTTCCGCAGCCAGGTTCAGGCTACTTAAAATGCTCGCCGGAGGATTCGGTGACGATCAGATCAACAATCAATCTCGGGCGGGAACGGAGATGGCGGTCTTTCATAGCGGCCGCCCTCACATGGCCCGACGCGAATCATGCTGCAAGAACTTGCAGGTGGTTTTGTTTTTTTCCTGCTCGAACCTTGTTTCATGCGGCGCGGGCTCGATCCTCGGGTGCAACCGCCCAGCCGGGCCCTGCATCGCATCGTGACAGCTGTGATTGGTCCCGTCGGGCCTGGACCCGTCCCAGTGCCCCGGGTCGGCCAAGATCCTCACTCCGGCTCCCTGGATCCCTTGTCTAGTTTATAGTGCACCCTCCAGCACTTTCTCTCAGCGCATCTTGTTGACAACGTGATGTTTCGGCGCCCATCAGCGCCCATCAGCGCCCAGCCCTTTCAGCGCACACTCTGTCTTGGATTCTTCACTTTCGAATGGCCCTGCCAAGCCGCAGAGCTCACTTGCAAGGGCCTCGAGATATATCTAAGACGCGGTCAGACCCCTGCTCGGAGCAGCGAAGACAATGTGCGGGGGAGGCTCAAGACCTCACAACCTTCAATCTCGTTTCAAATCGTGTCGTTGCACAATGGCACCAGCAACCACTGTGTCGCTTGTCAAAGTCCAGGACTATGATTTGAAACAGCATATGCGAAAAATCCTTTTTTTTTGTGTGTGTGCGAGGCATCAGCCTGCATAACACTCTGCTAGGGAATTTTTTTTTTTTTTTTTTACTCGCTGACTGCATACGTCTCAGCCTCGCCGGCAAACGAAGAACTAATGCCGGTGACCTGCTCAGCTGAGGCCGTCCAACCATATACGAACCTACTATGGAGGTCCGCATAGTTTGGATTTTTGTTAGTGGTAGAGCCTGAAGTCAGGCTCCCAAAATGGGGAAGCGCGCTCCCTGGGATCTACAGACAGCAATCTCATCCCGAGCCGGGCCCCCAAACTCACGACCCTGACACATACATACTACCGACAACATGGTCACAGCCTGCAATAGAAACGCTCGCAGAATTCTAGAAGGTGAGTTTGAGGTAGGTAGGTGTTGGCTAAATCAATTTCAAGATGATTAATCAGAAGAAAAAAAGCATCTCTCATTTATTTTTCTTTGAGCCTCAAGTAGTACAAAGGGACCTTATGTTCTAAAACCAGATTACGATAACCTACGCGGCGCAACCTCATGGGAACACGAAGGTCCTGAGCCTATCTGCTCCATTGACATTTGAGATGAGCTTGGGAGATCATCTTCCACCCGCCGCGCGATAACACGAGCCCAGCGCGGCCTGGGAATCCATGGCACCTTGGATATGACAACTTCCTCATCCCATCTAGAAAACGGAGACCCCCATTCCACAACTCCTGAAGGGGCTGGGCTGGCCCCTTCGCACTGACCAGCAGTTCGGTTCACACACCCGGGGAATAAGACGTCCTGCCTTGAAACGTCATGGTCCAATTTAGCCCCGTTTGACGTGGGGGGCGGATGACGGGGACTAGTCACCGAAGATGGCAGGTCCGGCGGGTGGTTCGTTGAGTTTTGCTGTCCAATCCCACCCATCACCCGAGACTCTTACGGTCGGTGGCCGGTCGTCGACCAGAAGCATGGATCCCGAGTTGAGAGCCAGGGATGCGTGTATGTTGCGGAGACCATGTCTACTTTGTGCCCGTCTGTGTACGCGTAGGGAAGATTGGAACGGCACGCACGATGGGTGTGCGGTTTTTGAAGGTAAAGAGCCGCTCAGGAAGGAGAATTCAGTCACACGGTGTCTTTTCGGAATCTTTTAAGGATTTTTGAAATTTGTGCGAGAATCTCGCTTCTCAAAATTTTGGTGTATTATCTGGGATATGGGCTCGTGGTTCGGCCCCTCAATGGCCTCATTATCACATGCCCGGTATCCCGTTCTAATGTGCTCGAAGAAAATTGCGGCAGATGAGGTATCTTCCCAACCAGTTTTGCGGAAACCAAGCACCCATTACCCTCCTGTGTCAGAAGCACCCATGGTGACCCTCCCAACACAAAACGCCGGAAATCCATGCAAGAAATCACAAGCAACTCAGTGTTTTAAATAAGGAATGCGAGAGCCGCAGCTCCGGCGGCGAGCATCATCGTCGGCGCGTTGGCGTTTCCGGCAGCCTGCACGAAGGACGTGGTCGCTGATGGACTTGATCCCGTTGCGGTCGCGTTGCTGCCGATCGGTGAGCCGGTGGTGGGAGTGGCGCCTCCGGTGGGCTGGCCGGTCGGGGCAGATGTGCCGGTGCTGGACGTGGTCGAGGATGGACTGCCGCTTCCACTGCATGTGTTTCCAGCCTCGACACGCTCGAAGTTGGCGCAAGTGATGCGGGTCTTGTTCCCGAAGTGAACCACGATACTGCGGTTACCGAAGAAGGCACCGATGCCCTCCTTGAGGGAAGCGAAGTTGTCGGTGTAGGTAGCGTCAATGTCGCCGGTGATGTTTCCGTGCTTTCCAGACAGATCGCCAACCTGGCAGGTCTGAGGAGCATTGGAGTCGCATGGGGTTGCCTCTCCACGCTCATAAGGGTCAAGGTGAGCCAGTGTTGAAGTGCAGTTTCCATCCTCCGGAACTGGTTGGTCGTGAAGGTGGTAGACTGTCACTTGTCAGCGGAGATCGAGTACCGAGACAGCGGGCTAGACTTACTGAAAGGACCGCCCTCGCTGGGGAGGCCAGACAACTTGACCTTGAAGATCACACCGGTACCATCTGGGCTGGACAGGGCGTACACATCGCCCTTGACGTTGCCTCCATTGGGATAGGCGCTCTTGGTGAAGGCAGTGTCAGGCATAGTTGCCTTGTACACAGCTCCGACAGGGTTGTCGCTGACAACTGCAGCATCTCCGAGTTTCTAGGGGGAGGTTAGCAGGTTAATTGCTTGAGAAGAAAAGAGGTTCGACTAACGCCAGTGTTTTGGGCTGAGATGCTGGCAGCAGCCAGGACGGCGGTGACAATTGGCATGCGCATGCTGACGATTGTGGGGGCTTTTGATAGTTGTTGATGATAGTTGGGCAGTAAGATGGCACGAGTAAGAGCCAGAGGATTTTGAGGCTGTCCGGTTGACGAGTCGGCGTTCTGAGTTACGCGAGTCGCACAGGTAAGCGGGTATGCCACAAGGCGTATGACAGTGGAACTACTAAGCAGGCGAGGTGAAGCTTGTGACTGTCGGACAAACGGTTCGCGATCCTAGGTGACTTGGAGGTGTGTTTGGGTTTGGTCAGTCACAGTTGAAATAGGAAACTGGAATCACACAGGCCACTAGGAGGGATGACGAGAGGGAGGGTGAAGGAGATGAAGGACGAGCAGAGGCCGGACTATTATTATATGAAAGTCAATCAAAATTGATGAGCAGCAGGAGGCTGTTTCGTTGGTTGGTACGCAGGTACTGTACTGTGCTGTACTCGAAGGGCAGGCAGGGGCCCCTGCTCAAGAAGAGACATGGATGCTGCAGGTACCAAGCCACTCGGCAGTCCGCTGGCTGGGCCTGGTGGAAGAGACGGAGGAGAAGGAGGAGGAGTAGGAGGGACAGGAGGGCAGGACGTGCGCTTGGCCGCTTCTTCCTACAGTAGTGCCCATTCCTAGCTTCGATTGATCACATCTCGTCCTCTCAGATCACTCATCACTAGCACCTGGCGCCTATTCATCCGAGATGAAAGCTCCTCACAACGGTGCGGCGTGCCTCACTACACATCTAGGCACAGAAAGCACGCAAGGCTGTTGCAACAGTCACTCTCGGCCAGGGCTTGGAAATGAAGCTGTGATACATGTTGATTGGGGGCCCAGAGACATGCCGCGCCTGCATGCAAATAATGCAACGGAAGTCCGAGACCAAATCAAATGTCAAAAATTGACCAAACACAGAACCAACAAACCTACCAACCGTCGACCTGTCGTCCTGGGCGGCCTGGTCGCTTTGTTTCCAAACCCTATTGTAGCCCATGACATCTCAGCTGCAGATCTGTTTTCCTCCAGAGGGAACATACGCTGGCGAGTGGAATGGATCAAGGGTTGCCCTTCGAAACAACCATCCTAGCGCCTGTTGGGACCAACAGACAGGGGCTGTCATTGGAGCGAAGCTAGCCTTGGGAGAGCTTGGCCCCTGCCACAGCAGGTACCTCATACCCAAGCTACCTACCTTTTGGGGGGGGGGGGCTGCTTGTGAACACCGTCCTCCTGCTGTGCTCTGTTGCTGACCACCTCACCGGCCCAACTGCCCAGCCTCCTTCAAATCTATTTGTGGCCAACTGACCGCAATCAAACACAGCCTGCCAAAAGTCCTTTTGATTCCAACTACCAGCTTTTTGATTGTCACCTGTTTGAGAGACCAATCAACAATCCGTGGCCGACAGGTGTTTCCCCTTGAACAACCAGTTGGCCTTCAGACGCTTTGTGCTTTGTGTTACGACCTCTGTACGGCAGGCAGCTAGAAAAAACTCAAACCGAATATCTCCTGTACACAGCAGCGCGGAACTAATTGCATTTCCATGACGTGCGCTGCCAGCCCCCATTGCAACCCAGTCGATCCTTTCCCACGCCACACCGCCAAGCTTGGCCTGCCCGTTTTATCCGGGCAGTGGGAAAGAGGCACATGGAACCGCGGATCGCATATGGGAACTCGGTCTGCCGGAGAATTGAGGCCGTCATGGCATGGGCTACGATCTACAATGAATCATCAAGTCACTGCAACTTGCTGTTGGGGGGTTGCAGCCGCTGATCAAAGCCTCCCACCCTGCCAGGCTCATTTTTGGTTGACCTCCCGTGACCATGTGGTGCCGCCTTTGTTGGCTGCGTTAGCCCGCAGGGCAACCGAGCAGCAGAACATCCATCGCGATCGTTTGCAAGGGGCCACAGCTCGTCGTCCAGTCGCTAATATCCACGATGTTGCTACCCACCTCAAGCTCTCCGCAGAGCCCCGCAGGCTTGGGAGCGGCAATTCTCTTGCCGTGAGGCTGGTAACATGCGGTGGACCCAGCGATCACCACGAGAACTGGACCTCCACCTGTCACATGGCCCTGAGAAGCCTGGAAGCTTGGCGGAGACAACCTTGACATGCCCGAGGCTCCACCTCCAACAGAATGACCCCTGACAATAATCTCAGGCGCTTGCCATCTCACTGGCTTGTCGCCCGCCGGCCCACTGGGTTGATTGTGGGCCCGTTTCAAGCTAACACTCCCAGCCTAAAAGCTTGGTACCCACGAGCCCGGGATGCTACCGTTCCAGTCAAGGGAGCTCTTCTCACCACCATCCCGCCGTCGTCTTTCTGCTTTCGGAAAGCTGAATACGCCTTCAGAGGCAATGCTTTCCAACCACGACCTAATTCGGTTGCTGCGCCGCGAGGTCGTGAGTAGGCCTGGGCTGCCAAAATGGCCACATCGGCCCTCGACGGCCGAAGGATTGTGACCTATAATTTCAGCACTTTCTATTTAAGATCTCACCATCCAACCCGGCAGCCAACGTGCTAGCCATAACAACGACCATACCTCAGCCTCAGCGCTTGTACAGCCCCGTCTCTTTGTCCGGCCCACGGGTCACGGCCACGGATGAACCAACTTGAGGCCTCGGCTGAGACCGCCCCGTGATCCCTGGGATTGATGGGATTTTGGATTTTTCGGATTTTTGTCTAACGAGCTAGCAGCCTTCCACTCGCACTAGCGGCGCCGGTTTCAGCATGTCTGTGCAGAGTTCGTATTGCCAAGACTGGCTGTTCGTCCTCACCCTGTGGTGTTTCGACACGTTTGACCATCGACAGCAAATCAAGACCCTCCAACAGCAGTTTCTTGGACCGAAACGGAACCCCCAGAATCGTGTAAGTGGAAGTAGCCAAGATTTCTGACAGCTCTTGGCTGCCACGCAGGGCGAGGCACGGTCAGTGGGAAGACAATGCCCGTCAACATCCTCTGTTCCTTGTGCAGGAAGAGGATGCAAATGGGCTGATGTGAAATACAGTACCGCAGACCACTTCAGACGCTGAGGCGACTGGTTACTCGATTTGCCGCGCAGTCAAGTTTGACTCTACATTTTCAGCTCCTTACTGTCTCTCTGCTGCCCCTCGAATGATGTATCTTGTAGCTCTCAATTTCGCCCCATCAAAAGTTCACCACTCACATGAGGTGAATGCTGGCGTGCAGAGAGCTGTTTGAGAGCCATCCGCCGAAGGTAGGCTGTCACATGCCGTCTTGTCTTCGCGACTCAACCAGGGGCCGCATCATTCACGTTGGCATGTTTGCAAGAGCTGGGAGCGTAGCCCCATGTTCACGATTGTTAGGGCGAGCTTCTTGCGGTCTCTCAAAAAGGATAAAAGAGGGGGGACGGGGGAGGGGGTTTGCAGTTTTGATCTCACATCGTCGCCTCAGAGTTTGGTCATTGGTAACACTGCATATGACCGGGGCTACATTCGGTTACCTGCCAACAGTTATTCCTGCCTTGAACTTGACACGCCTCAGTCTAGTTTCTGAGCTTATTTGAGGTATCTCCAGTTGGTGCGGACCAAATTCGGATCCGCGCACCTTTTAAATGAAAGTACCCTCCTCGTGTGATCAAACTTGGCCCCGTTCCCTCTGCGGCTTATAATGTTCTTGTCATTAAATTCCGTGTGCTCATTGCGAAAGCTCAAGGCGTGAGGTAATGTACTCACGGCGTGTGAAAGCATCGGTCTTCCCATGCGTCCCATTGGTATGCTCGCTGTCACTGTATTGTATTAAGGTCCTCAACACGCTTAAAGCTTGGCTTCGTGAAACCCTCTACACCTTGACTGGAGTCTTGCCTCTTTGGCAGCCGAATTATTGTCAAGTTCAAATCACATGTTCCGTCAGAGAATTATGATTATCATGGTTCAGGTAGGAAAGCGGACCGGCATTTACTAGAGATTTGCAGCGATGGAGGCTCATACAACTGCCAAATACTGCGAAGACTGTGAAGAAAGCTTGTCACATAGCAATTTCCACTGTGCGAGCGAACAGAAAGTAGAGAGTATGGGCAACTGAGGCATGGCGTAATTCCTTGAGAACTTCCTCAACTGTTGTCGTAGAGCGTCTTTGATAAGGACAGAGCGTGTGATTCGTAGTAAATAATTCCCACGATCACTCTTACATTTTTGACATCAGATAATTTCTTTTTACTTAGGTCAAGAACAACTACAGAAAAGTCATGAGTTCATGTAAGCATTACACAAAACAAGTGAGGAATAATCCAATGAAGTAGACGTGAATAAATTTCCGCAGTGGCAAGCCACTACGCCAAACAACGACTTAATTCCTCCTGCCTTCCTTCCTCGTGCCGGTGGGTGTTGACTGAACACAGACAGACAAACAGATCCGCTAAATAATTCCACAGACGCTCAGAGAAAAGGAGACATCCAAATCAGAAACTTGTGATCAAAAAATGCCAAGCTGAAGTTGAGAAGGAAGCTGTAGTGTCATCATAAAGTCCACAGCAGTCCGGCAGGAGCCCTGACCCCTGGTCTGCCGGTAGCTTTAATCCCCTGTCACCAGAGCCAATCAACAAGCCTGCTATCCGCTCCCCGGACCCACTCGTCGACTGCAGGCGTGTCAGTTGGAGCTGCGTGTCGTTTTTGGGAGCAATAGCTTCGCGAGCACATGGCAACCCGTCTCGTCAGTCAGTTCAAATCGGCCACGAATCACAAAACCAACCATCACAATCCCGAGGAGCAACGACACCAATTGCCGAAATAGCCCTCTCGAGCATCCATCATGGCACCCAAGAAGAACGCCACTGCCCCAGCAGACACTCCCGTCTCGACCCCGGCAAAGACAACCAAGGCCGCGAAGGCCCAAACCTCCAAAGCGTCGCTGCTCCCGGAGCAGATCTGGTCCCACTACTGGAAGACCACCGGCCACCAGACACGCCTGATCGATGCATTCCTGGCCTTCCTCATGGCCGTCGGAGCCATCCAGTTTGTCTACTACTTCCTGATTGCGAAAGACGTAAGGGCGATACTCCCATCCACCAACCCGGGCATCACGTTGAGGGACAAAGGCTAACACGCGGCTCTTGTGCAGCCCTTCAACGCCTTCCTGGCAGGTTTCGCCGCCACCGTCGGCCAATTCGTCCTTACTGGTATGTTTTCATGTTAATGGCCCTGATCCATCTATTCGCCCCCTCTGGCTGACGAAGTTGTTGTGACAGTTTCCTTGCGCATGCAAACCGACGAGCAGAACAAATCCGATTTCCCGAAGGTAACCCCAGAGCGCTCCTTCGCAGACTACATCCTCGGAAGTCTCATCTTGCACTTCTTCTGTGTCAACTACATCAACTGAAGGAGGACGTGGGGACGCCGTGGGCAAAGGAAAAAGACGGGCGGGGTCAGTCACGCTTCTGATTATTTCAACCCAAAATTCGTTCGAGGCATCTCGCAAGTGGCATTTAGCTGTACGTTATGGCACACAGTAAATGGGAGAGCAGCATGAAGACCAGTGTGGCAGAGCAAGGGCCAGGGTATATCTCTTAATGCAGCCGTACTATCAATTGACGATGACGAGGGCTTCCTCCACAATGCGCTCATTCCATCTATGCACCTGTCGAACTTTCCTCTGCCTCCGCTTGTGGTGCTTCTGCTCGCGGCGGGCCTCCTTTCGGCGGCCCACCGCCCGCCTTAGGCGGGGGAGCCAAAGGACTCTTGCTCCGAGTCGACTCTGGCCGGTCCAGCGCCCTGCTC
Source organism: Diaporthe citriasiana (assembly GCA_014872975.1). Taxonomy (NCBI): domain Eukaryota; kingdom Fungi; phylum Ascomycota; class Sordariomycetes; order Diaporthales; family Diaporthaceae; genus Diaporthe; species Diaporthe citriasiana. The sequence goes on along the minus strand of JADAZS010000001.1, from coordinate 353,499 downwards.
TTCTCCTCCTGCTCGTTGAAGTAGTCATCCATCCCACCAACCGGTGCACGGTGCGCCTTCTTCTTCTGACTCCGCGGCGGCGCGTTCCCTGCTGCTGGTGGCGCACTTGCCATCTGTGCCGGGACGAGGAAGTCACCGCCCCCCGCCGGGGGGGTACCGGCCAAAGGTTGCTCGGACTCGGCGGGCGTGAAGAAGTTTGCCGCGTCTCCCCCAGGTGCAGCCTGGCCGTAAAGGGGCGTCTTTTCTGAGAACGAACCATCGAAGATCGTGTCGCCCGGCGCGTCCACCGGCTCACTCAGCGGCGCGGGCAGACGATGCAGCGCCCCGTACCCCAACACACAACCCAGTGCGCCCTCGCCGCCCCACTCACGGCTCGGCTGCAGGGTGACCTCCCTGGTGACATCGTATTCGTTGTTGTAGACGTACAGCCTCAGTGGCCTACCAATGTGGTCCTCGACAATCTCGCCCAGCCCGCTCTCGCCGTGCAGGGTGCCCTCAGGCGAGCCGAGGATGTAGTCGCTGTAGGGCAGGAGGCCCGCGAGGTCGGCAGGGGAGTTGTCGGGGACGTCGAGGACGTGCCATATGTTCACGACGGCATTCAGCGATGTCCATTGGAGGGACAGGCCGAGCGAGGAGCCGTCGACAGGCACTGGAACGTGCATCGTGCGTGTACGTTGGCCCTAGAGGTAGATGTCAGTCTTGCACAGCAATACTCCCCGTAAAACTCTCTCGGTGTCATACTTTTGCGCTCCACAAACCTAGTGACACTGATCCTCCAGCACAGTTGCGCACTTCCTGCGCAAATAGGCCTGGGCTCGGGTCGTCCTAGAAGGGTTATTTAGCATATATGCTCTTTCTGGTCCCCTCAGCCGAAACGGGGAAGCCATACGATCATGCGCCCATTGATCCCCACGACAAAGTCGAACCACGGCTCGATCGCGAGCTGCAAGTTTGTGTTTCGCAGCACTTGGAACCCAAACAGTCCTTGTTGGTTCGACTTCTGTCGAGGGTCCTCGCCGTCGAGGCGGGACATAAAACGGTTAAGCGCGTTGAACATCGTGGTTGTCGACCATGTGAAGCTTGAAGGATGGTAATTTCGTGCCTTGCTCGGTCTAAGGGATTTCGGACTCCAGCAATTGATGATGCAACAACGTTTGTCAAAGCTCACATGTGCGAACAGTTGAATGACATGCGACCACGTTGCCGCCCTGTACATCAGCCTTGCTTGCGGGCTCCCCCGGCTGAGGGAGCTCCAGTGGTCCCTAGCGCCAGAGCTCTAGCAGGTACCTAGGTACTTGCCTCATGCTTGCTGCCGGCGAATTTTACGCATGTCACCTCGATCTCAACCAGGAGCCGCATTTGAAGATGGTAAGTAAGATGCAGGCACGATAAAATACTTGCTTTCTCAACAATTTTCTCATATTTCAATACAATTGCCAATCAGAAAATGAAGAAGCCAGTGGCAGCTAAAAGCCTCCCAACGAGGTCATCTGGCAAATTACCCAAGCAAGATGAGAGTCTCATCAACAACGAATATCTCTATGGCATATTTGGAGCGCCAGCTGGTGTCATGAGGCCAGCGGACAGGCTAACTCTCACCGAAGAATGCAAGCACTATTCATCATATGACGAGATGCCAGAAAGTTTACAGAAGTATGTTGCTTCGGCGATCCCATGCATCACTGCACTTACATTTGAACCAACCTGACGAGCGAAACAGATACTGGTATCAACGCAATACTCTGTGGCAGTATGATGACTACGACATACGAATGACAGACGCCGCCTGGTTCGGCGTCACCCCAGAGCCCATAGCAGTGTAAGCCCGCATCTATTCCCGACCCTTTTCCACCAGGCACATCCGCTAAACTCAAGACCAGTGAGATCGCAAGTGAGATGGCGGCCAAGCACGCCCAGCGCGAGCAAAAGCCCAGCGTGCTCATCGACCTCTTCGCCGGCGCCGGCGGCAACACGATCCAGTTCGCGCTGTCAGGCAGGTGGGACCGCGTCATCGCCGTCGAGCGCGACGCCGCCACGCTCGCCTGCGCGCAGCACAACGCCGAGGTTTACGAGGTGGCCGAGTACGTCACCTTCGTTCACGCCGACTGCTTCGACTTCCTCAACCGCCTGGCCAATCGGCCCGACACCCTGGACGACGTTCTGAACGTGCGCCTGGGCCGGGACCTCGGTGGCGGAGTGGCGGCGGCGGCGGCGGAGCCCCTCGCTCGAGGGGTCGAGGTCTTCGCGAGCCCTCCTTGGGGTGGTGTGGGATACCAGCAGGCCGAAATCTTTGACCTGGAGGAGATGGAGCCCTACTCGCTGACGCACATAAGCACCGCGTGCCGCCCGATGGCACACGCGCTGTTCCTGCCTCGGAACGGGGACCTGCGGCAGCTTGCGAGCTTGGTCCCCGACGGCGCGGCGGAGAAACTGGACGTGGTCCAGTACTGTGTTAAAGGCGCGGCCAAGGGCCTTGTCGCTTACTATCCGCCCGAGGACGAGTACCAGGCCCATGAGGTGGCGGGTTGAGCCGCATTGCAAATCACTTTGGCGACGTTATAGCCTTTTCAAGGCCATCGATATCTAGCGTTTCTTGAGAAATTGTCTAAGGACACGAAGCCTAGGTTTGAGGCCATCAGAGCGCCTTTACAATGGTGGACTCATCGAACAAATCCTTCAGCAGTCCTTGGACGCAGCCCTCCCAATCCACAGGACTCATCGCATACGTTGACTCGAACGCAAAGATGCTGAGTTGGCCGAAGAACGGCCTCAATACCTTTGCAACAAGCTCTTCCCTCCTCTCCAGGTGTATATCATCCCTGATACCACCAACCCCGAGCAAAGGCCGCTTGCGAGGGCCTTGTGCAGTCAAAAATGCCGTCTCTTCTGATTGGGGATGCGGTGTCACGACTGCGGACCCCAACTCTTCGGAGAGCTCATCCACCAGCGCGATTGCTTGATAGTTGACTGGTCGATACACTGCATCGATCGTGTCTGTGACAAAAAGCCATTCGTGAAGTTGGAAGTCATCGGGTGCCACGCAGATAAGCAGATCCAATAGCTTGCATGCCTGCAACACCGAGCCGTTGTTGTACATCTCCGAGGCAGCGCTGTGGTCAGGGGCTGCCACGGATGACACGGACGCATGCAACTCTGCATTGATCACTGGCCAGATTGGAGCCAGATGTATGGCGCTTGTTTTAAGGACCAGGGCTCGGACGACCATGAATAGCTCTGCCCGCGTGGTCGAAGACGGGGATGAAGTAGCTGTCGCTCCGAGTAATTCAACAAGTTTCTCTAAGATATTCGGCAATTCTGTGACAAATGTGTCTTCCGCTGCCGCCAGGATTAGTGTGGCTATGCGGCGGAGATTCAGCTGCGTCTTTCGGTCAGCCTCAAGTCTTGCCGAGGTGGCGCCTACGCCGAACACTATTCCTGCTGTAGTCGGTGGAGTGATCCGGCTAAGTAATTCTGGCAAGCGATCTTTGTCAGTTACTGTCCACTGCTTGAGCAGAGGCAACCAGTCATTAAGAACCAGTGCCACGTTTGATCCAAAGAAGCGAGGATCATTGAATGCATCTGTGACATCTCTCTTCCAGTTCTTTTGGTTGTTTGGCAGTCGCGTAAGCTCCTGCAACAAGACCAGGGTGCTCTTAGAAAATGTGTCCGGGAAGGCCTTCGCGCGTACTGCCGGTCCGATCACGCTGGTGGAGATGGATGTTGCAGCTGACAGGACACGATCGTTCTCAACCAGTATCTTGGGAAGGTCTGGTGTGATCGAGGACAGTATGGAGACAACGTCGTCCGCACGTTCCTGGGGGTTCCTGCTTGGGGTTGCTTGACCGGAAGGCTCGAGGCGCTTCGGCTTCTCAGATGTGCCGTTGTTAGAATCTGAGAAATTAACAGGTCGTGTCGTAAATAGCGCGGTTAGCAATCTCAGGAACAGATCCTGTAATGAAGAACGTCAGCCTCGTACACTTGGCTCGAGCAGAGTACCCTTACCCCTAACTCCCGGCGCATCTTGCGCTGCTCTCCAAAGTTCGTGTTATCTACCTTGACCCCCAAGATAGCAGCAAACTCGAGAAGACTTGGAAGAGTCTGCCGGTGCGGGAATGGGTTGGTCAACAGATCCTTCAAGAATGTGATGCAGTCCTGCCAAATCTCGTCCATGGCGTCGTCCTCGAGGGACCTAGCGTAGTCCACCAAGAAAATGACGATATCAGTGTCCTGAAGGTCCAGCGTCAAATTAGACTTGCGTGCAGGGTCGAGCGCTGTCGGATTGGTCCGGCTGTACATAGAGTTGAATATCGCCGGTATAGTGTGCTTTGGTCGCGAGCCGTCAAGGGCAGGAAGAAGGTTGAAAACTTCAACGTGCGGTTGTGACGTGGAATCATTTAATGACTTGCGCCATATGTCGATGACTGTCTCCAAGCACTCCAACGTTTCCGCGGCAAACAAATGCTCGAGAAGCCTGCGCGCGCGGTTTCTCATACGCAGAGAGGTGTACTTGAAAGAAGCCATGGAGCTCGTGGCCTGTGCAGTCGCGTCGCCGCCCTGGCCCCAGGACCAGATCCTGAAGCAAATCCTCACGGCGTCCTGAAAAGCCAACAACACGGTCAACCTATCGTTCGCCGTAGCACTCCTGGAGTGGAGGTTCTCGTTTGAAAACACGCCAGACACCATATTCCCAAAGAAACCTTGGGGCTGATCTGGGCTCTTAACAACTTGTGTGCGTGCCTCTTCCACCAGTAATTTATCATGACTCCTCGCCAGGACGTGCTCCAACCCGTTCAAGAAAGAGATCAAAGTTGTCTCCGGCGCGTCAGTTTGGTCTTCAAAGTTTTGCTCTCGTCCCTTGAACATCTGTTGCAGGCTAGAAAAGGTCGTGCCGATCTGATCGCACAGCGTCCCCACAAGTGGAATGAGCACTTGAAATATGGTATCGGCATAGTATGGCAAGCATTCAGTAAGAAAACTGATCCAGCTGTCCAATACGGGTCGACTACTTGGGGACGAAAGACCGGCCTGCAGGCACTTGAGTAATGCCGGTGGCGGCGGAGGAAGTCGAGATGTCTTGTCCGCAGAGACGGACCCGCGGTGGCTTCCGACTTCACCACCCTGCTTCCTTTTCTCCAAGGTAGGTGAAGGTGGAGGTTCCGCAGAGAGCACCTCCCGAAGCTTCAGAGAAGCGAACACGACGTCTAGCAGCAGAACCTGGGAATAGGGATCCGGGCACTCCAAAGACCGGGACAGCCTCTCGATCAAGATATCTTCGAGATGCAGTCTTGCCAGAGGCGCAGCATATGGACTGAGGAGGATCTGATGAAGAACTACCAGCGCACTCCGAATAAGCTGTGTAACTCGGACTTTCATCTCGCTGTCATTGGAAATTTGGTATTGTGAGATGCATCTCAAACAAACTTGCAAAAGGAAAAATTGGAGAGGCACGTCTTCCTGGGCATCAGCTGCAATAATTAGCATCCGTCAAAACATAACAGATCAATGTTATTCTTACTGATTTCTACCAATCCGGGAAAATCATCGGGGGACACTGTTTTGGTGGCCAAGACACTCCAAATCGCGTCAGGCGCCCAGCGGAAGACATTTGAGATTGTTCTCAAGTAGTATTGGCAGAGGTCAAGGTCATCGTTCTCGGTGAAGCCCTTCGCCTCATGGGATGTACCGACATCTACGGGGGCGCGGCGCAGAAATGACAATTGCAAGAATTGCGAAGTAAGAATATAGAATATCCTTCCACGTCGTGGGTCAGCACAGTAAATGTGGGGGCTGAAATGGACGAACTCACTTGTCAACACCAACAAGACTATTGAGCCATGTCTTGGCCGCCATGAAGAGTTGTGTCTTCTCGTCTGAGAACGCATCAAGCATCAAAAATAACGGCCGCGTCAGCATGACCTCGTAATTTTCTATCCCAGCAAGTCTTGGAGAGGATGAAAAATCTCCGTAAGGAATTTTTGGGGCTCTCCTGTCTGAGGTCGGAGGGTTGTCCTGCAGACTGTGAGACCACAGGATGCTGAATCTTCGACCAGGCTCTGCAGGTCGAACGGCGAAATTTCCGTTGACATCACTCTGACTCATCAAAGCACAGATAGCTGCCTCTATGTCCCGATTCTGCGTGGTCAGCACACTCTGAAGTTGCCAGAGACTCCTCACAGTCTCGACATGGTACCGTGGCTTCGAAGCAGACAAGTAGGACCACGCATGCTGAACCAGAGGTATGACGAGTTCGGAAAGGTCGTTATGGGAAATTCGGCCAGAAGAGTACAAATGGGTGGAGAGGGAGAGGATAGACGAGTAAGTAACAAATCGCAGAGACCCCTCTTCCGAGGCGCAGGAATGGAGGGCTGCAAGAAGTCGAGAATTATCGAATGGAGAGTCTTTTGGCGTCTTTGAGATCAGCATCATCAGTATGCGGCACTTAACGCTGAGGTCGGCTACTGATTCTTTTCGCATTAGACTTTCGCATCCTAGGCTGCAAGACTTTTGCAGTAGAAGCTCTCCTATTTCACGGCGGCTCAATGGTGGCTTCGAAACGTCCAAATTGCCCTGCTCGTGGATGTAGAAGTCTCGTATTTTCAGCAGAACATCCAAGTTCTGCGAAATTCCTAGTGCCGTCGAGTCTGAAGACGCGCTTTCTGACTTGGACGGGAACGCCCGCTCAGGCACGATGTCCAGGAGATCGGCCGCAACACCGAGCGCCGTGGTGACAAGATCATCCTTCTCAGCAGACTGACTCTCCGATTCCCCTCTTTTTCTCGCGTCCTCGATCATGCAAAATATTGCTAAGGCAGTCAGCGGAGCATGCACTGTGACCATTTCTTCTTCCCTGATATTGAAGTGTTTGATTATGAATTGGACAAGCGCAAGCTTGTCTGACCGCTCGGGTGTGGAAGAGACCCCGGGGCCGATTGCTTTGGCCATTTGACCTAGTATCTCGCCATATATCAAGCCACTTTCGACACCGTCGAAGAAAGTGCTGGCACTACGCAGGACTTCGGTAAACTCCGACTGGCTGGAGGCTTCAGCCTTGAAGTTTCTGACGCTGTCCACGATTGGCAGGAAGATCTCGGGTACAACAAGGCCACCGATCTCCCATCTGTCCATCAGGGACAGGCAAATGCGGTACGGACGGGCCTTCTCAGCGGCAGTGGTCTCTGGGGCGTCTTTGATCAGAGCTAACAATGACTTGATGAGCGGTTCGAGTCCGTATTCCTCGAAATAGCTTGTCCTGGTTGATAGAAGTCCGTTGTGATGTGCCGACGGAGAGCTCGGGGATTCCAGTCCGCTTTCGGTCTCACCCGCGGGGGGCTCTGGGCCGAGGAGCCAAGTCCAAAGCCTCCTATTTAGGCTCATTTCTCGCCTAGTCACTACTCCGGCGGCAGCCTTCAGAAGCAGCTCCAGGTCACCCGGCTTGACTCGATCCTGAAGCACCTTGGAGTGTAAGGGCAGGTGGGTCACCAGAAGGTCTAGGAATCCTCTCTGGATGAGTAGTTGCTCATCAGCCAGGCCCGCAGCGAAACATCGCAACAGCAGCCCAGGTTCTGGTGTGGTGACCAATTGGGCTACTTTTGAGGACAGCTCGATTTCCTCCCTTTGTATTGAACTGTCTGCATCCCGCGACTCCGTCGTCAACGTATGACCCAACTTGGGGAGGCTTCGCACGAGGTAAGCCCAAGCCCCCGGCCGGCGACTCTGTCCTGTGATGGCTGCCAAGAAGAAGCATTGCCAGAAGAAGTCATCTCCGGCCGAGTGTATGGGCGTGATCTCTTCGGATCCTGCCGGCCGTATAGCTTTCTTGAAGCTCTCCAAGAGCTTCAGTGTTCGATCGAAGTCCTCCGCTGTCTCCTCTTCTAAACCTGGCAACAGGGCCAAAACTATGGACTTCATAGCGGGGCGAAGAGCTCGAGGATCCAAGTCGAGGAAATGGCGTTCCAAGAGGTCCAAGAAGGGCGTCCGCACGGAGAGGGAGGCAAAGGAGAGGGTGGGCGCAAGTCCCGGCAAGTACAGTGGCAGGTCTCGCGACAAGCCATCCTTGCCTACGACTGTAAAGACGTAGTTGTAGACCTCAAGAGCCTTCTGGTGGACGCCCGACGGCAAGGACGGGTTAAGGCATTGCGACAGGCGTTTCGCGACGGTTGCCTTGGCGGGGACGGTGTGTATATTTTGGCTCCGGGCTTGGAGTGCCTGGGAATTTGGACAGTCAGCTACATGTGCGAGGTCTTTCGGGGTGAACAAGTCGAACTTTGAGGAGTCTGTTCAGAAAAGAGATATAGTCTGCCCATTCCTGAAGCGCAGTCTCGAACAGGGTGAGGGCTCGGTCGACGCCGGCAGCATATTTGCGGTAGGCTTTGTCTTGATTCGGCGGGTCGTCTCCTGTCCAGTGATAACGATATATCAGTCACTCCATCTAACCATTCAATAGATATGCAAATCGGAGCACGGGCTCACCGGCGCTGAGTTGGTTCCTCCATTGTCGCGGGGGGTTTTGGGGGTCGCGGATGGAGCTCTCAGGCGAGGTCGACCTGGGCCCGCTTGGTTCAAGGGACATTTTCCGTGTCGCAAGGCGTAGTGAGCTTGGGAACTGAGAACATGGGGTCCTCTGGGCTCGATGTGGACATCAATTTCATCGCTGCATCAGAGACCGATGGGGGAGAGTCGAGGCATTCTGGAGCTCGCAATCAGTAAAGAGGGCTACTTGTCCGTCGAGGGTTTGCTTGCGTACCTCGATGTACGTCAAACACCCTGTCGCAAGGGGGTCCTCATTGACCAGAGAGCTCTGGGCCCCCCTGTCTTGGCTCTGGGCAGCTACGGCACCCCTGACATCCTTGCGACCGTGTAACTCTAGCTCCCGTCTGTACCCAGGTACAATGACAGACAGAGGCACATACATGCCTAGGTACTTGACCTATATTGTTGAAGCTGTTTATTTTCAATGCCCTTGTTTTCCTCAGTTAGAAAGTCTCGCAAGTCAGCCCATAGTTTCGATCGCCAAGACACTATGTCCATCGGATAAACTCGTTATTCCACCTTCAGCTCTATGTATCTCACCTGCATACCAGGTAGTTCCTTACTGCGTCCCTAAGCAGAAGGCAGAGAGCAGCTTCATTACAGCAACGACCTCAGCCACGGATTGGCCAAGCAGTCCATATTCAATCCACGCCCTTCGCTCGATCCAAATTCCCAAACCAATGGGACTCAACCCTCCCCATGCACTTCAGTCCCAGATTACTGAACTGGGTCTCGGGCTTCAAACCAAGTAAACGTGTCAAATCTCGATCAGCCCCTCAATAGGAATTGAGGGGCCACTCTGTTTCATTCGAAATATGAACATAGAAGACACCAGGCTGAACGACAACTGGACTCTTGTGTACAGGAGATGCTGCAGTGCTCAACGACATGTTCACTGCCCTTATGATCAGGACTGGGTGAAAGCAAGCTCATATACAAACCCAAGAGTCATCTGCCCATGCTGCACCATATAATTATAATTCACTGTCGCGAGTGTGTCGTCACTCGTGTGTATATATGGAGAAGTCTTCCCAAATGGTGCCTTGATGACAGATGCAGATTGATAGCCGGCCTCAGTGGCAGAGGCAAAATCAGAGCTGAAGGTCAAGATGTCAGTGATGCAACTTCAAGTGTGACTTTGTCACAGAAGGGGAAATTCTGCTTACCAGGCGTAACCACACTTTGTCTCGGTGTAAGGTATATCACAGTAGGTATCCACAATGATCTTGATGAACTCGGTCAATTCCTTGTTCACATAGTCCGTCACAACTCCAAGCGTCTCTGTCTGCATGCCAGCGGAGTACCAGTTGGAATCTCTGGCTATAAGCATGAAATCCACACAGAGGGTAGGGGTGTATCTATTTTCCCTCTGTATTTAAGTGTACCCGGTCATGTCCTGCTCCAGCATAGCAGCGACATCACGACCCTCGGCAGCATAGGCGTCAAACACTGCCTGCGAGCCCAGTAGGCCCGCCTCTTCGCCAGAATACCCAGTGGAACTCGACCGTGTTGACAGCCTCGCTAGTTAAGACCCCCGGCGACGTCAGGTAGACCCGCAGAGTCTCCAAGATAGTCATGGATCCAGACCCGTTGTCATCAGCCCCAGGGGCTCGAGAAGTCTGTCGTTGGAGGCCTTCCAGTTAACACTATCCTGGTGGGCGCCGATGACGATCGTCGAGGCAGTCTTGCCAGGTATTTCAGCCATGACCGAGTCCTGGTTCCACTTCGGGTGCGCGAACGCCTCAACGGTGGCGCCGAGGCTCGATGTCACGCCCGCCTCGACCAGGGTGGTGTTGACTATGTCGAGGAGCCAGGCTGAGGACTGAGCACCGTACCCCGCCCTTGTAGTAACGGTTTTGGAAGTTGGAGAAGGTCGTCAGCCTCGACTTCAGGAGGTCGGCCGACAGGGAGCCAAAGAGCGGCTTCACGGCTGCGCTGTCTTGAGAGCTTGGGTATGCATATTTCTTGGCCGCGGATGTGAGGCTTGATGTGCCAAGGCTCGAAGAGTAAGTCTTGTCAATAAACCCGGTGCCTTCAAGGCGAAGGCTGCGCTTCTCCTCCTGCGTCACCCATCTCTGCTCATTCTCGAGCTGGACTAGGAACGTCTCTTCGCCCTGCGTCGGACGAGGAGGAACCGCAGCAGCAGCGAGGCCGAGGAATTGGAGGAGGACTTGGGCTTTCATCTTCGCTCCGGCGAGAGGACCATGGGATGAACGATCGTGGTGAAGGCAGGCTGAGTTTCTCGATTTTCTTAAAGATGTCGTCCACCACCGATGTACTCACCAGAGAGTTTGTTGTGGGCCATATCTTTCTCCATTCATAGCTGCCTGTTGGAGCTGCATGAATTGATTTTTGCCAGATGCGCCCGGTCGATGAGCTCCCTCCTCCCTAAAAAGGCATGTCTCCTTTGTAATGGGACATCGGTGACGATCACCACAGCCAAGAAAAGCCAAGACTTGACAAGCTTCCTGAAATGGAGAGACCGCAGGTGATATATTTATTGAGGCCCCATTCCACGTGATACTCGGCCTTCGGCCTGTCATGATATGATGAGACGGTCTGACCATTAGCTTTGTTGAATTCCGACATGGTAAGCGAACGCGGTACCAAAACCCACACGTGAGGCCACAAGATGACAAACCTGGTCAATCAAGCACGCGGAGTGCTCCTGGTGGAGATGTTCAGCTCAGTTTACCCCTTCTTTCTGCAACTACCACTCCTATAATACAGGGAACCAGAAGCATAGGAATGAATAGCCATGCAATACCTTGTAGCAGAGCAGTCTGTTTGCTGTGTCGTAGATGACCCAGGCAGTTGAGGTCAGGTCTGGACCTTGTTAACCCTCCGGCCACACAGATTCGAGATGGAAAGTGCCTAGGTGCTCTACTAGTACCCGGTAGCCAATTTGTCCAACAGGTCAATAGCAACTTTCAGTTTCAAAACGTCTCATGCATTTCCAAAATTACTGCCTGTAGGAGACGCAGTTGCGATCAAAGTTAAAATGCTCAGCAGGGGATGTCATGATATACCTCAATTTGTGGCCATGGATTTGCTGATGGACATTCCTGGCACAGGCTGAATGATTGGCACGGTATCCGAAACCGAGTTTTTGAACAAGATATGGCTGCGTTACCTCCATGCTTCACAGAACAGTAAGCTTACATACATGATCACTTTCTATTCTGGGACACGGACTTCAAATGTTCTGTGCCAAACTTGGCCAGCCGACTGCCGGAGCTCTACACCTGAGAAGGCACAGGATCCGTCACTTCAGCTTTTTGGTTCTCATATGCGAGCCCGGGTCCTCACTTATTGTCAACCGATAGTACTGTCAAATCTGGCTTGCGTGCCGGTTAGTATGGTTATAATGTAACGATCGTGCGCCTTTTCAACGTTTCTCCGTGATCTCTGCCTTTGCGCTCCCGGGGCGTCTTGCGGCGAGATTGGGAATGAGCAACGGGCATTATGGTAAACATCATGGATTGGTTCCAATTGAGAATCAGGCTGGGTCTGCCGTTGGACCAATTGTTGATATATAAAGGTTGGGCCGTCTAAATTCGGCTTCAAGATCAGTCAGAACTCAGTACACTCAAATCAATTTCATCGTTTTGAAGCTGTTAGCTCCCGTAATTTGAACTCACTTCTAAAGTCGATTTGATTCCCGCTCACCTCGTTACAACCATGCATCCCGTCATTCTCGGCTCGCTGGCGTTTCTCGCCCTCGGAGTTCAAGCCCAAACTACAACCCCGCCCAACGGGATCAGTGCTTTCTATGATGTCTTCGATCACGTTGGATGCGACATTGCAAACATTGGCAAGATGATGGTTGAGATTGACAATGTTGGCAAATGCCAGAACTTCCTTGACCCTGCCATTTCTATCAAGCTCACAGAGGTTGCTGAAGGATGCACTCGTGAGTTCCAACCCACTTGCTTCATCTGTAAGCTCTACAGGTCTTCTATAAGGCAGACTACTGAAGATTTGATCTGCTAACCGAGAAAAGTCACTGCCTACCCTGGGGAGGATTGTGTGGGAGCCCCTACCAGGTGAGCAACAGTGGCGTATGTGAGAATTATACCAAAATCATGAAATCTGGGATGATCACTTGCTAGACCTTGCCAGCTTGTGGAGAACTCTTGTGTTACTCCATGAGATCTGAGATAAATAAAGCGATAGTCACAGGAGATTGTGAAAGACCGGCCTCTCCATTCGTCAGTCATTCTTCTAATTGAGCTGCTCCAATATTTATGCAACGGCTAGGTAGCCTGACAACTGAAGTTTACAAATCATTCTTTTCTCAACACTTCCCCCTCGCACTCTGCGAAATTTGGAATATGATGCTTGAGTAATGGTTTCTTGACGACTGCAACGGGGAAAAAGCGGGAGAGTCTATGTCTACTCAAGCCATTAGACAATCTATTGGACTGTGCGAGCCTTGAGGAGTCATTGCGTTTCACTGGGGCATAGAAAATAATCCGTACTAAGTACATACTAAATTGTTTACAAGACGGCAGAGCTAGTTATCTGTGATGAAAGTGCTAATTGACGGTCCACCGATCTGTGAATATCTTTACCCTGCCTAAGCAATGACGACCTGAAAGCTTGACCCAGCACTTAAGTTGACAGTAACAAAGAGACTGAAAATGAATGGTAGAGAGTTGGACATTTGTTTGCTCAAACACCCTGCTTTGGGGCAAAACAGCCCACAGCGACCACAACTAGAGTGCAGAAGAATTTGCTGTGGCTAGATCAACGAGGCACCGGACAAGCTAGCTTCAGGCTGTGCAGAGTCCAAGCAGCATGATACTTCTTCAATTTTGATTTGATACAAGATGAGAAAACAAATGTAATGCAGGGCTGGCCAGGCATCTGCAAGGACTGCCAATGTATAGTGCCGGCACCTTTGACACATAAAATAGTCAACACCCTCAGACTACGATTCATCGACGTGGAGAATTGGCATCTTGTGTCTTGCGAGCATTTGACCTAGTCAGGCTGGAGATATGAAGTCCTGAGCTGTTTGGGACACTGGTATCACGGTGACGATCAATGCTCGAACATGGCCAAGTTCAGTCGCGCCGGTGTGGCGAAGACTGCCGGTCTGCCAGCCACTATCAAGACCGCATTATGCTTGGTCAATGCCTTGGGCATCCCCATCCTGGTTTCGACACCGTGTGCATCGTCCAGTGCGGCGGTGACCTAGCCGAGAAGGCGATATAGATTCTGGACAAGGATGCTGTTTTTAAGGGTTAGGTAGAGTTCACGATGATCCAGGCCACAGGAATTGACAGCAGCTGCCCACTGCTTGGCCTCGACGGTGACAAACCTCAGCATGGAAATTGGCCGCGGTGGGCCCAAGGAGCGGCCAGGTTTTGCGTCCGGCTCGCCTTGGAGCATCGGCTTCTGGGAGTTGTCGATATGATGGCACACATTTACCAACGCATAATTGTGCGCGGCTTGGTTTCTCTGGTATTGCGCATGTTGGGCACGAGGGCGGTGTGTGTAAAGTCCTGCTCGTCTCAGAACTGTAAGAGCTATCGGCCGTCAGTATTGATGCCGGCAACCTGCGGAGTAAGTCGCGAGACTGCGGTGGAAGACGTTCAGCTCGATTTCCTCTTGGAATAGACCCAGTAGTCGACATCAGACTTGATCTCGGTAGACGGACACCGTTTCATTGGTAACCAGGCCAACAACGGGCATGTACGGTTTCCGGCTCCTGTTCGTGCAGGTGGCCATCGACCGGGTAATCGTATCACGCGGGGTCCGCGGGGATGGACAGGAGGACGACATTGGGGACAGCGCACCCGAGATGTTGGGTGAGGGGCCATTATAAGGTTCATCAGAGATCACGTCGGATACGGGCACATTGCTGGGCGCGACCGAGGCGGCAGATGTGACTATTTGTCGGGGCCGAGACAATGTTCATCGGGGATGAGCACGGAGATACCCGGCCCCACCAGCACGAGAAGGCCGCCAACTGCGATCTGGCTATGTTCTGTAAGAGATGCAGCGGACGCTGTTACGGGCTGTGATCGACGGCAGAGAGCAGCCGCATTTTATACTTTAGACACACAACCTGGGTTGGTATGGAACGTACTCAGCCATGGCCGTACAGTTTGTATCGGTCCTTCTACCTTCCTCCCTACGACATGGTCAGTGACGTTCTGACCTCGTCATCCGGGGTCGCTGTACTGGAATCGATCATTCCGTCGTGGATATAAGAGAGAGAGACAGAGGATGACCCTGTCGGATTCACCAGGACGTGCAGACGTCGTAGACACTCGTGTGTGCCCGTGGGAGCTGCCGTCAACTCATGGTCCACCAGCCTTTCTGCTGGACGGGTCGCACTCCTGAGAATGGCCGTCGAATCAACGAGATGTGATCCAAGACCGCGCGATATCATTCATGGAAATAAACAGACACACATCTCTTCTCATCCGCCGAGCTGGCGGGTCGGACGTGGCTTCCCGTGAAATAAAAAGTGCATATGCAAGCACACGCCCGCTGCGCCCCAGGACTGGCGAGTTCGAGACCCGTAGACATGGCCAGCCTCTGAGAGAGACATGCGATCCTGAGAATAGCTCCCAGGGAGAAAAAGTGGCTCGCTCCTTCAGACTTGACGGAGGCGGGGGCGAGGGGGACGCGTGTGGAATGTGTTGAAGCACAAGGCGCGCAGCGGACGAACCACGAGGTCGGGTACTGGGGACAGTGGGTGTGTGTGTGTGGTGGTACTTAGTGTCGTGCAAGTGCTTGGGTTTTGTGCACCGGTTGGCAGTGGCCCGCCCTTTTGCTGGCTGCTGCTCGTGGGCTGGGCGCTGGGCTTGCTGCCGGTGCCATTGCTGCCGGCTGCTTGGGTGGTGCGCTGCGCTGGCTGTCAAGCTGCATCATGCACGACCACGTCAACCGGGGGGCGCCTTGCTCGCACCCCCTCCACACGGCCCCCTCCCCCCCCGGACCGGCAAGGCCATTCCCCACGGTGCGATAGGATGAGAATACTCCTATGAATTCACGCAAAAAAGGAAAGAGAAAAAACGGCGCGGGCGGGAAATTCTGTCTAGGGCCCCCTGGGGGACGGGAGCAAAAGCTTGGGCTTGGAAGGGTGAATTGTGAATGGGATCATAAAGGAACACGTCGGCTCGGCAGCCAATCAGCCGCCTGAGACGGCCTTCTTCTTGCTCTCGCGATGCGAATGAGGACGTGCCAACTCACACTTGCCGCACAGACGGGTAAGACTTCAAGAAGCGCCCCCCATCAATCCTTTTGGAGGGCGGTCCCTTTCGGTCTATCTCCTCCTCCCATCCCTCTCGATTTTTTCCCCTGGGCTTGCTTGTCCCTTGACTTTCAGCTCGGCTGCCCTCCTCGCCTTTGCCTTCGCCCTCCAAGGATTGCCTTACCTTGCCCATCGCGTCGACGTTAGGGTCCCAGGTTGGTCTGAGCTCTGGGCAATTTCCATCTTTGTCAAGTTCCCAGCATCCCGCCTGTTCCACCTCCACAACCACGTTTTTCCTTTGCTGGCTCGACCTCTACGTGTTTTCTTTTACCTCTTGCTGTCACCTCGCACCTTTCCCCTCATACATTGTCACCGGGAGAAGTATCATCAAGTGATTGAGATCTCTGGTATATAATTCTCATGCTGATGCTGTGTGGCTCATGCTCATGGCTTCGTCATCATTGATGTGATTACCCAGGTATATCCATCAGAAATCCTCAAAATGTTCAAACTACCCCATGCGCGTCGCAGGCCATGCATAAAAGTTCTTTCGCAAGGTATGTGTGCAAGGAAAACAAGCAAGGACACAAGAAAAAGCCAGGTGGACTTGGTCGTCGTCCCCAAGGCGACCGCCCGAGCATCACTCTTCTCGATTGGGATGGTGACAGGAGATCTTCTCCCGGCCCGTGGGGGCGTTGCCTTTGATGCGATGAAAACAATGTCGGCAAGTGTCATTCGGAGTCAAAGTCGGGGAAGGAAGGGGGCACAACCTGGGGCAGTCCAGATGGACGAACAATGTTCAAAACAATCCATGCCGCAGGCCCTCCGAAGCACTTGAGTGGTAGGATATTTTGGTGTGAAGTGGTCGTTGCCGGCCAAGATGTGAAACGTCTTTTCGAACCCAGAGCTTGCCCGCCGTCGCCGTCGTTACGAGGCCCCGCTGCGCCAGAAAGAAGCGACCGACTTGTTTCGGAAATGGATTCCCAAAGCAGCGCCGAGTCGGATGAGAGAAAGGAGTCGTTGAGGCTGGAGCCACTCATCTGCTGTGGGCGAACTTCACCAGCCACTGGAGAACCGCGTCGAGGTTGGTCTCTTCCTTGGCGGAGATGCCATAGCACGAGACTTCCCGGTGGCCGATGCTCTTCAGGTCCATGGCATCGATCAGCTCATCAACAGTCAACTTGTCCGGAAGATCAGACTTGTTCCCTAGGACGAGAAGAGGAATGCCCTCCAAGGTTGGACTGCTCATAACGGAATGGAGCTCTTCGCGCGCCTGCGACAGAAGTTCTATGTCTGCGATGTCCACGATGAAGACGATCGCGTTGACACCGCGACAGTACCTCTCCCACATGGTCCGAAATCGGGGCTGCCCTCCAAGGTCCCAGCACTTCAGGGTCACATGTCCCTGTTGTACCTTCTTCATATTGAAACCGACCGTCGGAATCGAACTGCGCGCCGCTTTGGTCAGTCAGGGTTGCAAACGCTGCCACGATGGTGAGGAAGCCTCATCCAAAAAGGGGCAGCGGCGCGGCGATTGCCGGAGTTTGAGAAGGGGGTGAAGGAGTGCGCTTACTCGATGGTGAATTCTCCGCCCTAGCGGGTGATGTTGTCAGTGTTATGTGGTGAGACCCGGCTCAGGAACGGGAACTTACCGACAACACTCTCAGCAGGGAAGTCTTTCCTGCATTCTGGAGGCCGATCATGGTGACGTCCATCTCCGTTGCCCTGTGCAATGTGATCAGAAGGATTCGGCTGCTGGAGAAGACAACGGCGGTCCCCTGGCGGCCGGGCAGCACAAGCAAGACGCACCATGCAGCCGGTCTACCAGGGATGAGCTGTCGACGATGTAGGCTTACCAGAAAGTTCTGAGTAACCAGTCATACACCTTACGAAAAAGGCCCGCCATGATCCCAGCTTTACTTGGCACTTCGCAACTCAACTATGTGTATGTGGTTGTAAGAGAGAAAGAGAGAAAGGTTCAGGTAAAATGTATGAGGCGACAAGAAGGGGCCCGAGCGTCGAGTGATGTCGAGCTCGCCGAGGAGACGATGGACAAGCGCGGGGTGTGCGATCGGCCGGGCTGCTTTCAGGGTCCCTGCGCCGCGGTGTCTTCTTTTTTTCTTGGCTTGGCAAAGTACGCCAGGCGGGGAGGGTTGGCGAAGCGAGGAGTTGACCCAGCCACAGGATGTGAGGACGCTCTCGGGGCTGTATGCGATCAGCGGACGGTCGTGTCTCTGTTGTCGCGCATCGAGGATATTGAGTGATATGGGTGAGCCGGCTTGGTGGGAGCGCGAAAACTCTCCACCTCGAAAAATGGGGGCACAAAGTCGATGCCGGACGGGGTTCCTTGCCTTGGGACGTGCGAAGGGGAGCAGCGGCTAGGACTGGGGTTCTATTCGTTAGAGTGGAGCTGTCAGAACGGACGACGAGACCTTGTAAACGCGGGACGGGGCTTAGAATAGCGACTGCAGATGTGAGGAGCGCTTGAATATGAAATACATTGGGCACTTGGACAGCACAGTCCTGGAATGGCAGAGAGAGAGAAATGCGAAGAGACGAGCTTGAATATTCAGATAGGCAGGCGATGGAGAAGCGCAGCATTGTGATCGGACCGATCTATCTTTTTGCCATGCATGCCTCTCGGGCCCGTAGGACAGAACCCGCGGGGCAACGCGAAAAGACGACGTCCCCCCCCCGGGAGAAGCCGCCAGAGGCGAACCAACAACCGGCTGGAGTCTGGTCCAGCTGCAGTGCATGCAGTGCAAGCCAACAAGTGGACGCTCTGGAGGGTGTCTTGTAACGCGTAACGCGAGCAGCTCCAGGGACATTCGACGAGGGTCTGGGGGCGACTAGGTCGAGAGCAGTGTAAGGTACGCAAGAAGACGTGAGGCTGCCGCTGGGCACTCCAAGATACTGACTGCAGGGACTGGCGCAGACGGAGACGCAGACGGAGACGAACGGGCGCTGGTCACTCGACTCCTGACACTGCTTGCTGCTAGGCTTCGTGGCTTGGGACCTGCCATGTCTCGACAGATACATACCTCGTGACAAGTGGACCGGACGGCGGAGTAGGTACCAAAGGGCTTCTTCACCCAAGGGAGCCCGATGAGGAAGAAGAATCGTCTTGCTGTGGCTGCATAGGTGACCGACGTGCCGGGCAATCGAGAAGGCGTGCGGCTTTGCTGGCCGACAGAAGCAAAACCGTAGGAAGAAGGTCAAGTAAGAAGATGCACAATGTTCAACGGCGGGGTCAAGGAGCTCGGGATGATTGGGCGGTCGGCCGTCTTATGTGTGCGACCCCCAAGACAAAAGGCCCAGTAACAACCACAACAACAGTCTGCGCTCTCGACCTGGTACCCAGTAACCACACAGGCTGCAAGGGATGAGGGCGCAGGGTTGTGATACAAATTCTAAAGTGGCCTCCCAAGGGTCTCTCGGCAGCGGGAGGAGAAGATGCAGTTCGGACGGAGGTGGAGCGGGGCCCTCATGGGACAAGTGTGGGCGGATGACGAGGGCGATGATGATGATGATGATGGTTAGGTAGTTAGTAGTAGTGGGCAGTTGGGGTCGAGGCGAAGGGAACCTGAAGGGTCAGGCCCGGCTACGAAAATTCGTCAGGAGCAGGGTCGGGTAGCGGAGTCTAAGGCAAGGCAAGGCAAGGCAGGCAGCATGTGTGTGTGTTATGCAGGCTCTCAGGTCTGGTGCAGGTCTGGTGCAGGTCTGGTGCGGGAGTAATCTGCACCATGTGCTATTTCGAACGCTGGTACGGACGGAGCTGGGTGCTGTGGCGTGTGGGTGCGAAGGTGAGGTAGAATTGGGCTGCAAGGTGATGCAGCTTGACTGCAGGTGCATGCGTCGCCTCTATGCTCCGCGCGGCGCAACAGCAGAGCCGTGGCAGCATCGGCGACCTGGTTGGCTCACGGCGCACCTCGGGACCAGCCTGAGGCCGCAATTCGGGCCTGGGTTGGGTCGACAACTTGGGCCTTGATGTCGCGACGGCTCTTTCCTGGCAGGCCAGCCAGGCCTGCCCGGCAGCGTACACGGCGATTCGCTGGTCGGCTGTGGTTCCATCTGGCACCCATGGATACCTCATCATGCCCTCCCACCGTCTCCCGCCTGTCTGTCGTCTCCCAAAGTCCCCTCACGCCTCGCTGCGTGCCTGTGCAGCAGCAGCAGCAGCAGCACACTAGTACAGTACACCAGGTACCCAGCTAATCGCACGACGACACCCATCGGCGCTGTGGTCCGTGGGGTGAATAGAGGGGCCGAGGAGGGAAAGGGGTGGAGGGGGGTTGGATGAGAGGGTAACACCGGTTGACCGGCTGGCTTGTGTCGCACCTCACGCAACCTGCCATTGTGGGTAGACGTCCAATAGCAACAGTCGTTCGTGGCCAAACGCACCTCTGTGGTGGATGCAGGATTTGGCTCAGATCTCGAAATGGCTCCATGACCGCCTAGTCTGCTAGACAGTGTCCTGAATGGGCATTGTATGCTCTTTCGTTTGGGCCAGCCGGATACACCACATACATTATACGTGTGAGCACCCCACCAAGCCCTGTACTGCGAACCGATCGAGTTTACTGGGAGTCGGGTTGTCCAAGCCTCTGCCCTGCTACCAGCGAGTCAAAACATCTTGCCAACCTTTTTGGTCGACATGAGCCTCGAATGTAATACGACCGAGTGCCTGCCTAGGTAGATGTTTCGTAGATGGATACCTGGACTGGACGGTATTTGCAAGGTACCTGACTTTATGCTGGGTAGCAGACGCTAGGGGACGTTAGCTAGGGCGGGCAGGACAAGAGAGAAAGAGCAGGGGTCCCTTATCGTGAATCGGTCGATAAAGAATTTCAAATCTTTTCGTACGGAAATCAACCCCGACTTTTTTTTTTGCTGCTGTCTTGGATTGACTACATGGAACTCACCCGCCTTTCTCTTGGTCTGTTCGGGAAATACTGACGAAGGGGCCTTACTTCACGACACTCGCCTGTCCGGGTTTCGCATACCTTTGCAAGTATCGCCCCTTCTGTCCGCCACGACGTGGTGTAAGTTCATGCCCAGAGAGCGCTGGTCCCAGCACCTCTGACATCCTCTCAGAACAAACAGCCCGTCATGGCTCCCCCAAGGACCAAGACCCAATGGGATCACCAGTACAATACTCTGCGCCGTGAAGACCTATTCCGAAACCCTCCAACAGATCACACCGCGTACCCTCTCCTACAGATTGCCGTCAACCCGCACGTCGAGTCCTTCAACGCACTTTTCCCCCCTGACGGAAGCAGAGGGATCATAGCCCATGGATTGGCCGACATTGGAACAAAAGTTTTCTACGACAGTCCTGATGGGACCTCCGCGAACGCCAGAAACAAGTTGACGATCCGATACAAGAGCGTCCAACTTCAAAAATCGATGCTTCCATCCTCAAACAAGTTCGCAAAGACTCGCGAGATCTTCCCCGCCGAGGCTCGTGAGAGACATGCCACATACCGCGGCAAGTTGACAGCCACTCTCGAATACAGGATCAATGATGGAGACCCTTACGAATTCGTTCGAGAGTTGGGAAACATGCCCATCATGATCAAGGTATAGATATTCCCTTTCTTCAACGGGATATCCTTGAATTGCCTTCTCACAAGTCAACAGTCAAACAAGTGCCACTTAGAAAACAATTCACCTGCGCTTCTTGTGCAGCGTAAAGAGGAATCCGAGGAGCTTGGTGGCTACTTCATCGTGAACGGAAACGAGAAAATCATTCGAATGCTACTCATGAACAAACGGAATTACCCCCTCGCGATCAATCGCCCCAGTTTCCAGAATCGAGGCCATGCGTACACTCCCTACGGTATCATAATGCGATGTGTGCGACCGGACGAGACATCGCAGACAAACGTTCTGCATTACTTGAATGATGGAAATGTGACATTCCGCTTCTCTTGGAGGAAGAACGAGTACCTTGTCCCGGTCATGATGATCATGAAAGCATTGGTCGAGACCAACGATCGGGAAATATTTGAAGGCTTGATTGGACTGGCGGGCTCCAAAGGCTCCGAAAACACGTTCCTGACGGACCGTGTTGAGTTGCTCCTCCGCACATACAAGAGCTACGGCCTGTACAGCAAGACGAAAACTCGATCATACCTCGGAGAGAAGTTCAGGGTCGTCCTTGGCGTGCCAGACACAATGTCGAATTATGAGGTGGGCACGGAGTTTTTGCGCCGGATCGTGCTTGTTCACCTGGGCAATGTCAACGTCACAGAGGAGCAAGACGCCGACAAGTTCAAAATGCTCCTGTTCATGATTCGGAAATTGTACGCCCTCGTTGCTGGCGACTGTGCTGTCGACAACCCCGATGCTGTTCAAAACCAGGAGATACTTTTGGGTGGTTTCCTATACGGCCAAATATTGAAGGAGCGTCTTGACGAGCTCCTTTCGGTCGGCGTCAGGGCTTCACTCAGAGACTACCTGAGAAAGAAGCCTGGCAATAATTTCACATCAGACCAGTTCTCGAAAGACTTCCCGGCGGCGATATTCCGAAAGACAACAGAAAATCTCGGCCAGCTCTTGGAGTACTTCCTCTCGACGGGCAACCTGATGAGTCCTTCGGGTTTGGACTTGCAACAGACATCGGGCTTTACCGTTGTCGCCGAGAAGCTCAACTTCCTGCGCTTCATAAGCCATTTCCGCATGGTCCATCGTGGCAGCTTCTTCGCTCAACTCAAAACGACGACAGTCCGGAAACTGCTGCCGGAGTCTTGGGGGTTCCTATGTCCAGTACACACCCCTGACGGTGCTCCTTGTGGATTGCTCAACCATTTGGCCCACAAGTGTCAGATCATGACCAGCAGTGTCGATGCTTCCTCGGTCCCACAGCTAGCTTTCGAACTTGGTGTGGTCGGGATCTCGTCGGCCGCCACGGACGAGAGTGTTGTTGTAATGCTCGACGGAAGGATTATTGGCTGGTGCACTCCCAAGCAGTCCAAGAGAATCGCCGACACTCTGAGATTCTGGAAAGTAGAAGGTTCTCACCGGGTACCGAAATCACTCGAAATCGGCTACGTGCCACCGTCAAAGGGAGGGTCTTATCCTGGTATTTACATGTCCTCCCAACCTTCGAGGATGGTGAGACCGGTCAAGTACCTGCCGCTGGAGAAGGAGGACTTGGTCGGCCCATATGAGCAACCCTACATGTCGATCGCCTGTGTTGAGAACGAGATTATATCCGGAGAGTCGACACATGTCGAGTTCGATCCTACCAACATCCTTTCCATCTTGGCCAACATGACTCCATTCTCCGACTTCAACCAATCTCCTCGAAACATGTACCAATGCCAAATGGGTAAACAAACCATGGGAACTCCAGGAGCTGCTATCCGTCATCGCACAGACAACAAGATGTATCGTTTACAGACAGGACAGACGCCTATCGTAAGGGCACCTCTCCACAACGCGTACGGCTTTGACAATTTCCCCAACGGGACAAATGCTATCGTCGCCGTTATATCCTACACTGGTTATGACATGGACGACGCCATGATCATCAACAAATCCGCACACGAAAGGGGTTTTGGGCACGGCACAATTTACAAGACCAAGAAGATCAGTCTCAAAGATGATTCAAGAACTCGGTCATCCGCGACAATAGAGAAGATGTTCGGTTTCGCACCCAAAGGAACGACTCGGTCATGGCATCGTGATACGCTCGATGAGGACGGTCTCCCTTATGTTGGCCAGGAGGTGAAGGCTGGTGACCTTATATGCGCATGGCACACTGTCTCTCCCGACGGGCATGGCGGACTAGAAAACAAGGATGGCATGACGCACTTCGAAAAGTACAAGGAGGATGAAGTTGCGTACATTGAGGAAGTCAGGATAATCGGCAGCGAGAACGGCAACGAGCCCGCCCAAAACTTGTCCATCAAATTCCGGATACCTCGTTCTCCCACTATCGGCGACAAATTCTCGTCTAGGCACGGGCAGAAAGGTGTTTGCTCTCAAAAATGGCCGTCCATCGATCTACCATTCTCGGAGTCGGGAATACAGCCTGATGTGATTATCAATCCTCATGCGTTCCCGTCTCGTATGACCATCGGCATGTTCGTGGAATCGCTTGCGGGTAAGGCGGGTGCACTGCACGGCCTGGCCCAAGACTCGACGCCCTTCAGATTTGACGAGGAGAATACGGCCGGCGATTATTTTGGCCACCAGCTGATGAAGGCCGGCTACAACTACCACGGAAATGAGCCCATGTATTCGGGAATCACTGGTGAGGAGTTCGCTGCGGATATCTACATAGGAGTCGTTTACTATCAACGTCTCCGTCACATGGTGAACGACAAGTATCAAGTCCGAACCACTGGACCAGTGGTGCCTCTGACGGGTCAGCCCATTAAAGGCAGGAAGAAGGGTGGTGGTATCCGTGTGGGAGAAATGGAGCGAGACGCCCTGCTCGCCCACGGTACCGCGTTCCTCTTGCAAGATCGGCTGCTGAACTGCTCGGACTACACCAAGTCGTGGGTCTGTCGGAAGTGCGGCTCATTCCTATCTGTGCAGCCAACAGTCACGCCGTACGTAGGGAAGAAGAAGACCATCGACACCGTCCGCTGTAGGAATTGTGCCAGACGGCTTGATGACGAGACGGACCTTAACGAGTTCGATGGTGAGATCTGGGAAGACGGTCAGGGTGTTCAATGGGTGGGCGGCGAGGACACGACCATCATCGTCGTGCCTGGTGCGCTGAAGTACCTGGATGTGGAACTTGCGGCCATGGGAGTCAAGTTAAAGTACCACGTCGACCCGGTTGACAAGGACCGCCCTGGGAAGCGGGTGAAACGAATTGGACTGGATGAATGGAAGCAAGAGGCACCGGCGTTGGCAGTTTCTTCATAGGTGGGAAGTCATATAGTAGACTCCTGGTTTAGCAATGGTCTAATTTTAAGGTTGCACCAATATTGGGTGAATTCCGCGGGCGAAGGCCTGCCTGAGTTAACCGATATTGATTGGCAACGCCCATAGTGACCCAAGTTGGCGCCAGAAAGCCATGAGGCTGTCTGTCAACTGTCAAACTGAGGATTTCATCACCGCTCCCGCTGACAACACCGCAGTTTTTCGCTACCAGCGTTCCCTTCAGTCCCAAACATGGTCACACATGCGAGGCAAGCTGCATAGCCGAGCCTTTTTGTTGAACTCGAGGCCCATGTGTCCTACCGTCCGAGAGCAGCACTGCTCGACGGGACCATGTCTTGGAAAAATCTCCTTTTGTCCTCGCGTTATCGCCGTCGCTGCACGTCGCCCTCTCACCACGCTCCTTGGCGAGAGGGAAAAGGTGACTGCCGTGGTCTCAACGAGGGAGGCAGAGAACATGTGCTTCGTCACAATAGCCACCCGGGGCCTCAGTATCTAATTTCCAAAGTTTGCTTTTTGTCGGGAGAGGGCGTGTCTGATCTCGGAAAAAGCACGATCGGCAGGTGTCGTGAATAAATGAACGGCATATTGGGCGGCCGCAACCTGCAGTGCTCCCGGCTGGCTGGCGCAGCACGCCTCGTTGACCATATGGTCTCGGCTTGGGTCCGCCTGCGTTGCCTCTTATATCCGAAAGACAGGCAGAGAGTTCGAAGGGTGTCAGGATCGGAACAAGTGAGAGGCCTTTGACACTCACCTGGAATCAACGTGGACTGGACTTCCCAGGGCTGTTCCTTCCTTCCTACAATCTCTACATTCAAACAACTAACTACCAGTCACTCCTTTTCCCCCATTGGAACCGTTTGTACCTCGTTTCCTGACATAATTGGGACAATTGGCAAGCTTTGGTAGCCCTGCGACCTGTTCAACACCACGGCACCGGCTCGCCATTGACAACCTCACCCTTCATACTTTGTTGTGATATCACTCTTTTCTGTTTGGCATTTGATCCACGCTGTGCCAAAGGCCCTTTCATTGCCCATTCTTGTCACAGTGCAGCTGACGACCCAGCACACCTTCACGCTGCCTCATTCTACCCAGGTGTTCTGCCCGTTTCAAGCAGCCCACGAGATCGACCCCATATCACGTTTGACCCTCATCTTTCTTTATCCTTCACACATGCCATCCTTTATCTCAAGGAAAAAGATGACTCCACACGTCCTGCAGAGTTGCAGCCTTTGCATTGTTTGCATTCTGTGCTGTTGCATGGTTTCTCTCGCCCTGGCCCAGTCATATGACTATGGATTTGACGTCGCCAGCGCATACCACACAAAACGCCAGCTTGGAGGTAACATTGTTGTCACCACTGGTATGCCTGTTGGCTCTGGACCTGTCCCTGTTCGACCTGATATTCGAGATCTCCAGAAAGACCCGGACAAGTGGTCTTTGTACATCTTGGCCCTCGACATGATGCAGTGGACAGAACAGTCATATCCTACGTCTTGGTTCTCCATCAGCGGTACGTTGCACTGTTTCCCCTTTCTTTCCGGACACCACGAGTCACCCAAATCTTATTCCTAGTCTGACACAAGTTGTTTGGAACAAACAGGTTTACATGGCGTGCCGTTTGAGCCGTGGAGTGGAGTATACCCAACTCCTGGCAACGAGAGAACTGGGTACTGCCACCATCAGGATGTTCTGTTTCCAACATGGCATCGCGCATATGTTGCCTTGTACGAAGTAAGTAATAGAATCCCAGCTGGATTAAGCGTGGCACCATGTGTGATCCCGAGAATATGGGCACATCACTGACAAGAAAGTAACAGCAAGAGCTTTGCCAGCGGATGCAGTTCATTGCCACCACGTACACGGGGGCTGCTAAAAACCGCTTGGAGTTTGCTGCCTCCAACTGCAGAGCTCCATATTTCGACTGGGCCTCACTGCCTGTGTCATCAACAGACAGCATGCTTCCTGCTAGCATTGGAGATAAACCTAAGATCAATGTGTCCGGCCCGCATGGAACGCAAACGATTGCCAACCCTCTCTTCGCCTATGCCTTCAACCCCCCTAACCGAGAGGTCTTCCAGGACGTGGCACCGGTGAGCGCAGGCATTATCTCTTCTCATCCGGCATCTGATACTGACACAATTTCTAGTGGGCAGACTGGACTGCTACAAGGAGAGCTCCAACGAGTCTGCAGCCAGACGCTCTGTCAAACAATTCCGCCATCAACGCCAATCTTATGTTGTACAACGTCCAGAACCAGCAGAGACTCTACAATCTTTTCACAAATTATGACAATTTCACCATCTTCAGCAACGAAGGCTGGGAGGCAGATACAACCAGATACGATTCGCTTGAAAACCTCCATGACAACATCCATGCCGAACTTGGGGGTTCTCAGGGCCACATGACCATCGTTCCCTTTTCAGCTTTCGATCCCTTGTTCTTCCTCCACCACTGCAATGTGGATCGAATCTTTGCCTTGTGGCAGGTGTTCCATCCGGATGCGTGGATTGTCCCAGAGGTCGCCCGGGTTAACTCGTACACCACATCAGTTGGCCAACTTCTCGACTCCACCTCAGCACTGACGCCGTTCTACGCAAATTCTGACGGGGATTTCTGGACCTCAGACATGCTCCGTGACACTGTGGCTCTGGGATATACCTATGGTGAGCTGGCCAATTCGGGGATATCGCTGTCTAACATGACCTCGATACTGGACGGGCAGGCTCAGGTGGCCGGCGTTGTGAATCGACTTTACGGTGGATACAGCGTAAACAGTCTCAAGATCCAGTCCAAACGCTCTAACCGCCGTATTAATCCCATACGGCATGACCAAGACCTGGACGGGTGGTACATGGGCCGGGGCCGCCGATCGACAGCCTCACTGCCCGTCACAAAAATCATTTCCGAGCAGGGCAAGTACCGGGAGTGGATTGCAAACGTCCGAGTAACGAGACAAGCCCTGGACGGGCCTTTCTCAGTCAACCTGGAACTCGGCGGCCCAGGCAAACAAACCCTCTACGTCGGGTCCATGAGCGTCTTCGCCTCGCCGCCCGCAATCGCGAGCTTGAAGAAATTGGCACCTGGGGCAGAGTACATCGCCGGCACCGTGCCACTGACGGCGGCCCTTGTCGACGAGGTGGCGGATGGCACGCTGGTATCCATGGAGCACGGGGACGTCGAGCCGTACCTGCGCAACTACCTCTCGACCCGCGTGATCGGGGCAAACGGCGTGGAGGCCGACCCTGCCGGCGTGGCGGGGCTGAGCATCGAGGTCGTCAGCTGGCCCGTCCAGGCTACCTCGAGCGAGGCACAGTTGCCTACCTGGGGTGAAGCCGATTACAAGATCCGTATCATTTAGGGCGACCCCGACGTGGTTTGGGAGCTTGGGAAGCGCGATTTCCCCCGTTTCGACCTGGGAATTTTTTGACCGCAAGGGTGAAATAATAATCACTATTCTCCAGGGAAGTGATGTGTTCTGGGGACGTATAACATTTCAGATTCTTTCGTGTGTGGTTGCTCCTGGGCAGGTCATACGTCCTCGACGTTGTTCGCTCGAGGATCCAGTTCAGCCCGTCCGGGCTGCTGTGGTAGTGCGATATTTTTTGTTTCTGTCAAACCACATCCTGCGTTGCTGTTGAGTCTGGCGCAGTGAATGTAAGATAGAGCAACTAAGCACGGGGACCACTCTACCATCTATCCGACGATCAACTGATGCCTGAAGTGACGAAACCATCCATCGTGTGACACGCTCATACCATTCACACGGGCAAGCTTTCAAGCGTGTACTGTACTCGAAACAGAGTGAAGAGATGCCAAATGGTGTGTTTTTGTATGTGCTTTCTAGTCCAACTGGCGGACTGCATTGCACCTGACAACGTTGCGTCGCCCTTGACGCGGGTATCCCAATTCCTCAACGCCGTAATACAAGCACCATACTCCTAACAATGTGTTTATACAAGTCTTCCCGCCCGCCCTTCATCTTGTCACCCCAGCATGCAGTCCTCTATAATGCATCCACGCTATGCCTTGAAGTCGCGGACCATGATATGCAAGCGCGGTGTTATAAATCAAGTAAAAATCAGTCCAGAGCTTCTCCGCTCAGTATGCTCCTCAGAATGTCCGCCCCGAGCCCGTCGACAGTCTGATTGATTTCTCTGTCGCCGACGCAGCTAGCCACCCTCTTGTCATCTGCAGTGCCGCCCACGAAAGCGGCTTTCCTTCCACCTTTCCTGCCGCTTGGAGTGCCTGGCTGTGACCCCGCGACAAACGATCCGTTCTTCCCGTCAACACCAGCAACAAGAGACAAAGTCTCCAGGCTGCCCACTACTTCGCGAAATTCGGAGCTGGATAGTGGGTGCAACGCCACCGCGTCTGATCGCTTGCAGAGAAGGGCATAGGTGTCGAACAACGTTTTGATAGTAGGCGCTGTGATGTTTGATTTCGACGGTGTGCTGGGAGATCTGCCAGGTACGCCAGACGCGCAGATTCGAAAGGCCTCGCGGTTTCGTCTCTCCAGTGCGTGTAGGGCACATAGGGCTGCCTTTTGCTGCAAATTCAACGTCTTTAGACGCTGGTTGGTACCATTGCTGAAAGCAGCCGCCGTCACTTTGTTGAGGTGAGCGATACTGACGCGTGGGGCCGTCTCGACCGTGAGGGAGCGCAGAGAGCTGGATAGAATAGATGAAATACTCCTTTCGGTTTTCTTTCCCGGCGATGTCTCGTTCTTCATCTCTCCCAGCACCTTCCGCGAAGGTGTCATCTGCAGAAGTTGTTCCTTTGCATCGTTCTCCTCGTTCAGACGTGTCTCATTCTCGACCAGGTCCAGTGCTCGTCGGCAGACCTCGAAGGCCTTGCGCAGGTCACCAGTCTGGCTAGAGACCTTGCGCGAGCATAGCTCAATCGCGGCGGGATGGAAGAAGGGAATAAAGTCCGAGGCAGCTTTGTCGCTCGGCAGAAGACTCTTCAAGCGTTTCGTGATGATGGTCTTGACCTGGGCTGCGGTGTATGGCAGGAACGGTAGAAGTTCAGGCCTGAGATTCCGTGACTTGAGACGCGGGAGAAAGCGGTCAGTCAAGTCAAGTGCGTTGGCGATGCCGACCAGAAGCAGGCAGGAAGACTTCTGCAACGACCACTCGAATACCTTATAGAGGCTTTCGAGGTCGAGAGACAGGATGTGGTCGATCTCGTCCAGTACCACCACGTACACGCTCGAGGATTTTCGCTTCGGCACAAACATCTTTTGCAGCATCGTACTAGCATCCTCCTCGGTCATTTCGGTCTCGTCACACAACAGTTCCAGCAGGGTGAAGTACAGATCCTTTGACGATTTGATGCTCATACAATTGACGTAGGCCTTGCGGACTGTCGTCGACTCTGCGACCAATTCGTTGGAAACCTCATTGACCATAGCGCTCTTGCCAGTTCCTGGTGGCCCACTAACGTAGAGGCAGCCGTGAGGCTGAGATGAGCCGCTGTGGCCCAGGAAACTGCGCAGGGAACTTCTTTCCTCTTCTCGTTCTATGAGCTGACCGGGGTCAGAGCTCCGCGAGAAGAGCTGCCGAGCTTGATGGTAGATCGTCTGCGATGTTGAAGGCGTCTGAGGGGTCTTGGGTGTCATCCGTCGAGACAGCTTGCCCACAGACATGACCCGGTGGCGGGGGGTGACGGGCACTTTGGCGAAAACATCTCGGTGACGAGGGGTCGAAGGCGTTATGGGGGCCTTGGCAGCTGTTTGGAGAAAGTATTATTATGGGACAGATGGGATCCCAGAGGAAGCATGCTACTCACGATAGTCGGATGCCTCAATTTTGAAGATGTCCTTGGTCCGGCGTGCAGACGGCGTGCGTGTGACGGATGGGCTGAAGAATGCAGCTTCCTCCGATTCGGACTGGTCCTCGGCCTCGGCCTCGATGCTGAGTGTGTTTTCTGGGTCCTCGTTCTCGTCGTTGCCTTGCTGGAAGCTCCTGGTGCGCCTTGTGCAGCGTCTGGTGCTGCGCTGTTGCTCCTGTTGGAGGTCAGGAGCGCCTCGAGTCCTCTTGCCCAGTACGCTCACAGCCATCGTAGTTGCGGCAGACAATACAATACGAGTCAATTGGGATGCAGGTGCTGTACAATCAATAGCGGACCAAGGTGGAAGGCACAAACGATAAGGAAGGTGGAGGTTGAGGGGAGGAATGTATGTACAGATGTGTGGAAGGAGAAGCTGGCAGGAGGAGGGTAGAGCTCGCCACAAAAAGAAGGAGCTTGAGTGACCCGCACTTAAACTCAGGCGCGTCGCGACTGCCCAGAGCGCGTGTCGCGTTGGAGCTGTAGCGTAAGCTGCGCGGTGCTCGGGCCAGGTACTTCGGTACGTCGTTAATGGATTTTGTGGTCATAGCGCCCCCCGGTTTCCCCACTCTTGATTGCTGCTGGATAAGGCCGGCACGGCGTTCCCCCCCTTCTTCGGCCGCAAGCGCCCGTCTTATGAACGGAATGAATTAAAGGGAAAGGTTGAGCGGCGAAGATGGAGTCTCCTCAGCATTTCGCCGATATTCCCTTGCTCAATTCCTATGTTCGTCAGAGCATGAACGCTCCTGAACAAGACTGTTATTCCTACCTTTATAGTTGAGTCCAAGCGCCTCAATGTTCATGGTGACAGAGGTGAGACGGCGAGCAAACTCAGGGGCGCGGTCGCTAGGATGGATGCGGCCCGGGGATCAGGATTGATATCGGGGTACAA
This sequence comes from Diaporthe citriasiana, assembly GCA_014872975.1. Classification (NCBI taxonomy): domain Eukaryota; kingdom Fungi; phylum Ascomycota; class Sordariomycetes; order Diaporthales; family Diaporthaceae; genus Diaporthe; species Diaporthe citriasiana. Next base: position 322,138 of record JADAZS010000001.1, on the reverse strand, counting down.
TCCCGCGGTTGAGAAGCTGAGGGGAAAGGAGTATCCTATGCTCAACGGTATGCCATGCCATATGAGAAACATCGGCATTCCTTAGCATTCCTTACACCAGAAATTGAGGTGCTGACCCAATCCAGGCTCTATCTATCTCGACCATGCCGGCACGACATTGTATCCTAAGTCTCTGGTGGACGAGTTTGCCGCTGAGATGACAAGCAGTCTTCTCGGCAATCCGCACTCGACATCGCCTTCCTCTCAGCTGTCTACTGCTCGTATTGAGGACACTCGGTCGCGGGCTCTCCAGTTCTTCAATGCTGACCCGGCCGAGTTCGATCTTGTCTTCGTGGCGAATGCTACAGCAGGCATCAAGTTGGTCGCAGAGGCCTTGAGAGCCGCCCCAGGAGGCTTCGATTATGCATACCACCAGTCGGCTCACACAAGTCTGGTTGGTGTTCGTGAAGAGGCTCGGGCCAGCGTTTGTCTGGACGATGCCGCGGTTGAGGAGTGGTTGACTGGCAGAAGACCCTTCCAGTGTGAGGCGGAGAGCACACCCACAACCCTCTTTGCGTACGCTGCGCAGTCGAACATGGACGGTCGCAGATATCCATTAAATTGGCCACAACGTCTGAGAAACATTCAACGGTCTTCCGGAAGCTCTTGTCTCACCATCCTGGATGCTGCCGCTCTCGCAGCAACCGCGCCCCTGAACCTCAGCAACCCAGACGCAGCTGCAGACTTCACAGTGCTTAGCTTTTCAAAGATGTTTGGATTTCCAGACCTTGGAGCCTTGATTGTTAGACGCCAGGCATTTTCAACCTTTGATTTCAGAAAGTACTTCGGCGGGGGCACCGTTGACACAGTTGTCACCAAAAAGGAACAATGGCATGCTCCCAAGACTCATCGATTGCACGAGCGTCTCGAAGACGGTACCCTGCCTATTCACAGCATCATAGCCCTGGATATAGCAATGCGCATTCATAGCCGTTTGTTCGGTTCGATGTGTGCTGTGGCGTCTCATGTCTTATATTTGACACGGCGCATGCACGAAGGCCTCGAACAACTGCGGCACCACAACGGCACGCAGGTGTGCCAAATCTATTCTCCGGATCCTAATTCAAAAGAGCGTCCCTCTGCGGGACCCATAATAGCATTCAATCTACGCAATCAGGCTGGAGCTTGGGTCAGCCTCGCCGAGGTTGAGAAGCTGGCCAGCCTGCAAAATTTCCACATCCGAACCGGAGGAGTGTGCAACCCCGGCGGGATCGCCTCTGCTCTGAGTCTCGAACCATGGGAGATCAAAAGGAATTTCTCTGCTGGTTTCCGCTGCGGGTCCGAAAACGACATTATTGCAGGCAAACCAAATGGTGTTATCAGGGCCAGTCTTGGTGCGATGAGTAGCGTTGCTGATGTCGATGCATTCGTGGCATTCATCGCAGAGTTCTATCGCGAGCAGACCCCACTTGATGAATTACCCCGAGACACAACACCTTCCGGAGCGGATTCGCAGCCCAACCTATTTGTTGCCGGCATTACCGTCTACCCAATCAAAAGCTGCGGCGGATTCGACGTTCCACATGATACAGACTGGGAAGTACGACCTGAGGGCCTAGCCTGGGACCGTGAGTGGTGTCTGCTTCACAGAGGCTCCGGCCAAGCACTGAGCCAGAAACGCTACCCCCGGATGGCCCTCATCAAGCCATTCCTGGACTTCGAGGGCGGGCAGCTGCGTATAACATACGCCGGTAGGCTGTCAGATCCGAGCCAACCCCAGACAGTGTGCGTGCCTTTAAGTTCCAATCCGGCTTTATTCCACACATCGTTCTCATCCGCATCAGCATCACACCGGCCGCTCTTGTCCCGTGTATGTGGCGAAGAGATTAGCGCCAAAACTTACATCTCGGATGAGATCAACGACTTCTTTACCACAGTACTGGACGTTCCGTGTGTGTTGGCGCGCTTTCCACCTGGAGGACAGATGGCCAATAAAAGCGCAAGATATTCCAAGGCGCACTTGCAAAAGCATCAAAAGAATCACGCTGGTCAAGACAGCAGCTATGGAAGTGACCCCTTGCGAATTCTTTCAACCATTACTCCGCCTTCGCCCCCAGACTCCGATGCTGAGCAAAACAATCGCCGAAAGATCTTGCTTTCAAACGAGTCGCCTATTCTGGCGATCAATACGGCCAGCTTGTTAGCTCTCAACAAAGAAATCGTCCAGAATGGAGGCACACGAATTCCGCCCACAGTATTCAGGGCAAACATTATCCTTGATTCGCCCGGCAACATTGACGATGGTCTCAAACTTGCTTACGCCGAAGACAATTGGTGCAAGGTTCAGATTGGACACCAAGACTTCAAGATGCTCGGTTCATGCCGCCGTTGCCACATGGTTTGTATCAACCAGGACACGGCGGGAAAGAGTCAGGAGCCTTTCGTCACGCTGTCGAAGACGAGGCGATTTGATGGAAAGGTTTTCTTCGGAACGCACATGTGCCATGTCCCACAGAAAACCCAAACGTTGGCGACTTCGACCAGGGCATCGCAATATCCAACTGTGAGGGTGGGTGATCGTGTGCTTGTGGACTAAGCCGAGAGGCTTCATACGATCAGAGGAATACAGAACAAATTATATGGTTCAAAAATGCACCGTCAGTCTCTGCAATCTTCGGTTGCACAACTGTCCATACGACATACTTCATGCTTACTGGCCCTTGTCTATTCACATATGCCCGCCCCAAAGGCACGAAGACATCAAGTTTGCCTGTTGTGAGTCGAAAGCCCTAGTCCTTGTAGTGTAAGCTCGCTCGCTCAGTCTACTCTTCGTGTTCAGGAAACAATTCAGGACTTGGTGCACACTTACGCACTGTAGCTCGTGCCGGCTGGCGCTACTTTCGAAGTTTAAAAAGTCTTCTAGTGGTGTGTGGACCTCTATGCTTCTGTCACTCAAACTACTGACCACTAACAGGTTTTAGTGTCTGCAAGTATGTATACTCTTCACTATTTGATGGTGTACCCACAGCCACGATACTGTCGTGAAGGGCGCTGGTAGGAGTTAGGCGAGCCGGTAAATGTCACGAGGTTCATCAGCGCTGTCCACAGAATGGTAATAGCCACTAGGGTATCCATCGCTGGAAACACGTAAAGAGTTCTGTCTCCAAATTTCGAGAGAGTTAAAAAAAATCGACTTCTTCTTTTCATTCTACTTTCTGCACACCATGAAGTTGTTCATCATCTTCGTCTCCCTCCTAGGTGCAGCAGCGGCCACGTCCGCCGCGGCAGACAAGCCCACGGCACCTAACCTCAACTTGACCACCGCTGAGGCTGGCAACCCACTATTCGACGGCTGGTTTGCCGACCCGGAGATACGTGTGTACGACGATGTGTTTTGGATCTTTGCTACCACGTCCGTTGCTTTCAAGAACCAGAAGCATTTCGATGCGTGGTCCTCGACCGATCTGGTTCACTGGTATGTGCACTCCTGTGCTGGCGCGAATTCGTGCGACATTTTCAAGACTGGCTTTTCAATGAAAATGAACCTGGGAACCATTCACACGCTTTCCTCGACTGAAGCAGCTAATGGTCTAATAATAGGACAAAGTATCCCAAGATACTGACCGCTGGCACTATCCCATGGGTCAAGAATACGATGTGGGCGCCAACATCAACCAAGGGGCGGGATGGGAAATACTATCTTTACTTCAGCAGTCACAATGGCGTACGATCGAAGAATCAGCCAAACGGCGGGTTAGCCGTCGCTGTAGCTGACAAGCCCGAAGGGCCCTACAGGGATGCTCTCAACGGCACGCGGCTGCTCGATCATGTCATTCATGGCGGGTAAGTCTTTGCAATCGCCTCACTCAAGAATCTGACATGACACGCTGCCTCTCCTTCGCGACCAAAGTTACATGAACATGAAATCTGTGTATGATATGTTGCTTGGGAATCTTGCCACGGCAATGTGGCTGTCTTTAGCGACATAGCAGAGCATGCAATTCATTTTGCTGACAATGCGGACAGTAACCCTATGGACCCTGACGTCTTCACTGATGACGACGGGCAGAAGTATCTGTACTTTGGTGGGACGAAGAACAACGTCGGCATACTCAACGACGACATGATCAGTTTCCACCCAATTGATGACTCAAAGTCCGCATCCGGAACAGACTCCAAGTACTTCAAGAGTCTCACACCCCGGCCCAGCAATTTTGAAGAGGGCACAAAGGTCTTCAAGCGCAACGGCACATACTACATGATGTGGTCGGAGTACGTGTACGGCGACGTCAGATATCAGGTGGCCTACGGAACGTCAGACTCGCCCCTGGGCCCATTCTCGCCAAGGGGCGTGATCCTCAAGCAAGACCCCGTCATAGCGGTAGCAACCGGCCATAACAGTGTGCTCAACATACCCGGCACGGACATCTGGTATATCATCTACCACCGGCGCCCGCTTCATGAGAGCAACGGGGACAACCGCGTGGTAGCGCTGGATCGCATGTACTTCGACGCGGACGGCAGCATCGAGCCCATCGAGCTGCTCGTCAAGGACAACTTCGACGACGGTAAGTACCATTCTTCTCCTGCTACGGATCGCCGTCTTTCATGTTTTGGAATGTTCTAGAATGCAAAACTTTAGCATCCGTAGCAGGACTAACGTCACCATCAGGGCACCTCTCAGGGGTTCTGTGGCAGCGGAAGAGTGGCGAGTGGGCTACTGTACCGGACGGGAAGCAGCAGAAGCAGCGGCAACTGCGCGGCTCGGCCGCGGAGGCGCTCGCCCTCATGGACTCGCACTTTGCGGACCTGGTCTACGATGCCGACATCACGCTCGAGGACGGCGGCAGCGAGGCTGGGGTCACGTTCCGCACCGCGCCGTCGCGGAATCGCAGGAGGCCCGCAGCGTTCAATGGGTACGCCGTCTGGCTCAACGCACGCACTGGTGAGGTCCTGCTCGGCCACCAGAAGGGGAAGCGCAAGGTGAGGATGACTGTGCTAAAGAGCAGCCCGGACCTGCACGTCAAAAGCGGGACGAGGTATCACATTCGGGTTGAGTTCAAGGGCACGAGGGTCTCGGTGTTTGTGGATGATATGGCGGTCCCGATCATGACGGTTGCGGATGGAGCAGACACCTCAGGTCAGAATGGCTTGTGGGTGAAGAGTGGGAGTGCGCTGTTCGACAATGTCTCTATCCGACATCCTTGATCCTGGCTGCCAATGACAGTACTGATAATTGGTTTCTAAGTCGAAGTTGTTCCTTTCTCCATGTGGCCATATGTGAGGATGTAGCATAACTTTTTGAGATGCTCAGAATAAGTGCATGTATCAGTCATTCACGCCCGTTCATATTGGTAGGTGACGTCCTGGCTATGTAAACAAGCTCCCATGAACATGCCTAGCCTTATGAAATGGCCTCCTTGGTGATCTTATCAGACATGTCTTTAACACGCTTCATAATCCGGATCTTGGGCACCGTTTTCGGTCCTATCCACCACCCACCCGTAAGCTCCATAAATCTGCGCCGCAAAAAGTCAACATGAGCCGCCATGCCAACCCTTTTGACGCTCCGGGGCTCCTCCTCCACGTGCGGCACACCGGGACGCAAGATCTCGGGCCCAGAGAAGCCCTCGACGACAGCCACCGTATCCCAGTTGCCGCCCTTCACGGCCTTGTCGTCTTCCATCAGGAGATAATCGAACTTAGCCCAGAAGTTGGGGTCTGACAGAATAGCTTCGTCTTCTGTCTTGTCTAGCACCAGTGACACTGACGGCTTGCTGTCGTGGCCCCTGACCACGACATCAGGGGCCGTGGTCAGCCGGTGATGTTGAGGGAGACCGTTGCCCTCGGCTACTCCGAACAGAGTCACCCCTGTCATGCAGCTCAACACGTCTGCGTGGACTGTCACCACAGAGGAGGACACCGTACTTTGATCGTGCTCGATCATACCGTGCAGAGCAGCGAGGGCATCACCACCGGGATAATTCAAGCTCGAGGCAACAAGCATGACAGCACTGCTAAGAGCGGTGGCAAAGACAGAGCCTGAGACGATAAGGAAAATGATGTTTCTGATTGCGCGCCGGCCGGTCTCATCAGCAGCCATCCTCGCGGGAACCTGATTCACCAGAGTCGAGACCCCGAGGGCGGCGGCGGCGGTCAATGGCGGAACGACGTAGAATATGAAGCGGGCCTCCTTATGTGGCTGAAGGGAGTAGATAGCCACAAACAGCAGGTTCGGGATGATCAGGCGTTGGGCTATGCGTCCGTAGGCCGGAGAGGAGAGGGAGCACCCAACGAAGAAGAGCCCCAAAGGAGGCGAAATCGTCTTGGGCAGCGCCGAGGTGAAGTACCAATGCCAAGGAGAGGTACCCCAGTTGGATGAGGACCCCTGAACGACATTGTAGTAGAATCCCCATAGTTCTGGCCAGATTGGCTTCTGCCAGAAGTAGGAGTCGATGGGGACAGAAATGGCCAAGGCGGCCACAAAGGACACCAGAAACGGAGGTATCAGCCTCTGAAGTGAGATCTGGGGGATGATGAGCAGCCACAGAGCATTTGTTGCAAGAAGAAGGGCGATCTCTGAGCGGAAGACAACGGACGCGAAGACGAACAAGGCCAACGCCATGCGGATCCTGGGGTTGGCCTTGGCGGGTTGCTTGTGGGGGAGCAGGAGGCCAAAGGCAAAAGTGGCTATAGAGTGTTATGATTTAGCAGGTACGGAAAAGTGTTATTCCTCCAGGTGTTGGCAACTTACTCAGTCCAAATGCAAACATATTTGGCAACGTCCTGGAGGCATAGAACATGACATGGAACTGGCTGGCCTGAAGCACCACATACCACCTGGCCACGGCAGGACCACAAGCATTGTCAAGTTGCCTCCTGAAGAATAAGAGAGAGTAGGCATTGAACCACCCAAGAAGGGCACGAACGATGAACTGGCTGTGCCTATGGCCGAACAATGCTGCAAATGGCCTGGCGACGCCTGCGAGCAGCACAGGGCCGATGAAGGTCCTGGGCACGGCTCCGGAGAAGGCAAAGTGGTCGTAACTCGAGGACAACTTCTGGTAGATGCTGGACAGGGGAGTACCATAGACCAGGACATCATGTGTTGCCTGGATGTTGAAGGATTCCTCCACTTTGGTGTAGGGAGCTACCCAGAGGTGTGTGAGAACCACGAGTGGGATGAGGAACAGTGAGAAGACAGCATAGTCAAGATGGCCTGCGGGATTGTGGTCAGCACTCATCCATGTGAACCGGACACGCTCTTCTGCAAAGCCTGAACTTACGGGAGAGTGCCATGTTGAGTCTTAAAAAGGCTGGCAGCACCTGATAATTATGTCTGCTATGCCAAGATCTGGAGTTGATGTACCTAGGCTGCGATGGGCCGTCAGTTAGTTCCTAGAGAAGCAATACAGCCAGTGCTGTAATCCAGACAGTCTAGACTCACAATATGCCCCTGAGGTGTCTGGGCCTACCAAGGGTCTCAGGGTCTGTGGAGCCCCAGTCTAGCCAGTGGACCCCTGAGCACTGGGCAGGGCCGACGACAGATGGCAGATTCGCCTGCAGTGTAGGTCTTCCCATAGTCGGCTCAAGCTGCCCCCCCTTCCGTCCCCTGTTTGACACCTCACCTCACTCTATTTACTGGGCCTGCCTGGACTATGCCCTTCCTTGGTCGACCTTGACCTTGACCTTGGACCTTGGAATTTCGGCTTTGGCTTTTGCTTCGGGACCTGGTCAAGCTGGTGCACCTCATGTGTTGGTGTACGCCGGATTCGATTCGATACGCACGTCCATCCGTAACCGCCAGTCTAGCCTGTTCCACCAGCGAGTACTAGTCGACTGCTGTCCTCTTCGTATTTCCTCACTTGCAGCACTGCCATCAGCATTACGGCCGTCTCCATCTCTTCGCCTGACTGTACGCTGAGCTGAGCACGGCCTAGCCACACGGGCCAAGCGAGAAACGAGACACGAGACAAACCTGGTGTCTGGCAGCTACGGCCTCGCTTCGAACAGACCCCCAAACCGCATCGACTCGACTCGTCCCGCCTCGCCTCGACTTGACTAGACTCTGCTCGACCCAAACCTCGACTTTCACAGAACCAGCCCAGAACCGCATTGCACCTGGCTTCATACCTCCTCGAGCCGGCCTTCGAAAAGAGTGGATGGAGTAACGGCCGCCTTACGCCAGCTGGCCCATGCAGTAGAGATCGTCTCTGCTCCTGTTCCCGATTCCAACTCCAATCTATGCCACTCTTTCAAGTAACTGGCTTGTGAGACAGCACAGTCGCACTCATGGCGCGTGCCATGGGGCCGGTTCGTCTCAAGAAGGCGAACCCCATAACTCTCGCAATCGGCACTGTCTTGTGCCTCTTCATCCTATACTTCCTCGTCGCTCCCTCAGGCTCCGCCACCGGTGGCAGCAGCAGCGGCATCTCCCTTGCCAACGTCAAGAAACCGACCGTCGCCAGCCATCCTCTGTCCCCGCCGACCTCACCTTTCCGAAAACCCATCGCCGACAAGAATGGCAGGTCTGCGCCGCCACCCGTCGTCCACTACAATCTGAACAATGTCACAATCTCGGCGAATCCCATCGAGAACAACGAGAACGTCCTCATCCTGACTCCGATGGCCCGCTTCTACCAGGAGTACTGGGACAACCTACTGAGACTCACATACCCGCACCAACTCATAACATTGGGCTTCATACTTCCCAAAAATAAAGAAGGAAATGAGGCGACGTCATTGCTACAGGCGCAAATATCCAAGACGCAGAAGTCGGGTCCAGAGAAGGACCGCTTCAAGAGCATCATCCTGCTCAGGCAGGACTTTGACCCGCCGCTGTCCTCGCAAGACGAGGCTGAAAGGCACAAGATGCAAAACCAGAAACCGCGGCGCGCATCCATGGCCAAAGCGCGTAATTCCCTCCTGTTCACCACCCTGGGACCTTCGGTGTCCTGGGTCCTGTGGCTGGACGCTGACATAGTCGAGTCCCCGCCCGACATGATTCAGGACCTAGCTGCTCACAACAAGGCCATTGTCGTCCCGAACTGCTTCCAGAAATACTATGACGAGAACAAAAAGGAGATGGCCGAGCGTGCGTATGACTTCAACAACTGGAAGGACAGCCCCACGGCCCAGGAGCTTGCGAGCAAGATGGGCAAGGACGATATCCTGCTGGAAGGCTACGCTGAGATGCCCACGTTCCGAGCGCTCATGGCCTACATGTACGACGAACGGGAAGATCTGCACCTTGAGGTCGAGCTAGATGGTGTTGGAGGCACGGCAGCGCTAGTCAAGGCAGACGTACATCGTGACGGAGCCATGTTCCCTCCCTTTCCATTCTACCATCTCATTGAAACGGAGGGGTTCGCAAAGATGGCAGCGAGGCTGGGCTGGAAGTCCATCGGTCTTCCCAACTACAAGGTGGGTACCCAATCTATCGAGCCTGTGCGCGACACACCAGCTAACGTGATGCTCTCTCTACCAGGTTTACCACTATAACGAGTGATGTGATCCCATGACGGCGTATTCCAAACCATTATCATTATAATCATCAAACCAAGTAGCGCCAGTGTCCCAGTCAGTGTCAGATTGTCGTACTACAGGCCTGGAAAGTCTCATACTTGAAACGGTCTTACGGGCAAACCTTGAGCCATCATCAGCTTAATTCCATGTCGACGGACACCGGGCCGTGAATTAGCATCACGGCGAAGAGGGCGGGACACTAGACGGTGTATGCCGGTTTTGATATCCTATTTTATTCGTTATCCGGCATCTGGTAGACAGTGAGAAAAATGCAACGCAAGGAAGGGCGTCCAGTGAATGAGTCCGGGAAGTAACCGGGGAAACTAGCTGGCTATCTACGAGGTCATGGCAGAGGAGAGGGTCGTTTGAACACGGCCATCTGTGTGTGTGGGTCGATCGACTGTAAAGTCCAGCGAAGCCTGCGGGAGCCGACAACCAGGTGGCCATTGCCTTATGTTGAGTCTTCCATTATGAAAAATATAAAGACGCTTACTGTGGCAACAAGGGCGTACTGCTCAAGGTGAAATCTCGCAAATGATGCAACACACACCTGCGATGCTGATCCTGTGGGCGTAGTCATCGTATAAACTGTATTAATATGGGCGAGTTCCTCTAGGCCTCAGGCAGATTCCAAACTCCAGACTCCATGCCACCCAACCGTTCCTCATGTCAATTTTCCAAATGACACACTGGCCCCATGCGAAAGACCACACACCGCGCGTGCCCCGATACCTACGGGCCATCACCCCCCACCCCCTTCTATCTCTGTCGCCCACACATACACATACACACAACCACTACCTCTCACTCGCCCTCGTACCTTCCCTCCCCGGAGCACCACAGCTCCACCAGCCGTCGGGCGCCGACCGCGTCCCCGGCCCGGAGCAGGGCGGCGCAGTCGACGTTGAGCGGGGAGTCGACCTCCGGATGGGGCAGTAGGCCGTCGCGGACGGCGCGGACGGTCTCGAGCACGCTGTAGGCGGGCGTCCACGCGTCCCCGAGCAGGTCCAGGCAGATCTCACCCGTCTCGAGCGAGATGTTTGGGTGCACGATGGGCGTCACGAAGCGCACCGCCGGCGGGGACAGCGGGTAGTTGGCCGGGATCCGGATCGAGAGGAGCCAGCGGCCGTCTAAGCGGATTCGTGTGTGCCCCCGTCAGTCTCCAGGTGACCAATGGTTGCAGGGGGGGGGGAGGTGAAAAGTTTCATGGGTGAGCCTTTTGGCTGGACGGGGAACCGGTTGGATGTGTCTTGATTTACCTTCGTAGCCCCCGCTGATGCCGCGGCCGTTGAACACGGCCTCCCACACCAGCAGGTCATCCTCGCTCGCGGGGCCGAGGCGCTCGATACCCTTCTCGTCCTGCGCCTCCACGCGCCAGGTGTCCAGCTCCTTGATGAGGCGCCGTGTTGCCGAGCGCGAGGACGAGGCCGACGCGGTGGACATTGGGGCGGTCGATGGTGGTGGTGGTGGTGGTGGTGGGTCGCGAGGGGAGGGGCGTCGGCAAACTGGCTGCCTGCCCGGTTCGAGGGGGATCGCCCGGCGCAGAAGAGGGCTGGTGCTTTTATACGGCACACCCAATGCCAGTTGGCAGGGCAGTGGGGATGGGCGCGAGCTCGTACGGTTTTGTCCTGGATGTGAAGCTCCAAGCCGAATTGTTGTATGTCGGTTCACCATGGTGCGCACAGTCACAAGCCCCACCCCCGAGCTCCTAGGAGGTAATTGAGCTGGCGTCAGGTACGAGATGGAGAGGGACGGCCAGGGGTCTAGCTCCGGCCGAGGCACTGTTGGCAACTTGGCTGGGTCCGCGGGGCGCTGTCTCCCCCAGGTTCCACCACGGCTCTGCCCCATCACACAGAGATTGCCCGAGATGAGCGACAGCAGCTCACGGATCCCCACCTGGTTCATGCTCCAGTTCACTGTGTGGACACGCGCTTCTATTTGCGTAGATCATTCACGGTACCACGCGCTTATGTACTTTGGATCGTCATTATTATGTCTACGTAATTTGCGTATCCGACGTGCCCTTTGTCTTCCCCCCCCCCTTCCACTTCCATCATCACTGTTCTAAAGGCTCAAGGAGGCTGGGTAGTCCTAGGTGCCGCGCTGTGCAGGCAAGCAAATTCTTTTTTTTTTTTCAAAAAAAAAAAAAAAAAAAGAAGAGGAAAAAAGAAGGGCAACATTGATCGCCCTCTCTCCCTTTTTCTTGATTTTTCCCATTTGCTATGGGTCGGCCGCCTCGGCGCCCACCTCCTCTGCAAGGATATCTGTCCCCATAGAATCGAAAGTTTTAACCGGTCGATCACGTTCTCATCTTCTCAGATTACTGCGACCGTCGAACTAAACCATGTTTCTTCCCTCGTCTCTGCCCAAGCGGCTTTCTGTGGGGTTCGAGAAGCCAATCGTAAAGTTGTGTGTGAGCTGACGTGCAGCCTTCCTGGTGCAAGTGTCGTTGCAAATGCCGGGTTCATAAGTGGTGTGAAAGCATGTGTATGTCCGAGTTCAATTTCTGTCTCGGATGCTGTACAAGGGGTTCCGGGTTGTTCACGGTCATGTGGGCTCCAGGGCGAAACTCGCCTGCCCCTTAATGTAAACCGCCTATCATACAAGTCCATGCGAAAGGCTCCCATGCCGTTCGCGAGAATGCCAATATGAAAGCCCAATAGTCCACAAGGAAATTCGTCATCCGTTTCATAAATGCTGGGCTGGAGCCTGTTGTGCCCCTTCCGTCGGGAATGTGCAGCTTGGGTCGTCAAGTGGGGCCGATCACGAAGTGATAGCTGTGCAGTCATGCCTGCGCATTCTCTTTAGGCTTCCAGAACTGCATCATTTTGCTGAACCGCCTGGACTTGCTGCCCTTCAGCTTCTTCTCGGACTCGCTGCTGAAAACTTCCGTCGATAGCTTGCTGCGCTCCCCATGAGAGCTGCTGATCAGGCGCCCCAGGCTTGCCAGGCTGCCTCGTCGACCACCGAATGCCATCGCACTGAACGAAGCTGGGCGCTCCCCGGGCGCTGGAGGGCGGTTCATATAGGCGGCCTGTTGAGCGAACAGATTCTCTGGCGGCTGGTTGGAGTGGCTGCTGGAAATAGAGGGAACATCCATGGACTTTCGAACTTCAGGGCCAGGCTCTCCCATAAGCAGTGACTGGAAGCTATCGTCTGTCACTGACGATGGCGCAGTGGAGATGATGTTCGCATCGTATGAAACGGGCGACCGCGGCGACGGGAAAGAAGACGACTGGGTGACCGACGAGTAAGGGCTGACTGGCGCTAGGGAGGACGAGGTTGTATGTGAAGACGAGCTGCCGTCCATTGGCGCTCTTGGGCTGACTGGCGAAGACATGGGCGAATCCGGCGCTTTTATCTGCGCCGGGCGTCCAAATTCCACGGTCCTGAATTGGGTTGGAATAGCGGGTGGTTCTTCCTCAATGACTTGCTCTTGCAGAGAACTCAGCGAAGTTCTTGACTTCATGCTTGCTGTGCGTTGAGACTTGCCATCTTCGGGATCGCTGGCCTTCCGCTTGGCTACGAGCGATGCATCGGAGCTTCGTCCGTCTGCCCCTAGCCTCTCCGCCGAGCTGCGTGCTGAGAAAAAGCCACTGACACTCGAGGTCTCGCTGTCCTTAGGACCGGTCGACTCAGGTTGGGGTGTTGATGAGCCAGAGTTGTCAGAATCCTCGTAATATTCCTCCTCCTCCTCAAAGACATCCGCCATAGTGGAGCTGCTGCCGAATCTGTGAATTCCGCGGCGGAACTCGAATGGAGGCATCTCGGGAGAGCTTTGGGCTCGCTGGTGGTGAGCATAATGCATTCCAGGGCCAGTGAACCTACTCAGGCCCGCGGCGCTGTGAAGTTGTCGCTTTGCCAGACCACCAGCTTTCTGGGCTGCTTCCCACTCCGGATTCCGTGGCAAAGGAGTGTTGAAAGGCCCCAGCGCCGCATCAAGATCGATCACAGGGTAGGATGTGTCTTCCTCGGTCACAGGTCTGGGTGGCTTCCAGGCCTCCGTTCCTTCCTGGTCCTGGTCCAGCTCTTCTATCATCACAGTGGGCATGGACGGCTCGCTCTTTGTGTCGGCAGAATCTGACGCCGTGTCTTCCTCGTCCTCATAGCCTGGACGACTTGGAGGAGGCGTTGGGCCCCGGCGACTGGACTTCTTGCTCTTGCTTCGGCGACCTTTCGGCCTCTTGGTTAGTATTGAGCCTGCCCAAGTCTTGACCTTCTTCTGCTTCTTGCCCGACTTCTTGCGTGCTTTTTGTGCTGCGCTTTCTGTTGTTGCCGTTCCCTCATTTCCAGGTATCGACGACGGCAGATCGGTCCTTGAGACCTCGCAGGAACTTAGGCTGACAGGTCGAGATTTTGACGGCGAGTGGGTACCAGAAAACTGATCGAGGCCAAAGAACGACCATCTCTTCGCAATTTTGGTGGGGCTAGGGTCAGGAGAGGAGGTTTCAGGCGAGGGGAGGGGAATACCAGAAAGCAGAGGCAGAGAGCCTCGTCGCTTCGGGCCAGCGTGAGACGTGTCTTCTTGTGGAGACGTCGGCGTACTCTCGAGCACCGCACCAGCCGTGCTCGGTCTGGATCCGGACTCAGCGGCTTGTGATGTAGTTGGCTCAAGAGGCGCCAAAGATTCATCCTTCTCTATTATGGGCGTGTTCGATGCTGAAAGAACTGAAGAGATGCTGCCCGAGAGGGAATGACCCGGCCGGACTGTTACGGTGCTCGAAGTGTCGCTTGAGACCAGGGAAAGTGGCCGCGGTATAAACTCAAGGGTATCCGAGAAGCCGACTCTGGCCCTGCTGAACGATTTCCTTTGTGATGGTGCAGCAGCGAGCCTGGGGAAGCCTTGCGTTTGGTCCAGTCCAGCGCTCTGCGGCCTGTTGCCACCAGCTGTGTCTTCTGCATCTTGTCTGACATCGTCAGGACGTAGGATAGGGAACGAGAAGTGTTTGTTGAGCTCTGGCCCAGATGGGCTCGATGGAGCACTGCTTCCTCGGGAGACATCGCTCGAGCTCTTGGGGAGATTAAGCCCGGTTATGCTGCTAAGGTCATGGCTAGACATGGCCGCAGACCGACGGTGGGCATGGCGATGAGCAGGCCCTCGCCGGTTTGGCTCAACAGGTCGAATTTGGGGCGAGGCATTGCCATCTTCTGATTTTGTCGGACTCGAGCTCAAAACCTCCATTCTGGCGTTGCCAGATCGGTATTCACCGCCGACGAACTCACTCCCCCCGCGCCTGTGAGTCCCTCTCGCGGGAGAGGGCCGTGGCGACTGCTGGGGAGATGGGGCGGTTAAGAACTCATGGGCGGGCAAAAGTGTGGCGGTTGACGGGGCGAGGTTTGCTCCAGGGTTGAATGAAAATGCGGGAAGGGCGGACGAGCCCTGAGAAGGTGTGTCGTCGGTGTTGCGGGCGGCGAGCGCTGCCAGGCCAGGCTCGATTGCAGACCTCGGCCGCCTGCCGGTGGCGCGGGAGTATGAGGATGGCGCGGAAGCAGACATTGGCCTCGGCGGGAAAACGAATGGCGGGTTTGGTGGCGGGGCGGGCGTGTGGGCGTGGGATCGAGGAGACAACTCGGGCGTGTCCACAGGGTCTCCGAGGCCTAGGTTGTCTCCATGAAGAGGAATCGAAAGATGGCGTGGGTTGTGGACACGATCATCATGAGGCATGTCAGGAACAATGGTGGTGGCCATCGTCACAAGAGCCGCGCTGCGGCCAGAGATCTGATGACTACTTGACCAAAGGTGACATGGGGTACCAAAATGGTCGCTCGGTCCTTGGGGTGCAACGACCCCAGCAACTTCTCACTCGGGACGGCGGGAGACTTGGATTAGGTTGAATCGATCTTCGACTCGTCTTGGGTTTCGTGGGCTCAAGAGATGGGACGATTTCCCGTGAAATCCGACCTCACTATGCAACCGGGCCCACAGGTTAGCCGATCTGCCTTTTTGTCTGATCGCGACGGTCAACCCGAGTCGGGAAAACGTTGAGAGAAACGGCAAACGAAGCAGGTGCTCGGATGGAGGGTTGGCAATGACGAGAGCGAAGCAGGACAGGCTGTTGTTTGTAGTACCTTTCTGTGATGTGGGTGGCTGCCGGCGATTGTCTGTCACTTGACTGATGTCGTCGTAATTCGAAATTGACTGGTCCCGTCAGGGTGCCCGGTTGTGTAATCTTGGATCTGGAGCTTAGCTGGAGCTGAAGCCGGAGTTGGAGTTGGGTCGAGATCCGATTTCGAGTTGGTTCTGGTCGTCCCGATTTCCGGTTGGGTGGGAACGAAGCGAGAGAGCTGCCGCACGAGGAGGAATTAAGGCAATGCTTTTTCTAAGAATCTAAAAGGTAAAATGGATTAAAGGAGTGGACGGTCAAGACCAAGCAGGAAACCTCTGGAGATTTCCCACTGGAATTGAACCAGAGTTGAGGGTGAGGCGAGGGTGAGGCCGGGGAGGAGAAAGAAGGCGGGCGACAAGATCGAAGGTGGTGGTGGTGATGGTGGGAAGAGAGACAGGCAGACCGCAGCGCAGCGCAGAGCGAGAAGGCGGCGGCCGCGTGCGACTGGGCTGGGCTGGACTGGGTCGGGTCAACTGGGCAATGGTGGGAGGGCGGGCACCTTCCAGGTTGGACTAGGCATGGGAAACCAGGGCATGGGGCAGGGCATGGCCAGGCAGGGCAGGGCAGGGCAGGGCATGGCTGGCAACCGCGCTGGCACTGGGCTCTGGGCACTGGGAGGGGGGGAGACTGGGTGACTGGGGACTGGGAACAGCAAAACAGTGCACAGGCCCCACGCCAACCAAAACCGACTGGACCCACCAGATGGGGTTGACCCAAGGGACCAGCAGGGTGAGCCCCTGCTGGGCGTGTACCAGCAATTGTCAAGGCCAGAAAGGCTGAAGAGAGAGGGATCTGGCCCATGCTTGCTTTGCCCGTACACCACGAGCTGTGTGCCCAGGGCCGCACTGTGAAATTTGGCCCAGCCAGCCACTCAGACGACTGGCGACAAGGGCCCACCCACAGTTCGAGACACCAAGGGAGACACGGTACCCCAGCTACCCTCCTTCCTGCCACTCCCTCCCTCCCTCTTAATCCCGTTCCCGGGTTCTTGTCTCAATCAAAGACCCCGATTGCCCATTGCAAATTAGGGAATTAGAGAGGCCATGTGGTCGACATGATGTTGCAACTTTGGAAATTGGAAAGCCCATGAATTGATGCTATTACCATGGACACGCCCCGACTGACTGTCATCATAAAGCAAGGGGGCCGGCCAGCCCAGCCCAGCCGCCAGCACAACTGTCGTGCCCCCCCCCCCCCCGTCTTGTCTGCCTCTCATGTCTCATCAGCATTGTTATGAATGCGCTGTCTGGTGAGGGACATTTGTGATTCCTCCCAGATGAGATCGTGGAGTGAGGGAGTTTTGACTCTGGGGCTCTTGACCCCTGCCAAATCTTGGACGACCCATATCCAGCGCTCACCTACGACGCACACAGTACAGACGGCGGCCCCTGCTTCCCGATTCCGACGCCAACATGAGACCTTGGGCCCAACCTTGGGAGGGTCTCCCGAGGGCCCGCCTAGCAGTCACTGGATCTAACTCTAGGCATGCCATGGCATAGATATGTGTGTACATCCCTAATCTACTACAGCACGTACAATTCCCTCAATGGCATATCATGTGTTGCCGGTTGCTATGTTGTTGGACGACCAGCCGGCCAGCACCGGCATACGCTGTGGGTACGGGGTATAATGGATATATTGCCCCGGCAGCACGAGTGCGACGTCTTGACTGGCTCTGGAGCTTGTGTTATCGTCAATTCAGGCACGCGCCGCCTCTCATTCGCCCGCCAAGTACCATACTGCAGGTGCAGAGCAGGCCCTTCTACTTTGGGCCTCGATGTGGTATCCAACGACGTGGTACCCCGCTATCAAGTTGCGATCTGACGAAGTTAGGGGTGTATTCGTGGAGGCAGTGCCCTGAAAATCCCCATTTGTCAGGTCTGGGAGGTGCCAGCTGATGCACGTCGCTTCGCACCCCTGCTGACCATATCTGGCACTTTGGCACTCTGGGACTCCGCTGCCGCCCATGCACTTTGCACTGGCACTTTCGCTTGCACCAGCAGTGTGCATTGTATGCTGTGCCTGGCCAGCAAGCACGAGACAGCTCACAGCTCACTGCATACACAGTGTGTGCATGAGCGTGCCCTTGTCGCCGCGTTGCGATGGATGCGCGGGCGCCCGCCCTTGCAGCTGGGCCTGTTGCTGGTTCTAACGTCTCGTCTCAGACGGTCATGACTGTGAGCACTGAGGGCAAGGCTTACTAGGCCACTAAGCCTGCTAGCACATCAGCGAGCATGATCGTCACCACTACCACCACCACCACGACGGGAACAGTTCGCCATGCGGGAACTGATCCATGAGATCGACGCCTCGAAGAGCAAATCGCCGCAGAGATTGGGGGGCAGCCGCTGTCGCTTGGGCCCAAAGGGCTGATGGGAAGAAGATCAGCTTGATCGGCCATCCCTGGCTCGGCCGCCCTCCCGCGCATGACGGTCTGGCCTGAACGTGGTCCAACACTGAATCGGATGAAACTGGCGCTGTTCTGTCCACGATCCAATGCCCTACATCAGCGCTGCCAGGGACCAAGCAGTTCGAAGCGAGATAGAATCGAGACGTCCAGATAAGTCTTGGTCCCAGCGCCTTGACGAGCTGCTATTCTCCTTCCGAGGAGCTAAGGGCCCAGGTTCTGTGCCGAGTCCCGTGGTGTGTGTTTCGATCCATTCTTTGTTATGCCGAACATGGTTCCTTTGTCTACCGGGTCTAAACCCCCCTCATCGATGCCTCGATTCGGAGGAGGCGTCCTCACAAGGCGCCCTCGACTCGAGTCGTCCGAGTCGTCCGAGTCGAATCGGGCCTGCCGCTGGCGTCGCAGTGCGTAGTGACACGGCCTGCGGCGGTTGCGTTGATGACCGAAGGGGAAACGCCATCCGTCATCCATCCACGCTTTTCTGACCCGTCATGTGCACGAATTGCTTCATCGAGACAAAAGACCCGCCTCGTGTTCGTCTTGTCCCTGAAGCGTGCAGTGGCCTCGCAGTGGCCTGCAGCGGTCCTGCAGCACGAGGTGCCTTGGCTGCTTTGTAGGAGACTTTACTTGCCAAGTCGGTAGGCCGGCCAGTCCTGTTGCTGCATCTACCTGCCGTTGCCATGAGCACAGATTAGTGACTCTGGAGTGCATCGCGCTACGGATTACTTGGCCTGGAGGGGTCCAGTCGAAAAGCTAATCTTTAATCGGTCGTCAATCGCGGGCTTGGGAAAACCGGCCATGCAGCATGCCCGTTCAATCCGAACAGCGTCCTCACCGCGCAAACGTTGTCTTCGGCTTCGGCTTCGCCTTCAGCCTGGCGTACTCTACTGCTGCAGCTGCTGCAGGTCCGGCTGACTGTCTGTTGCTCATCACCTCAGCTTGCGGGATCAAAGCTGTCGGTCTGTTCGAACTTCACAACAGTGATCAAATGGCATTAACCCAACAGAGACATAACCCTGCTATACAAAATTGGTTCTCATGACCTATTCAAAGTGAAAGCCAAGGTGGGTAGCCTATTCAAACTCGATCCTGAGGTCCCACCCAAGCACATTCTGGGCAGGCGATAGTGGGAGATAAGGTATTGATGTACTGAGGCATGGTACCCAAATGTCCTGCTCGCGAGCATTGTCCAACAAATTGCTAGCTGGATACATTTCGGTACGCGGACTGCGGAGCCGAGGTGCAGCCGGATTTCGAATGACCGTAATCTCGGGCGAATGCCGCCAGCTAATAACGGCATGTCAATCTTAGGACAGATTTATGGGGTCCTAAGCTCAGATTGGATCAATGTTTCCATTGCCGCTTGTCGAGTCTTGTCTGAGACTGGCTCATTCAGCAGCAGATTCAACTTTCGGCCGATGCCAGAGAAATGGAACTTGGAAGTCTTTGTCAACTGTGAAAAGCTCGACTTTAACTTCGCTCACCTGCCAAACAAGTCGGCCGGACCCAGCGCGGTTTTTTATGTCATTATACACAATAGCGGCTATGCGTTTGCCTTTTATTGCCGCCGCTATTTTTGCGAGACTAGTCCCCAGCAGATCAGATTGTATTGAGCTGTTTATTTACTTCCCCCAGGATTTCCAATCTTCTCAAGCGCGTATGAAGCATGCCACCCCCAGCAAACATTAGTATCTTGCAACTTGCTGTCAACGACAGGCGGTGCCGGTCCGAGTATCCCAAGACACGGCCATTTATCTGGCCAGGCTGGATGGTCGGATAATTTCGCAATCCCAAACCGAGAGTCAGGTATTAGACATCTACATAGCGAAGGACCGGGTTTGTTCACAAACGCTGCAGTTGTCGTCTGCAGGTTGAAGGGGCAGTCTGGGCAGTCTGGGCAGTCTGGCAGTCTGGCAGTCCAAACACACTCACTCTTGTACTGTGTACTGTTAACTGCGGAATTTGTAGTGTAAATCCCTGCATCTGCAAGCACGTTTCCCACCGCCTAAGAGGCAAAAAATCGCGTGTGGGCCGACTTTGCAGCGACCTGCGTGCATGCACGCCTGCATGCGCGTTGAAGGATGGTAACAGTAAAGTGAAGATATGCACGCTAAACCGAAGGTGCAGACGCGAGATCCCTGCAATCTCTCAAGGCCCCTCCAAAGCGGTGAGCAAAAAAGTAGGCATTTTCTGGCAGAAAATTTGCTCCACCCTATCGCATCCAGTTTGCTTCGCGCGCATGTGGCCGCACCCGAAGCAATTCACTCACCGTGTCTTTGTCTCCCAAGGCAATCCCTGACGCTTGACGCCCAGAGAAACCTGCTTCCGCAGTGTGCAGAAGGGGGCTCGATTATTTTTTTTTTCTTGGTTCCAGACTTGGACAACTTAATTTCCTGCGACCCTTTGTCACCATGTCCACCACGGTCGGCGATGCCGGCGCAAAGCCAGCAGCAGCCTCAACAGCCGCCAAGCCGTTGGGCATGAGGAAGAATGGTATGTGCTCTCCCATGACACCTACAGCTTGACACTAGACGCTGACCCGGTTTGGAACGAGCAGGCAAACAGTGGCACGCGCCGAAGAAAGCCTTCCGGCCAGGCTCAGGTCTGACATCGTACGCCAAACGGGCCCAGGACAGGGTGGCTCGAATGGCGGTAGAGGCGAAAGAGAAGGAGATGAAGGACGAGAAGGAGGCGGAGAGACAGGTGAGTGCGACAAACAACCAAGGGCACCCCCCCCC
The DNA here is from genome assembly GCA_014872975.1 of Diaporthe citriasiana. Classification (NCBI taxonomy): domain Eukaryota; kingdom Fungi; phylum Ascomycota; class Sordariomycetes; order Diaporthales; family Diaporthaceae; genus Diaporthe; species Diaporthe citriasiana. The sequence goes on along the minus strand of JADAZS010000001.1, from coordinate 301,382 downwards.
CCCACAGAGTGCGGCCTTGTTGGATCGGTGACGCTGACAGCACGCACGACGTGCAGGAACGGATAACGAAATTGAAGGAGAAGCGCGCGGCTAAGGAGGAGAAGGAGAGATACGAAAAGCTGGCTGAGAAGATGCACAAGAAGCGGGTCGAGAGGCTGAAGAGGAAGGAGAAGAGGAACAAGCTCCTCAACTCTTGAGCGACGCGACCTGCGACTTGAGAATTGAGATTTTACAATCGCACGATACCGGCCGTCGCGGCCAGTGCAAGGGCCAGTGCGGCTTGTTCGGGGACCTCAGCGACACCCTGCAGCCGATCAGAGTTCCACGGCGTCTTTCTGGACTGTTGAGGTTGGGCCGTACTGAATGGAACGAGGTTGGGCCTGGCCTGCTCTACGTGTACAAAGAGGGACGGCAGCTAGGACGAAGGCACAAAGCGCCGGAGTGGAAACTCCTCTATGTGATTGTGACACTGAGCTTTGCGAAATCTTCTCGACAGGCAGTTGTCTCAGAAGTCAGGCCGATGCAAGTGGCCGAATGCCACGGGCCGCCGGTGCGCAAGCGGTCCGGACAATTGAAAGAGACAGTCAATATGAAACCGGCTGCAAAGGTTGAAGTATGCCACAGTTGACAAGTTTGCACTTGATCATGTACATAATGTATGTGGCACAGAGGAATTTCAAATATGAGCCTGGGTTTCACTCTCCCGGAGGCTGATCCATTTACACTTGTCCCTGAAATCGGCGCTACGAGATTGGCAGCTGGGCTGAGAAGCCCCTACCCGCAAATCTGGCACCCATAGAGCAGGGACCCTTGCATGCAACCTTGGAATCTTGGGGTAACCAAGACCTTCAGCTGATCTGAGCTGATGACGACGTGCTGGCAGCTGATTGCCCCCCTGAATGAACATCCCTACTCAAGAAGTACAATGCGCTCTACATAGATTCAACACCAGCCCGGAAGCAAACATTGCCCTTTGGTAGATTCCAGTAACAAGCAAGGGACACAGACGTCAAAGCGCGAGCCGGACACCGGGCCAACAGAGGATGTCGGGCAGCGGTGTCTCATCGCCGCCGGCCGCACAGAGGCAGCAGCAGCAGCAGCCACTCACAGCAGCCGGTCCGAAAGCTTCGTCTCCGAAACGTTCTCGCCATCAAATTCACAGGTCCATCACCGAAATCACATCACCTGTCCGGCTGGGCAAACACCATCAAAACCACATCCACACGTCGCACCACCATCGTCGAATGTCACATCATAGGAGGAATCGGAGCCGGGACAATTCAGATGATATAAGCATACCACTATCCGCAGCCCCTGTGCTGCAATTGCCCCCAAGAGGCTCGCTGGAGGTGCCTCGATCCGAGGGGTGGACACCAGCGGTCCCGAGTGCCAACCCCAGCCGAGCTGGAAGCATATTGATACCATCGGGCAGGGAGAATGTCGGAGGTGTCCGCGGGCTGCCCGCTGGCGAGGACGAGGACGAGGTCCTGCGCCTGGCAAAAGACAAGAATGGTGCGAGGACTAGGTACGTGGCTACGATGCTACGACGACGCTGGCCCTTCTGTTCTAACTACTCGCAGCGATCTGAAGAAATCCCTCGTCGACCTGGCCAACATCTCCACTAGCACCACACAGCGCCTCGACGACACCTACTCCGGCGTCATTGAGAAGCTCGCCTCCCTTCAAAACACCATTGTGGCACTGAAGGAGCTCGCGTCGGCCTCAGCATCCATGAATGAAGGGTTCACAGCTGAATCAGAGTCCGTCCTCGCGGAAGCGCAGGCCCAGCTCGACGCCTTTGGGCAATTCGACGAACAGCAAGCACGCGTGCAGGCCCTACAGGACCGTGTTCATGGCGGGCGCGAACGCATCATGGCACTGAGCGAGAGGGTGGACATTGTCAGGCAGAAGGTGGAACGCTGGGAGCGCGCGGACTACCTGTGGCAGAACAAGACACGGAGGAGGATCAAGATTGTGTGGGGGATGCTGCTAGGCTTTGTCCTCCTCCTGCTGCTGCTGTATGCTGGGGCAAAGGCCTACGCGCCCGAGCTTGACGAACTTGCGGCGGATCTGAAGGAGGATGCCATGCTGGCGAAGCTGAAGTTGGAGTCGAGGGGTAGGGGACCGTTTGCCAGCCACGAGAAAGAGTGGAGCATGGCTCTCAACTTCAGCAGAGACAACGCGGCGGAGGGAGGGGACGAGGCGTTGAGGGCTCTAGACGAGCTGTAGCATTGGGCTTATTGGCGTTTACAGCGTTTTACTACGGCATGGGCCAATGTTTGTTTTCGAGATACCCACTATAGTCATGTTAAGAAGAACGTAGGGCGCTTACACTACAAGCAGCGAACAAGTCAGCCGGAAGCAGCCCGCTGTTGAACGCTCAGGGACACGACTGGTGAAGTTGCAGGCTGCCTAGATGTCTGGCTGCGCGAACAAGACGGTCGTCGGCAGCTCCACGAGATGGCGTGTCCACTGAGGCGCAGTGCAGCTTGGCGGAGCACCCATATGAGATTCAGCCCGTCCAGGTTGCCCGGGGAAATTCGGGTAATCCTTTTTTCAGGGGCAGTAATTCCTCATCCTGTCACGGAGCGGGTTGCGGTTAGAAGTTGCACGCCTTCGTTTTTACGGCTGAAGTGTTGTGAAAACCCGCGGCCGGAGCAGCAAGCCAGCGGGTGGGTCGGTGGTCACACCGAAATCCGCACCTCTCTCGGTCAAGACTCGGATGCGGCGACCGGCCCATCCCATGCGCTCATTCGGGCTCTCGGCAGAATGGGCAGTGGTCGTCGCTCTTCGCGCCCAGCGCTGACCCAAGTGGCTCGCCGGAAACGCCGTGGCGTAGACACAGGGCAGCAGAGGGCTAAAAAGTGTTCTGGGTGTGAGGTGCAGGCCTGCAGTACCGGGTAGTGGCCTGGAGTGTGGACTGCCTTGTGAGAGATTGGGTATTATCCATCAGGGACACCAGTCAGTCACACTCCAGCCCAGACGTCATCGTCTGGCGCTCAACCCCCCCGGGTTTTGAACCAGCATCACGACACAACACCGCCACGGCAGACCAAGGTGGGCATAGCACGCATCGCATTCTATCGGTAGACCAAACGGGACTATAGCACAGTACAGCCTTCCAAGGCTGGCAAGGAAAAGGTTTGTCTGCGCTGGAAGTCTACTGACTGGTAAATACGTTGTCACAAGTAAACAGAGCGAATGACCCGGTCCTAGTTGCTGTCATGGATCCCAGATGATCACTTCTCCCCTCCTGCCACCTTCTTTCTGCCCGGCAGCGCGCCCTGTGGCTCTGGGGGTGCTCCTTCTTTCCTGTGACTCTCGCTTGGGCAGTCAAGCCTGGGCAGTGCAGCGGCGTCGTTCGTCATCCTGACTGATCCCAATTCATCGTCTCGTCCCCGTCCAAGATTTGCTCCACACCAGAGCACAAGCACCCGGGCGAGGTACTGCACCACAACAGTACATAGCACATGTACCTAACCTGCTCATTCCTCCTCCTCCTCCTCCTCCTCGTCGCTCTACATCACCTGCACTGCGCATCCCCCACCTCTTTCACGACCGTGTTGGGAACTGTTCCGGCCCTTTCTTTCTTTCTTTTCTTGCATACCCTCTGTTCCTATTCTTTAATATCCATATCGCCCAACTTGCCGGCCTCCCCCCCCCCCCCATTAAGCCTCAAACAGCCAGCGGAACTCTAATACACCCAAGTCTTACCCCGCCGTGCCAGAGGGCAGCACCCAGGTACCTGGTTCTTGCAGCTCGCAGATCCACCGTGCAGTTGCTCCCTGTCGCTGCGCCGCAGCTGAAGAGCGATACTTCTGGGAAATCAACCCTCCCCACAGACGCTGTCGAGATGTCCGCAGATGCGGGCACAGGCGCAAGCGGGAAAACAGACCCCAACACAACAGCCAGCATGGGCAGCGACGCCAACGGCCATGCGACTGAGTCCGGTGGTGCTGTGGCGCTGCCCATCAGGACTGACAGCAGCAATTCCAGCCTGCCACCACCAGGGCAGACACTCACCGGCAAGCAGGAGCATTGTTCGTCACCACCACAGCACACTGGACGACGTGAAACCCGAGCTAACGTTGGTGCACAGATCTGAAGAGAGAGCTCATCTCGGAGCAGGTGCGCTGGGAGATCAGCGAGCTCAACTCGCCCACGGCCCTGCGGCGGTTTGGCTTGCCCTTCAAGTCCGACCTGGGCGAGGTCACCCCCTACGACTCCGAGTTACCGATCCTTCGATTCATCTTCGTCCACCATGTCCGCGAATTCCCGTTCCTCGACAAGGCCAGGGAGAAGGAGTTCTGGCAGGATAAGCTACAGGTCTTTTTGGAGTCCTTCGCGAGCAAGAATATATCTTCCTCAGAGGACCGTCTCGAAGAGACTAAGCGTCGCAAACTAGCCCTCAAGAGCCAGAAGCTCGTGGAGCTGATGATGGTCTCGGGCATCCCCACCTCGTCTGGATTCGAGGAGAGGATTCGCTTCTCGGAGATGGAGGTCGTGGACAGGGATGCCATCGACACCGGTGTTCTTCATACGCAGCCCGAGGGTAATTACATCAATGGCTGGGACGTAAACATGGCCGGTGTGCGCGTGACGAAAGTCAAGGGGAATATCAGGTCTCACAAGCATGCTGTCAGTCTCGCCTAGTGGTCCCGGAAACTCGGGTAATCTAACACAGACCAGGAATTCCTGCTGCGCGTCAAGAAGAAGGGAGAGATGGAGTACTTTGTTGGCCGCCGCTACGGCGACTTCAGCCGCCTCCACAAGAACCTACGTATCGAACTGCCAGGCAAGGTCTTACCACCACTGCCCAAGAAGAACAAGTCCAGCTCCACCACTACCGGTATTTTTGGCTCAGGCGGTGGCGACTCGGACGAAGATTCTGTCTCGTCGGCGTCTACTCAAAGAACGGGTCTCGCCCCCAGGAATGGAGAAGATCCTAGCAGCAAGAGGCTATCAGTGAGAGGTTTGTGGACCAGCTCTGTATCCGGCGCCCAGCACAGCACTGACACTGTTTTAGATGCCCTAGGTCACAAGAGAAAAGGCTCCGCTGCCTCGTCGCTTAGAGGGTCACCTAGACCATCAATGGATGGCAGACCAGGGACCCCCCTTAGTCCATGGAAAACAGAAAATGTTGTCCTCCTCCGAGAGAGCCAACGGATATCGCTGAGGTCGTTCTTGCGCTCCCTTTTGCAGAATCAGCAGATTGCGCAGACCAAGGCGATGCAGGAATTCCTAACCCGGGATCCCATCAAACTAAGCGATGAGGACGTGGAAGACATTATGAAGCGCAAGTCAGTAGACGCGAAGCGCGTGGAAGAGCAAAAACAGTTCTATGAGATCGCAAGAAAGCGCGCAGCAGAGCTGGATATCTACATGGAACAGTACGTTCGATTCTCTCAATCTACGTCGTACATGGCTGATAGTTCTCCTAGATTCCGCCAAGAAATCGTGGACGCCAACGGTCTCACGAAGCTCTTCCAGGAGATCAAGGATAAAGAGACGATCCAGGACCTGAGCGTTCAGTACCAGAAGTTCGCCGAGTGGCTGCGGATAGAAGTCGCAGCTACAATTTATCACTTGTTCTTGGCAGAAGACAACTCTCCGGAATTGTTCACGCAGGCGAAGAGGATACATTCACTCATTCCCTATACAATCATCAAGAACATCATCCGGATAGCAAACCCCGCGGCAGTAATGTCAAGCATTTTGGATGTGTTCCTCGCCCAGCCATTCGGAGCCAAATCATTGATGCAGAGGATTTTCTCCTTGGCTTTGCACGATGGCATCAAGAGCTTCCAAAAATCTATAGATGCAGTGGCGGCAAAGATTGGCGATGACGTCTTTGTCGAGAAGCTCAAGAAATACACTGACCTCGAAGATCATCTCAAGATCGCAATCCGCGAGGAGGCCTCAAGCGAGGATGTTGACCTGGTCGTTGCCGTCCTGAGATCAGACCTCATCGAACCAGGCCTCACAGGCGAGCAGATCCAACGACTATACAATGCCTACGTCGCGTTCAACAGTGCGGTCGAGAACGTTGATGAAGAGCTCAAGCAGGGCGCACAATTGTTCTCGTACCTCAAGACGCTCATGAAACTGTACACTAGGCAGCGAGACAAGGAGATGATGTTGCATCTTATCGAAGAGCCTGTGACGCTGCAGCTGTTCCGGGACCTATTCCAAATCTTCTACGAGCCCCTCGTCCGGGTGTACAAATCTGCAAATGTCTACAGTAGTGTGACGGACTTTGCAGTCTTCATGGATGACATGATACAGGTACGTCGGACTCTGTGCGATTCGCCTGATACCTCACTGACTTTTCCCTGCAGGTTGTCGAGAAGTGCCGTGAGCAAGACGCATCGGCAGATCCAAATCAAACTGTGCAAGCATTCATCGACCTTTGCCAGAGGCACGAGCACAACTTTTATAAGTTCGTACATGAAGTACACGTCCATGACAATGGCTTGTTCACACAGTTGATGGGGTGGATCGAGGGCATACTGGAGTTCCTCCGCAAGGGACCCCACAACGGCGCTCTCGATATTAATGCCCTGTTCGAAGGAGCTAGCAGCAACAAGACCATCGATAAGGAGGTCGCCATCAAGGAGATCAATGCGCTGATCGCGTGGCAGGAGGCGCGGAAGAAGTGGCACCAGGACAAGACGCGGCAGAAGATGGCCGCCGACGGCGGCCACGGGCAGATGGACATCATCCCCGGCGGCATGAACTTCACCAGCGCTGACTTCGGCCTCGACCAGATGGACCTAGAGGACATGGGGTACGATGACGACGACTCGGACGACGAGGCCGAGGAGGAAGCACAGGACGAGCTAGACCCGATCGAGGCGGAGCGAAGGAGGCGCGCCAAGAGGCAGGACCGGCTGCGGCGGACTGCTGGTGAGCCGGAGAAGCCGGCTGTCAGCGAGGTACATAAGCTCAAGGAGAACTTCCTGGTGATGCTGAGGCAGGTGCTGGCAGAGTAGGGGCTCGGCGTTGGCATTGACGTACATCAACAGTACCTAACTCAAAAGAAGCGTCTTCCCCTAGGTTTGCATGGGGGTGAGGAATCTTGACGGCAAGGAGGAGAGGACCCTAAGCCTGGATGTCGATATTGTTTCAGCCCTTGATAAACCTGCCACACATGCTAAGGCGGCCAAAGCACCCAGCTTTTAGAATTATATAGATACGCACGTTACTATTACGAAATACAAACCTCATGCATTTGTCCCTACACTAGATCGTGTCCTGTGTAAGTAGTCTCCGTCTTGTGTCCTTGCCCTTTGCACTCAGCACTTGCGCTATCTCGTGTGGTTTGGATCTCATCAGCTCAATCATGCAAAGCAACTTCACGAACACTGAGCATGTGGCGCAAATCAGCACAAGGGGGCATCCAGGCCTATGTTCCCATCCCCAGCTCCTCTAGGCTAGTAGGCAATGTTTTTTTCTAGCAGATGATTACAAGCGAATACAAAATGCGGGATGGGCGCTACGGGGAATGCTCGGTCACTAAATGCTACCAGCCACCTTGTTACCAGCAAGCGGGTCTCAAAGTACGAAATAGCGCTATATCCTATGTGTTGCAGACTACCTAAGAAGTAGTATAGAAGTTATATCACCCTCCCCGATTCTTTCGTTTGTATCATCTCATCAGTGAGCCATAAATGTGCGACACTTAGGCCACATCCCAAAAGCTTATTGGAGATCGTCTATAGTTCTGGGAGCCTGACCGTCAATATCTAACTCGATATTACTATCTGCGGCAGGTACAGAGGCGAGTATGGATGACGCCGGCTTCAGCAGCTGGGGCACTAACATCTTCATTTTGCTCTGAACTGTCTCGTACTAGGCTTGGGAGTTTCAGAATGCTGGATTCTATGCGATGGGAGAAATAGAGATGAGTAATAATATGGGAGCTCTGTGGGTTTCGCATGTGGCCTGGTATAATAAAGGTATTCTATAGTAGTGGAAGGCTTCCATTCGTGTCCCGGACACATTCCCTTTTCAACATCAATTCTTTGAAGGAATCTCTACAATACCTGTAGTGGGCAATCAGTTTCTCGTCTACAGTCATTATTGGAATTGCGGGAATGCTCCACATACCATGTCACAAAGTCTGCATTAATCAAACATTGCATATGGCTTGATGTATATTATAGGTGACGAACCACACCACTTATCAATTTGAGACCTCAGTCTGAGAATGCATCCCAATGATACCCAAGGCGGCCGTGAGAATGGAAAAGAGGACAGTGCTGACTGCAGGGTCTGAGTCTTGAGCAAATAAAGCTGAAAATAACACATCTGAACTCTACATTTCTTGATAGGCCGTTGAGTACCAGTTGACAACTTCTGAGATTTGACCCGTTCCACACAATTGAGTTTGTTACTGCCATTACAATTACTCTATGCAAGCTCTCACATAATAACAAAGACTGAAATTGTATGTCACAGAGGCACTTGAGAAATTGACTCTTAGTTGGGTGATTTGAGGGAAATGGCCAAGAGAAATGTATCAAGAATAGACGCAGGAGTCACCAGCTAACAGTAATTGTCGAGTTGTGAAGACTGTCTTCAGATCCCGCCTCTTAAAACGAAGTTTTAGAAGTGCCTGCGCCTTGCTGGCAAATCTATATTGAGCCGAGACGGAGAGCTCTTCGTCCCAATGTCCAGACAGCATAGAGACAACTGAGCCATGGGTTTTGTTCAAAACGAGTATCACTCTTGACAGAAAACACTTAGGCTTGTAAAATCAATTTTCTGTGTGACCTCACGGCGCAAGGAATTATTCGAAGCCCATGCATGTCACAGACAATCTGGGCAGGTTGCCTCATAACCTCATCCACTCATCAATAAGTTGAGCCCCAGAGCTGAAAGTCATTGGTGGTGCTTGGGGCTCAGGAGAGAAGTCAGCTCGATCGGCAGTCTTGTGCACTTGACTGATTTTCTGTCATACAGCGGGACACATCCACGCAGCTGTGCTCACCTATGCATTCTTCCATCAGTCCGGTGCCTGGTCTTGCTGAGTGACGATGCAGCTGTGAGCTGTGAGCTGGAAGCCGGCACCGGCTTCATTGAGTCAGGGCAGATGCTGTTGGCACAGGGTGGATAGCAAGCCACCTCACAAGCGCAGCAAGTTTCAGGCAGCAAAGTACTGATTGTTTTCATTTGATATGAAAGCGAGGCTGATGATGATGAAAAAGAACCAGGTAAACATGCTGTTTGCTGGGTTTAGTGTAGGGTTTCGAAGTGGCATGCCTCTCGTACAAGGTTCAAGTCTGCAAACTCTAATTGTGCAAGTCCTACACTCTGCTGATATACCTCCCAAACTTCTAGACTTTGTAATGAATTATTATGCTTGTTACATTACTGGCATGAAGTGATGGCATCGTTTGAAGTTAGCTGGCAGGGTAGGTGGATCTAGTGTATGGAAGTCAATGCAGTGCAGGTGCCACTCGCCTGTAATGCACTGGCTGACACCGATAGCGATGATAAGGAAGAACCATTGGACCGGGTACCTAGGTAGTTCTTGCCGACCACCGGTTACCTAAGGTAGAGCGCCTGCTCCGGGACCGCATCAACCCTTAAGAGAGATTTTTCAGTATCCAAGCCGCGTCACGACCAGGTTTGATCGGTCGACTCACACGGCCATAACGCCCCATTGCATTCCAGACCTCGCCTGTCAGTCTTAGTGTTGCAACATGTGTGGTGTCACCGCCGTCCTGGTTCGTCCCCTTTTTACGAATTCGACTCACATTTAAAAACTAACTTTTCCCCCCCAGTTGGGCGACACGAAAGCCGCCACGGCCGCTGTGGACTTGCATGAATCTCTTTATTTTCTCCAACACGTAAGTCACCACCCAAACGACTTTTCGTATTTGTCGTTTGATGATGCCGGTTCTGTTCCTGACTGACACTTTCAAATAGCGAGGACAAGATGCAGCAGGTATCACAGTATGCCAGGGCGGCAGGGTCTACCAATGCAAGGGAAATGGTATGGCCGCCAAGGTCTTTGCCGAAGGACGACGCCTCGATCAGCTGCCGGGCTGGTGCGGTGTTGGTCACTTGAGATACCCTACGGCGGGGACATCATCTGCGTCCGTGGTACTCCTAGGGCCGTGCTTTTAAGTATCACTAACAAAAGTCTGGAATATAGGTCTGAGGCGCAGCCATTTTACGTCAACTCGCCCTTTGGTCTCACCATGAGCGTAAACGGCAACCTGGTGAACAGCCAGTACCTCCGCGAGTTCTTGGACGTGGAGGCCCGGCGGCACATCAACTCTGATTCTGACTCGGAGCTCCTGTGCGTACCAATCGTCTGTGAATATGCTTCGGCGTCTTGATCGTGGCTTGCTGACTGGCCTGCCAGTCTCAACATTTTTGCACATGGGCTTAATGAGCTCGGAAAGGCTCGAGCCAACACAGACGACATCTTCACCGCGCTGGGTGAGGTGTATTCGAAGTGCCAGGGCGCGTTCGCATGCACTGCGATGCTCGCAGGCTTCGGTATCCTGGGCTTCAGGTGAGTCTATCCACTTATCCTCTCGCTGGTGAATCTAACCAATATATCAAATTCTAGGGACGCACATGGCATTCGTCCACTCTGTCTCGGATCTCGGCCGTCTGCTACCTTGCCAGGAGCCACAGACTACTTTATGGCGTCGGAATCTGTCGCCTTGAAGCAGCTCGGCTTTGGGAATATTGTGGATATTCTGCCTGGACAGGCCGTCTTCATTCAGAAAGGTGGCAAGGTCGAGTTCCGGCAAATTGTGCCGAGAAAGTCATACACACCCGACCTTTTCGAGCTCGTATACTTCGCCCGCGCAGACTCAAGCATGGATGGTCTGTCCGTCTATCGTAGTCGGCAAAACATGGGCGTGAAGCTGGCCAAGAAGATGAGAGAGATACTGGGGGAGAAGGGCGTTGCAGATATTGATGTCGGTATGTACAAAGCTGTCCCACAGTCCTGTGCCTCTACAGGGAATACTGAACAACTTTCTAGTCATCCCTGTTCCCGAGGTAATTCGGCCCTTGTGACTTGCGCATTCCCGGTGCACGAACAGGATGCTTACGACTTATGATCTTTGCATAGACTAGCAACATCGCGGCAGCCACTCTAGCTGATCGTCTGGGAAAGCCGTATGTGACTGCTCTGATCAAGGTAAGTTTGTGTTGTCTTGAGACACCTCGGCTGAGCATGAATTAACCAAAACAAGAACCGATACGTCCATCGTACCTTCATTTTGCCCAGCCAAGCTCTGCGGCAGAAGAGCGTTCGCCGCAAGCTCTCCCCTATAGAGTCTGAGTTCCGGGGCAGAACCGTATGCCTGGTCGATGACTCGATAGTGAGAGGAACTACTTCTCGTGAGATCGTAAGTCAGCCCCACACGGCCACTAGCTTGGTCTCAGACAGCCCTCACGCCAGGGGAGAATCTTGTTCTCTCAGCTGGAGTGGTACTGACCCGTGATTCTCCAGGTTCAAATGGCCAGGGAAGCGGGCGCAATTCGCGTCATCTTCGTTTCGTGCTCCCCAGAATGCATATACCCGCACATTGTAAGTACAGCTGCTACTTCTCAGACTCATTCAGATGTCTTGCTTGAGTCCTTTTTCTGAATCATGTGCTGACTGTTTCCTCAAAAAGTACGGCATTGATCTTGCCGACCCTGCTGGTGAGAACATCCAACCACCCTGAGACTCATCCCAGACGCGAACAACCTCTCTCTAGCGCCCTCTACTTCTCGAGAAAAGAGATATTGTGCTGACACTTTGTGCGGAAGATCTGGTTGCGCACGGAAAGACGCGGCAAGAAATCGCCCGACACATCCATGCCGACGAGGTGATCTTTCAGGATCTCGACGACCTGAAGGCATCATGTATTGAAGCGGCCGACGGTCCGACCGAGGTCGACGACTTCGAGGTGGGCGTCTTCTGCGGAAAGTATGTCACAGACGTGCCCGAGGGGTACTTTGAGCACCTGAGTGAGCTTCGAGGTAAAGGTGGGAAGGGCCGCAAGGTTGGGGCAGGAGAAACTGGCCAAGGTCACGCAACTGTGGTTACCAACTCGGGGCCTGTCAACGTTGCCTCCCGCCGAGACGGTGATGACGATGATGACGAGGGCGGCAACGAGAACGGCAGCAGTCGCCCGGAGCACCGCGAGGACATCAGGTATGTGGCCGCCTGGTTTGTTAGCGACCCATGTCTACTGACTGATTTTCTCGTAGTCTTTACAACATCGCGAGCGAACTCACTGTGCACGAGAAATAGAAGAGCACAGTGCACAGAGACGAGCGCAGAGACGAGCGCAGAGACGAGCTCAGAAGCGCTCGTGCCTTGCAAGGAGAAGGAAAGCTTCGGCATGCAATGACCTGGCTATGCTGTTCAGACAGCGACTGTAGATGGAAATCCTGACAAGGTAATTCCGACAACATGCACAACTTGTCGCAATGCTCAAGAGCGATGCGCATGCATCAACGGCTCTGGGTCTCGGACACGCGGCTAAATATTGATTGCTACCTGGTAGGTTTCGATGCCACATGTGATTCAGGATTAGAAGATTTAGAATTTTGGCCCCCGCGGTCGCACACAGTAGATCATGAAATCGCGCAAGTGTCCCCAAACGCAGTGGTCTTGTGGTGCACACAACTGTGTCTCCTTTTGATGCTTGATTTGCAATGCTGCGGACCCCGGTATGTGTGCGGTAAAAGTGAAGCCAGCGTGTGCCAGTGCTTCCCACGGGATCCCGATTATTCATGTCCTGCATGCAGGCTGGGATGCGGCGGATCAGGCAAGTGACGTGAGCGGGCATCCACACCGAAGATGGCGCAGTTGCAGTGATCCACTGAGCACACCACCAGACAGCACATGCACGTAGCGGCCCGTGCCCCTGGAGACTATGGCGTTGCACCGCTTGTCTGTTAGTCTTACAGGGGCCAAGCACGGGGCCAAGCCGCAAGCAACCCACACTGGCAGTGGACATGCCCACGCAATGCGGCAGCAATACCAGCCCATGCTACGAGGCTATTATGTACGTAGTGTATAATCACCGGTCCCAACGATCCGAGCCGACAGGCCTTCAAACTACGCCAAGCTGTTTATTTCTTCACGACAACCCCTGAAACTGGGTCCAGCCGGGCGAGCCTCTGAGAGTTTTTGTTGCATGGCCTCGCTTGGTGACTCTCAGAGACAGACTCTGTAAGGGTTGACCAGGGCTTGACCACCTGAGCACAGCGGCAAGCCACCCACCCACTCCGGTGTCTTTCATTCTTCGTGACGCGGTTTCTTGATGTCAGTGTTTCGTCTGAACTTCGACTCGCCTCGAACCTCCCGCCTACGACACGTCGGAACACTGCCTGCCAGCCCCCCGCCCGCCAGTCACCTTCCAGAATTCCGATGAGTTGAGCATCCGGCATAGGGATACAAGTGTCTCCGTCATGTCAGCAGGGAACGAGGATGAGGTGCCGGCGACCTCGGCGGCCTCAGCGGCCTCAGCGGCCTCAGAGAACAATGGGAATGATTCGACCGCCAAAGAAGAACCACCCGAGCATAAGTCCGCACCTCCCGCAGCTGCCTCAACCGCGAGCCCAACTCCAGCCCCACCTGTCACCGCCCCATCCACGATGGCTGTCGAGTACGACGACTTTGGCTTGCCCATCAAACAACGCCCTCAAGTCCAATACACAGAGGAGGAGCTCGACACGGTGCGAGACAGCACAGAGCGGCCCGAACGCCGCAATCGCAGTGGCAGCAGGACTTCATATCGCACAAGGCCCAATGGTAGCATGCACAGGAAGACCAGCTCGGCTGCCTCAACCAGGTCGCGCAGGAGCGCCCAAGAGGTCGCGGACGAGAGTAGCAGCGGGGAGGACGACTTTAAAGATGCCCAGTCTGCGCCCCAACCGGCGGAAGCTGCAGAGCCCGATGAGCTGCCCAAGACGAACGGGCTACCAGCAAGCGATATCAAGCCAGAGCCAGAGAAAACCCCTGCCCGAGACGCGAACGCCGCGGACAAGGTTGACGTCGATGAGACCACGGAAAAGCCCGAACCACCAGCATCTGCTACATCGAAGCCTGAGGAAGTAGAAGGCGAACCGGCGAAAGAGGGGGGAGCCAACGGCAAAACGGCTGATGCTGCACAGAATGATAAGCCAGCGGGGCATACCAAGCGCGAGTCCACTGTTGCCAATACTGCCGACGCCAGTGGCATTCAAATTTCCGAGTACTCTCATCTACAATTGACGACGCAGAAGAAAGAGGAGGAAGATGATGATGACGGTGGCTGGCAGACCATGCCGGCTTACGCACCCTACGATATATACGATGATGACAACAGACTAATTGCGAAGGAGCATAATCAAGAGGAAGAGGAAGAGGAAAGCTACAGCTACGCGGGGATGGGAGGAGCTGGAAAGGGCTATACGAGGGTCCTGGTGGACGAAGACGCCGAGTCTGCGACAAGCATGGACGACAACACCAATTATCTGTTCAAAAATGCCGGTGGCACAAGTATGATGGACGACGATGACCAGACCAGGGATGCCGTCTCACAGATGCAGGCTACAAAGGACCTGTTGACCGAGGGCCAGAAAATAGCGTATGTCGGCTTGGTGAGGATAGAGCTTTCGCATTTGGTCAAGGCGCTGGAAAAAGCGCCGTGGACCAAGTCAACCAAGAAAGTAGGCCAGCTGGCAACGGAGGCAACCAAGATGTGGTCCCAAAAGATTATGATCCGCCTCTACACCCATATGGACATCAGCGCCGCTGAGCAGATCATGATCGAGCAGCTGAGCGAGCACGGAGTCATATCGAGCGACCTGACGCCTCAGCTCATGGCCAACGCCAGGGTCAAGAACCCTATGGCGGAACGGAAAAGCTCAACATCCAGCTCGCGACCCTCGATGGCGTCTCCGAGACCCTCAGTCTCGTCACCGAAATTACCAAGCGAGGAGACCCCGGCAGAACCACCTCCGGCCTACGACAAACACGAGGGCGAGGAGCTACCCGCAGTGCGGACTCCGAGCCAGCTGCCAAGCAGCGAGAAGCTAGACATTGACATCCGCTGGACAATATTGTGTGATCTCTTCCTGGTGCTGATCGCGGACTCTATATATGACGCGAGGTCAAGGGTCCTCTTTGAGAGGATCGGAAAGGCCTTGGAGATTGATTGGATCGACATCTGCCGCTTTGAGAAGAAGGTTACGGAGGCCCTTGAAATGCAGCAACAAGCTGAAAGGGAGAATTGGAACGAGGACGAGCACATGGAGAGTCGTCGAAAACTGGCATTGAAAAAGCGCTATATTGCCATGGGTTTGGCAACCGTTGGCGGCGGTTTAGTCATTGGCCTGTCCGCGGGTCTCTTGGCCCCTGTCATCGGTGCTGGTCTGGCGGCGGGGTTCACAACAATTGGCGTCACGGGCACCAGCAGTTTCCTTGCTGGAACAGCAGGGGCTGCAATCATCACGTCCGGCTCTGCGGCTGCGGGTAGTGTGATCGGAGCGAAGGCTGCCAACCGGAGAACAGGTGCTGTGAAGACGTTCGAGTATCGACCACTGCACAACAACAAGAGGGTCAATCTTATTGTGACTATATCTGGTTGGATGACGGGTAAAGTGGACGACGTGCGCCTACCATTCAGTACTGTGGACCCGGTGATGGGTGACATGTACTCGGTCTTGTGGGAGCCCGAAATGCTGACCAGCATGGGTGACACCATCAACATCCTGGCCACTGAGGTATGTCGAGCAATTTTCTAAATCCATCTTCAACCCTTTTTGCAACGAGCTAACCGGACGGCAGGCTCTCACACAAGGTCTGCAACAAGTGCTCGGCAGTACTATCCTCGTGAGTCTGATGGCGGCGCTGCAGCTGCCCGTTGTCCTGTCGAAGCTGTCATACCTGATCGACAACCCGTGGTCCGTGTCGCTCGATCGAGCCTGGGCTGCTGGTCTCATCCTGGCGGATTCACTGATCGAGAGGAATCTGGGAACAAGACCCATCACTCTTGTTGGCTACTCTCTCGGCGCCAGAGTCATATTCTCGTGCCTGCTCGAGTTGGCCCGCAAGGGCGCGTTCGGAATTGTTCAAAATGTCTACATGTTTGGCTCACCCCTCGTGGTCAAACAAGACGAGTACCTTAGATGCAGGACTGTGGTGCCCGGTCGATTTGTCAATGGATACCACCGAAACGACTGGATCCTAGGCTACCTATTCCGCCTAACGAACGGCGGCATTCGCACTGTTGCGGGCTTGGTCCCCATTGAGGGCATTCCCGGCCTGGAAAATGTGGACACCTCGGAGTTTGTCAACGGCCACATGGACTACCGTAGGGCCATGCCACGTCTGCTTCGAGAAGTGGGCTGGACGGTCGAGAGCGACGAGTTCACCGAGATCGAGGACCCGGACCCAGAAAATCACACCAAGAGACAACGCGAGCTGATTAATGAGATAGAGGAGGCGAGAAAGCAGCTTGAAAAGGAAGGGCAAGCCGAGGAAAGCAAGAACAGCCGCAAAAGCGGAGCGTTCGGCGGCTTTTTCAGCCGCAAGAAGAAGACGCAAAAGGCCGAATGGGAGGTGTATGAGGACTCTACAAAGGCGGCCGCGAACGGTACCAGCTCTTCGAAGCTGGAAGACAAGGAGGGAAACAACCACGGGGTGTTATTCGACGTGGACGCGATCCGCGCGGAGCTGGCCCGGACCCAGGAGGACGAAACGCTACAGGTGCGGGAGCTACAGTCGACGCTGCCCCCGATGAAGCTGCCGAGCCCCGGCCTGGCCTCGAGCACCAGCCCAAGAGAATCTCTGGCGCACACGAGGAGCATGGACAGGAGCATCGAGGCCACCTCGGCGTGGGGCTCTTCAAACCCCTCTTCGCCTGAACAGAACCGAACGCGCAGGGACGATGAGATCCGTATGACATTCGACACGTCCTTCGAGAACCCTCACCGGTCGCAGCGGAGCCAGGCATTGTCGAGCAGGGGGTCAGACAGCGTGTCGAGGCCCGGTCTCAAGCCGACCCAGACGGTACCGACCATACCGACGGCGAACCCCTGGGCGGTCGACCCCGACGACGACGACTTCGGCAAGGAGAAGGATGAGATTTCTATGACCTTTGCCTAGAATTATTTTAGTGGAGGTTCTAACATATTTCACGGCGGCAGATAATTGGCCGATTGATCTGTTTCACTTGATGAGGGCGTCCATGGGCATACGGTTTCCTGAGAGGCAGCGTTACAGCAACCCACAAAATGCATTGATGTGGTCAAGAAGACTTTCATTCGCTTCTTTTGAAGCTTGGGGGCTAAATGAATGACGGAGAGCGTGGTCGTGAGAAGGACGTGTAGTCTATCTTGTCCATATAATTCAAGCATTAAGTGCCGTCTCCCGCAGAGGCTGAGAATAAGAAGGGCACAGATTGCCAACATGGACCCAGCATGGTTTCACTATTTTACCAACACCTGCAGAATGGAGAGGAACAAGCGGGCGGGCCTGAAAAGCGATACGCCTTTCAGAAACGACGCATGACCTACAAATCTGTGTCTTCTTTTGTTGGTTTGCGTAACCAACAGACCAAAGTAACAAGGCCCACGTTTGTGCGCGCTTACGGAAAAAGGGTCTGGGCTGCGAGGTCAAACGACCTTAAAAAAAAACCATTTATCCCCCGCATCTTTTACCTTTTGGGCGGCAACGTGCCTTACCGTGTGATGCAACGTGACTGATTGCTACAGTGGCCCTCGGGCCTTGCTCTGCTACGATCTTGCTTGGATGGCGATGGCGCCGTCACACTGGCGAGACGTGTCTGGGTGGCAAGCTTGCTCGATAACAACTGACCGTTACTAGGCCCTGCTAGGTAGGTATCTGACATGCCTGCCACACATTCTTACAATGGGCTGTACTGGGCTCAAGTGCTACTCTAAGGCAGGCCAAGCCACAACGTTTGTTTTAAAATAGCATGTGTTCCCAATTGGCCACAACGAGATGCAGCCTGTCGATTCCGGAAATGGTTTATTTAGACCACAGCACTGTACCGAGCGGTAGCCTACGTGCTTACCTGCAGTCATGAGGGCAACAACCTCGTGCAGGTTGCACCACCGACACCAGCGCGCGCATGCACTACACAGTACAGAGTCGAATTCCAGACTCCAACTCAGGATGGCAACAGGGGATTTTTTTTTTTTTTTTTTCTTTCTTCCTGCTTGCACACCCGGCTGACGCCTGATGAGTGTGGATCACAGCATGCAGGCCCCATCCCTCCGGCTACCCTCTCCCCACTCCAGGCTACGAGGCAGGAGGAGCCCTGAATCCTTCAGGATGAGCATCGCTGAACGGGAGCTGAAGAGGAAACAACTCTACTGCACTTGCTCTATCTGACCCCGGCTCTGGCCCCCGCGCGGGACCCATCGTGGCTCCACGATGCTGGCGCCTCCAAGACGCCTTTTTATCTTTTGGTTTGATTAAACATTGATGTGTTCCATCGGGGCCACGCGTCTGAACTCAGGGACGGCACAAAGTTGATCAAGAGAAACGTGGCTTGAATTACCTCTCCGAGCGGGATGAGGGCGGCATGCAGCTGGGAGGGTAGTACATTGGCTTTTTTTTTGTGTTTCCCACCCGACTTTGACGGGCGAGGGCCTCGCCAACAGGCCAGCAGGGACAGCGTTCGGCTGTGTCACTGTCTCTGGGGAAAAGCCATCGTCCACCTTGAGAATGAGTATCAGCAAAGCAGATCGGCAATGCATTATTCTGTGTGCCATCTTCCAGTCCCTCAAGGAGGGGGCCTCGGTCTCCAGGACCGAACCCATTTTCTTACGGGTGCCTGGCCTGCCTGCCCCCTTGGGTAGGCGTTTGATAGTCTGGGTAGTGGTGGTGGGATGCAGAAGAAAGGCGCAGCCTCACGTCGCCAAAAAGGTGCAGTGGCTTCTACCGAGCACTCATCATGCACTTTTGCGACTGGTCGACTTTGTCGGACGGCCGGGTCCTTCTGGTTTGGACACCACCCTTGAGTTACTAGAAAAAAGGAGCTGAAAAAAAAAAAAAGACAGAGAGCCAAATGTTAAACGGTCTGGAATGGATGTCTTTGTGAGCTGAACAACGGGGGCCCCTCCCTCTTGATTGCCGCGTCCTACGCCAAATCTGCATGTCCCCGTTTGTTTCTCTTTGCTCCCAACCAACAGCCAACGTCTTTTCTCGCTCTCACTCTCACGCTCTTCTTTTCCGTATTTTGCTTCTCTTTCACCTGCCAACCCATTGCTTGGCGGCCTTGCGCCTCTCTTTCTCAGCCTTCCCCATTCTTTTTCGCTCCTATCCTTCATCCGTTACCGCTTTGGGACTACGCCCTTAGTAGCCTCATTCTCGTGTTGGGTGTAATGCCATTCAGCATCACTTAGGAGGGCATTCTTGCGTATTTCACCATGCGAATACACTTATCAACCACATGGATCCTTCTAGGCGCGATGTCCTACATCGTCGCCGCTCAGAGCGAGCCACCGCACTTCCAGTTCGACGGGAGAACTTTCCAAGGCGACAAGTTTGATGCGCGTCAGTCCTCAGTCTTCCAATACCGGAGCATATCGAATGGTACAATGTTCAATTGGACACAGACAGCAGGCCCCGAGGCAGAAGTGGTTCGGGTCGATCTCATGAACACCGACAATCAGTCCATATTATTTTGGTGTCATGACCCCCGAGATTGTAACATAACTGAAGGGTTCTACTGTTCGTCTTTACATGCATAAACTATGAATGACATGCAGTTTTTGTAGCTGACAAGGTCACGCATATAGTGCAAAAGCCAAATGAGATTCACCTCGGCCCTGAAGTGATGGAAACTCTACAATATTTTCTGAAGGAGCGGCTGTTTTTCCGTGTGGACTGGCAAACCACAGGTAAAAAGCGAGACGAGCAAGACAGTGGCTCAGGATACAGTCAGGAATGGGCCATCGTGGGTGATGATGACCCTAATGCCGCAGGCTCAATCTTTACAGCCTATTCAACCCAGATGACAGCCGGGGCGGCAGATGCTCTTCCCACCGGCCTCACGCCTACAGCTATCACTACGGCGTCAAACGCAGGACCTGATGTGGCAACTGCATCTACGACATCCAGCCCAACCACATCCCCAGCAGCAGCAACGGCAACGGCAAAGTCAGGTACCAAATCCGGGGGACTCACGACAGGTGCCATTGTTGGGATCGTTGTGGGGTGCGTTGTAGGGGTGATACTTGTCAGTGTCGTGGCAGGATGCTTTTGCTTCCGGCGGCGGCGAAATACTGGCGGAGATGGAGGCAGCAGCCGGGGCGTCCAGGACATTATTGCTGAGAAGGAGGCGCACGCCAGTATCCTGGACAGGGACCAACCAGACACACCTTACTCCGAGCAGAACAGCCAACACCCACTGCACCGAGGGCTGGGCCTGGCCGGGAGGAACGAGAGTGGCGTAGACCTCGGCATCGGGCAGGCAATGTCGGGCGACGGCTGTGGAAGCGTCCGTACCGAGAGCCTGCATACCGTCGCTGCCGGCGGGAACGACCGCAACTCGGCCGTGTACTCCTCGCTGGGCGGGGCAGCCAACTCGGCCCGCGGCACGCCAGTGATCGGCTCCGGAGCATTTTCCGGCGGAAACAGCAGCCCGCCAACACATACACACACACCCCCGATGTCAGTTCACGATCGCAGCTCCGCGATGGGCTCGCCCGTGCCGCGCGCGTCGTCACAGCTGGACCGGTCCCTGTCGCCGTACAGGGACAACGTGGGCCAGCATGACTACGGCCAACACCACCACGTGGTGGACGGCGCCGACCTCGTGCAGCAAGAACACCCCAACGACGGCACGACGGTGCGAAGCCCCTCGTCGGTCTATTCCTCGAACCCTCTGGATGAGCTCCAGCCTATATCGCCGGAGAGCGCCCGTGACGACGACGGGGTTGCGGGTGGTGGTGGCAGCAGCGGCGGCGGGGCAGCATCCTCAAAGCCAAAAGGTCATTGCCGGTCGACCACGCCGTCTGGTATATCTGGGCAGTATGCACATCTTGTTGAGGAGGGGATGACTGATGATGAAATTCGGAGGCTGGAGGAGGAGGAGAGGGCATTGGACGAGGCGATCGAGCAGGCGGGCACGACGGGGAGGAAGAGATGATTGGTTTTCTCAGTACAATATTTGGTATTTTTTGGTGGGCACTTCTTGCTCTTATACTTAGCCAAGCGTTTTATTTCACAATTACAAGCACTTGCTTGCTTGCTTGCTTGCTTCTCCGGGTAACTTGACGCCATGTTTGCGTGGGCCTTGCTCATCCAGCAGCAATGGAGACAGACTCGGGGTGACAACTAAATTAAATAATTCTTAACCATATATCACAGTGGTCAATTGTTGTATCCGTTCCTGTCTCTGGTCTTGGAAGCAGGGAGTGTATGAGGTTGTGATCCTAGGAAAGCAACCCGCTATTTTAAGAAGTAGGTAGCGAATGATACGCGACTGCCCTATTTCCAACAAGTCAACCGCTCCTTCCTTTTTGGTCTTTTATAACAGTATGGCTTTTAGACTCTGGTGGACAGCCAATGCCGGGATTTATTGTTATGCTCTTTTGCTCACACACACCTGCTAAAGTGTGCAGCAGTAGTCACAGCCTGTTATCCTCACAAGCCTGAGGTGTTATTATTATTTCATAGTTGCTTATTTGCCAGCTTAATTTATTAAATTTATAGTTTTTCATTTATTTCTATAATTACATATAATAAATTAAAGCGAAATTTAATTAGAAGCTTATATACTACTTTTTAAGGTATATTTTACTTTTAGTCACAGTAAGAATCTATTAAAATTATTAATATTAATGTATAAAAACAGTATATAATATCAATCCTTCATGGCGCAATTGGCTAGCGCGTCTGACTGTTAATCAGGAGGTTGGTGGTTCGAGCCCACCTGAAGGAGTCTCTTTTGCTCGTCAAGCTGATATCTACATGTATTAGCACAAGGAGCATAATTTACTTTTTTAATATAATTATAGACACATATAGTAGCTATAACTAAAAGGCTAGATGTATTGCTAGAAACTAGTTTAAGTAGTTAGTTAGTTATTATAATCTTCTTACTAGTATACTTGGTTTATAGTAGTAATAGTTAAACTTCTAATTTATAGCAGGTTTTATAAAAAGAACTATTATAACCTTATTTACTTATCTGAGATTATAAGATAGAATAAGAATTAGATCTCTGGTGAGCAACAAAGTCAACTGCTAAGAGTACTAATAACAAAAGGAGGAAGGGCAATGGTCCTGTGGTAGTGATATTGTGCTGGTGTGAGCCAGTAATGTAAAAGGCCCAAATTGTTAGGGTCACTCCTCTCCACCTTGATGGTGGCTACTGCCTTTGTCAATCACATTTCAACATTATTTGGCACTTGACCATCCAGTTATTAACAAGGGCTCTGGACCCAACCATCTCAGATGTCCGCATGCAATCTATGCAAAACACTTAGGTAGACAAATGCAGCATCCCCACAGGTATTGTGCTTTGTAGCAACCCCCCTCGCCCCTAACTCATACCGCACACTGTCGACTCCGGTCAGATTATGTAGAAGCCTGTCACACTCACCTGAAAGAGAAGGCCAAGTCATATTTTTCTAAGCAAAACCTTTTTGAAAAATTCTGTATAGAATATGACCAGCTACTTGTGAATGGTATAAGCGCCCTGCTTGTCCCTTGGCCTGTCTACCGGCCCTTTTGTCCTTCCGTTCGCCGTTGAAAATGCAATTGCGTTGTAAACCCCATTTTAGAAAGAAACGGACCGTTTCTGCAAGAGCCCCCCACGCCCTGGAAACCACGAGCTGCCCTGCTTGGATATCCTGCACGGTCTTGCCGGCATGGGTTCGGAAGCGCTCGGCGGCCTTCTCTTGTCCACCTGTCCGTCTAGCTCCTGTTGAAGAACCTCCCCACCATGCCGCTTGCGATGTTCCCGGCCATACCTGTCGCGGAGAAGGCGCCCCCCGCTATGTTGGACGCCTGGCTGAACTTGTCGCACCGGGAGAACGCAAGGGAGTTTGTGATTGTCAGGGCCAATGCAATGGCTATCATCACGACAAAGTCAGCCTCCACACATGTCTGTTTTCTTCCCCCATCTCCAAGGCCTGGGCCGGGGGAAGGGGCCGGCACCCATGCGCAAAACTTACCAACAAGGGGCAGCCAGATGAACATGAAGCGCACGAGGGCCAGTATCGCCAGCGCGATCCACAGCAGCGGCTGAACGTAGTTGGCCAGCCAGAAGAAGCGGCTGT
Organism: Diaporthe citriasiana; assembly: GCA_014872975.1. Taxonomy (NCBI): domain Eukaryota; kingdom Fungi; phylum Ascomycota; class Sordariomycetes; order Diaporthales; family Diaporthaceae; genus Diaporthe; species Diaporthe citriasiana. The sequence goes on along the minus strand of JADAZS010000001.1, from coordinate 278,111 downwards.
CTGTCGGGTTGACGACCTTGGTGCCGGGCTCGCTGCTCTCAAACACCCACTTGGAGTCGCCCGAGGAGGGGTCGACCTCGTTCCACCATCGGAGCCCGACGAGCCGGCGGCCGGCTATGTTTTTCAGGTAGTAGAAGTCGCCTGCGAGGAGGAGGATGGTGATGATGAATATGAGGACGCTGTGTTCGGGGCGCGGTTGTGTTAGCAACTGCCTTCCAGGAAAGGTTCAAGTCTGGCCGGGCACACGCGCGCGGGCATAGAGGATGGAGGGAGCCAGGGCGTACAGGTTCTCGGTGAAGAGGAGGCCGAAGAGGTAGACTAGAAGGCTAGCTGTGGCTTCGTGTCAGTATCGAGTGTCTGGTTCGTGTAGTAGGCGTGCGCCTCGCCGTGGACGGCGCTGACTTACACGATCGAAAGGCCAGGAAGGTAAGTAATGTGATGGGATGCGAGCTCAGGCGCCAGCTCAGCGAGCCCGGCGCGGGCGATTGCTGGTGGTCCATGGCGTTTCGAAAATGACGACGGCGACAGCAAGCTTTCGACTAATGCATATAAAGAGCGGATGGGGACTGTTATGTGCCGTTGCGTGGGTGGGTCATTTGGCCACAGTGTCGTGTTTGAAGCCAAAGCTGGTGATGATTGATTGCGCGGTGCAGGCCAGATAGACAGGTACGTATGCAGCTTACCAGCTTACCCCAGGAACTGGGATGCTTTGGCGAGCAAATGCCTGGGAGCTCCAGCTGTTCTGTTTCGTAGAGAGGCCGCGGCCCGCTAACTTCACTGGATCGGGCACTGTGGGATTAACGGCTACAGGGGTTGAACGTGGGCGAAGCTGTGACGGCATTCTGTACCTAGGCAGTAGCCGACTTCGAGCTGGCCCCCCGCCAAAACAGCATCAACCTATGTCACCTCGGCTGCATGTTACGACGTCTCTGTCTTTACACTAAAGTGAGATTATCACTACATAATTTCACTCAGTATGTAGGAATGGAGTCACGGTGTAAACACCACAGCATTCGATAGACCGTCAATTACCTAATTTGCTACAATGGCAACATCAGCATCAGTCCTGCGCAGGGCTCTGCTCTACGGCAAGGCATCCATCCCATCCACCTCCGCTCATATCATAGGCTGACCTTCCTGCAGTCCCGGGGTCCTCTCAAAAAATGCTCACCAAATCCCTCGGCCTCACCTCAGACAACGTGACCTACGACCTAGAGGACTCAGTGACGCCCCACGAGAAGCCCAACGCGCGGCAAGCGCTCGCCAAGCATCTCTCGGCCCTCTCATCGTCACCATCATCCCGGCCCAAGGGCATAGGCGAGGTCGCAGCCCGCATCAATGCCGTCTCGACGCCCTACGCCCTCGAGGACCTCCAAGTCCTGGGCAGGGAGCCAGGGCTCGAGGCCATCGTGGTCCCCAAGGTGAACAAGGCCTCGGACCTGACCTTCGTCTCGGACGTGCTGAAGCACGTCGCGCCGGAACGTTACAATAACTCCCAGGCCTCCTCCTCCTCTTCGCCGTCGCCAATAAAGCTGCTCGCGCTCATAGAGTCGGCCGAGTCGGTGCTCAACCTCGGATCTATCTGCCAGGCCGGCGAGGGGCAGCTGTCGGGCCTCATCTTCGCAGCCGAGGACTTCTCGCTGGACCTGAGCCTGACGCGGACCCCCTCGCTCCGCGAGTTCCTATACGCCCGGTCCGCGATCGCGACGCATGCGCGCGCCTTTGGCCTCCCCTCCACCATCGACTTGGTCTGCACCACCTTCCGCGGCGACGAGGGCATCCGCCGCCTGCGGGACGAGTGCGCCGACGGTAAGGGCATGGGTTTCAACGGGAAGCAGTGTATCCACCCTTCGCAGGTCGAGGTCGTCCAAGGCGCGTTCGCCCCGTCCGGGGGGGAGGTGGAGTGGAGCGTCAGGGTCGTCGTGACGGATGAGAAGGCGAGTAAGGGGGACAGGGCTGGGGAGGCAGGCAGGGGCGCGTGGACCCTTGACGGGAAGATGATCGATGCGCCCGTGGTGGGCAGGGCAAGGGCCGTTGTGGCTAGGGCCGAGAGGTGTGGCCTTGATGTCAACGGGGTGAGAGAAAGGTGGAAGGACCAGGAGCCTGAGTGAGGCCGAGGGATGCGCCCAATTGAAGTCAGTTTCGCCGCGAGTGGGATCGAAGAAGACACAGGGTCTCTTGCAGTTTTTGGCCGAGAGCGTCTTCGTTAGTCGCATCCTACGGAGGCACAGAACTTCGCAAAGGAACAAGAGCGAGCTTCTGATAGCCATGACTGTGTTATCTAGACGTTATCGTCTGGCTATATCAAGTAATCCCACAAATCTAAACCTTTAGTCGGGGTAATCAAAGCTTAGGTCCCAGTTCATAACGTGAAAACTTCAAGACATTCCCCTTCCAACCCTGTGGAGGCGCCTCCATGAGCCTTGTTCCTGTAGTCCGACAGTAAAACGACAACGCAAAATAATCATTGTCCCATCTGGGACTCGAAATCATGTTCCAGGACCGTAAGGGCGCTCCAGGCTCCGGTAGAAACTGCAGTTACAGCTGAGAAACAATTTAGAAATCCAGAGGTGGCGAGCGTGCGTGAATAGGAGGCAAACGCAATCGAATAGACACTGTGAGTGATCAGTAGTGGAAGTCCAGTCCCTTTAAATAAAAAAACTCCGCCAGATGGCCGCCTGGTACTCCCGAGGAAAATGATTCAATACCACCGATGATGCTGGAAATCTGCAAGTAAAACCAAAAAAAAGGAAAGAAAGAGGCCAGGAGAATATCCAGGGAAAGAAGAACCAGAAAAAGGTGCGATGAGCGTAATGTGGGCCTCCGCATTTAGCGAATATCGAGCTGGAAAGGCTTGAACCGACCACCGATCGTGGCGCAGCGAGGACACTTTCTTCGGGCACCTTGCTCGGCCATGAGAACCTCGACGCACTGCTGACAGATGCCACAGATGCACTCCGTACAGGCGTACGAGTCTCGTAAGAGCGAGACACTCTGACAGGCGGCACAATAGATCTGAGTGTTCTGTGAGGAGTAGCTGGGTGAGGAATCTGTCAATCCATGATTACCCATGTGGAAGCTTTCCGCGCTCTCGCCGCTCTCCACGGATGGGAAGGGCCCAGGGATCTCTTGAGCGTAATTTGGGGGCGTCAAGGCCTGCTGCAAGGGGGACGCCTGGTATCCTGACTGGCCAAACTGCTGTTGTGAGAAGGGCGGCAGAGAAGCCCGCTGGATAGATACGGGAGATTGAGGCATCTGTGACTAGTCAGCGTGGCCTTGGCTACCAATTGAAGTTTCAGGAGAACTCACGGGCGTCCGTTCCTCATTCAGGTCATCGGCAACCGATGTGGCAGCCTCAAGGAGATCCATCCAGGGTGACCGAGCCTGTGGCTCGGCCGAGTACGGCCTCGGCCGCTCCTGTGCGGTCGGTTGTAGAAGGTCCCCAGCAATGTCGATCTTACCTCGCTTCACCCAGTCTTTCGCATCTCTGGATCGCTGTTTCCGATGCTGTGTCTCTCGGCCACGCTTGGTAACGGACTGTTTCCTGGAACGGTTCGGCCCCAGAGGCCTTTGCAGGGGAGGCAGGGTAGACGATCGCCCTGGAGGCGACGTTGCCATGATAGAGGAGAGCAGATCCCTTGGCCGGCTAGAACTAAGCCCAGAGAAAGGCTCACTCGTGATGGCAGTGTTGTTGGGCTGTAAGGGAGGGAGCTCGACGGAGGATCTCGGCATTCTATCTTTCTCAGAATCCGACACCCACTCCTGCATAGGGAGGTCACTAAAGTGATTCATGGGATCAATTTCATAGTGAAACTTTGCAAGACTCACGCCTTCAGCGTCCCAGTCCGATCCAGTGCCCGTCTTGTAGTTGTGCAGGGAGGCCAGCGCCGCGGCTGCATTTGTTGCAGCTGGCAGCAAGCCGCCGGGGTAGTCTTCATACTGTCGAGGGGTCCCAGGGTTACTAGATTCGTCTCGGTAATACGCATTGCGGTCGGGTGCATAGGCCTTTGCCTGGTGGTTTGGAGCATTGGTCGGCGCTGGGTTCTGCTGCGGTTGCTGCGGCCTCTCACTAGGTGGTGTGTTGATCATAAGGTGGAAGCTTTCCTCCGTGGCGGGAAGCTTGGAAATGTAGTGCTCTGGATGCGCCCGGCGGATATGTTCCTGCATGGAGCGGTACCTTTTCTCCTGATGGTCGATTGGTGGTTAGCGCCCCCATCAACCACGGCATGCCATTACGATTTCCAATGCTGGGACAGTCGTATCCTCGGTAGTAGAATTGTGCATGGCGTCGCAATTGAAGCGCATTGCGTCAAAGGGGAGGAGGTGAGGGGCAGGACGTACGCCGATGCAGCGCTTCCTACAGCTTGATCCATCCTGGTTGCGCAGTGGACAGACGACTTCGTTGTTCGCATCCGTGATCGAGAAGGATGATGTCAAGGACGATCGGGGTGGCATCTTGAGCGATCACAATTGCCTTGACCCCACCATTCAAGGTCGAGGTCGAGGTCGAGTACAACAAGTTCGGGGTAGGGGTCGAGGTCGAGGTCGAGGTTGGGCGTGGGCGGGGATGGTGGGCTGGAGCTCTTGTCGATAAGAATAGAGTTGAGAGCTGACGGCTGTCGTGGAGAGCAGTTGCTAGGGCAGTGAAGCTGTCGCATTGACTCCTGTCCGCCTAATGCGAGGGGAGGCAGGTGGTCAGGGGAGGAATTGCAGCAGGATGGCACCAGAGCTCCAAGCTTGTCCTCAGCTGTCGGGTTGTGACAAGAGATGTTTCGAAGAACAGAGGGCGGCGAGAGGAGGTGGTCTAGGACGTGGTCTAGGAGGTGACCGGAAGGGGGGAGGGGCGCAACCTCGGAAGACAGGATGGATTGGGTGCTTTTGCTCGGTGCTGCTGCGGGCTAACACTAAGAAGCTGAGAACGACTAAGCTGCAACCTTCTTTGGGTAGAGGCACCTTTGTACCTGGGTACCTGGGAGAGGTGGTTGTGCTGCTTGGGGCAGGTGTCTACTGTAGGTAGATAGCTCTCGACTGGCTCAGGCCCGAGACCTGATGGGAGCAGCGCTAAGAGCAAGCACGTTCCCGACTGGATTTGTCAAAAAAAAGAGACTGGGGAGGATGGGAAGGAGGAGGAGCAGTAGGAGCGGCAGCAGAGACGCCAGAGCGAGGCAGAGTGGAGGGTCAGAGGAGGTCAGTGAGGTCAGAAGGTCAGGTTGTAACGAGGTGGGTGATCCGCCTAGTGTAAGGGGCCAGACGAAAGGGGCCGCCAGCTGGGCAGCTGGGCAGACCTGGCTTGGGACGACTCGAAAGGGGGGGGGGTAACCAAGGCAGAGGACCAGAGGGGACATCCAGGCGCATGAAGACATCATAGGGGTCTCAATCAAGGCTGGCGTCGTGGACTATGTAGGTTGCAAATCCTGTCCCTCCCGCACGAGAGAGGAACGGCTAACAGCTGCCCAAGTCAGGTCAAGCAAGCAGGCAGAGCTCGAAGCGTTTGACGGCTCAGCTGCCAGGCAATAAGGCCCATGTCGAGGTCCCAGTTGCAGATCCGACCCGCTCACTCAGGTACCCAGTGAAGGTAGAGGTAGGCCCCTTGAAACCTCCACCGAAATCTTGCCATCGTGGGTCCCGCCCCAGAGGCTTGTACGGTGTACTGAAGGTGGTCTGGTGGTACGGCAGGGCTGTGGCAAGGACGACAAACTACCTACTTGTACAGCCCCAGCAGGGGGAACTGCGTTACCGTCCAAGGCCGAGGCTGTCGTCGGATGAGATTACTTGGTCTAACTATCATCTTATCTGGCCGTTGCTGCTGTCTGGCGGGTCCCCAGCCTTGCATGAAAGCTCATTTGATCTGCTGGGCCGGGATGGGACAAGAGAACCGCAAAGCGCGGATACTGGACATGGTCCGGGTATAGGGACGCAGTGTGAAGGTTTGACCCAGATCGAGCGAACCCTCCCTGTCTCGTGGCAATGACGCAGCCCAGTGCCGCGCCGTTGGGAAGGCCGGGGACAGCTGCAAGCTCTCAGCTCAGATGCGATGCGATGCGGCCAGCGGGGCCAGCTACCTTGCTGTGATTGATAATTAAAGAACCACCGGAGGGCTCGATCCCCTCGCAGCCCTTCTCGTTGTGAGACCTTGGAGCTGAGCTTCTTCGCATCCTAGTGTACACGGTACTAATCAATTACGGCACCAAGGCGGTGAATTTGGTACCGAGAGCTAAGTTTGGGGCTTTCATCCGACGAGCCAGGGCGCGCTCTATCTCCAGAGCCTTCGATCCGGCGCATTGCGAAGAATGACCAAATCGATCAGTGGCCAAGTTCATGACTCAGATGAGGGCCCCAAGCAGGCTCTTGGTTTTGGCTCGCTGCTCAGCCCTGGGCTCTGGGCCTTCGGGTTAACTTGGATCCAGATCAGTGTCGTGTACATAGTACGCCCTTTGCTTTCGAGACAAAGGAGTTCCCACCGATTGGACGAAAACAGCCTTCTCGAGCAGCTCGAGGAGCTCCGGCCGAGCTTGGCGAGCTGTTTGCCTGCTGCAGACGGCGACGCCGATCTCCCAGCTCACCCCTGAGACAAGCTTTCCTTGCTGTGGGAGCTGGCGCTGGCCCATAAGTGCTCCTCTCACACATCCTCCTCCTCTGTCACGGAGCTCGTGGCTGATAAAGAACAACGGCCTGGGAATGCAGCCCTCCATGGCGGCGGCTGAACTTTCGGGAGGGCGGGGAATTGGTGCAAAATATCGAGGCAGATTATTCTGCCGGAGCTATATCGTAGCAGTGAGCAGTATGACTTCTCGCCGCTTTTGGCGGGGCATCCTTTGGGGGGGGGGGGGATTCCGACATCTGCGAGGCGGCAAGGCAGGAGGTACCCACTTGGGTACCGTCGTCAGAATGATCAAGTGGGTCCGCAAAAACCCGTCAAGGGCGGTGGGGCTTGGGTCCAACACAACGCTCTCTCCTTCACATGCCTGTGGATCAGACGCTCGAGCTGTCGACCCCATCCAGCCAGCAGCAGCAGTCAGGCTAGCTCAACATTGCTTGCTGCTATTGAAAGTAGCCGGAGTCCGTTAATGAGCTGGCTTCCAACCCCCAACCCACACCATCTGCCAGCTACTCGACTCCTGCCTGCCTGTGCAGCCGGCGACATTCTCAGCTAAGCAGACTCCTTTGACACCAAGACGCGCAACGCCGACTAGTCCAGTCGCAGGTTTAGTCGGTGTGACCCATCACAACTGCCTGCCTTACTCGCCTTTTTGTGGCATCTGATCGGTCCGCAGTGTGTTCAGCCCCCCAGCGGCGGTGAGTTGCATCTGGGGATGTCCTTGGGTGCTGACACTCTACTTACGCGCTGCTAATAAGAGCTCTTGTCTGCCTCACACGACGGCACTGGGGCTTGGCCCGAATGGCCAGTAATTAAACCCGTCGGATTGGATTCGCGGGACGTTGGCATACCCGTGACCACATACATACGTTGTTCCACAGACTTGGGCAGCATCGAGCACTCAGCACCTCAACTGCAACCGCCCTGGGGCCGCACGAAACGAGACCATCTGCATGCGGTTTCAGAACCTCATGCGACCCCCAGGTTTTGACGGCAAACATCCGAGGCTGCACCGACCGCACCCCTCTCCGGGTCCGGGGTTATCAGCCGGCCGCCTGCTTCTTTTATCGGCAGCATGCGATAGCCGCGCGGACCTGCCCTGCGCTGCCGTGCCCGTTTTGACCAAGCTGTTTCAGCGGACGCCATGAGCGGCGAAGACTCATCTGCTCGACGCGGCAGCTGCTGATCAGATAAAACACCAGCGCAGCCCTACGGCCACAAGGTGACAATCAAACCCCTCTCTGGGGCCATATGTCGTCGCTGCTAAGGAGATTTGACACAACACTGCCCCCTCCACCGCCATTGGCGCTCACCCGGGGCGTCAACCACCAAGGCTCCAGGAGCAGCTCGCGCCTGCCTGCGGTGCTCTCGTGTGTGCGTCTGTGTGCAGCGTCCCTGTCACACCGATTGACTCAAGATTTTGCACGGGAACGGTAGCCCAGACACGCATGACTGGGAATGTGAGGCCGACGAGCCGTCTTGTACCTGCCCGGAGTCTCATCACAGAGCATCGGCTCGGGGTGGCCGAAGCGACACTGCGCGGCTGATGCAACCCTAGTAGAGTGCAGCAGTATCAAACTCGGAAAACAGCTTGCCGCAGCATGGTCAGCGGCCAGCAGTACAGTCAAGTAGCCAGCCTTACGCATGTAAGCCAACCAATCCACTTTTTCATACATGGTCCTCGCAAGGGAATCAGCTCAAGTGAAGCAATCCTCCAGCTTGTACTATCCTCAATATTTCTCAGAGTTGGCAGTATCGGCCGAACGGCTCCCCTTTTGGGCATCAATCGAGAAATTTCGGCCAGGTGTGGGTTGGGTCACTACCCTGAACGGTCGAAGGTTTGGATGCAAGCAAGTGCTTGTCAAGCCACATGGCACAAGGTTCCATGCGTTTGTGCATGGCCTGGTTCGTGCCGCAGGAATCAGCACATCAAGCGAACTGGTCACCAGCCAGCTTGTATTGGCGGCCTGCCCTGGTCATCAATGAGGCGGTCTTTGGCCAGGTTGGCTGGTTCATTCGATGTTTAGTCCGTCTTGTTAATGCTTGGAAGAAAGGCATTGGCTGGACATTCACTTTGTCTGTCTGTCTCGCTCGCCACAGTTCGTTGGCATACGTCCTGGGATCGCCATTGTTCTAGAAGGAAAGATTCATTCTCTTCTTGCGCCGTTGACCAAAATGGCATGATTTCTCAATGATCCAAAGTTCGTTCTGGAATTTTCTGTTTCACATTACACTTGTCGAATCTGCATGCATTGTCTTGGAGTGATGTCTTGTGGGATGTTGAACGTGTCCAACATCGTCTCCTTGGTGGTAAAGGCATACATAATGGGACACTCCAATTTAAGAAGCTTGCTCCACTTACTATACTTCCAGGCTCGGCTACATGTGGATGACTTGCCCTGAATGTTTGCATCTGGGCCGGGGCAGGAGCTCGTGGCAGCCACACTGAACCCAGACAGATGATCTTTACGCTTCCAATGTCCACCACGAATTTTGTCACAGTTTTCTCCGTCTGTTGAGTCTCAACACCCCCCGTGGTCCACCGCGCTGCTGCTCGGAGCCTCCACACCCGTCGGTTCAGCTCTCCTTGTCCTCTAGACCGTCTAGTACGTCGGCGCCCCTGCCCGACCTGCTACACGAACCCACGACCTTACACGACGTCACGACGACGCTGTCCTCCTGATAGCACTGCTCCTTGAAATCGTGGTGGCCCGAAGGCGATGTGTCAGCCACTCCAGCAGCCGGGACCATTGCAGCCTGTCTGGAGACAAGCTCCCGGGTCGATCGCCATGCTGGAGAGATTCGGCGGGGTGTTACGGTCGGTCTGGGTGAAGCTGTGGAAGTTGGGAAAGGGCGAGACAGGAAGGACGGTAAGGCAGAGAGTTGCGCATGGCAACATCGTCCAGCTGGATCAGAGGGCGAATGATGGCCACTTCTCGAGGACTACGACCATCGCGGGAAGCTTCACTGCCACCTCGAGGTGCTGTGGTAAGGATGACGAGGAATGCAGGGGTGGTATCAGGCATCAGAATCCGGGCTCTATTGAGGATATCATGGGAGAGAACATGGGGTTGGCCTTTGAGTGTGGGAGGACCCTCGCAAGAGGATTCAGAAAGGGAAAAAACAGAACGACCCACTCTCTTTCAAGTGAGCGATCACCAACTCTTCGGGCGAAGTCGAAACTGCTGATGCCACCATGTGGAGGCAGATATCTTGACGGGGATGGCAGGTGGCTCAGTACCAGAAGATCTAGCAGGGCCATCACTCGAAGGCAGTCAAAGGATTAAAGCAAGAACGAGCAGCAATACTGCAAGAGGAAGGGCAAGAAAAGAAAAAAATATGTGTATTGCCCAGGGACGAGAATCGAACCCTGGTTGTCACCCTCCAACTTTCCTGGGAAAGCTGGCCCACAATTGACCAGAAGGCAACTCAGGGACCTAGCCACCTCGCCATGTGGTGGAAATCAGTTGATTGGCATGATCTATAAAGGTGAGGCTCGGGGTGGGAGGTGGCAGGGTGTGGAGGTGAATGATGGCCGCCCAGAGAAGACCGCAATGAATACGCTTGGATGTGAGCTGTGCGCCATACATGAACGCGATTCTCCGTAGATCTCGCAGTCTTCCTTCAGGCGCGACCTGGGCAGAACTCTTTTTTTTTAAACCAAAACTAGACCAAACAAAGCTTTCTCGTCTTTCGCTCATCATGAGCTACACACATTTGTCTGGACTGGAGACGAGGTTCACCTCTCTGAGCCACCACTTTTCCAACCAAGACGAATCCGTGTGGACGATATTGGAGGATGCATATGTGTCTGTCTGGTTTGTCAAATTGTTGAGGTAACAAGCATACACATAGCACAGTGGTGTTTCACTTGGGCATTCAATAACAACACGCTCATGGCAACCATAATATTATGACCTGAAATCGATAACAGAATTTCTACCGCACCTAGATGTTTTCATGCCAAGTCTTCATCAGTATTACACCGAAGCTCCATGAGACGAGATTCTTGCCTGAGCAGTAATTGAGAGGCTGACCGCGTGTCAAGTGAACCGTGTCGACTCTGGTCTTACAACGTCTCATGGAAACAGATCGAGTATATGGCCATCTTCAGGTAGACGTGATCATATTCGCAAGGGTATCAACTCTCCTCTAGCCACTGCCTGTAATGTTGGCCGTGTCAGATACCCCTCAAACCCCTTCACTCTCTATCGTCGTGATGCATTGTACATGAACCCAGCGCGAAATCAACGTGATGATGGCAAAACGTCCAAAACAAAATAATCGGCAACGCTGCTGTGACACGTGTCACAGCTCCCCACCATGGCCCTCAGCCCAGTTCCCTGGCTCACTTGAGCTGCCTCAGGATCTCGGTCAGGAAGTCCTCGAAGCTGAGGGTGATGTACCCGTCGCGGTCGTCGTCGTACTTCTTGAAGACGTCGGTCATGCGCTTGAGGCTGATGCATGCCTGGACGAAGAGGTCGAAGCTGAGGACGCCCTCGTTGCGCTTGTCGTAGGTCTGGAAGAGCAGCTCGACGAAGCGCTCGGACAGGCGGTAGCGGAAGGCGACGAGGGCGTTGTTGAACTCGTCGAGCTGGATGTTGCCGCTCTTGTCGGCGTCGAAGCGGTCGAACAGGGTGCGCCACGACGCCAGGAACGACCACAGCCCGCAGAACTCCTCGAACCCGATCGTCCCGCTGCGGTCGCTGTCGAACATCCGGATCATCATGCGCACCGTGTGCGGGTCGAAGGCGGTCCAGTCCCCGTTGACGAGGGCGGCGGAGAGCTCACGCTCCGAGAGCTGGCCGGTGCCTGTGACCGTTGGCGCTATCTTAGCTTCTTACTTTCACCTTTCCTACTCGCTTCCCCCGTTGGCTCATGGAGCCACCAATGCTGGGTGTGATACGTACCGTCCTTGTCAACGGCCCTGAAGAGCGGCAGCAAGGTGGGGTCGGCGCCGCCGTCAGTGGGCGCCGGGCTGGGCGGAGGTCTCGAGGCGGGAGGGGGCCTGTTGTGTTGGGGTGAGGGCCTTGGGCCGCCGGTAGGAGGCGGAGACATTACGCCGGAGTGGGTGTTATGGTGTCCTCCTGTCGGGTGCCCTGCCGGGGAGAGTCGCCCTGCGGAGCCGGCGTGTGGGCGTCCGTAGCCCTCCTGGGGTCGAGGGGGCATCGGCTTGTTCTCGTAATGGGATGGTGAAGGGGAGGCATGTTTTCGCTCGGGCTCGGCGAATCTGGTGGGCGCGTCTTGTCAGTGACTGCTCTGAGGCGACATGGTCAGGTAGCTTCAAAAAGCACAAACTCACTGTGGGAGAGCATCCGGATTGTAAGGTTTGTTGTAGGCCATGGTGTGCTGTGTAATAATTTGACTTCCTCGCGCGCTGTGAGTCGACAGTGATGGGAATGGGGAAGAGTAGAGTCGAGTCGAGGCCTGGAGTATTGTCGTGTCGGATTGTTTTCCAGGGGTTGTCGACTCCCAAGTCAGTCACGAACAAGTGCCAACAGGAAATGCGACAGTGACTCGAGGGATCGATGATGTCGTTGGTTCTGTTGTTGTTGTGTTCAAGGTTACTTGCAGACCGGAAACAACAATAAATAGAATTGATAAGGGTCGCTCGCGGTCAGTTGGGGCCTGGTCACGGTCGCGGGTGCGGTCGCGGTGGTTCTAGTTGGCTCAGCCGCGGGGTTGCAGCTCGCCTGGAAGGAAACGTTTGGAAGGGTTGGATTTTGCTTGCCTGGTCGTATTCCGGGCCGGCGCACTCTTTTTTACGTGTCAGACTGGATCCGTTGGCCGTGTCTCCTTGCGCAGAACGGATTAGGGCCTTTATCCTATGGAGTTACCTGTGGCCATGTGTCAAAGCGCGGGGGCGCTTATATCGGAATTCTGAATTCATTCACGAGACTCAAGAGAAGTTGGCAGGGGACGGCTGAGAGGAGCCCTGAAATTGCGGGAGACATGCTCGGGGTGGGCCTGAGGGGCAGCTGTGGGGAGCATACGCCAAGGTCAAGGATTGAACGAGGCTGTGTGTTGGGCTGAAAGACACTACCGGACATCTACGTACACGCCCGATTGATTGATTGATTGATTGATTGATTGATTACCTCGTCTTTGTCTCGCAAGGGCCACCCACCCACCGTATGGCTACGCGGCAAGTGAACTAACTACAGTGATGGTGGCAGGGGTTGGAATCCGTCCGCAAGACATGCACAGCTCTCTGAGATATCGTATTAGAGACATCACTTGCCTAGCCCGCCTGGTCACAATTGGAACCATGGAACCAACCCCGCCCCCCCCCTTTTTTTGTGTGTGTGTGTGTGTTGAACCCGGGGAACATCAGACGACAGGATTGCCATGCTTCACTTTGCATGCTCACAATCACGTCGATACCTCAGAGGGTCTCTGGAAGGAGGTTACACAACCGTCGGTCATTCTTTATCCGACCTCCCCTGCCTCCACCGATGCCTCTGGGCGACCCGTGACTTGGCCTGACCACGTCGTCAGAATCTTGATCCTGAAGTGCCAGTTGACGGTCCACTTGGGCCTTTTCGGCATCGGCTCTACCCCGGTGGGTGAGGTAGGGCAAAGGGTAACCTCCGTCTGGTTATGTACGCGTAGATTCGAGGTTTGAGACCCGGTTGTTCAAGAGCAGGAACAAGGTGTGGGCCGACAGAAACCTGTACCGGTGTACGGGCTGACGCCATACTCTGCTTGGTACATAGAGTCATGGAGCCTCCCGTGAGCTGGTCCGTGCACTCGGCTCCCGAGGCGGAATGACACCGGCGGCAGCGGGCCGGATCACGAGTATTACAATCACGGTCGACATCTTTCTCATTGTCACTGCCAGCTTCTGCTTTCTTTTCGCTATACCAAATCGCACACGTAGGCGTCATAGACATAGACTAGAAGTGTCTGCCCGAGGATGACGATAGAAGATCCTGGCGCTCCCGCCGCCGACAACGGCGAGTTCTGGCTTTTTGGTTACGGGTATGCCTCCCCTGGCTCGCTGAACACATCCGCAAGACCTTCCAGGAGATGTAGGGGAGTGTCTGACAGATCACCCCTGCAGGAGCCTCATATGGAAGCCACCACCGCATTTTGGTAGGTGTTCATATCTGTGCGGATCTGGCCCGGGGTTGAAGAGGCCGTGGCACTGTCACTTCTGTCCCTACATTTGTGCATGGACTGAGTACGAGTTTCGCCATTAGATCGCAGAATTCCAGGCTGGGTCACTGGCTACGTTCGTAGATTTTGGCAAGTGAGTCGGCGCTTTCTGCTTCTGGGGACATACCTACCTTCATCTTACACTGCGATGGCTTCTCGTCCAACAACCCAAATACCCCTCCAGTCCTACCTGGGACTGCATTTCAGAGCAAGACTTGCTGACAGGTCCCTAACAGGCGAGGTATGGCTACTATTCCTTGTGCAACTTTTTCTCACGAGGCCTCGAGGATACGGACACGCCGGCGCCAAAGGAATGGAAGGGCGGGCTTGACATCCGATCCCAATTAGCCATTCGGGTAACACTCGCTGATATAGTCAACAGCCAGGACCATCGCGGCACTCCCGAAGCACCGGGCCGCGTCGTGACTCTCATTGAGCGGTCATTTTGGGAAACACTGCCAGATCCACACTCGTCCGCGGACAAGGTTTGGGGTGTCGCCTACAGGATCGAGGCAGAACATGTAGAGGAGGTCAAGGAGTATCTGGACATCCGCGAGATCAACGGCTACACCATCGTAAGTCAAGCCCTGGAGTCTGTTCGCATATCCGCGTGGAGTCCCCCCTGCCCGTCTCTTGCTTGGCGAGAGGAACACAAACTATGTACCCCCAAGAGCAATGCTCCGCTGAGAGGTCTCAGGATATGTCTCGGGTAACATCCTTTTCTCTCTTTGGCCTGACCCCTGGTCGCCCTGCTCAGCGGCCATTTTTACTCTTGCGTGCCAGTTTATCTTGCCTTTGCTTGGCTGCCGCCGCATAGTTATCTCTCTCCTTGTTAGAAACCACTGACTCTTTCTGTGTACAGCACTATACACCCTTCTGCCCAGCCTCGAACCCAGAAAAGCCCATTCGGACGCTTGTCTGTACGTATAGTCATTCTCCTGTTTTGTTCCGTGTCTTTGTCGTGTATAGCCTTCCAGAAACCTTCAATCACCACAGGCTTAGCCACAAACTTTTGACACGTCACAGACATCGGAACCCCAGACAACGACCAGTTCGTTGGTCCCCAAGATATCCAGGCCCTGGCAGAGCACATTTACCGATCAGAGGGACCGAGCGGGCTGAATCGTGACTACCTGCTGGGCCTGGACAAAGCGCTGCAGGAGTTGAGCCCCGAGAGCGGCGACGAGCACGTCACGGATTTGTCGAAGCGTGTCAGGGCGATAATGGCTCGCGAAGAGGAGCGCGGTAGAGGAGGCAAGGGAGGCATCGGGGCGCAGGCCACTAAAAATGGGGTTAGCCAGGGGAGCGATGCGACTGCGGACTTTCTTCACGATTCCAGGAAAGTCGGCAGCGTAGACCAGAACGAGGAGACTGAGAAAGTCGGCTGAGTAGCAACACGCACACACACACACACACACACGCACACAATAGAAGCATTCCACAGGATCAGTCAACACCGGATTTTGATTTCCTCCTTAGACGCCCTACTCTTTTTTCTGCTCTGGGCAATCAAATCGCCAGAGCAAGAGTGCCGCGCACCGAGCTTAGAAGCTCGTTCTCTGCCTTGCTTCAACGCACCGGCATACCTTTCAGAAACGACGCGTGCGCGTGCTGACTGTAATTTTGTACAAAGAACGTGTTGGACGACATCTGGAAATAGGCGCCTTCCTGCCCACAAACCTGAAAGTCATCGAAAAAGAAGTTGTTGAAAGAAGGGAGTAAGGAAAAACAGAAAAAGAAGAGAAAAGTTAGAACGAAGACAGCCAGCCGAAGAACGAAAAGCGCCACCCGAAAACACAAAGGTATCGAAGATCTGAACTCGGTCAGGGGGTATAATGTTTGTCGTGAACAAGAACGATGGCAACCTTTTCTTGACATTCGCGCATGCTTGGGGGTTTCGTTTCCTTTTTCCCGTTCGGACGTTTCGTACCATGTCTCGCAATTTCGGCCGTGGTCGATTCATTTGAAATCGTGTGTGGACTCGACATCAACAGCTAGTTGCTCCAGTCGGATGGTGTTTTCAAAGAGCGGTCCACGCGTTCTGCGTCGTGCTTAGAGAAGGATCAGCGGGCGTGAACCCTTCCACCTTCAACGCCTCAACTCCGGCAAGTCCAAGAGCACACCCAGCCGCTGAGCGTTGGAGCGACCCTGATGCCTCTAGTACCCAGGAGGCCCACCGGGGGGAGCTTGCTGCTGCCCTGGCATCTGCTGCTGGGGGATCTGTCCCTGAGGAAGCTGCTGCTGCTGTCCCTGCTGCTGCTGGTCCTGTCCGTAGACGTATCCACCCTGGGGCCAAGCTGTGCCGATCGATACGTTGTCAGTAATCCTGTTCAACAACTGCTTCTCGCGCGGGAAGATCGTCCACGAGAAGCCAGACCAATACATTGCGGAGGGCAGACTTACCCTGCTGCGGGATGGCACCGTAGTTCATCGCAGCTGCCTGGGGTGGGTATCCGCCACGCCCGTACTGCTGCTGTTGGGCGTACATTTGCGGGTGAGCAGCCATCGGGTATCCCTGCTGAGGATGTCCGTAGGCCATCTGAGGCATGCCGGGGTTCTGCATGCCACCGTAGCCGCCGCGCATCCCAAAACCGCCCACCACTCCGCCACCTCGGGGAGGGTAGCCGCCTCGAGGACCGTTGTCGGAGGCCTTGTCGACGCGAATGGTGCGACCGTCGAATCTGAATGCAGAGCTTTAGCATCAATCTAGAGCAAGCAGCGAGCCCTACATCGCAGTTAGAATCTGCTGTGGGGGGTCTTACTCGATATTGTTCATCGCAGCGATGGCTCGCTGCGCGTCGTCTTCGTTCGTGTATCGAACGAATCCGAAGCCACGGCTGCGGCCGGTGTCGCGATCCTTGACTACAACCTAAGGGACGAAGAAGATTCATGTCAGCCAAGGTGAAGGTTTGTGCGACTGACGAAGCAGGCCTTGGGAGATTCTGGCCCAGCTTGGGGCGTGATGTCAGGAGCACAACATACAGCCTCGTCCACGAGTCCGAACTCCTCGAATTTCTGGCGCAGGGTTGTCTCCTCGGTGTGCCAAGCGAGGCCGCTGTTGCCTGTCAGCACGCAAAACACCGCCAACGTCGGGATCGCTGGCGTAGCCTACCCGATGAAAAGCTTCGTCGTCGAGGTCATCTTGATCGCACTTGCCCTGGTGTCGATGGCTTCGTCTTGCGTCCGACGGATGCTGAAAATCCCAGAGATCAGGAAATCAAGGCCGTATTCTCCGCGATGGGATGGAAGTTTATGCACAAAATGCGAATGTCTCTTCTCAGGAGGACACAGGTTGTTGGAGCGAGAAAAAGTCTGGTTGCGAAACGGGAAGGAAAAGTACCCCTCTTTGCGGCGAATATCTCGTCCTGACCGCGACGTTGGTCGGTCCAGTCCCAGACACTTTGCTCTCTGCCTCTGACGATGGGCGAAGTAGGTCACAACTTCAAGCAGGTCCACCAAGAAACAGAGACACAGATGTGCTGCCAGAAGGTGATAAATGTCTCGATGGTGACGCACTGCAATTACAATGCAAAATCCACACAACAATCCTGTTTGGGTCGAAGGGAAGTTGGAGGAAATGACCGAATCTGGGAAAGGACTGGTGGGGTGGTATCGCAAAGCTCGACATGTAAGGATCAGGGGTTCTCCGGAGAATGCTCGTAGACTTGAAGAGGCATTGGAGGAGGCCTGGCTGTGGCAAAGGGAAGTGGTCACTAGAGTCGACGCATATTACTTATATGCAATAGTGTACTCGAGACGCGCTCGTCAAGCTCTATCATTAGCCCTCCATCTCAATATGAATGGCTCATTCTCTCTGCCCTGAGCAGGGAATTCGATGCTTGACTGGTTGTTTCGAGGAGCATAAATGTGGCAGCAAGGGTCACTCGTCCAGACAAGCATCAAACGTAGAGACAGAGAGCCTGTAGCATCACCCCAGCTGGGCCGCCAAGCTGATTGGGTCTAAGGTAGCTACCTGACTGCCACAGAAGCTAGTCCGACAGGAGGACAGGAGGCGGAGACCACAAGAGTATCACCTCCGGCCCCGGACTACCGTTGACTGGGCGAACTACAGCTCACATAGGGCTGATGTGGGCACTGATTGACATGTTTCCGCTTGTCGTAAATCGAGAAAAGTAGCCCGACTGGACCGAGTGTTTTTCTTTCCATGGTGCCTAGCTCTCTGTGTCCTTTCTCTTCTACTCTGGTGGCGTTGTGGAGTTACGAGTCGCGCAGCTACAAGACGGGGCAAGGCGCGCTGCTTCTCTTGACAGACGGTGCTGCCAGAGCGCCGTTGACGGCTTTGCGCTGCAAAATCTCAGCAGCTCGCAACTCTGGCCCGGATAAATCCACCTTGTGCATTCTGTGTCATGTTCAACCGAACAAATTTCTGGCCCACGATGCCACAGGTGTTGGAGCAGGATTCGAACCAAGAATGTAACAACTTAGACCCCTGCCGGCACCCCTGCCCATCTTGCCTGTGCGGCGGAGCAACCCCTGGGTGGAGGTTCAGTCTTGCAAGTGCGCAAAGCCAAATTGAACGACATCTTGTGGAGCAGGGGTGGACATTCCATAGAGTTCCGCTGGCGGCAAGCTGATCGTTGATGAAAATTCTCTCACTCTTCCCGGACAGTGGGATGGTACTGTACACTCAAAGACTGTCCTGGTCGACGACGGGTGGTTGCCGAGCGCAAGCCCTCCGGACCCCCGGTGAGGAGTTCACAGACATTGGGATGACCCTGGCCGCATGCGAAACTGACGAAGCATTTACTATCGCAGTGACGAAAATGGACGGAACACGAGATGAAACTGCTGCCCGTACCTCGCTAGCTGCGCGCTGGAAATCCAGGGTCTGATGTCCCCCATTCGCCTTAGATGTCAGTGAAGTCGCCAGTGGGCCTGGGCCTAGTAAGGAATCCTGCCAGACCCTGCGGCGTGCCGTGCCCCGCAAGACCTGCAAATAAACTTGCGGATCCAGAAAGTGCATTCCGAATGGATGCTGCCAATTATTCCGCTGACACACTAGTCGACGGGAAATTCCAGGCTTGAGAAACTGACAACTCAACGGTCCAGGTCAGCTTGCCAGCCAGCCAGCTCATCTCCGAGACAGGGCAGGTATTGCTATTCTTGGAGACGTGCAGGATTGATTAGTGGGATCTGCCATCCAGCCAGACGCCAGATCTGGTCGCCAAAGGTGCCAAGATTGGCCTTGAGACAGCCGCTAGCGTGTGGACTTTGCCTTTCAGAAACGCAATTCACCCCGCCAGCCTGCGCCAATACCAAGCGTTCCAAGAGCACTGCAAGAGGGTCTCAAAACCAGGCACGGCTGGTTGCAAAAAGCTTGCTGATCTTACCTTAGCACTGGTCTGACCTTCTGGGGGTGCGAATCGCCATGCCAAGCAGAAACACACTGGAGGGGTCGCACGTGTAATGCACGGACCTGACGGTTGTACTGGACATACTGTTACTGTACGGAGTAGTAGTCCTGGCCGCCGGTCGCTTGATGCAAGTTGACAGATACCCTTGTCGCCGATCGTGGCGTTTGAGCCGCACCAGCCCACCAGACCCATCATGCGGGGACACCTAGCGGGCCTTGAAGTTGGCCGCGGATGTTCACCCCATGTGATGAGGTGAAGAATGAGGTGGTATCATGAGCGCCGTGGAGGTGGGAAAGGCGGGATCCGCAGCGTTGAGCGGACCTGGATTAGCAGGTGTTGGCCCATGGTCAGCATCGTCTGCCGCGTCTATTGAAACAAGGATTTCCAGTAATGGCGTGACTCTGACGTGTGCCACCTTGTCTCGATCCAAAAAGAACGCCCTGTGCTTTTGAAACCAGGATCTCTTGGAAACACGACAGTGGTACATGCAACTATGCGAGAGCGAGCGCAGTATGGCAGTATGTACCATCGCAGCAGTGCGGAGAGCAGGCGATTGTCCACTTCCACGGGGCTGCTAAGCGGGTCGCAGTGGACTCTGTGGGAATTCTGTTTTGCTAGGAGACGGAGTCAGAGACAAATACTGCACTCGTCCGATGTGAGCCAGGTGCATACCTGCCTACCTGCGACAAGGTACAGGGCTTCGTGTGGACAAGTCTCTGCTCCAGATATCGAGCCTGACACATACTGTATGCGAGGAACACCTGGTTCTTTGCAAGGTTCCGCCAAGGATTGCTGGCAGCCCAGAAGGCAGATTTCGTCGCGGCTGTACTACGTTACCATTTGCTTAGTTCGGACGCCTCGAGTCAGA
Organism: Diaporthe citriasiana; assembly: GCA_014872975.1. Lineage (NCBI taxonomy): Eukaryota > Fungi > Ascomycota > Sordariomycetes > Diaporthales > Diaporthaceae > Diaporthe > Diaporthe citriasiana. The sequence goes on along the minus strand of JADAZS010000001.1, from coordinate 258,112 downwards.
ACGTCTGAGCTTTCGCAGAAGCCTATGGGGGAAGGGGACATAAATTGACACGAACATGAGAGTAATGAGTAGAGCGAGGGGGCGAAGACGAGGAGAGAGAAAGAGAAAGAGAGAGCGAGGTGGACCTGGCGCTCTGCTCTGCATGTATTAGACGCCGAGGAGACGGGTAGAGTCGAGCGAGGACCACGGGTGACACACCCGACGAGGACCTGCTTTTGAGAGCACGGGGCATCAGGTCGAGCAAGCTCTGGGAATTCAATGAGCTTGGATGCCGGACTGACAGATGACAGGTCATGAATGCCAAGTGGTGGCCTGAACTACGGCACAAGTCCCCGGGCTCCCACGCCGTGCCAGAACTTACCAGGGAACACACCCCTGGTAAGTAGTTTCCTAGCAATCGGGTGAAGCTTTTCGGCTGCTCCTTCTCTTTGGAGTTGGATGGGTACGGGGAGGTCGTCAACCTCGCTACTTCTTTCCCTCAAATCGACTCGCCGCAGGGCCAGTACCCACCTGCCCTCTAGCGTGTCGCGTGTATGGGCCCCGTCGGATTTGCAGGTGCAAGGTGCATGTTCAGATGCAGGTGCAGATCCAGGCACGTTTCGACACGCCCATCCTCGGCATCCAAACGAAAACATCATCAAGATCGATTAATCTTCGGACGCTCGAGGATCCCGCCGCCTTAGCCGTACCTAGTACAGACGTACACTCACGCGCACTCGCTTCCTTCGCCTCGCTCCGCCTCGCTTCCCAGCTGTAGATCTCGAAACTCTTTTGCGAAATCTCGAACATCCCTAGCTCTCCAGAATCTCCTGTTTCCACAGGCATGGTTGCCAGACCCATGCACCAAACGTGACTGTAGAGGTTGTCATCATCCCTCGAGTCTATTTTTGTTTAATCTGAGTTCCGTTGCATATGAATTTGCGTCTGGGCTTGGGTACCGCAACTCGAGTACTGTGCGCTCGACTCCTTTCTGCTGACCCTTGTCCACTTCGAGCACCAAGGGAGACTATGGAACTCTCGGGCCTGCCCACTCGCCATCGACACCATCAAGCTCGCCGTAGTAAACACCAGAGCAGGCCTCGGAAACACCGTATGGCACATGCCGCACAAGCTTTTGACTCAGACCACAAGGGATCTCCTACACTGCTGTCCACTAGGATTGAGTATACTCATGATGGCGATGAACGCGGCTTGGTCGACACTTGGCTGGATGACGTTGAGACACCACAGCTGCAGCCAGTTCACAAGAATGAAGCTCTGTCCAAAGAGCCGCAGCCGAAGACAGGCTCTCGGCCTCGGTCTACCTATCGGCTGCGAAGTCCATCCCCAAGTAGGTTGTTCTCTTACAATAGTCACAACGGCCAAGTCTTCGAGGCATCCCCGCGACAAAGATTGAGAGAGCGCAAGCGTCCTCGAGATCTGGTCCAAGACGATTCTGTCCTTGATCTCTGTGACGACCAAGGTAAAGTCCGAGTCCAGACTGGAACTCGACCTATGCTGGCCGCAACAGAGTCGGATCATGAGAGTGGCAAGGAAAGGTCGCTCATGGGCTCCGAAGGCAGTGTAGTCTCTGTCACTTCGCAGGGCGAATACCATTTCGCAAAAAAGGCCCGGCACAAGACGAGGAGCGACCGCTACGAAACCACGAGGGATCACAAGCCACGCAAGCCTGGAAAGAAAAAGAGAAAGCCTGGAAATCAGAGCAAAAGAAACGAGACCAGAAGGGGAGGTGACTTCACCTCTGCCAGGGAGGTCATGGACAACTTCAATTCCAATTCTATTCTCAGCAATCGTATCACTGTGAGCATGCTGCCTCCTGGTAGATGAACTGAGCTGACCATGTGTTTAGATGCAGCCTACCGTGGGACCAGGCTTGTTCGACAACGGCCGGGCATCAAGAGATCAATGTAAGGTTGTATAATGGAAATGTCGCACGCAAATTAACTAGGCTATAGTACCTGACCTTACGTTCCATGACATGCATTTCCTGAAGCGGCCTCCCCTGCCAAAGCCCGTCCACCGTGACCGCGAAAGGGCGAAAAGACGGGGCGAGAGGGAACTCGAGGAGGTATCGGCTTTTTTCCTACACAAAGGTATGCCAGAAGCGTCTAATGGATCAGGTCGAGATCACCCTGCTATGAGTGGTGCATCGAGCCTGGACAGAGCAACACGTGGTAGCTCTGCCTTTGGTATTGACGCGCCACCACATCATTCCAAGCCGGGCGATGAGTACATTCATAGGTCACCTGATATGGACAGAGAAAGTAGCAGAGGAGCAACGACTTGGACTTGGTCAAGCAGCTGCGCAGCGCGTGAACGACGAACTACTCAGGCGAGCGGTGCTAGAGAGCACGTCCTTGCAAAAAGGTCCACACCGTCGCCAACTCAAAATGCACGCGAGCGCACGAGAGAGTCCGAGAATGCAGGTATTCGCTGCGTTGAACGCTCGAGGCAAGTGCTCAGCGCAACATCTCACTCCAAAAATATTTCAAGCACCAGGGAGCCACTGGCTATGGTATCTGCTGAAATTTTCAATCGTCAACCGGATATCTCGAGACAGAACGTACGAATCGTCCGGTATCACGACCGAGGAGTGATGGCCAGTGAAGAGGCTGAAATTGCAGCTGGGTGTCACCAAAAGGGCACAGGAACCCGACCAGATGCTGTCGAGCAGCCCCGGCGGGTCACACCAGCCAAGAGCCCTGCCTCCGCGACTATTGTCAAACGCAGCCGGTTTGTACCAGAAGATGAAAGGGTCAATCTCACTCAAGGAGAGGGAGAAGTGTGCGTAGATGGGGCTTTTCATGCAGCGGACCATGATCCTGGACCTGATCGCCCAAGATCACCGAAGCGTACGATGGTTGAGCAGTTGGAGGCGGCTGTCGAGAATGGCAAGTTCCAGGAAATCCAAAATGACCTGGCCAGAGGATTCCCTTCTTTGCCAGCCCATGAGAACGGGCAATCCCATGAGAACGGGCAATCAGCTCCTGCCCTTGACAGCCACCATATTTCGGGTGCCCACAGCGCGTCTCAAGATGGATATTTCGAGATCAAACCGCGTTTCCTTGGCGACGGGCAACAGGATCTGTTCGAGGCAGTTCAGGAGAATAACAGCTTCTACACAATGGTTAATGAGCTACGAGACAGCCAGCGAGATCATGAAGACAACTTGGCTCCGCGAATAGCCTCGGGGCGGACACGTGGAAATTCCCATCGGATCAGCAATTTGGATCAGCCAGCTTATAACGTTCGAAGTGCCCATCACAGACCGTCTGGGGCTCGTTCAATGGCCCACTACGCACTGGGAAAACCTTTTGGCTTCCCGACGATTCCTCCCAACAGGGACCCGGGCCCGCAAACTGTGATGCACGATTGGGCTGCGATTGGACAAGGTCAGCTTCTAAGCGATCAGTTCTTTTCCAGGGAGCAGTCAATGTCGCCGGAAGCCGCCGATATGTCGTCACAGAGATTTAACAGGCAACAGAGCTTGAAAGAATACATTGCTCAAATGGAACATGAAGTCTTTTGTCGTCCACAAGACGCCGATGTCGACGATTCGCCGATATCCCGCTGGGACGGAATGCAAGAAGACCATGACGTTTACCGGGATTGCATTTCCCCTTCACATCAATCGAACGTGGATGCGTATGACCGAGATCTGTTAGGCGATGATCATCTGAGAGATCGATCGATTGGCGGAAGTCATTATGGCGGCGGAAGCGCGATGCACGATCCTGACATCGACCAAGAAGAGCAGAGATTTATGTCCACCTTCTGGCGGCCGAATTGCTACTGAGCTTCCACAACACGTAAAGCTGGACGACACACAAATGCCGGTTGCCTCTATGTGTGTACAGCGAGACTGAACCGCGTCCACCTGGTCCTCATTTCCGTATTTCGGCTGGCTATGCTCCACATTCAGGTTGCAAATCCACAGGATTGCACCCGTCAGATTGCTCGCGCACTATAAGTATCATGAGACTTTACAGCTCTCAGCCCCCCACAATTCGAACATGTTTGGCATATGCAAGCTGTCGCTTGTTTTCCTGGACAAGTGTCGCACAAGGAGGTTCTCAGCAGCACGGTGAGAGCATGTTGCCTAGTTCGACGAAGCCCGTCCAAAAAGCGTAAATCTTTGATCAACGCGAGCCTCGGGATTGCACCAGAGGAGAGTCCTGAAGGCAAAACAAAGTTTGGGCACAAGGCAATCTCCGCGAGCTTAGGGAATGAATTGGAAGGCAAACCCTCCTCCGAAGTGGCACTTCGAAGGGTGGGCAGGTGGACATTGTTTGGCGGATGAAGGCAGCACAGCTCGATGGAGCCTACGTGCCTGGGAAGAAATCTTCTCCGAGGACGGCTTGATGTGCCAGGCACGTCCTACACTATTGGGAACGATTTGACTCAGTCGACGCCTTGGGCTGGCAATACTGATTGCCGAAAACTATAAAGAGGTGAAGCCATGTTATGATGTCTTGGCGACCAGCCCGTTGAACCTGGAGCCTGACTAGTACAGGCCATGAGGCACAGTATCTAAAACACCTCCGTCCGGTCTGTCTTAGATTTTCCCCTAAACAGTCATGCGCCACAACACTGTTTCTGCAACGATTGCAGGCCCGAAGAGGTCGCGAAAGCCGATTCTTCCTCGAGATATTAGCAGCGGGCAGTACCGTGGTGTTTGCTCGCGGGGTCTTCATGGTACATCGGGCCATGTCAGACGTAACACCAGGCTACTTAGTGTAGAGTAACATTTGGCAATTGACGGGCTGCCGCCTGACGTTGACTCCAGGTCCCATCAGCCCCAGCCTTTAAGGTTTAGCTCGAGAGAAGAACCCCTGTTTTGACGCCGCCAGCCCCTGGATCTCGCCCTGGCCTCCAGGCCCGAACGGGGCGTCAATCCGAGGTGGATGCTCAGCCCGGCCTCGACTTGACCCATCCAGGCACTAGTTCCCAGCAATCAGGAACTACTGCATCCTTGTGAACGCCAGTTGGCCATGTCGGCCAATAGCGGACCTCTGCTTTAATTGCACGGCCAATTTCCATGCGCCGGTGGCAGACTCACGATGGTTCAGGTAATTGCTTCACCCCTGCAAACAGCAAATTGTGCAGAAGCTTGAGGCAGAAGCGCCGCAAGCTCGATTCCTTCGCTCGTGACCGCCCTGGCTGTCCAAATCACATCATGCACACAGTCGGACCGGACTGTCAGTGCTCTGATGGGATCGAATGTGTAAGTCAGCACAAGGTAGCAGTGGTGAATACGAGAGTAGTCAGCAGGCAGCACACCTCTTTTTACCATCGTGGGTCCCCCGAGCTGGAAGCCGTCTCGACTTCTCCTCTCCTTTCAACACTTCGCCAACTAACACCTACACAGCCCGGGTCCAAAGTGTTCGTCTGGTCGACTGCCTTCTGGTGTCGCAGCCTTACGCCTAGTCACTCCTTCGAAGCTTATAATAATAGTCCCTCGTTACACCCCCCTGACCATCAGTCACTCTCTTCTGCGGCAGCATCGTTTCGTGGCCATTAATACCAAACCTCCGTCTAGTCATTCACTCAGAGACACTTGTTGCTCATTACATCGTCGCTTGATCCGGGCGCTTAATACCAGTTCGAGCTTTTGTTATCAATTCTCTCTCCTTCGTAATCACACTCAACAACAATCAGACAAAATGCAGTTCTCGTTTTATGCCGCCACCTGCCTGGCTCTCGTCAGCCGTGCGTTCGCGCAAACCGAGGGCTTCGATGCCATCACTGCTCCCACCAAGGACCAAACCCTTACTGCTGGGACGACCTCGACTGTGACCTGGGACTACAACCCACAGAATGCGGGAACTGTGACCATCACTCTCCTTCAGGGCGCGACTCCTGAGACACTGCAGCTTGGTAGCGCTATCGCAAGTAAGCCTCCCTCACAGGTCACATTATCTACCTGATGCCCCGTTTCCAATTCTAATACTAACAAAACAACCAGCTGGCATCGATAACAGTGCTGGGTCTTACTCCTGGAGCATCGACTCCAGCCTCGGCGCTGACGCGACCTATGGCTTGAAGATCAGCCTCGACTCAGATCCCGCAACTTTCCAGTACTCGTTCCCATTCCACATCGCCTCCAGCGGTGGTGCCGGCTCTACCTCTAGCTCTATTAGCAGCAGCGTCAGCGTTTCCACCAGCAGCTCCCTCAGCTCTGCGTCGGTCTCATCCACCAGCATTTCCTCGTCTCTCTCCACCACCGTGTCATCGACGGTTTCCACCACCTCGGCCCCGACGACCTTCCCCACCTTGACTCCCAGCAGTGGTAGCGGTGTGAACTCCACCAAGACCGCCACAGGGACGACATTGACCTCCAAGGTGACGGCCACTGGCACTGGCTCGGGTACTTCTTCGAGCTCCACCGCCATCGCGACTGCAGGCGCGGCGAAGGTGGTCGCTGGCTCTTTTGCTGCCATGGGTGGTCTCGCCGCTGCGCTGTTTGCTCTATAAGTCTATAAGAGGCTCATTTTGAGACTCCTACCTCTTTTCCTTGTCTCACGTCGCAGCGTAAAAGGCGGATTCCGGTGCTGGCGAATGCATAATGAGCTCCAACAAGTCGGTTGCATGAATTTTCGATTCACTATTTCGGGCACAAATGTCTGGGCATAATCGGGGGTCCCAAATCAGTAGCACAAAGCGCGGAGCTGCACTGACTGCTGGGTTGAAACTATGTCTTCATCGTTTTACGAGCATAGAAAAAGTACAAGTGCGTTTCAATCGAGTCACAAGGCACACCAACCTGGAATTAGGGGGAAAGCCAAATTATCAATCCCAATCCATCCCCGATTCTGTGATATTCGGTTGAAACAGCTGTAGCTTGATAAGACGATCGTTTCTGGAAGGGGCTAAAGGAAGACGGAGTAACACAACAGCCTTGTGCAGATAAACTTTGGCCAGTGCAGCGCGGTCCATGCATCTTTGGCAGCTGTCTTGGCACCCCGGCCCTCCGACTGGGCTGCTGCTGTGACAGCCTGGAACAGGCCGGGCATCTCCACCGGGCATCTTGCGGCCCGGCGCCGGGCGGCGCTGGCTGTGACCTCCTGTCATATACTGGGATTACAGAGCCATGATTATATGATTGAGCTCTGTTCGAAACGAATCCCGGCAGCTTCTCATACTCTGAAGCAAACATGTTAACAAAGTTAGAAGCTCGGAATCGGCATGGGGATCAGCGTGGAGACGACAAAACAGGCGCGTCTTCCAGGCCATAATTACTGCCACCGCGGTCGCTTGTTGTAATCGTATAGAACTAGCAGAAGAATGCTTATGCCTTGGTCTGTCGATAGCCACATGATATTTTATTGCACAACAGCAGAGGAAAATTAGTGCGGTAACAGTTGTAAGTCGGGTAGCACGAAGTGGGCAGCATAGGCCGCGAACTAAGGAACGCCACCGTGTATACCACTCTATATCGGATGTTTGCAGTCGCGTTCAACTCGTACGGAAAATGTAAGCAAAGATGGGCAAGCGTGTTGATTACTTGAAGTTTTCGAAGCAGGGCTAGATGACTGTTGGTCAGTTTAAAACCAATAGCAACACTCGACCATCTTGCACCCGTATTTATGAGACTGGCAGGCTAGTCCGTGGGAGTGAATACCTCAGCCAGATGCTAGCAGATTCAATAGAGCAGCACCAGCATACTGCAGTAAATGCACGCCCTCGCCGGCCCAGTTTCCAACTATCATCACTCAAGAACCGCTTCTCAACCAGACAACCAAGACCTTGCAGAATAAACAAGAACCACAGGCCAATGCTCACCTGCCAGACGTATTCAGTTCGGGCCAGGGCAGCGCCAGACCAAGCATGCCAGATACCACTCAGGCTGAAGGCCCCAAGCACGCCGGCGGCCCTGCCGGCATCGGGGCCAAAGCACTTCCCAGCCACGCTCCTCGCGGGCGCATACCCGAGGTTGTACAACCACGGCTGGGCCCCCTGGTGCCAGCGACAGGTCCAGAACTCGACGAAACCGGCAGACGCAAAGGGCCGGCAGAAGAGCGGGTTCGGGCAGCGGGGGTGCAGCAGGGTGTGCAGGCCCTCGAGGCCGAGCCGGAGACCCAGCAGGCCGGCCACGACCTGCGCCTCGGCGACAGCTGGGAACGAGTAGGCCAGGGGCAGGGCGAGCCAGGGGATAAGCTCCCACGCAGCAGAAGAAGCAGCGTCCCTGTTGCCAGCTTTCCCGCGGGCTGACTCGTCCACGGCGATGTCGAACGATGCGTACCTGGTCTCGGTCAGGAGGCGCCAGGCGTTGGTGGCGTGGGCTCCCCAGTTCACGAGGCCGTGGCACGCCTCCGCGCCCTCGGCGCCGCGGGGGACAGGCGGCCTCCGTGCGCGGACCACCGCGAGGTCGAGCAGCTTGCAGCTGAAGAAGAAGGTCGGGATGCGGATGGCGACGTCCGCGGCGGGGTCCTGGAAGGGGGACAGAAGGGGCACGGCCAAGGTGAACAGGCCCGCGAGCAGCCCGGTCACCCTGGTCGACAATGTTGCGAGCTCGCGTGGCCAGTACTGATACGGCCGCAGGCCTTTGCCTTTCCGCCGCCTAACTTCTGCTAGCTTCGCCTGCAGTCTCGCGTGCTCTTCGGCTGCGAGGGAGAGCGAGATGAGAGAGGTGGCGTAGAGAGTGATGGTTGCGATAACGTGGACGAGGAAGCCTGCATATGCATGGTGGTGGTCGTGGTGATGCTGGAGCCTCCTGGTGTAATAAACTGATGTGCCGGCGAGGCAAAATGCCCCGACCAGAATACAGATGTACCGATCTGATCTGTGCATCGTGCGTGAAGGAACAACGACAGGATAGAACTGAGGTTCTAGCACCAGGAAACTGCTTCGATATGTTTACCTGAGTGCCATCAATTTAGCAGGTTCTCGCCGCAGGCAGCAGTTAAACGGGGGGCTTGGAAGAACTAGCTAAGGGAAGTATCAAGCCCTAATTCTTTCAGCCCATCCGTTAACCCCAGCCCACATGTGAAAGTGTTCCCGTTGCAAGGCCTTGAGCTTACTGCTCGCCATGAAGGAGTGACGAAGGTTGCAGCCAGAGTGGGGATTAGAGAATAAATAAAAAAAAAATTAAAAAATAAATAAAAAGGCCATTGACATACAATTCTGTAAGGAGCCCCGGGGAGTCGGAGCAGCACCACAGCCCTACAGCATGAGAATAAACTGTGGCCGCAGCGGTGCAGCGCTGTCTCACGCAACGCTGGCAGCTGTCTTGGCACTACGGTCCTCGGACTGGGCGGCTGCTGCTGCTGCCGGACTGCCCGGAGCTGGCCGGCCTGCCCACGGCGGTAGGTCATCTACGACTTTGACATCGCGAGCCCATCAGAGGTCTGCCCGGTAGCATACGCTTTTTACAATAGTATCGGATGGGGACTTAGCATCGACAAAATGTAACTGTCCAGCCATGCGGAAATAGTGAAAGCAAAGGAATGTGAAGCAGCAACATGGAACATCAAATCGGTCATAAAATATTTGCGTTCGTGGTATCCTTGATCTCTATATACGCCTAAATCATTCGGCAACTGCAACACCATGTCGTGTTATATTGCCACAACCTCATTCTATAGTGATCCCGACCCGAAATCAGACGCTGAACATTTGCGAAAACGGCAGGTAGAAAACAAGAAAAAGAAGAGCCAATTATCATTATCATGTCATGGTCCCAGACCCTTGGGCTCCCTAGAGTCGCCGCTCTAGTGACCGCCCACCTGGCCCTTGGGGATAGGTTTAATCCAGGCAAGCAGGACGTTGAGGGCGAGGTGGATGCAACCGATGATCCAAAATGCCTTGGCGTAGTCAGAGCCGCCTCCCATGAAGCGGAAAATGACGGCGAAGATGATGCCGCCGAGGTTTCCGACGCCGCCTGTGAAGCCACTGACGATGCCGTTGGCGTGGGGGTGGACGTGTGGCACGAGGGCGAAGTTGGCGCCGTTGCCGGCCTCGAGGAAGATGGCCATGAGGGCGATCAGCCCCGTGAATGTCGGCAGGTGGTGCGAGTTGACCTGGCCGATGATGATGAGCAGCACGCCCGTGATGACGCCGCAGGCGTGCTGCCAGGCCTTCTTAAGCCAGACGCTGCGGCCAAAGCTGTTGTAAAGCAGGTCGGCGATCACGCCACCCAAGGGCCGGGTGACGAAGTTGAGGAAGCCGAACATGGCGGCCCAGTTGGACGCCTTGGTCTGGCCCAGTGACGGGAAGTTCTTGAGGTAGTAGGACGACAGTACAGAGTTGATGGCCAGCTCGCCGCCGAAGGAGCAGGCGTAGCACAGCATCTGCACCCATGTCTGTGGGCTGACAACGACCTTCATGGCCTCGCTGAAGGAAGGCTTCACGATGACCTCGCCGTTGGCGGTCCGGAGCAGCTCCTCTTTGGACAGTACCGCCTCGTTTTCGGCGTAGGGGTTGGGGCTGCCGTTGCCCTCCAGCTTGGCCTCGTCCTTGTCTTCCTTATCCGCGGAGCCGTCCATGGTACCCGCGGCGGAGAGAGGCTTCTCATTGATGCTCCCAGGGACAGAAACGATGGGGTCCGCCATCACGCCGTGGGAGTGGAGGTTCTCCTGAACGTGTGAGTGCCTCTCACTCCACTTGCCGACGGGGGTGTCAGGGCAGAGAAGAAGTAGCGTGATGCCAGTGAACAGGAGCATGATCAAGGGGACGATGAATGTGAGCCGCCAAGCCTGGTCCGGGTGATGTCCGTGGGCAACGAACGAGTCCAACACGGCAGGCATGATGAAATATGTGATGCCACCTCCGGCATTGCCCCAGCCTCCAGTGAGGGCATTCGCAGTGCCGACGACATTCTTGTCAAAGAATCCCGTAGACCACACCTGGCATGGGACGAAGGCTCCGCCCAGAATGCCGATGAAGAATCGGCTCACGTATAACCCGTTTGCAGACTGGACCAATGGTGCCAAACCTATTGGCAGAGCTCCGAGGAGCAGGCATCCGGCAAAGACTTTTCGGGGGCCGGATAGATCACACAAGGGACCAGCAATGAAGCGGATTATGAGTCTGTCGGATGAAAGTCAGATGAGTCTTCAGAGAGTGTTTAGCAGTGTCTCTTACGTGGCACAGAGCGACACGATGTTGGAGTTGGCAATTTGTTTGGGGGTCAGGTGCAGGTCGGCTTTGATCGTATGTGTCAACTGTGGAATGAAAAAGTCAGTGAAATCGAAATGGACCGAACATGTTATTCGACAAATTTCACCTACCAATGGAGGGAACGTGTACCATGCCCAGAAAGAGACCATGAATCCAAACCAGGAGAAGAAGAATACACGTCCGTAGATGTTGACGACATTGAGCATAGGCACAGTTCTGGCCTTCCTGTTGACAGGGTTTATCTCCGGTGCCTTCACGAGGTCCGAGAATGTGAAGGGGAGCCCCATTTTCGATAAATTTGCACACAACCGGGGGGAAGAAGAGTGTAGACCAGGCGGACCAAGACAAGAACAGTCCAGGTGTGCAGGATAAAATCCATACAGCAGCTTAATGAGTCCGGCACGATCCTACACTTCGATGTCTGCAGGAGACTGTTGCAGACTCAATATATCAACCTGCTCTCCAACAACGTAATCAGCAAGGGTCCTCCCGCGATGTCAGCATCTCCGGGGATCAGAGCAATACCTGCGCTAATGTGATCGTTTCCGCGGGCCCAGCCTTGTGGATATGCACAACAACGCCCCGGAGAAGCCTTGAACAGCTTGAGGCAGCCAGTTACCGGAGCGCTGGATCGCCCTGAGGGTCTGCTACGGGCGTCTCGATTGTTGGCCTGGGCGTGGGTGTATCGAACGTCTCTCCTGATAAGGGCCTGATGCTGGGACGAGAGATAGGTGGGTATCATGCACGATGACGAGATTGAATTAGACTTTCCGGAGCGTTGTCAAGCTCTACGTCTGTCAATTCAATGAGTGTGCATTGACGAGCAGGTAATTTGGTATATATATTGCGACCTCTGAGATTTCTGTGTATTTCAAAGGTTCAACAGATATAATATGGGAGGTGACTTGTAGACCAAGTCAAGATATCCAGCAAGCAGACTTCCGAGCGGGGACAATATGGCACTCGAATCTGTCAAGCAGTGAGACCAAGGGGTATCCTCCAGGCCAGAGTGCTGTATGTAGATGGGGTAGATTTAAGTGACCAGAAGTAAGAAGCTGACCACCAGCATTAGCCTTGTCACACCTCAGCGGCCACTGCTGCGGGTGATATTCCAGCAATACCACTACCGTCTGAGCCAGCAGGGAGAAGATAGTGAACTGCCGGCAGGGTACAAATCCGAGCAACGCCCTTTGTCCCTTGTTGCGCTGCGCGTCTCGTGGGTTCTGCACTAACAGCCCGCCAGGCCCGTCTGGCTGGGAAATGGCTTGGGCGTGGTGCTTCAATCAAGCTGTACCCCGGCCCTGACTTGGCTTATCGAGGGTGCTCGACAATGGGCTGAAGCTGATTGGAAAACCAGGAGCTGGAGGTCGCGAGAAAGGCCATGGCGACGGAGAAAGGCAGATCAAGATACGCGGGCGGCGGTATTGGCTGAGATGAGTCGAGATAAGGGAGGGAAAAGTCGGGTGCTAAAAGCGTAGATTGATACGGGCAAGGGTGGGCTGAGAGATAAGAGGTCTGACGCGAATGGTCCTGACGCTCGCACTTCGTCTCAGCTGCCTGATCCGAGAGAGAGGGAGACAGGGTTGGGCATGGGCGTCAGTTGTGTGGTCAATGCCTTTAATCTGTGAGTCTTGACGGTCGTACTCGTTGTTCCTTGGGGACGACTGTCAACCGGGGAGTGGCGTGCGTGATGCCCAGGAAAGCCTCGCCCGTCTCGTCGCTCGCAGTTCACTCTGGATGATGTCAGCTGTCGCTTTCTTCTCTGCTCGCTCTGGAGAGGTTTCTCCCGGAATGATTGGTTTGTTACCCATCTTACTCCCCGTTGAAGCCCAGCCATCAATCAATGAGGTGATCTCTGTTTCTAAACATTGTCGTTAAAAATCCGACTCTACGTTGCAGAGCCGCGCTCAAGGCATGTGCCGTGAGAGAAACCAATTTGTCACGGATTGCAAGGGGGCAGTGTGTAGCCTCTATCTGAAAGCCACCAGCAAATGATAGACTCCGAGTTAAAGCACTACATCCCGCTCTTGTGGGCTACGGGTGCCCCCCCACGGCCCACCCACCATCCTTGACGGGTGTTCACCTCGGAGATGTCAATACCTTCAGCCTCAATCCAGGAACAAGGAGCAGCTCTCCGATGCTCTGTGTCCCCTCGCTTCACATGCTTACAGCATCGTCCGGCCGATCTTGGCCATTTTGAACTTCAAAGTTCTGACCGTTCTGCATTGTTCTCTCACTCCCGTGCCGCCGTCCAAGACCAGCTCACAACCAGGCCCGCATCCTCGGGTTCCCGCTGCTCCAGTGTCACGCGAACTGCCACAATGAAGCGCAGTCATCAATCCTCAGTCTGTTTTTGGTGTCTTGGTTTCAACATTTCTTTCAGTCTTCACGGCATTTTCTTCTCCCCTCTTGCTTCCTGCGCATTTGTGCCCTCAAAGATCCAATTCGGAGTGTTGGCCAGGACTATGTACGTTTACGGCAAAAGCGTCGGCCAAGTGGCTGCTTTGAGAAGCAAGAGACGGCACTGTCCAATATTCGAGGTCGAGAATGTCAGATCTTGAACTGCTCTACACCTTCTACCAGCAATCTTGAGACCCTTGATCCATTCAAGGTCCCATGTCCCCCCCCCCCCAGCCTTGGCCATCGCGTAGTATGGGTGGATAATGGCTGGCCAGACCGGGATTCGAAGCACTCTCCCGCTTCGGCCACTACGGCTTGGCCCTTGATCAGCCCTGCAGCACATTCATATCGTGATCACCAATGGTGGCTTCTCCCACAACATATCCACATAATACCGCTTGTACGGCTTTTCCCGATTGGTCAGGCGACCATACTTCATGTGCTTCCGATTTTCACACGTGAGACCAAGTGCATGATCATTCTTCGATATGGCTTCTATCTGAGCGTGGCTCTCTACTCCGCCTACTTTGTCAGGGAAAGCTCTCGACAAACCACAGCCCAAGACTGGAAGCGCACTGTACTTTGTTCAAACGCTCCCTTCAATGTTCGAAGGACAAGTCTTTCGTATCCGGCTAACTGTTAGCTTCGGGCTATGGTGAGCTGCCGGCTATCGAATGCAATTTGGTCACGCTGAAGCTGTCGGCCTGACTTTTCCGAGTCCAAAACTTGCTCTCGCAGATTCGCTCTAGGTAGCGCGTCTCGACATCACGGCTATTGCCGGGACACCGCCTCATAAGACTCTCAAACGGCCCTGCCAGAACATTGCAAGGATATGGCTTCGGGTGGCTCTGTCAGTACGCCGTGCTCGGCGAAAGACGGAGGATACGAGGTTGTCGTTGCCGCAGACCAAGCGCCAGCTCCTGCCTTCGTCAGCGAGAGTGCGTGAGGCAGTGGAATACACTTCTGTCTCGCCGTCGGGTCGCTGGTCAGTTTGCGTGGATCAACTCCTCGATGGCTATTTATTTATTTCTTTTTTTCCCTCCCTCTCTTCTTGGAGGCTGGCTTGCATATGTTTTGTTGCGGATAATGTGGTGCAAGACCGTGTTTTGATTGTTTCTGTTGTTGCCGTTTGCCTTGCTCGCCTTGCTTCCACCCCCCTAGACCTCCCCGATACCCGTGAATCGTTTGAATAATCTGATGTCACTCTTTGTCATGCCAATCGTCTAGTGGGAGAATGTTTGCATACCTGCTCAACTTATTCCGTTGATATTGGCAGGTGCTCGGAAGTCGGTGGTGTTGTTGTCGGGAGTCGGTCTGAGCTTAGAAAGTGGATACAACTGGGTCTCCCGAGCCGTTCCCGCCGGGCGACGGCTGATCGGCAGACGCCTCGGCGCTCTGGCCGGCTTACAGCGAACGGGTCTTTCAACATACTGATGAAACTGAACAGTGTCAAGAACCTGACTAGGAAACGAGTCGTTGCGGCCGATGCGCAGTGTTCCTGAGGACAACGATGAGGATTCACGTCGTCGCACCGTTCTGGGGATGGGGTCATCAACAGAGAGACACGACGCAGAGCCTACAAAGAACGCCGAATTGTTGAAGCCGGTTATGTGGGTCAAATTGGCTATCTACCTCCGTCGCCGCCGTTCCGTTGCTCTTGTTAAGCGACCTGTCAAAGTGCACAATGGATGGAGCCCGCCAGGAAGCCCGCACGTGGAAAGACCCACATTCTAGGCTCTTTGGCCCCTCTGGGTCCCTCTGGGTGCCTGGCTTGGTCTAGATATCCACCACCCCCTGGCTTTGCAATGAGTCGGGCACCCAGTCATCTTCCATACAAGTGGTCGGCGACCTTTTGACAAGCGGCTCTTGCACGGCCGAAGATATCGGGAGTCGGTAAGGACCAAGCCTAGACCCCAGTGTCACACACAACTGCACACAGCACGATGTTCCAGAGTTGTTGGAGCGGGATTGCTAGCTGGCTCGCCCTCCCTTTGACGCAGCATATAATGCATAGAGGGCAGTCCGTGGGGATTCTTTCGCCGTCATTGACTCACTTGGGCTCAGTAGAAGTTCTCAAGACAAAGACCGACTTTCTCCTTGTCTTTCTCATACTACCTCATCAATCTCAGTCTCCTCAATCGTACAACTTGAATACGTGAACTTCACAATTTGATCCACAGCTGCAACCACACTCGGTTCCCATCAACAAAGTTTCGTTGCTGTGAACTATCGAAAATGTCCACTTCAGATACTGAAGAAACATTACAAGGCGTTGAACACAGCACATCTACAGCAGCCGCTTCATCTTCACCATCAAGGGAGCCTAAGCGACCATCAGGGAAGGCACCAGGGCAACAAACCTTCATATCAAAATCAAAACGACATCTTCTTGCATCTGTGAGGCCGTCGGGCTTTGCCGAGCTTGAGTTGCTCCTCTTGACCTTTTGCACCGGTATACAAGGTGCGCTGTCTCCACGGCCCTCATCTCTCTTCATCCATTGCAGTCTCAAAGGATACACATTGGGATAGAGTCCGACCCGTGGCATGATCACCATACCATATCCATGTTCCCATCGTAATCATCAACTAATTCAAGTTCCCCCCAACCCAATAGATGCAATCTCCTTCCCCGATTACCACTGCTTCGCCTCCAACCAGACAGGCAACACCGTCTTCCTAGCCGTCTCAGTCGTCGTCCCCGAGTTCAACGGCGACATGTTCTACACGGCCAACATCAGCGTCGCGCTGGGGCTCTTCCTCGCGGGCGGCTATCTGACCGGCCAGCTGAGCCATATCGTCGGCCCGCGGCTGCGGCTGTGGCTGGTCCTGTGCAACCTCATGCAGACGGCCATGGTCTTCGCCGCCGCGGCGCTCCAGCTGCGCTACGGCGTGCGCCACACGGGGCCGCGGGACTTGCTCGTCATCGCCCTGCTGGCCTTTGCCAGCGGCAGTCAGGTCGTGCAGAGCCGAAGCCTGCGCATCACCGAGATCTCCACGGCCATGGCGACGGCCGCATGGGTCGACCTGTTGATCGATCCGCATCTGCTTGCCGTCAGGGAGAAGAACCGGCCGAGGAACAGGAGGCTGTTTTTCCTGGTGACGTTGGTGGTCGGGTCATTGGCGGGGGCAGGTATCTACAAGGCGGCTGGGTCGGCCGTGGCCCTGTTTGTGAGTGCAGGTGGTAAAGCCGTGGTGACAGCGATGTATCTGTTCAATGGGGCTGAGAAGGAGAAGGCTGATAACTCTGCGGCGTGAGGGTATCTTGAGCAACGAGAGGCCATCACTCTGGAATTTAATTTCGGCTTGGGTAATTCTGATTGGGCTGGTCGAAAAAGGAGTTGGGTTTGGCGCACCACATGGCATTCCATAACCTTATTTGATATGCGAGGAGTTGCGTGTATCTGATACCATCAACGACTGGATGTCACCACACATAATCGATCAAACTTCACACAGTAGCTTGTCCTTGCGCCGCGTTGTGGCACGTCCCCCAAAGAACATGAGCTTTTGTTCCCCAGTCCCTCAGACCAGACGGGGCCTGGTCTCGATTGAGGTCGCAATGGCAACCCTGAAAAGTTTTGCTGAAAGTTGCCACATGTGACAACAACGTGTCAAGTCTCCCGAGAGCTCACCCCTTCCGTCCCTGTCATCGGCACTTCCTGTTCGGTAAGATGCCCCCAGTAGAATCTGTCTTGACGCATCCGCCCGCCGCCTGAGCCGCAGCATGAGAGGTGGCACCCTGTCCGTAGTCAATCACAACACGTCACTCGGAGCTTTTTGAATCTCAACTGCCGAGCAGAAATGGAGGCACACGTGTGAGGACCCCAAACATTCGACCTTCAAAGATGACAGCAGCGGTGAGTCTCACTGCAGTTGCTTGCAAAATCCAGACAGAAGCGATCAAGCGGGACTGATGCAGGCGCGGAATACTGCTCGATCCCGTGGGACGGAAAGATCACCACCAATGGTCTGGGCGCAGCCGAAACCCAGTCAATCCATTGAACAGCGGCCAGGTCGCCCGTACTGCAACGGTCGTCAATGCTGCGCTACGTCTCGCGAGGTCGGACGTATGCGGGAGACCGAACCACGAAAGAGGGTGATATCACACTTGGGCGTGAGAAATGACAGGCTGCTCCGGGAATCTGGTCACTTGACCAGACAACAAGACGCTCGGTAAAATTTTCCGCGTCCGCATGGAGAATGATGTGTGAGCACGGCATAAGCCCTAGTAACTCTGGCCTCGCGTTCCCGGAGGGAGTACCACACCGACTGAGGCCCGGGATACACCCTCGGCCACGATAATCGAGTTGTGCAGGATACACCGCATTTCGGGCGAGATCCAAGGCCAGATATTTCCGGCCCTCGCTGCCGTCGAGTCTGCCGATCCAGCTGAGATTGGTCTTCAGATTAGGTTTGTGTCACCTGACGCGGAGCAGCAGCACACGTGTAGGGGGGGAGTTCGTCTCTGGTTGCATCCTGGGCCTGCGCGGGCCATGCGCAGTCCAACGCTCTGGGCAGGAGAGGCCGTGGAACGTGATCAATATTGCGACCATCCCGCCGTCATCCCTGACAGTAGCTGCTGCGGGTGCAGACAGGATAGATCTCGGGAAGAGGCTCCGATCGGAGAAAAATGAGACACGTCTAGTGATACGGGAATACTGCAGCTGTTGACGACGTTCTGTCTCGACAGCGAGCAGTATAACTAGCCGGGAGATGTTCGAGATTGACCGATGCCTGTGGGATTGTTCACAATCTGCAGGCCGGGGTGTCAACGTTGGTGCCAGGGACGGAAGGGTTGCGCGGGTCGAGTCAGGGGGAAGATTCGATATCGCAGGGTATCGGCAGTTGCCACCAACTGCACCACCGTAAAATGGTGTGGAGACAGACCGCGTCCAACACCTGCGAGCTTGGGTGCTGATCCCATCCACTCATCTCCAGATTGAGCTGTGGAGGTGATTTCCTATTTTAGGTCTGACCCCATCCTCCCGAAAAACTGGGACTCTTTGCCTCGAGGCGAGCCCGCCAGCCCGCCAGACGGAGGCAGCTGATCCACCTCGCGATGTCTGCACACCGTCTTTCCACATTGCCATCAGAAGTCGGGATCCGTGACTCAGGGGCGGCATAGCCGCTGTCCCACGGTGGCACGCACACCCGCCACATTGCCACATCGCATCATTATTGCAGAACTGCAAACTTGCCGACTTGGACGGGCGCAGAGTGCAGAGTGCAGAGTGAAGAGCTGCACAGCTGCACACTCGCAACTGTTGCCCATGCAGGGCAGGTTTCCAAGACCGTGCTACCCGAATGCACCAGGAGCGGGATGCACGAACTGCACGCACTGCATGGAGCACGACCGGCGCAGCCAGTAGAGAGTGAATCCAAACTTGTCGAATTACACAGCAGCTGGCCATGCTGGTCGCTCCTACAGTACATTACCGCGGCCGAGGCAGGATCGGGCAGGGCCTATTTATGTAGGTCACCTTGACGTTGCATCATGCCATTTGCTTTTGTTTGACAAGGACCCGGCCGTACGGGACCGGGGATTGAACGTCGGCCAGTCAGGCCAGCCTCTGGCCCCCTAAAAGACCCCCCAGGGCCCCGGCGACGAGTCCGCAGACGTCTCTAGCGGTCCACACCTGATGCGCAGAAATATCCGACTACGTGTGACTGCAGGCGCGTTGGTTCCAGGGGGCAACAGACGGGCCTTCTCACCGTTCCCAAGGTGGCCTTCCTCCAAGGTGTGCAACCAACTGTGCTCAGTAGCAGCATGGCTGAATGCCGTACTGTAGGCACGGTCTTTTGGCTGGTTCCGACCCTTGTCTCTGTATGGCATGTACAGTCGTATTGCCCTCGGCCAAGGATGGGTCTGAAGGAGCTGGATCGACTAGCAATCCCGGGATGAACAACCAGAGTCTGGGTCGGTGGTGACACTGCATGGATGGGCGTCGACCAGCTCTCTCAGTGATGGTTTTCCCCTTAAATGCTGGTGGTTCCGCGAGTGTACATGACATGAGTCGCTGCACGTTCTGATCCCACGAGCGGACCGTGATTTCTCGGGCTCCTTTCCTGGTGATCGCTTGCGTGTCTCGTCCGACGACAAAGCCTTGACCTACTCGGAGGACAAAGGCCCCGCTGCGACGTGCCAGGCCCTGTTCAACTCATACCGATACATCCCCATCAACAGACAGAGACACACATTCTGGGTTCGAGACATATTGTGCCAGATATATCTCGTCTCTGTGGATATATGCCACCAGCAGGAAAAGGGCACGACGTCAGACGGTGAGTATCCACCCACCCTCACACCCAATGGCACACACTCACCGTCCTTCCCCACGGACCGAAGACGTATGCTTATTATTGCGGGATGACGTGCAGGATCCAACAGGGCGGGGGATATCCCATGTGACAAGGGCACGAGGAAAACCGCAAGACGTCTGAAGTAGTCGAGTGAGGCTCTGCAAGCCAGGCGTGGGGCTGCATGTTCTGCATGCTGGCGTCGTGTGTGCGCGCGCAGGAGGGTGTCCCAAGCAGGCAACCGCTGCGGATGAGGCTGAAGAAACTATAATAACACGTAAGTTCCGTCCAGCTCGAGACTAGTCCAGCTAGCGCGCGCCTCTTTTGCAGCCCTCCACCGCAGGATTGGCAGGCATGGACTTATGGCGGAGCTTGACCATGTGCCCGTTAAGCTTGCTGACCACCGGGTGAAGGTGTCGTCACTGCTCAGACTGAGTCACTTCAGGCGTGTTCCTGAAGGCTTAGGTGAGGCTCTTTGCTTTACGAAGGCAATACGCAACACCATTCGTGCCAAGTTCGCACCAACTGTGCACCTGAGATACTGATACTGCCTGGTCAGGCAGACAGGCAGACAGGCAGACAGGCAGACGAGCAAACAGGTGTGGCTTTAGGTTGCAAGTGTAGTCATAGGCAACCTACCATCCTAACTCCAATCCCGTATAAGACGCCTATTGACAGAGGCAACGATGATTTGTTAGGCCGCCGAGGGCTATATCTTGTTCGCGGCGCCGTCGTCTTCGTCGTCGTCACCGCCAAAAGTCCTGGAGGTCAGAACCTTCGTGAGCTGGGATTTGTCATCTCAATCCTTCAACTCCCAAAAAGACCAAGACGGGCCCGTGGAGAAGTCGCGGCCGCGCAAGCTGTGACTGCCCGGGTGTTCCTGGTGGTTCCTGACGGTTCCGTGCTGTCCGGTGCTGTCTCGTGCTCCACTGTACTTGTTCTGTGCCGTGTCGTGCTGTTAAAAAGGCCGGACCATCTGCGCCATCTTGTCTTGTTATTTCGACCTGGTGCGTTCAGGGTCAAGCTGGCGGTGCGCGCCGTTTGACACTAGCAGCTGGGCAATTTGGCGGGACAAAGAGACTCTACCTCCAGAAGCACGATCCTTGGAGCCGGGAAGGCGCGCTCGGCCTAGAGCAAGTCTCGCAGTTGCAATCGCTCTCACTGTTGCAGTCGAGTCCGGTCGCGGCTGACCTCTGATCGGCTCTAACTAAACCTCGCCTTCCCTGAGCCGGCCTGGCAAACATCACCTCACTCCTCTCGAACTTCCTTCTTTTATCCACTTGGTCGTTCTTGCGGCAAACTACGCTCGTGCACCGCCTCTGCTGCCTCGGCCAACATCTGACGAGTGCAGGCCAACGCTTGTCTGCTGTCCTTTACGCGACTCGAACTTGCACGCTACGGTGAGAGCTGGTCTCGCTTGCCGCCCAACCGCTGGCCCGGATTCCGTCTCGTCTGAACAGCCGTCTTGGTCGAGGCAACCTCTCGAGACAAGGAAGGTGAAGGAGAGAGCATTGCATAGAAGTCACCAGGCACCACAACCGCCGCACACTTCACTCCTACCCAGCGTCAGAAGAGGGAACCAGTCTGAAGCACCCTTTCCCTCAACCTGCTTCTTCAATCCCCTTCTCCCCCAGTCCCTCCTCCAAAAAAAATAAACAACTCATTGTCCTCTTTGTCCTACCGACTGTCTCATCGTTGAGGCCCCGGGCTACTCGTCCGTCTCCCGTCTACATTTACGGCTAGACAAATCGATACAACCATCGAGCTCCATCGGCCAAACGCACGCCTTCTTGACAGCACATACTTCCAGGTCGACATTTCGACATTTCTCTTTCCCGGGAGCATTGTGGCCGCGGCAGACAATCTGCCAGCATGGCCCCCTCACTTGAATTGTTCCTCAAGGTCTCCTATTATGCATACCCAACTCTCGTCTTCACTTACTACAGCGTCTGTTACGCATTCGCAACATGCACTCTCCAAACAACGCCCTCGAAAGAGCAGCACCCTCGCCGGCGGCTCATGACAGCCCTGATGCTTCTTGCCATTCTCACTTATCTGTCACAAGCATTACTCATCCTTTTCTCGCCGAGCCCCGTTCGACAAGACGCCATCGTCGGGCTTCTTGCCTGTGTTTTGGTCTTCGGTCTCGAGTTGGCAATCCTTCATGATACAGAATCTCCCCTGTGGTATATTTACCTTGGCTCGTACGCCCTCGCACTCGTCTTTGATCCTCTGCTCGAGTTGTCGTCTCTACATCTCAACCCAGGCGCCTACTCGAAATCGATCTGCTTCGCGGACGTCTCATTGGTTGCCGTACGACTCATTTGCATCATCACCGCTCTTCTGACCTACTTCGCTTGGAGGGATGGACGAAACGCCCAGGAAGCTGGGACTGACGCTGAACGACAGTCCCTCATTCGAAAGAAAGCTTTAGGCGGGTCCGAAGAGACTCTGGTCTCCGATTACGGTGCGACCGATACCAGCTCGGATGACAATGCGAAGTCTTCAAGCAAGAGTCCCGAATGCGAATGGGAACGCCGTCAGCGTTTGGCCAAGGAGCAGAGAGATAAGCGTCTGAAGGAGACTGGTTCCTGGTGGACTTACGCACTCGGCTTCAAGCTTTTCATCCCCTACGTCTGGCCTGTCAACAACCGAGGATTGCAAATTCGTGCAGCGCTTGTGGGAGTTTGTCTTCTCGCCAACAATGGACTCAATGTTTTGATCCCGACTCAACTCGGCACTGTCATGGACACCCTCACTAAGTCGTACCAGGGCAACGATGAGCCAGCAAGTCTGTGGGACAGCCCTTGGGTCCAAGTCCTCATCTTTGCAGGTCTCAAGCTGAGCGCGTCCGAAGCTGGTATCAGCCTGCTCAGGCGGAGATTGTGGATGCCAGTCGAGTTTTATGCCGACCGTGCGATCACTGAAGCCGCGCATTCTCACGTCATGAATCTAGATGCCAACTTCCACGACACACAGAGTCTGTCAGATGTCCTTGTGGCCATTCAGAACGGTCAAAGCATAAGCAACATGCTCGAGACCATCTGTTTTGAAGCACTCCCGAACCTCATCGACTTGATCGTTGCTTTCATCTACCTGACCTTCAAGTTTGGCCCGTACGAGGGACTCATCACGATCAGTACTTCCATTGTGTTTTTGTACATTTCGACTACCGTCATAGCGCGCCTACGCTCCGCCCGTGAGACCGAGATCTCGGCGTATTTCGAGGAACACTATGTCCTGCAGTCAGGGATATCGGGATGGACGACTGTCAGCTCATTCAACCAAGTTCAGTACGAGGAAAACCGGTATTCCTCGGCGGTCCAGGACAGAATAGCCAAGCAGAAGGTTGTCTGGGTCGGCTACTATGCTGCTCATGCCTTCCAATACCTTGTACTGCTCGGTGGTTTGCTTGCAGGCTTGTTCCTGGCCGTTTACCAGGTCTCCCATAAGATGACCACTGCGGGAGACTTTTTGACACTCCTGACCTATTGGTCTCAACTGATGGCGCCTCTCAACTTTTTCGCCAGTCTGGGCCGCAACATTTCTCGTGACTTGCTTCAAGCCGAACGACTGCTCGATATAATGCAAACAAAATCGAGCGTCGTCAACAAACCAAACGCGCCCCCCTTCCAATTTACTGCAGGGTCTGTCGACTTCAAGGGCGTCAACTTCTCTTATGACAACAAGAAGCAGGTGCTGAAGAACGTCAACTTCTCCGTGGATCCCGGACAAACTATAGCGTTTGTGGGGCAGACAGGCGCTGGCAAGAGTACTATCCTGAAGCTACTGGACCGCTTCTACGATGTAACTGAAGGCGCCATCGAGATCGATGGTCAGGATGTTCGCGAGGTCGATCTACACAGTCTTCGAGCCAATATTGGGGTCGTTCCACAGAACCCCAGCTTGTTCAATGACACTGTCATGAACAACATCCGGTACGCGAGGCTCGAAGCAACCGACGAGGAGGTCCACGAGGCATGTCGCGCCGCGGCTATCCATGACCAAATTCTTGGCTTTGCAGAGGGTTACAACACGCGCGTCGGCGAACGTGGCATGAAGTTGTCTGGCGGAGAGCTCCAGAGGGTCGCGATCGCTCGGGCGATTCTCAAGCAGCCGAAGATTGTGTTGCTGGACGAGGCAACAAGCGCGATTGATACCGAGACAGAGTTCCAGATTCAAAAAGCTCTTCGCCGTCTTTGCAAGGGTCGCACCACATTCATCGTGGCTCACAGGTTGTCCACTATTGTCAATGCCGACCGGATTGTCGTGGTTATGAACGGTGAGATCTCGGAAGAAGGCAACCACGCAACGCTCATATCAGCCGGCGGCAAGTATGCCGAGCTGTGGTCCAAGCAGGTAAGATAGTCTGTCTCGTCTGTAAGCGAAGCCGGCGACGCTAATCATGCATTGATAGATCTTTGTCAAGCCCAAGGAGCCAGACACGGATGCAGAGGGAAGCACGGGCAATGAGGATGGCCTGAAGATCTTGAAGGTAACAACGGCCAATGGTGCCGCTGAGGACGAGGAATCTCCTAAAGATGGGGTGAAGCAAACTGCGGAGGTCAAGACACCGTCGGGGCACAAGAAAGAGGTATAGACTCCGCTGAAGAATCATTATTATATGCATTCTTTAGCAGTTTCTAATTACCTGTGCCTCGTAGGGATCGAAGCTGAACCCAGGCGCCCCTGAGTTCACTCCACGCTCTCTGGTTGCCAGACCATCCGAGGGCCACAGCCCAGCGTCCAGGATCGAGAAGGGCAGCCATTCACCAGCGTGCATGACAGCACCGAACGTGGCTACTCCGACGAAGGTCAATGTCGCCCACGACCCTGTGTATTCCCTGTCACCGGCACCTGTGGTGATGACATCGGCCACTCCCGTCAAAATCCCCGCCGAGGGAGTCCCTGTTGTGTCGCTTCCTCGCCCAACTGGCCGCTCCTGGACACAGAGCACCTCGGAGGGAGGCGTCGACAGTGGCTCCCTGGCGGTCAAAGATACGGCGACACGAGCAGCCGAGCCGGCGATTGAACAACAGAAGAAGCAACCCCGCAAGGTTAGCTATAAGATACCCCGATACACTGGCAGCCGTCGGAACCAGTCTCGAAGTGAGCCATCTGACAGCAACATCAAGCCTTAACTTTTTATTATCGACGAAAGCGCATGAAGGGATGGAAACATAGCATACATAGATCAGGCCCTCCCAATATGGAAGAGGGAGCATGGGCAGCATCGAGACATGACCAACCATAATAGCATAGGCAAATTGAGTGACAGGATGCATTGTTATGCTTGCCTGTTTTGGCTTCTATGATTTAGACCTTGCTAATCAAATATGGAAAGGCTTTTTGGTGACGAGAGGAGGATGATTTGTACTAGTAACAACACCATTACATACTTACCTCAGCATGTGCCCAATCCGTGACTGCTGTGTTCCTGTGCGAGCTCCACATGGTGGAAATCCGACGAGCTCATCAAATCATGTTTTGAGCAACGCCTTGGGATGTTTCCAAAGCAGTGAGCCATTCCTTGGGCTAGTGGTAAGTATGTCCATCTACAACAGGTTTTAACATTGTAATCATGGAAATATTGGGAGTCGCTCAGATTGTAGAACTCCGGAGCCAAGCATAGAGCCGGCCGAAAATGACGCAAGATCAACGAGTGGTCTAGCTCAACTGAATCCATCCTGCAGCATTCCCACAGACGAGACCCGACTGGTAGCGCCACGTCCTGCCCCAGTCCACCAGCCCACGTCCAAGCTGGAAGGATCGAAGCGAAATTTGCTTATTGCCAATTGTTAAACGCGAATCCTCTCGTGGCCCTCCGGCCGACACACCATGTCCTCGGCACGCAACCTGACGCCGGCAGCGGCGGCTGGGTTCAAGGACGCGTCGGCGTACGACGAGCACCGGCCGGCGTACCCGGGCGGGGCGGTGCAGAAGCTGCTGGAGCACATGCGGCTCGCGGACCAGCCCCACGCGAGGGTGGTCGAGGTTGCGGCGGGGACGGGCAAGTTCACCGAGGCGCTGGCTGCGCGGCACGAGGGGTTTGAGGTCCGCGCCGTCGAGCCGCATCCGGACATGCGGCGGGAGCTTGAGGCGAAGGCGCTGCGCGGGGTTACCGTCGCGGACGGGTCTGCTCAGGACATGAGGGGGGCGATACGGGAGGATGGTTGGGGGGATGGTTGTGTTGCTGCGCAGGCTTTCCACTGGTGAGTCAGGTTGAGGGTTCGATCTTCTGCTTTATGGGAGGGGGGTTCTTTGTTTGATTTCTGACCGGCTGTGTGGGTAGGTTTGCTACGGACGAGGCGCTTGATGAGATCTATCGGGTCTTAAAAGAGGGGGCGGTGTTCGGGATGATCTGGAACATTGACGAGTGTGAGATTATCCTCTGCCCAACCCATTGAGCAAAGATCTCCTCCTTCTGGATCAGGGAACTGACTGACATCTTGGGGTAGATAACAAACCCAAGTCCTGGGCGGCATCGACGGCCTGGGCACAGCACCTCAACGACTGGGTGCACAGCCTCGCGGTACGCGACAACAACCCGCGCTTCCGCGACATGGCGTGGCAGGACGTCTTCGCGGCGCAGGTCAAGTCGAACCCGGTGCAGGTCCTCCGGGACACGCTCACCAACAGGCTGCCGCGGTTCTCGGTGCCCATCGGGCAGGACCGCGTCGAGTGGACGCAATGGCTGGACGAGGAGGCGCTCTGGCGGCGGATCAACACGCTCAGCCACGTCGCGATGCTCGAGGGAAAGGACAGGGAGGAGGGTGAGAGGGTGTTCCGCGAGGCGATGGCTATGCCCGATGTGGTGAGGAATGAGAAGGGGGAGGTCGAGTGCCATGGGCAGACGTATTTGGCTTGGACGGATAGGATGTAGGGCGTTGTGGTGCGGTGAGCAGATGAGTATTGCTACAGGAGGAACAGCCCCTTTCAATGGGGCTGAACTTCTTTGAGGGATGCGTCCATCTATGGACCGGTGGGCGTGGGAAAGACACACTAGGCGATTGGCAGGATGCGTGCTGTTTGGGCAGAAACCTGGTGCAGAACGCCAGCTGTGGGACGCCTGAATAAAGGCATTAATAGGCGAAGACGAGAATATTCAGGTCTGCATTCGAGGAATTTGGTATCATGGCAACTCTTTGGCCTCGTGACTGCTCCAACATGATCCACTGCCCGTAAATTGCCCCTCCGAGAGCAACATTCTCCCTCTGCAAGCAGGCTTCGGGGCCCCTGCCCACCGTGATCACTTTTCGTGGACTCGAACATTACTGCCCTCCGTCCAATCCCACCCTCGGCATCGCAACCGGGCGTAGAGCTTCCTGCATCACTCTGGCCTTCCTTCTCGATATCCACTGGGTTCAGCCTGACAGTTCGCTATGCAGCGACTCATCCACGGCGACAGGTCCTTCGCGTCATCCGTGTGGAGGTCTGCACTACGAGTCGGCAGAGATGTACATGACTAGGCGGTGACGGTCAGTCGGTCGGTCTTGTCAAAATCCCAACGTGATCAGGAATGCTTGATTTACCGTTGTTGCCTCGCACGAAGGCGTCCCCATAGGACCGCCTCTTCTGGCCGTTGACGTACTCCTCAGTCTTCTCGAGCGCAATGTTCATGTAGCCATCGACGGACTGAAGCTCGCCTGCCTCGGATGGTTAGCATCTGCACACGTGACGTTGGGCTGCAAGGGATTGGATCGTGGCGGCGGCAATGATGACGATTATGAGCCCGAAGACAAGGACATCAGAGGGACATGAGCAGGCAGGCTTCCATGTCCACTCACCCTTGTAAACGACCCCTGAGTTGAGCTTGACGGTCACCGCGTTCCCGATGATCTGGCTGAGGAATCCTGCTGGATCCCTGCCCTCGTTTTGTTGCGCGCCGTTCTCCATGCTGTCTGTTCCCTTCACCGTGATTTGCTGCAAGGTTCACTGCTGAGAAAGTGGTTGTTGTAGAGGACCAGGATTGGTGTATTTTGACCAAGGGCCAAGCTGCTGAGAGTATGGCTGCAAGGTGCTACGGATGCCCCACATCAACGTCCAGGGCGCATATACCGTTTAGATACATGTCCGGCCTCTAGAAAACATGCATTTCCTGGGGTTATCCACCTGACAACCTGACTTCTTTTTGATCTCACAATTCATTCTCCAGGTGACCTCCGACTTGGCAGCATTTCATGGTGGGAGGCATTTTTGTGCTCTACGGACCTGTTGACACCATCTACTGGCTGGCACACTGTTTCGGGGTTCAAGTACTCGATCCAATCTGTGACAACCTCCATGACCAAAACCTCACCAGGAATTCTCCTTCTGGATGTCGTTCACCGTGGTGCCTCGAATCTTTGATGATATGGCATGATGCTAATTGTATCATCATGAAGTAGGTCGCCCACCCCATGCCCCTTGACATCAGATTTTGTCAGCCACTGCTCCTCGGTTTCGTATCTCTCAATTTCCCTGTTCCTTTGTCAATGTGGGTCTGATGTAGCAGAACTTTTTGTTTCTGCCTTCAATTTTGAACACAATGGTGCTGGCGTGTTGTTCAGGATCGTCGTTTCTTCAAAACCTTCGGCTCACTCCCATCCTCATGGTCCCTCTTCCTCTTTGCCAACTTTCTTTGGGCCACTGCCGGGTCTGCCACACGAGTCGCAAAGGCCTTCACAACCTCTGCCTTGAAGCCAGGATCAAGATGGTCGAAGAGAGTGGCCACCACCTGGCCAGGGCATTTTGCACACATAAGGACAAATTCTTCCTCAAAGGGAATTGATTCATCCTTGCAAAGGGTGTAGCACTCCTGCATCCTCAGAAGTAACTGTTGCACACTGGCCCCCGTGGAATTGACATAGTGTGACGCCCATGTCTCGGGAGTGACCCTCGCAAAGTACACCGTTGTCAAGGCCTCCTTCGCAAGAAAACACATCCTTTGGCTGTCGAAGCGGTGGGAGAGCTTCCACAGTCGCAGGAGGAATCTGCCAAATGTTTGAAGGAATTCATCATTGCGGCCTCGGATTCTGAATGTTGTCGAAAAGTATGATTCCATTAGCACGTTGATGAAGGTGTTGAAGAGATTGGCATCGATGTCATCAAGGACAAGGAAAAACTTCTTTGGCTCACTGTGGCTCAGCTCCTCGTCAAAGAAGGCAGAGGTGGCAGTGAGGAGATCTCTAGGAACATTGAAGTACTTGTCCTTGACTCTGATGGAAATAATGTCGGTGAAGTCACTGCTCAAATGTGAGTGATTTCCTCCATTGCACACAACCCTGAGTGGCTCTTACCAAAGGACACGGACAGGGCTGTCCGAGAACTTTGCCACCTGCTTGCTGGCAGATGAGTCGTTTTGACCGCTTGATTTTCCAGGCATGGAAGCACCAGAATCTGCAGAATCCAAGTTGCTTTGTGTTTTCTCCATTTCTGGCGAGCATTAAATGCTGTAGAGCATTCAAGTATGCTGAAAGGTGGTAAAGGGTGCTGGTAAATGATGAATGGAAACAGTCAGGTGAAGGTCAGAGGTGTTTGGTATCTTTTGAGACTAGGATTTTCCTGGTGGCAGCTTTCTTGCCCTTTCAATCAGGAGGTGAACCTCAGTTGCTAGGTGTGTAAACTCAGAGGAGAATGGATTGCTCTTTGAGTAGAAAAATGAAAGCTCTGGCAGGCTGCTACATCGGACAAGAATTATGGAATCTAGAGCCCCTCTGTTTGAGAAGAGTTCTTTGCTGCCCCCAGATGGATGATAAACCCTTTTTTTCTTTCCCCGTGAGGTATCAGGAGTATCACTGGTTACCCAGTGATTTTGTGCCTGCTTGCTGCAGTGACTTCAGGGCGAGGAATTGGTAGTGACTATTCTTGTTGCTTGCTCAACAGATCAACAAAGTTCTGTGCTGCTGTAAGAAAGTCCCGTCTGATATTCAAACGTGGTCCTGCCTTTCCTCTATTAAGAGAAGAGAAGATAGACCCTCGACCGTGGTGGTCTCCATAATGCACAATGCCTTTACCTTCTGCCAAATTCTTCTGGCACACACTATCGACTCCTTATTAGACACTGGCCCACCCTTAAATTCATCAAAAAACCCAGATACTTGCACGGGCCTCGTGTTTTAAACATTTGCCCAAGAATGGGTGCTTGGACTGACCAGTCATGCCCTCATTGATGGACTCGTGGAGTGGTTTGCCCTTGCCTTCGTTGGCCTCCTGCAGCATCTTGATTCCCCTTGCAGGACTGGCCTGTAGCTCCAGATGTCCTCTGTCTTTTCATGGCTAAGCTGACATTCTTTAGTCTTCGTAGCCGGTAAAAGTTCCACCATGCGTTTTACCAGAGGATCAATGTCATCAATCAGACGCTTGAACTCAAGTGCTGCTTCCCTTCACATAGAGCCCACTTAGCCTTTTAGGTATGTGAAAGTGCTTTGCTTCTGATGCTTGAGTGCAAGGCTTCTCATCTTCTTGTGGATATCCTCCAACTCATCATCTACACCAGGAGCTTGCAATGTGTTGCCTTCACAAGGGCCAGTCGAAGGCTTTTGGGATTTCTTGGGAGGCTTCCTGTCCCTCCATTAGGTACATGATTTGGACTAGGAAATAGATCATGTGCCCTTTTACTTCGTCTTCAGATTTTGCTGCAAAACTTTCTGAGTCTTTGAAAGCGTTGAACCATCGGCAAGTGGGAGTTTCAGAAGATGAAGCTTCAGAAGTGCCATTTGGTAGTTTTTGCCCAGTTCAAGGCCGACTTGGACATTCTCGAAACATCCGATTCCACACAGACTGTCAAGAGTTTGGTGACACTGACTCCACCAACGACAAGGTCAGCGGCCTCTATGAACGATACACAATTTCCTCTAGAATTCGTAGTTGACCCAGTGGGTGAAAGTATTGTATGCGGATGACTATACTTATCTCAAATGTTGGGCTGGAATCAAAGAAGCATATCCCTGCCACACAAGTCTTCTACTAGTATGCGGTCTCTCACATTTCAGATACCAAGGCTGATGGACTGCCACCTACATCTGTATTTCTTATGGACACAAAGAAGCTGTGAAGATCCGTGACATATTCGATACAACTTAATCCGATCCAGACACTACACCAGGAATCCAGATATCCGGAATCATGGAAACCTGTCGATTTGGTCTCCTTCTCATGGACTCAAGCAGGGCAAATGGCAGTACGAAAGAAGTGGGCTTGTCCACTGTCGCAAAATCAGATACTATGAAGGACAGCCATCACCGTAGAGTACGATGTGGCCATCTCCTGAGTGAGTTGTGTACAGGCGACATATCCTTATAACCAGAACTAGAGTTCCTTTTATGCCCAAAGAACATCCAGATCAAGCTTTGACTCATCTGGGCATTCGCTCAGTATGGTATGTGCTTGAGTAGAGATACCACACAGTTGGCGGTTGTGGGTGAATATTGACATCAAAACATGGAGATTAAGATGATAGATAATGGTATAAGCTCTATATTTTCCTGAAAATCAATTAATCAGAGCCTTCCTGGAGATCGTCCCAGGCAAGCCACATATAGCGTGATGATGTTGAAGCCACAAGGCGAACACCATGCAGTAACAGAGGCAATTTTGTTACTTTCTGAGAGGAATTAATGAGACATGGGGTTGCATCACCAGGTTTTCATTTGGCTCTCTGCGAAAACGAATGCTGCAGGCAAATCTGTTTCGGTGTCCACACTATTACGACGGATAATAAGGACCGCAGAGTCCCACGTTGCATTGATAGGGGTCCACGGGAATTTGCCCCACCCGCTGCATAATCCCTGCAGCGCATCCACGAGGTCAGGCCAGGACCCCTGGTTGGTGGCAACGCTGGTCGAATAGGGAGAAACAGTCGTCTCTTTCGACTTCTCGTCGGCCGGGGGTGTTGAATTCTCTGTTCAACATGCCAGTGACAATATTCTCGGCTCCCTGGAACTGATTCTAGTACATTTTGAAGCTCGGTTGGTTGTGCCAAGTCATCAGATATCAGACGAAAGGCTCGGTCTGGCAGGATCAGGGGGATTCTGACTTGACCTCTGACACTCTGACGCCCACTCAGCCGCACGGCCATCTTGGTCTTTATCGAAAAGATGACAGTGGCAGCCGTTGGAACCATTTGATCAGAGCGCAACTGTAGCGCCGACTACACAGCTGTCCAATATGGGCGACTACAAGCAGGTCCGCTCGTCTTCACCGTCGAACCAACATCGCGACAGCGACGAACTCGAGCTGCAGGAGCAGGTCGCCCATGAGAAGGCCCCAAACCTAGGTGATGAGCAGCATGAACGCCTCTTGTCGGAGGACGACGAGGAGAGGCTGAAAGATGACAATGACGACGACTATTCCCGGAAACGACGAAGGAGATGGTGGCGTCTGGGCTTATTTGGGCTGGTCGGACTTCTTATTCTGACGGCAGTGGCTGTTGCTCTGAACTACTTCTATCTTGAAGAGACAGAGAGCGAGGGAGTCAGCACATTCCGGCGCCCGTCGTCTGACTATATCATCGACCCCAGTTGGGACTACGATGCGCCTCCCGCAGTGCGCGAGTATCATTGGGTCATTTCAGACATCACCGCCAATCCGGACGGGGTCTTTCGGCCGATGATGGTGATAAACGGGCAGTTTCCGGGACCCATGATTGTATGCAACGAAGGTGACACCGTTGTTGTCAACGTGGTGAATGAGGCGAAGAATGCCACTGCCATACACTGGCACGGTCTCTTCCAGAACGGCACAAACTGGAACGACGGAACCGTCGGTGTCACACAGTGCCCAATCGCAACGGGCCGCTCATATCGCTATGAATTTGTAGTGAAGGGTCAATCTGGTTCATGTAAGTTGACTCGAATTCACGCGGCGAGTGCATGTACTGATCCATACAGTCTTCTACCACGGGCATCAAGCCGCTCAGAACTTAGACGGCCTAGCTGGCCCCCTAATCGTCCTCTCCAAGGAGGAAAGGGACACTCAACCGATCACATATGACTCGGACCGTGTAGTCATGGTGCAAGACTGGTACCACGACCTATCTGATGGCCTCTTGAGGAAGACGCTCTCACCTGGAAGCGAGGAATCGCCAACCCCAAACGGAGCTCTGATCAACGGAGCGAACAAACTGGACTGCTCTCTGCACCAGAACCGCCACTGCGACGCCTCATCCGCAATTATACCATCATTTGACCTGGCGCCGAACAAGAACCACCGACTTCGGGTGATCAATGTCGGCGGGTTTGCCTGGTTCGAAGTCAGCGTCGATAGACACACCGACCTATCCGTGACTGAAGTTGATGGAGTGACCGTCGAGCCCCTCTCCGACTCGACCCTACTCGTTGGACCCGGCCAGCGTTATAGCCTGGTGCTCTCAGCCAACCAGACTGATCCCTCCAATCTTTATTGGTTCCGGGCACGTATGATCAACCACTGCTTCGCCGAGAATATTCTTCCCGATGACGGCGTCGCCACGGCGCAGGCGATCATCCGATACAATTCAACAGGGCCCGAAACCGAATCACAACGCCAGGCTGTCCTTCCTACCACAGACAATGATAGCGGAAAATTCACGGTGATTTGCAAGGACAAGGCGCCCGACACATATAAGCCACTTCCTGCAAGGGCCGCACCTGAGTTTGCACACCACTCGTGGTATTTGCGGGTAAATCTTGAAATCGGCGATTGGCGCCTGGAACGGGGCTTCGTGAACCAGAGCACGTACCGGCCACAACTGCAGTCTCCAACACTTCACCGATTGGTTGATGGTCTGAACAGCGCCAACGCGTCGTTCAACGTGGAGGGCGTCAACGGCGAAGCATTTGACGTCAAGAACGAGCTAGTCGTCAGCTCGGGTGGCGTTGAAGTGGTGGATTTGATACTCCAGAACTTTGACGAGGGCAACCATCCCTTTCACCTGCACGGTGCGCAGATGTTCATTTTAGCGGCAGGTCACGGATATTTCCCGGGATATCAGGAACTAGGTCTCCAGGAAGAGGGCAAGGGACTACTGGACCCTAACAACAACACTATCATCGCGAACCCCGTTCGACGAGACGTCACGACCATCGAGGCCTTCGGATGGACCTTGGTCCGTTTTGTCGCAGACAACCCCGGAGTCTGGCTGTTTCACTGCCACATGATATGGCATGCGGAAGCGGGTATGGCTATGCAGTTCGCGTCTAGACTTGATCTGATGAGCAACTGGACGGTACCAGAGGAGAACAGGGGATTGTGTGAGGCACCTATAGATGAGCTTGAGAAGGGCTCAACGCCCAAGGATAGTATATGGTATGGGCAGTTTGGAGATGATCCCTAAGTTTTGTATGAACACATGCATGGCAAGGAGTTTTTGACATATCTATTGCTTAGATATTTGGATAGATGGAGTACAACACAGATCTTTACATGTCAACCCTGTAATAAGCCATCGAAGTTTAAACTACGACATTCACCTTAGTGACAATGGAAGAACTGTGACTCCAGGTGTCATTAACCTAGGGGTCGGTTCAAACCCGCTGGACTTGATGGTAGCAGTTCAAGACAAAGTGATTCACTCTGTCTGTACACAAAGAAGACACCATATCACACTCCAGAACAGTGAATTATAGACACTGGCTACATATACCGCCAACACCAACCCAGAATGTGTGGGTATCAATCTTGCCTTCAACGGGCACACAGACACATAACTACATGGTCCTGTGCTCCCAATCTCGTGCTTGAGCAGAGTACACATCTGGACCCCAGAATACCTTGAATTCAAGTGAGTACTGAAAATCTCAAACTCCCTTGGCATAAAAACTGACAAAGTGTCACAGAGATAACAATCACTGCGGAACAAAGTTCTCGCCAGGGCAAGACAAACATCACCAGCTTCGATGTGCTACACAACCGTAACATACTTCAACCGCTGCTCCCACCGCACCTCGACCATCACATCCTGTCAACACGGCCTACGGCACAGGCTGACAATCTACCATCCCCCATCGCGCCACGCGTGGCCCTGCATGACAGACCCCAGCAAGCGCGTGATCCACGTCTGCAGTGACGAGCTGTGCGACGCGTGCCGCAGGGTTAATTCTTGGTTCGCTGGCGGCGGCGGCACCTGGTCCAACAACCGCATGAAGAGGGACCAATCCGGAGCCTGGAGAAGGAAGAAGAAGGACATGGACCCAGCAGTGCGAATGGCGGCAGGGGGTCATCCGTACCACATCCACTCTTCTGCTACGCAAGGAAGAAATGCATCACGGCCGGGCCCTGCTGAGTCGATGTACCCGGTACCCACGGCAGCGGCGCAAGAGGACGGTCATTGTCCGCTTTCTGAGGCGTTTGAGCGCGCGGTGACTATCGGGGGCGGCGATGGAGAAGCCCTGACCAACGGGTGCCAGAGGATTTCCGGCGACTTGGGGAATGGCGAGGGCCGGGGCGAGGGCATGGACCGTAGCAGGGTCCGGGAACACAACGGAGAGTACGGGCCGTTCAAGCCTCCTCACTCCTCTTCTGGCGCTGGGAACAGGTTCGGCGGCGGCTTGCGTTCTTGGGCGAGTAGTTGCGGCGCATTCACAAGCAGGACACGGCGCCGCATGGCGGGCAACAAGAAACAAGTTCGGTTCGCCCCCAACGCCGAGGTGTTGTATTTCAGGAGAGACTGGGCCACCGGGACTTTGGGATATTTAAGCAGGAAGAAGCAAGAGACGCCGCTAGGGTGACTGACGCATGTCTTCCAGGTCTTGGTCGGAATCCAAGCAGTGCGATGGCTTTTTTGAGTATTTACTTGCGGTAGAGTTATTACGACCTTGGAACCGGTCCTGATTTCTCAAAATATTTTGTTCTTTTCATTGTCATGCCCTGGCTCCAGGGACTGGTCCGCCGCAATATACATCTAAATGTACTCGGTGTTCATGCAGGACACCGGTTAAGTATGATCTTCGCTTTCTTTCTCTCAAGCCCCATCGTCATGCAGTCAAGCAAGGCCCATCACCCATAAGAAGAAAAAAACAGAACCAGCTCTGCTGGGCGACTTGCGACTCATCATCTGCGGATTTCCATGCTCGAATGCCTGTAAGAAGAACACGAAGAGCTGCTAAAGACATTGAAGTTTTTATAAGACCACCCAGTGACGCTAGAACAAGTCCTAGGTGGTGTAAACAGGGATAGAGAATTAGAGAAATGTCACACCAAAACGTGACAAGAAGAAATGCTCGAGGGTTTTCCAAGGTTGCCGCCAAGTGCTCCGTGGCCAGGATATATGTGACGTGCAAATGCCAATCATCCAAACTCCGGGGGAAAGAACTCCACACAAAAGAAAATTAATCATTGAAATAGTTATCTCTTCGCAAGAAGACCTTCGACTTTGTCGGCATGCCCTACTACTTCTTAGGCTGGTACGGCTTGTAGCCCGGATACGCGGATGTCTCCTCTGGCTGACCGCCGCCGCCGCCCCCATTGTAGGAAGTATCAAAAGTGTTCGCTCTGGGGGGTCGGCTGAAGCCGGACTCGAAATCGAAGCCGCCGTTGTTCATCGGGCCGGGTGAGCTTGGCGGAGGACCAGGGTCTGCAGTGTACTGCCTCCGTGGGGGCCCACGACCGCCGGGGCCAGGCCAGGGCCCGCCACCTGCTAGAGGCCGCGGTGATGAAGAAGAGTACTGTCGCTGGGGGTTGGGTGCAGAGTCGGCTGAGAACTGGCGGTAGGGCGGTCCACGTGGCGGCATCGGTCTTCGGCCCGGGGCTGGGGCTGCTGAGTCTGCCGAGAATTGTCGCTGAGGGCCGCCGGAGAATTGTTGTTGAGGATTAGGAGAGAAGGTTCGCTGAGGGGGTGCAGGGGAGAAGGTTCGCTGAACGGGAGCCGGAGAGTAGGTCCGCGGGGGCGCGTCGAACTGGCCGCCGCCAAAGCCGAAGTCCTGCTGTGGCGGCGGGGCTGGTGAGCCACGTGGAGCGGGAGAGGCACGTGGGCCAGCGCCTCCTACGGCACCGACGGCGCCTCTCGGAGGTCCTCGCCGTTCAGGCTGAGCGCCGGCCATCCCGTACTGGTCCACGGGTGGTTGGCCAGGGGCGTTCCCTGGCATGCCGTATTCGCTGTACGCGCCGTGTTCATCGTAGAGAGGCGTCTGTGCTGGGGATGTGTTATATCCGTATTCCGTGGGCGACGGTCCTGGCATCTGTCCGTAGTCCTGGCCTCCCGTCACACCCCAGCTTTGACCCGTGTGGAAAGAGGCCTGCGACTGATCGTAACCACTGTGTATCGGGTCGTAAGCTGGGGCCGGCATTCCATATGCACCTGCTCCGGGACCAGCGCCCATGTAGCCGCTGGCAGCGGCCTGGGGACCCTGCGGTCCGTAAGGACTCCTCCCGTTCTGCCCGATAGGAGTGGTGGCGCCAGGTGTGACTGCTGGTGACATTCCGTTCAACAGGGGCTGATTCGGGGGGTTGTCGGGCTTCCTGATATTCTGCAACTCGACAGCGTCTGCCTCTGCCTCCAATCTCTTGCTTTCCGAGTCTCCCCAGGTCGGCATTGCCGGGAGCGAGTCCTCTCCTTCCTCCTTCTTGGACACGTCGAAAGTCGCATACTGTGGGGGATCTGCAGCCTTTGTTCGCGACGGTGCGATAGCTCCCGCAGTCATGGCGGGCTCCGAGCGATAGCCTGCATGATTGGTGGCAGGAACGTATGGGTCGTCGAGATACTTCTGCCTGTGCTTTTTCGGCGTATCGCAACACCCACAGCAGTTCCCACAGCACTTCAAGCAGTAGCAACACTCGCAACAGCATGAGAGGCCGCAGCAAAGGCATCTCGCAATGCACCAGACGATGGAGAAAACAATCAGGCCCACCACTATGATTATTGCGATCACTGGCCATCTGGACGGCTGTTAGCACATCACATATATCTCACGAGGAGGGACTTTCCACCTACTTGCAGTACGTTGCCTGCATGCAATTATCCCAGCTGGAAAATGCCAGTTTGATGTCTGATAATTGACCCTGTGCCTCGGAGATCACGCCTCTCGGCGCGAGTCCTGCCTGCACGCTGCGCGCTAATATGTCCACAACACCCCCTCTTACACTCCTCACCATCGCGACATCTATCGAAGGCATCTTGGCTTCGCCCCAACCAAAGGTGTTGATTTATTGCCCAAACGCGCGGATCCGAGGAACGGAGAACCTCTGGCCCGCGTTGCAATTGCGTTGCCTTTAAGAAATGCCGGTCTTGATGTTCCTCCTTCAAAACTCCATGATTGGGTCTCTCCCAGGCGGTTCGGTGGCTTCGATTTCAGTCGTCCGATGTTTCTACTCGCAGCAAAAACTCCCCGAGTGCAGCCCCCAAATGCAGCCAAATGCGGTCGGTTCAATCAAACGGTCGGACGATCAGCGGTTGGGTCGATCAGTGACTACTCCTTGGTGGCCAATGAAAGGGGCGGTTGCGCGCGGCAGAGAATCCCTGGCCTCCTGAGCGGCCTGAATAAAGCAAACAGCGAGAGTCGTCGACTGGTAGTTCGCAATCGAGCAGTAAAGACAGAATAGCAACCAGGCGGGCAAGAAGGAAGGTAGGAAGAAGGACAGACGCAGCCTGGGCCGAACGAACGGTTGTCGTCGACGAGCGTGGTGTCGGTCAGTCAGGAAATGAGATGTCCAGTCTCTGCTGAGAATCGTGGCGGGGGGGAAGGCTGCACGCAAATAGGACGGGGCGTGGGTGTCTGAGGAGAGCTGGGCAAACACCGGGGTTCCTGGCGCAGATCTTGGTGTTGAGGGTGCGCGCAAGCGGTCACAGAAGCCGCTGTGTCAAGCCACTCGAGTGATGAACAGGAGCCCAGCCTTTTGGGGTGTCTCGTGAATGTGGCTCAGCCCCTCGGCAACGAAAATAACCCTTGACTCGCTGGCTGCGATCGCCCAGATGCTGTGGCCCGCGTCGAATGTGATACAGTAGGCAAGCGGTGATTTGTATTGTAAGTTTGGGGCTTAGAGGCCTCAGGTTCGAAGTCGACTGTCGTAGTTGCAGTTGCAGTTGCAGTCGCAGTCGCAGTCGAAGCCGGGCTCAGGGGATGCGCTGTGAAGTATATAGAAGGGTGGGAGAGGGAAACTGAGGATCGACGTGAAAGATGGACGTGATCACCGGGTCAGCCCCTTTACAGCATGAGGATAGCCAGTCCCAAGCCTGGGTGCACAAACACAGGCACAAACACAAGCACAAGAACAAACACACGCAGCTTTGGCTCTGCGAAATGTAATAAACGATGGACTACTGGCAGTCAACCCCCACGCGAGACGGGGGAAAAGCGGACAGTTGCAGCCCTGAATCAACTGGCGCTTTTAATCCAGGGAAATTGAGTTGAGTGCAGC
Organism: Diaporthe citriasiana; assembly: GCA_014872975.1. Classification (NCBI taxonomy): domain Eukaryota; kingdom Fungi; phylum Ascomycota; class Sordariomycetes; order Diaporthales; family Diaporthaceae; genus Diaporthe; species Diaporthe citriasiana. The sequence goes on along the minus strand of JADAZS010000001.1, from coordinate 218,986 downwards.
GAGCGGGCGCGACGGCACGAGGGGTGGATGCGGAAGAGCCTGCAGGTACAAAGAAAGACGGCAAACTGCCGAGTTCAGACCCCAACGAGGGCTGATTAGGGCGCCAGGCCCTCAAACTGCACGACGACAGGGGCAAGGCGGCGGCAACGGCACCAACAACTCGTGGGCATTGGAAGATAGATCCCCTGCAGGGCATGTTTAAAATTGCGATGGAGCGCTTCCCGCGACGCTGACTTGGCTGACAACCGGAGATGAGCATCGACATGCCCGCCCAGCCAGAAGAATACGTCTGACAGAGTTCGATCGCTGGGCGTTTTCATTCAGTCCCCAGACGAAAATACATCAACACGGCCTTTTTGGGGGCAGGCTCTGCCACGTTTATCCTCTGGTTTTACGTATCGGCTCTTTCCCGCCGTCGTTGGCAGCCGAGGCTTCGCAGCAGACCGAGCTGAACTGGGAAAGACTGCACATGAGACACACTCGTCTCCTGTGACAGGGCAGGGGGAAGATGGATTGATTATATGAGTTATTGACTAGGTAGCCAGCCAGGGCAGCAACTCTACGTAAATTGCACGCTCAGGCACATCTGCTGCCGGGCAAGAATACACCAGTGATGTCTTGCCGTCCTGGCCCTCTTGAGTCTTGTCTGCCGCAGGTTGACGACAAGCCAACTGGTGTCAATCTCCAGGGTACAGGGGTGGAGAAGCCAACATCCCACCTCATACTGCCAATCTAAGTCTGCGCAGTGGTCCCGGAGTCGGATGCGCAAATTGGCCGGATCGTTTGCTGATAGCGCCAAAGACCTTCTATTCTACCTTAGCATCGTCTCATTAACAGTGATGGTGCAAACTGTCTTGCGCAACGAACCCATCATTCAAATTGACCATGCCCTGTCCCTGTATTGTCCTGGCCGGGGTGCGTGCACCGCGGGTCGATGCCGCCTCTCTTGTTACGCGGCCTCGCTACCCATCACGAAGTCTAAACCATCCCAAAGGGACCTCATCCGCTTCTTCTAGGTGGCGGCTTTTGTATCTCCAGACTCCTCCTCACGCCAGCCTCCTGGAATGTATGCTGAAAAGTAGCTGCCCGACAGTACGCTCTCAACCGAGGAACTTCATGCCGCCCTTGGTCTTTGAGCCAGGCTTCACGATGCCTCCGGCTTGGGGCCCGAGGTGTGGCGAGTATCCTTCGTCGCCGTTGCCCGCACCGCTGCCGGACTTGTTTCCTCCCTTCTTGTAGTTCTTGCCTTTGCGCTTGTCATTCTTGACAGACGTGGGCCTAATCTCGGTCGTACTCTTGCGCACCACGACCGGATGGCTCTGAATGTACTTGCCATTCATCTCCTTGGCCGCCTGGAAGAAATCGTCTGGGTCGCTGAAGCTGACGAAGCCAAAGCCCTTGGACTTGTTCGTCCGTTTGTCCCGCACCACCTTCGCCTTCTGCACTGACTGCCACCTCGCGAAAGCCTTCAGCAAGGAATCGTCGGTCGTTTCGCCCGCCAGGTTACCGACAAAGATTCGCAGGTGAGAAGGGTCCCATTCCAGAAGTGAGTCGTCCGCCCATTTCTTGCCTCCTCCTTCACGGTAGACCGTCTTCTGTTTGTCGGCTGCAGCGTTCGCAGCTCCTTCCTGAGCGGCCTTGGCGGCGTTCTCTGCGTTGAAGGTCGGTCCAGTCCCAGTGCCAGGTTTACCTCCGGCTGCCTTAGCGCCAGAGGTGGCATTGGGTTCGGTTCCTTCCTTGGGTAGGTAGGCGCTTTGCCACTGCGCGATCTGCGCTGCCATCTCGGGGTCATAGTTTGGATCGCTGCGGTCGAACGGGTTCTGCGCGGCAGAGGCGGCAGTAGGTGCGGCGGCGGCGGCACCCGGTTGTGGGAAAGGGTTGCGGATCTGTGGCGGCGTAGAGTAAGACCCCGTAGCCGGCGCGCCATAATATGCTGGTTGTTGCGCATAGCTGGCAGAGTAGTTGTAGGATTGGCTTGATGCCCCGTAGCCACCGCGAACGGCACCTACGGCGGGCGCCTGTGGGTAGGAGTAGGTAGAGGCAGCGGCGCCATACTGGGGTGCTGAGACGGGGGCTGCGCTGTAGGATGGGGCGCCGGAGTACGGTGCGCTTGCAGCATAGGTCGGGGCAGCACTCGTCGTAGTAGGGAATGCTGGCTTGAATCCGCCGGCAATCTTGCTCGCTGGCGGTCGAGGAGGTAGAGATCCGAAACCTGGGGGTCCCGGGTAGGACATGATGAATTTGATGTGCCTTTGAACGAACGCTTGTTTTGTTTCGTTGTCACGTACCTATGAGCCCAGCCCGGGTCACACAGACTTTGCTCGCGATTTTCCCGCTCTCTCCAACGACCGAGTCTTTCAAACACTCAAACGGCGTTGCGTTTGCGGAATGATTGGTGAGCGGTTGGCTGGTTGATAGACCGAATGATGGGAAGTTGCCAGGTGCATATCGTGAGGCAAAGAGAAATCATTGCAGGCGATGAGAGTTGGTCATCTCAGCGGTGTCGAGTTCGGCCAATCAGAAGAAAGGAGTGGAGTGCTGCCTGCCGGGTGTGCTTTGGTCGGTGAATTTGATTTGCACGGATATAGCTAGCCAAGTGGTACATAGAGTTAGCTCATAGACAGTAAGTACCTAAGATACTTGTGAGGCGATAAGCCCATCCAGAGCTGCTACGCGTGAACCCTTGGAGACATGTGGTAAACTAGATTAGCTGCTCTGACTGTCTGACTGCATCACCTAGCCAGGTCGAGTGTTCGCGTTCTGACAAGCCAGTACTGTCGATGCAAGTACTTTGGGCTCTCGGAAGCTGAGTATCCTCACTTTGTCCCTGCTTGATGACGCAGTTTGGCGGGGCAGCCCACATCTTACTCTCGAAACCCCCTCCCCCCAACCGCCCCTCTTTGCGGTCATGGTGTTTATGGCATTCGATCAATTCGAGCCTGTGACATCTACTCAGTGCTGCCCCTGCGGTCCAGGGCCTCCGTACGCCGGAGCTGCGAATAGCGATGTCGCTCTATGAGATTAGCTGGCTGTCCTCGTCTCTGGATCTGGAAGATTAATAATGATGGACCGCTACGAAGAACAGGATACGGGACATGCGGGACAGTCACAGATGTGGCCCTAGAAAGATTCAGATTCGGCTCGTCCGGATATTTTCCCTGCAGCTCCTGGCGTCGCCTGCAATTGCAAACGCATCTCGTTGCGGAACATACTTGCAATATGGGAATTACGGCACGATTGGCCGCTGAAATTGACCTATCATCTTGAGCAGCCTGTCCAGAGCACTCTGCCACGCAAGATGCAGCAGGAGAGTTCACGGAGGGAGATAAACAATCGACCGGACAGGGTCAGCTTGGTAACTGACAGATGCGTCAAGTGAAGAACGTAAACAAGGCCAGTGGCTTTGATCCAGGGTGTGCGTTGACAGGAGCGCCCCGACCTCCTTGGACTTGGGGCATGGGTGCAGGGCCCGAGCCAAGCACAAAGCATTTCCGGAGTTGCGAAACGCGAGAAGTGGACACCGGCGCTCATGTGTCTGACAAGTTCCGACGAGATCGGTTTGAAGCGTTGACGACCCCCACGCTCGTCCTAGACTGCCAGGGTGCCCAGAGGGGGTCCAGAGGGGAACGGCGACAGGGTGTGAGCTGAAGCCACTGGAGGATTTCCGTGAGGAAGCGCGGAAGCGAGGGTTATCCGCAGCGAGGATGGGGCGGCGAAGGGGCCCGCTGGATATTTTGACCATAATTGTTGACGGTAGTGACAAAGTAACAGACCAACCCGTAGGCCACGGACAGGAGCTACGCTCCTTGGCGTTGGCAAAGAGGTGCGGGACCCGGCACCGATAGTCAGGGAAGGTCCTTCACAGTCAGGGACCTAGAGCATGAGCTCGTCCTCGCATTGGGACCTGGAGCGTCCGGACTCGAGCTTCTGAGTAAGCCCCCACCCACTTTAGCTCTCTGCTGGCACGACGACGTCTTCCCAGCTCCCCCGAGGCCATTCGACCTGCTCCTTCGAAAATTTCTCTCTTTCACCTCTTCCATTCCATCCATAACTTGGCCATACTTCCTCTCGGTTGATTTCGAGACAGTTCAATCATCAAGAGAGCTAGCCTCCAAACCCATCAGTCTCCCAACAACAACATCCCACCCGTCGACCTCGCAATGTCTGGCGCAGTGTGAGTCCTCTCCCATCCGTCAACCCCACATTCTACCCCTCCGATGAGCCATTTCGCTGCCACAGCAAGCCCCTCCATCGGCACACAACCTATACGCATCAAAACCGCAGAGACCGCAGCCTTGGTTCTGGCACTCGGTGCACAATGCCATACGGTTTTGCTGCAGCCGCATGCGCAATTCCAGTGTTGCTTTTGACGCGAGCGTTGCTTTCTACCCCATCCATCTCCTTTTGAATCACTCAAGACTGAGGGCTTGTTGCAGCGCTCGGCTCGCCGGCATTGCTGGCGGGTTTACCACTTCAGGACCAAGCAAAGCTGACAATGATGTTACTCCAAGTGCTGATCTCGGCCTTATCGGCCTGGCCGTCATGTAAGTCTTCCAAGCCCAGCATTCCACCCTGTGGAAGCGCCGCAGTGTTAACAGCTGCTTAGGGGTCAGAACCTGATTCTGAACATGGCCGACCACGGCTTCACCATCTGCGCTTTCAACCGAACAGTCTCCAAGGTCGACCGTTTCCTTGAGAACGAGGCCAAGGGCAAGTCCATTGTCGGTGCTCACTCCACCGAGGAGTTCATCTCCAAGCTCAAGTCGCCCCGCCGTGTCATGCTTCTCGTGCAGGCTGGCAAGGCCGTCGACGACTGGATCGAGACCCTCCTGCCCCTGCTTTCGCCCGGAGACATCATCATTGACGGTGGAAACTCGCACTTCCCCGACTCCAACCGCCGAACCCAGTACTTGAAGACCAAAGGTCTCCACTTCGTTGGCTCCGGTGTTTCCGGTGGTGAGGAGGGTGCCCGTTATGGCCCCTCTCTCATGCCCGGTGGTGACGAGGCTGCCTGGGGCCCCATCAAGGAGATCTTCCAGAGCGTGTCCGCCAAGAGCGACAACGAGCCATGCTGTGACTGGGTTGGTGACGAGGGTGCTGGTCACTACGTCAAGATGGTGCACAACGGTATCGAGTACGGTGACATGCAGCTCATCTCCGAGGTATGTTGTCTAAGATCTGGGTGCGACGCGTCAAGATAGCATTGACTGACTGTTTTGTATAGGCCTACGACATCATGAAGCGTGGCCTCGGCCTTACCAACAAGGAGATGGGTGACGTTTTCGCCAAGTGGAACAAGGGTGTTCTGGACTCCTTCCTCATCGAGATCACAAGAGACATCCTGTACTACAACGATGAGACGGATGGCAAGCCCCTCGTCGAGAAGATTCTGGACCAGGCTGGCCAGAAGGGCACTGGCAAGTGGACTGCCATCAACGCCCTGGATCTGGGCATGCCCGTCACTCTGATCGCCGAGGCCGTGCTCGCTCGTTGCTTGTCTGCCATCAAGCCAGAGCGTGTTGAGGCTTCCACGAAGCTCGAGTTTGTTGGACGTGCCAACAGCTTCGAGGGCAACAAGGAGCAGTTCCTCGATGACCTCGAGCAGGCTCTCTACGCCTCCAAGATCATCTCTTACGCCCAGGGCTTCATGCTGATGCAGGAGGCTGCCAGGGAGTACGGCTGGAAGCTGAACAAGCCCTCGATCGCCCTGATGTGGCGTGGTGGCTGCATTATCCGCTCCGTGTTCCTGAAGGACATCACCAACGCGTACCGCAACAACCCCGACCTCAAGAACCTGCTCTTCGACGACTTCTTCAACAAGGCCATCCACAAGGCCCAGCCCGGCTGGAGAGACGTCGTGTCCAAGGCTGCTCTGCTCGGAATCCCGACCCCAGCCTTCTCCACTGCTCTGTCATGGTTCGATGGGTACCGCACCAAGGACCTGCCAGCCAACCTGCTGCAGGCTCAGCGTGACTACTTCGGCGCCCACACCTTCCGGGTCAAGCCCGAGGCTGCTAACGCCAAGTACCCTGAGGGACAGGACATCCACGTTAACTGGACCGGCCGTGGTGGAAACGTGTCTGCCTCCACATACCAGGCATAAGACAGGTGCAGCTTATTAGATACTTGTAGTCAGAGGGATTGATCCATCCGTTCTCTAGAATTAAAATGAGGATCTGCCACATAGCATGACCTGACAAGGTAATACGGAATACACAAATACTACTCAATCCCAAAGGCTGTTTGCGGCACCGCAAGGATCACAAGTGACGAGGGATGCAAGCCATGGGGGCCGTGTCTTGTCCACGACACTGGTACCTGCTGCTTCAAGACCGTCTGAGGCACAAGTCGCTTTCGAAAGACGGTTGCTCGATTCAGCAGACTCCGGCATGAGGCCAGCCCGGCTTCTCTTCTTAGAGCCATGCAACACGACGCACAGAGCTTCCAGAGCCGTGCCTCGTAGGTAGCCTGTAGCCGACCGATGCCGAGCTTCAGCACTATATTTGCCCCAGGGCAGGGCCAGGTGGCAACCCTGCCTATAAGGTCTGTGTGGCCTCGTCGAAAAGAACGAACGAGTTCGTCCACACCGTGTTGTTGCTTCTTGGTTCAGAGGGAATCCAACATTCTTGATGCTCCCTGTGCTGTTTCTGGCACCCCTGCCCCTGCTTGAAGCTGGTGCCGAGTTCCAACTAGCCGATGCCTTACCTCCCCGCTTACGTAACTTCCAGCTTGCAATTTCTGACCCGCACCCTGGAACTAGGCGCGCATCACTCTGGAGCGCGCCTTTCCACCATCAGCTGCGAATCTTGGGAGCCTGTCGCGACCACACTCAACCAGAACGGCACTCCGACCATCAACGTGTGCGCCATCTGCAATTGCGAGGCAACGGCATCTGCAACCCACATTCTCAAAGTCGCGCCTTGATCGTCAAGAAATCAGTCGAATTGCAATTCGAAACAGGACAGCCAAGTCTCCCTCGTGGGAGCAACAGCAGCCAAGATGGGAGACCCGAGCCACAACATTAACGAGAAGATGGTGAGATCGCAACCCAGCGCCCAGCTCCCCATCAACTGATCGCTCATTGCTAACACAAGTTCCCGATGTCTAGCTTCAGCATCTGCATCTCATCAGCACTTACAGATATGCCGCGATGGCTGATGTTGGCGTCCCCGACGCTTCCAAGTGGCTGATGAATGCTCCCAAAATCGCCCGCGACACCGCGCCCTTCTTTTGGACATACCTCGACGCCCCTGCCGATGGCACCATCATGCTCACATGGCAGCCTTTGCAGCGCCTGGACACAAATTTTGCGACCGATGGATACATATGGCCATATCCCGAAACTTATTACCAGCAGGATCTTGGTAACGGCCTGGTCAGTTCTGCCTTTTGACCCGGCTGCCATCCCTACAATACTGACGCTGGGTTATAGGTGCTGGAAATGTTCTTTCAACGGGTTGGCTACCGCCAAGGGGAGCAGTTTGCCCAACATGCCAGGAAGCGCTTTCGCCTGGTTCCCAAGCAGCCTCAGGTCCCCGGCGCGCCCCAGGTCGACCCCAGCCTCTGGATCGTGCACTACGGACCCAACTCTGCCCAAGATCGAGTACCGGTCCATATGATACCCATTGACCCTCGAACACAAAATCTGATGCAAGCTCGCATGCAACTACAGAGGGGCGGCCAGATCGCTCGCAAAGAGTTCATGCTTGCCGATCGACTTAACTGGCCAACAATCAACCCCCCACGAGAGGGCAGAGGCCACCCAATGATGGCTCAGCAACCTCATCCGCGCACCATCCCACAGCAGATGGCGTACCCTCCCCAACCACCCGTGCCAAACAAGCGTGCCAGGACTAGCACGCACCAGAATCAGCAGATGATGAATGCTGCTCCTTTTATACCTTATGACGATGAAGATGACACCCACCAGGGCGACGTCTTTGATCACATGAGTCCTCGCGATGTCAGCATGGCCAGGTATACGCGCAACCACGAGTGGATGGAAGAGGTTCTGGGCTCTGCGTACCGGATAGGACAGATAACTCCGGCAGATCTTGGTCTTGGATTGCAGGGAGAGTTGGCATCGTTGACGCAAGGGATATACGAGGCCTCAGGCGTTGATGCGCACAAGAAGCCACCAGCCAAGCCAGTAGTCGGTCACCTTGACCCGAAGCTGGCTAGCGAATTCCGCGACAGAGTCTCGCAGAAAATCGAGAATGACAAAGCCGAGATGGCGCGCCTGAAGGAGCAGCACGAGAAAATGATGGATAAGTTCAAGTCGAACTCGATCCTCAACCGGTCTGAGAAAGAATTGCGTGTCGCTGTCGTTGAAACAGGTCCAGAATTCTGGCGGCTTGAAGGGAAGGAGGAAGACGAAGGAGAGGGCATTACCCAGTGGAACGGAAACGAACACAGAAAGGTCAGCGACATCGTTGCAGACGTTGAGTCAGCTCTGGGCCGGCACATCGCAGTTGTCAGTGATGTTAAGCGCATCCAAGATGGCGGATACCAAGAGCCGGCGCCTGAGCCCGAGAGTCTCCCCATGCCTCCGGCTGCACCACTCCCGAACGCGAATGGCGCCGCGCCAGACCAGCTATCGCGACAAGGGTCTCAGGCAGGCTCACAGGCCAGTGGGCTCATGGCAGGCGATTCGGATATCGACATGGGCGGAACCGCTGCTGGTCTACTGGACCAGATTCAAGGTGGACCGTCGTCCACTTCTACGCCCCAGCCCCAACCACCTACCATCGCATCAGATGCAGCGATACCAGGCAATGCTGCGACCTCGCAGGTCACAGCCGAGCAGGCTCCGGGCAATGCCTCTGAAGATGTCACAATGGAAGATTCGGATCAACCCGGAGATGTGAACACGGCTCCAGACCAAGGGACTGAGAGCGGCGACTGGGTTGTCGTGCCCAAGGGTGGTGTGTCACCAAATGCTTCTGGTAGTGCCGCGCCTGCAGCGGACTCTGGCCCAACAGCGACGGAGAACACGGACGTCAGCAAACCTGTCGATACCGACGATTTCCTCAACTCGGCTGGGGAGGCACTTGATCAATCAGCTGCAGATGATACTCCCGGGGACTTTGGTGACATAGGCATGGAGGACTCGGCTTTCGGAGAGGCCATGTACGGTGCCGAAGCTTCACGGGACTCGGCCTCGAACACACCTGCAGACGGTGGCGTGTAGGCCCAGCTTCTCATCGTACAGGGCTTGAAACTTGGGCAGCAGCAATTCCGGCTCCAGAGCGAGGCAGGATTGGGAATAGTGAAGGCCACGAAGACCACTACCAGGGGTGCGCTTGAGTGTTAGACAAAACCCCTCGAGGCACGAGAGACTTATTTGACAGTCCATATCAATCGTGGGCTCTGTATTTGACGATTGGAGTAAGTATGTATTATGTGAATGCAATTTTAACCCACAACGGGACTTTTGGTCGACGGCCGCCTACTGTCCGCGACGAGCCATGTGGCCGATGCTCTACGTACGGCGGCATGATGATTTCAGGTAGGCAAAAATGTGCAGCTAAGGCTCGTCTAAGGCGATTGGGCCGACCACGTGAATGAAGCCGTGTGCCGAGCAAGGGGGTTTGTTTGATCTCCAGAGACACTGTGTGTCAGAGCCCGAACCCCGGCTCCCATTGGTGGAACAGACCTAATTGACTTGGATGCCATCCCAACTCGGAGTCTTTCCTCATGCTTAAATTCAGGCTTAATGAACCTACCGCCCACCTGATACGTTTTCCTCGCGACTCCCAAGCCCCGGCAGGATCTCACGATGGCGAGGCGAAGCAGCCCCCTTCGCCCCCTTCATTCGAGACCATTCCTCTGTTCCGAGCCGGGCAGGGCTGCGGTGACCCTTGGCTGGCACCTAGAAACCATAGATGCAGATGCAAAATCCATTGAAACCAGGCACGGCCAAGCTGAGGGCGAGGTAACATCCGCGCCATCAGGCTTGGATCTTGTTTGGGGACGAGGACCGCCAGCGGCGTGGCAGCTGCAATAGCCTCTGGTTGTAAGCCGTCTGCCTCGCCTCGCCGTCGTGGGAGTCTCTATCGTGATCCGCTGGTGGAGACAGTTCATGGGAGTTTCACTGGGTTAGTTGATGTGCACCGGGCATTTTTTTGCTTGAACAAGGAATGCTCCTCAACCCACCTCCCCCCTGGCGCATCATGTTTTATCCCGTCATCCCAGCGTTGACAAGTTCCTGCCATCGCATGTCTCCCCGGGACCGGACGCACACTAAGCTCCTGTGGGGCGGGAAAGCTTATTGCATGATTACCGTTGGGTTCTGGCTGGTACTAGGTAGGTAAATCATACCGAAGGCGTCGCGAGTTGGGCTGACTAGGTGAAGTCTGGCTCTCGGCGTATATCATTTTTGCTCTGCTACCACTCACGGCACCGACTACAATTGATCTGCCCGTTAAGATCGACTCCCTCTTCTCCTTGTCACCAGTACTCTTCTACCCTCACTCTCTTTTCCCAGCCTGCAGGCCAGCTTGCGACGGTTACATTCTTTAATTTCCTCACTTCACCAGCTCTGGTAGCCCTTCTTTTACTCTCTATATCGTATAATACTCTCTCCATCATGCGTGTCTCGAAGGTTTTGGCAACTGTGCTGCTGGGGTTCGCCGTGGTGGAAGCGGCGAACAGTGACCAGAGCCAGGGCGGGCAAGACTCGAATGAAGTTAGTGCCGACAACAACGGCGGTGGTGGTAATCAGAACCAGAAGCAAGCACAAGGAGGCAACGGGAACAGCCAGGCCGGTGACAACGGCGACCAGCAACAGGGCGAAGGCCAGCAAGGCGAGGCCCAGCAGGGTAATGGCCAGAAAGGTCAACAAGGTCAACAAGGTCAGCAGGGCCAGGGTCAAGGAAATCAACAAGACGGCAAGAAGGGAGACGGGCAGCAGAACCAAGAACAACAGAACCAGAAAGGAGGAAATCAGGGCAACAAGAACGGCGGCGACAACAACAACAACGACAACAACAACAACGACGACGGAAACAACGGTCAAGGTGCTGAGCAGAACGTCACTCAGGGCCTGCAGCCTCTCCCCGGCGCTCCCGAAGCGGCAGCATCACTACAGCCTCTGCCAGGCCTCGCAAGCCTGCCGCCAGGAGCCCAGCAAAGCCTCAAGCCCCTGGGTGGTAGCCAGCCCCCCGCTCCCCCGGCGAGCCTGAAACCCCTGGGCGGTGGCGCCCAGGCGAACGCGACCGCACCGCCGGGATCGGCCTCGTCGACCATCGACCTGGCCCAGCTGACGGCCATTGCGAACTCGGCCAACGGTGGCGGCGCGGCGCCCCCAGCCGCCGCAGCGACCCCGGGGTCTTTCGCCAACGGGACCCACCCGGCGGCTGCGACGCCCGAGTCTGGCCTGAAGCAGCTCCCGCCCCCGGCCGAGGCGTCCGCGCCTCCAGCGGGCACACCGGCCGCCACGCCCGCCATGTTCATGACGATCCCCGGAGGCATGATGGGAGGCGAGGGCGAGGGCGAGGCTGCTGCGGTGCCCATGGCCACGGCCACGCCGCCGGCCGAGATCCTCCCCGGGGCGGTGCTGCCGCCGCAGGCCGCGAACCTGGAGCCGCTCCCGGGCACGATCTCGTCGGACGCGAGCCTGATGGCGCTCGCGCCGCAGACCATGACGACCATGACCCTGACGGTCGCCGCGTCCGACGGCAGCAACGTGCTGGCCACCATGACGGCCCCCGTCAACGCCACCGCCGCGGCGTCCAGGGGCAACGCAACTGCCAACGGTGGGAGCGGGACGGTGCAGGTCGCTGGGGCCTCGGCTTCGAGGGGCTCCGGGACGGCGGGCGTCGTGCTTGTGCTGAGTGGGGTTGTGGGACTGCTGGGGTACCTCATGGGTTAAACAGGGTGGTGAGGCGAGAACCCATGCGCCGGGGTACAAAGAGCTCAGTGTGGCTTTGAGGAGCTAGTTCTCCTTGGCCGGGGTTAGATACATGGAGAAGACGGACATCGCTTCTGTAATTTCTACTATTAGCATTATATATCACCAGTTATATTGGGACAAAGTTGGCTGTCTTTATGATCGCTTTCTCATGCATTGTCAACATCAGAGTAGAAGTCGTTGTCTCGTAATCGGCGTCTTCTTGAGACGGAACCATCAACTTGTTATCGGATATCTGCTCAAGCGAGCATTTGTTCAGGGCTCATACGGAGACGTTGCTCTGCTGCCGGTCAACGGGACACCGCCCTTCTTGGTGACCAGAATCGGATCCTCGAGCCTGACCCCAAATCCAGTCTCCCTACCAATCTTGTACGCCTGCTCACTTGTCACATAGATGCCCTGGACCATGTCAGCGGTGCTACTCGATGGGGGCGGCCTTTTCATCGTAGTTGGCAGACTTACCGGCTCGTTCGAGACAACCTCCCCAATTTTCAGCTTCTCACTGTTTGCTCCGTTCAGGTAGGGATGTTCGTGCATCTCCAGGCCCAATCCATGGCCAAGTCGATGCGTGTAGAACTCTGCATAGCCAGCATCAGAGACAGGCTTTCGCGAAGCAGAATCGACCTCAGAGCACGTCTCATTCGGATGCATGAGGTTGAAACCCGCAGCCTGGGACTCGTAGACAGTCTTCCAGACTCCTTTCAGTTCGTCGCTGACCTGCCCTCCCGAAGGCAAGATTGTCCGCGTCACATCGCTGCTGTAGCCATGCAGCTTGGAGCCAATGTCGATCAGCACATACTCGCCATCCTCCAGCGTCTTGCCGTGCTTGCCGCCGTGGGGGTAGGCTGCCTGGTCGCCGAAGAGGACGATGGACCAGAAGCCCCTGCCCACCCCGGCGCGGGTGAAGAGTGACTCGGCCGAGGTCACGACTGTCTCCTGTGTGAGGCCGACCTTGATGCACTTCTGCAGCGAACGGATCAGCTCCAGGGTGAATGAGTTGATGCCCTTCAGAATCTCAATCTCGGCCTCTGTCTTGACGGACCGGAGGGACTGGACCGCGTCGTCCATGGGCACGACCTCGATGCCCGCCTTCTGAAGCCCTGCGGCGATCATGAACCTCGCATGCTCGTCCAGGACGATCTTGGAGTAGCCAGTGGCCTTGGCCAAGACCTCGTAGGGCGACTCCTCCTCGGCCCACTCGATGACGGTCTTGTCGCTGTAAACCATCTCCAAGCCCGCAATGCGGCCAGCCTCAAACTTGGGGACAAGGTAGGAGAATTGTGCGTCCTTATCCACGATTAGGAGAAAGGGCCGCTCGGAAAGATCAAAATTGTACGAGACGTTGGCGTAGTAAGCCGACGACGCAGATGGCTCGGCGATGAAGGCATCGGCGCCGGCGGCCCTCAGCTCGCCGGCGAGGGTGCCCTGCCGCCGGAGGTATTCCTCGCGGCCGATAGGGGCGACGTCCAGCAGGCCGACGTGCGGCGCGAGGTGCGACCAGGCACACGACTCCAGCGAGGGGGCGGACAGGTCTGACTCGGGCCACCACCAGGCGCCGCGGTGGAAGTACATGTCTATAAAGGCACAGAGGGCAAAGCCCAGGAAGAATGCCCAGGCAATTGTCTCGCAGACCCGACCCAGAGCCGCCCTCGCGCGCCTCTGGTGCCTCGGCTTCGGGCCGGGCGCGGGCGCGAGCAACGGGCGGTGCTCATCCCCGAGCCCGGGTGACTTTTCGACAGCAAATGCCGGCATTGTGGATTTCAGACGCTGTAAAAAAAAAAAAGACAAGCCGCTCTTGTGACCCAATTTTGGTTGATAGGTGTTGTAAATGGCGGTGTTCTGGTGAGACGATAAGAGTGAGGTCATTGGAGATGAGATAAGCTGTGGATCGCTGTGGGTGGTCGGCGTCCAGATCGCCGTGTGGAGTGGCTGGTCCGGTTGAAAGACGACGGGGGTAGGTTTATCGAGACAGCACCATCGCAAACTGTATTAAATTCCGTTCATTCAATTGCTGGTATCTTTTCTATTGAAGCCCTCGTATCTCAGAAGTCGCCGTCTTTTTTTCCACTCTAATGTGAACATTGCCTTCAAATGTTATCGGAGAGGAATTGGTCACATTCATCCCCCAAGTCGTAAATACAAACAGTCCATTGCATAACCTCGAATTTTCACAAAGCAGCCAGCTCTATCAACTCATGACTTCGAAATAACCAGCATAGTGGCATAATCCTCGAACTCTATCATCATAATGCTCTCACGTTTCCCTTGGAAGACTCCAGTCTACCAGAACACAGGCTCTACGGCGCGGGACCACCTGGCCAGCGAGCGTACATTTCTGGCATGGCTCCGGACAGGGCTCGGCTTCATAGCCCTGGGGATTGCGATCGAGCGCTTCTCTCAGCTCGATCTCAAGGAGTTGCTGGAACCCTTCCGGCCGCCACCTCAGCAAGGCCAGGTTGCAAAGAGGGAACCTCCTGATGTCGACGACGAGCCGCAAAAGGAACAGTCCCAGGTCATCGTGGGCACCCTGATGGCTCTTGGCTCCGGGTCAATCGTCTATGGAACTTCGCGATACTTCTCGAACTTGAAGCTCTTGGAGAAGGGTCTTTTCAAGCCTGCTTACCATGGTTCTGCATTCCTTGCCGCCTCTGTGGCGGGTCTGGCTGGTGGTGTCTACGGGAGCTCATTATCGAGGCGATGGCGGGCACAGCGTGAACGTGAAGAGATGGGGGATTCCTCGTGATATCCAGGATGGAAACAATTCCTGATTCACAATGGATATTTGTCACTAAAGCCATCTATCGGCCATGATTTCGCGACCAGGGAGATGTTCTCACTCATCATCAGCGTCTGTCGGCTTACACGATGAAGTCCCGGGCTACGTGTCGCCACTGTCCAAAGAAAAAGCCTAGCAGCGGGCATGCGGGAAGGCTCAAGGAGCACTCACGAGATACGGAGTATTCATCCAACAAAACTTTGATTAGGTCATTATATTTGAGAGAAACGCCCTACCACCATCTCTATGCACCTACGCTACAAAACACCAATAGAACCGATTTGAGATGGAACCGGAAAATGTCAGGGTCATGCACGCAAATGCGAATCTTCAAAGCACCGCAACTTAAAGACCAGGCATACCGAGGCGGACATTGTCATACTGACTCGTCGGGAAGTTCAGCAAGTTCGGCTGCGCATTCAGCTTCCCAAGCTCAGCAGCCAACGTCCCGACCAGACTCTCAGCCCCCTGCTTGTCACCGCTCGCCTCCCAGAAGAAAGAGCCCGCCAGGCCCTTTGCCTTCAGGTACGAGCCCTTGTTCTTGGCACTGCGGACGTTGTCGTACGAGATCAGCTCCCGCGCCGCCGGGTCATAGCTGTAGCTCGCCCCGGCCGCGTCGTCGTACAGCTCGGTCGCCCCCGGGCGGGGCAGGTCCTTGTACAGCCAGAGGCCCGGGGTCTGTAGCGTCGCAGAGCCCGGCCCGACGCCGTGGAAGGGCCGGCCGAGGCCGCCCGTCGAGTCGAAGGCGCGCCCGTAGGTCGGCAGGCCCAGGAGGATCTTGGACGCCGGGACGCCCTTTGCGATGTAGTCACTGACGGCCTTGTCGGAGCTGTACTTGGTGGCGGCGGGGTTGCCCGGGGTGGCGTAGAGGTTCGCCTGGTGGCCCGAGGTGGTGTCCCAGGACCCGGCGTAGTCGTAGGCCATCAGGTTCCACGAGTCGAGGTACTGGTCCGCCTCCTTCAGGTTGAGGACGTCGTAGTGGCTCGGCCCCGCGGAGCTGGCGACGGTCAGCAGGAAGCGGTACCCCCGCGCGTTGGCGGACGTCCAGGCGCTGAGCTGCTTCCGCAGCTCCGCCAGCAGCTTCACGAAGTCTGCGGCCTGCGCCGCGTTCTCTGGGTACTCCCAGTCAAGGTCTATGCCGTCGAAGCCCCAGTCCGTGACGAGCTGCACAGCGGTCTTGGCGAAGGTCTCGCGGGCCGTGGCGCTGGCCGCCATCGCTGGGAACCGCGGCGAGTCGTTCCACCCGCCGATGGAGAGGATCACTTTGAGCTGGCGATTCTTCTTCTTGAGCAGGTACAGCTGCTTGACGCAGCCGTATGCGTTCTTTCCAAGCTCGTTCCATGAGTCTGTGGGGTAGTGTTTCTGCAGATCGGCGTACGGGTCCGACGAGGCGACTGTCCCGTCACTGCCAAACGAGGCGAACGCATAGTATACACGGGTGATCTTAGAAGCAGGAATCGATTGCGGCTGATAGTTGGCGCCATAGATTCCCCTGGTTGGGTTCAGTATGAAACTCCGCGCAAAAATGGGGAAAGGAGGCCATAGAGCTACTAACCAGTTGGTGAAGTATAATGAGTTCTCGTATCCCGAGGATGGGGGCAGCGCAAAGCCCGAGGGCGGCTCATAACCCACAATGGAAGATGGTTTTGGTAAAATTGGGGGATTTGGCAAGCCCGATGAAGAGTTATTCGAGGGCAGCGAGGAGTTGTCATAGGTCAGGGGCTGTGTGGCATTGCTAAAGTGAGGGCGGGCAATGGCAGGCCTAGGGGCTGCTGCTGCTTCAAAATTCGAAGATTCTTGTGGCTCTGTCCTGGGATCTGAGATTTCAGTTTCGATTGGTGATTGTACAGTGACGGTGTCAGTCTCTGTGGTGAAGACTGTCACCGTCTCGGTGATGCCATTGTCTGGGGATTGCTCTGGGACATTATCAATTGCCCGGAGGACAGTGACAGTTCTGGTGACGGTCGTTACTGCGTTGGCTGCGTTTACCTTTTCATTTGCGTGTGGTAGTGATGTTGGATCGGCAATTACTGGTGCTGTCACAGTAACTGTCGTTTGATCAACGCAGATAGGATCGTCCCTCTGTTGATGTTGAGGGATGGCTCCCACTAACACAGAAATCGATGACGATACAATGAGTGTAATTGAAGCAATGGAATGCATGTTGTTTATGTCACTGTGAAATCAGAAGAGAATTGATCATGCACCTCCATCATGACTATCACCATGGTTTCGAGAACCACTCCTAGATATTGCCCTGGCCTCCCTCGACATCAGCCCTTGGTACCAGCCCTTAAAACTTCTCAGCCTCGCCTCTGGCCGTGTGAAGGAATGCGGCTGCGTGTCGCTAGCCTCGCCCGAGTAGTTGACTGGAATTCCAGGGCAGTGCACACCCACGTGGATGAGGGTTCAGAACAGTGAGACATTCTTTGAGCCATAGCCACAACATCCACACCAGCAGCTTCCGACCTCCCTTCTTAACCCCCTGGATATCAGAAGAGACATGACTGCCTGGATACGAGAAACCTTTTACTAATAGGATAGCCAGACCGCGGCTGGAGCTGAACCGACCAAGCCGGGCTGGAACGGCCTCTGGAAGCATTGTGGCAATCGTGGTGGTCGGAAAAGCCGTCAGAAAATAGTCTGCTTCTGAATTCCAAACACAGGGTTCGTTTGTGTGAAAGCGATGCGATGAATGCTTGTGACCATGGTATTCAAGTCTTTCGACGGATGACAATGGAATGAGCACCCTCTGGTCTCGGTCTGCCCTGACTGAAAATGGCTCTGCGGAATAAGTGCTGGTGGAATGTGATGTGACTTCCAGTTTGCGAATCCAAGCCATCTATTGACTGCCATGTGAAGTGCTTCACCTACAGCTGGACTTGCTGGCGAAGCAGCGAAGGCCATTTGGCGGGACTATACTATATCAGCAGAGGGAACGGAGTGTAGGGACGAGGTCCGTAGGTCAGTATCAATGTTCAAACCGAAGCTCAGTCTTCACCTGTCCTGGGAGAGCTCAAACCAAGTGAAAGCACCGTCGCCTAACCGGGAGGTCGTGTTGTATTCGGGTATCGTCTAATCATTCCTGGCCTGACCTTTTGACACTTCTACTCCGTGAAACTATGGATCGCCGCGCATCCACGATATCCGCTCTAGATCGAAGTCTTCTCCAGATTCTTGGCCAGCTCGTCCACCTCCTTGTCCTTCTGCTGAATGACGGGTTCCTCTTGAGCCTCTTCAGCCTCCTTGACCAGCTTCTCGGCCCGTTCCTCGGGCCCGACGTCCTCCTCTTCCTCCTCCTCCTCTTCTTCTTCCTCGTCCGAGTCTTCACCCTCAAGGTCGCTCAGACTGTCGAGTCCCCAGTCGTCCTCGACCACGATGTCGCCGCCAAGCTTCTCCTTGCGCTCCTCCAGGAGCTCTTGCAGGGCAAGTATACCCTCATCGTCCTCACTGAGCTTATTTCCGTTGAGCTCGATCTTCTTGAGTGCCGGGAGGCCCTCTTTTGCGGCCTTAGCCAGGCTTGCCACGCCCTTGGGGGTAATGTCGTTGTATTGCAGGCGCACAATCTCCAGCTTCTTGTTGTTGCCTTGAGCAAGAGCTTCACCAAGGAGAACACCGCCCTTGGCGCCTAGGAGCGAGTCTCCGATTCCTAGCTCCTTCAGGTGAGTCCAGGTTGGCGTGACCTTTGCGAGGGCCTTTGCGCCCATCAGCGTGAACGTGTTGTCCTGAAGGTCCAGCGTGACCAAGCCAGAGGCGTTGTTCAAGCCATTGCTGAGGAGATGCGAGATACCCTCCTGACGAATGCCATTCTGTACCATCTTAACCTCCTTGATCTTGTTGTGGAGGCTGAAAGCCTTGGCCCATGCTGTCATACTGCCGTTCTCCAAGCGGTTGCGCCCACAGATAACGGTCTCCAGGTCGGGTACCGTCTTTCCCTCCTTTCGTGCCGCTTCCTTCTTCGAGTGGAGCTCGCTCAGCGCATCGGCAACGAGGATACCTGCATGAGGGCCCAGGCCATTGTTGTTCAGGTAGAGGTGCTGAAGAGGTACGTGTGCTGCGAGGAATGCGACGAGCGGCGCTTGAGTGTTGAGACCAAAGGCATTGTCGTTCAGGTTAATGGTGTGGAGATTCGGCAGGTTGAGGATGGACGTGAGCAAGTAGGAGAGCGCCTCGGGGATCTCGCTCAGGAGACGGCCGGTGAAGATGTCGGCGAGGTTTGCGACCTAAGCGCCTGTCAGTCATGCCCATGTCAAGTGCCTCAAGAGGTTGCGACATAGGGTCGCTTACCTGCAATGTCTTCTTGGTAGCCAGTATCTCTCCCAGAAGTTTACAAGCACCAACTCCGAGAGTGTTTCCGAGCAGTCTGATCTCCTCCAAGTCTTCCAAAGCCCTCAAGTCCTTAACGTGAGGCTCCAGGTCCTCGGCTGTGGTCAGCTTCAAGCCCTTGCCTTCGAGCGAGAAGACCTTCTTGGAATCGGTCATGGTTGTGTGAGGAGCACGAAGAGCTGGATTTCAGGTGATAAGAAAGATTTGTACAGAGCCGTGCTGTTTCCAGTGGGATTTGAGAGGCAGCTGCAGTAGGAGAGTTTTGACAAACTTCAAAACAAAACAGACGAAGGCGAACCCAGAGTCGCTCGGTCAATGACCTTGGTGGGGGTGGGGCAGCGTCCCCAGGGGTTGCCCCTTGCAGGGGACAAAGAGGTGAGCACCTGGAATGGCCGATGCCAATACCTACTGAGGGACTATAGTGGGAGAGGTCACCCCCGCAGCTGCCTGCCAGCCGACCATCTGTCGTCTGCTAGCGTGAACAGTCATCCAGGTACCTCCACAGTTGGCAGGCATGTGCCTTTCGCAGGCTCATGTAAGTCTTGCTGATGGAATGCCAGCTTCTAATCCTTCAATTTCTATTGTCCTCGCCCATACGGAAACTCAAAGCATCGTTCAGGGTTCCTTCAATTGACCGTGTCTGGATATCTAGCATCAGTACTGTCAACTGCCACCCATCATCAAGGACAAGAGGCAGTGTTGTGACACAGAGACGACCAGCCGAGCGCGCCTCCCTCGCAGCCTTGGTTGCGCGCCCCAGGAACAACTGGCTGTTCGCCAGGCTGTGTGCCAATATCAGCAACACCTGAAGCAACATCTCGCAAGAAGGAAGTCCACCAGTACGATTGGATGACCATAAAGTACTACTGACCTCCCCAACGGTCTAAGGTTGGTTGAGTGACTACCAACGTCCAATTCGCCTTTTGGCTAACGCTAGCAGAGGTCACTTACGAGTCGCGACGGCCCACGCCTCTTCATCCTACCTTGCCCGAAGCTCTACACAACCAACGCACGACGCCGCACACACAAATAATGTCCGACTCTTCTCTTTCGTCAATGTCCTCCTCCTCGGAGGCAGGTGACGAGTACGAACAAGTTACCCACGATGTGACGATGGACGAGGCCGAACCCCCTGCGAAGCGCTTAAAGCTTGGCGATGTAGGCTCCGCGACACCTTCCGCCGTCGTGGCCGAAGCAGATCCGGAAGTGGAAACTAAGACTGAAGACTTTGACGATGCCATGTCGATATCCTCCGATTCATCAGGCGACATACCCAGCTCACCAGCAAACGCGCGGCTGGAGGACGAGGACTTCCAGCCGCAAGTGACAGTATGCGTATGGGAGGACTGCGACGCTGGGGACCTGGGAACGATGGACAGGCTGGTCAAGCACATCCACGACGAGCACATAGAAGGCCGGCAGAAGAAATACACTTGCCAATGGATTGGCTGTAGCAGACAAGGTGCCAATCACGCCAGCGGTTATGCTTTGAAGGCCCATATGCGAAGCCACACGCGAGAAAAGCCCTTTTTCTGCTATCTACCAGGTAAGTTCCAGCCCTGTCGCACGCGTCGATGTATATCACAGGATTGTTCTGACGTGCGCGGACAGAGTGCGACAAGTGCTTTACAAGATCCGACGCGCTGGCGAAACATATGCGAACGGTCCACGAGACAGAGGCGCTTCGACCCTCCGACCCTGTGCCAAAGGGTCTACAGTCTGGCGGTGCAGCCGGCAAGACCCCGAAGCTGAAGATCATCATCCGCACGCCGCAATCACACGCCGCAGGTCAGGATGACGCTGTCGAGGATGGGCATAGCGGGGATGAGAACTCCACAGAGCACCTTACCCAGCTGACAGAGAAAGACGGCTTCACATCACGGGAGCTGGGCATGCAGTGGCAGAAGCTTCATGCTGTTTGCAGGAGTCAGTTGCAGTGGGCTCAGGAGGATGCCGAGACCCTGAGAAGAGAGTGTGAGAAATGGGAGGAGATAGTGAAGAAGGCTTGGCTGGAAAAAGAGGTTCTTCTGGACCAGACTATCAAGAGCGAGCTCGGCTGGCATGAACGCAGGCAAGCCATCCTGACAGGAGCCACGGATATCGTCGTTAACGGAGGCGCTTCCGAGTCCGCCTCTGCGCCTGCGGTGACTGCCACTACCAACGGCCGTGCTGGAGCAGGTAACGCTGCAGAAGACTAGGGTTAATGTTCGGCAAGCTCAGACATTCCCAGCTGCTTCAGTCAACACGGGTCCATAAGTGACCTCGTTGACTCCGTTCGAATGCTGATGCGGTCTCGAGTGTCTCCCCCCCCCCTCCTGGACTGGTTTCGACCATGCTTTGCGGATCGCATGACATTCTGCGCCCAGCCAAGGGGGCGGAGGGTTGAAAAGCGTTTTCATGGAACAATCCAGTGATTGGCGTAGGAGGGACTTTGCAACTGCTACGAAACAAACACAAGCCCGATGGAGCCAAGTGGCCTGCCATGGCCAAATCAGGCCGGCTTGCAGAGCAGTGGAGCATCTTTGGGTGCTCAGCTGAGAATAGGTTCGATGGACATCTAGACATGGTTTTGAAACACGACCGAAAAACATGAGTGATGGGCGCTGATGATCATGGTTCGGAATGGAAGACACAAAATGCAGTAGTTGCGGAGTTCAGGAGTTGACCGTGAGATAAGTTACAAGAGGGAGGACGGCTGTGAGCTTTCTGATACACAAGATCCCAGAGGCAAAACTCTCCTCGTG
Source organism: Diaporthe citriasiana (assembly GCA_014872975.1). NCBI lineage: Eukaryota > Fungi > Ascomycota > Sordariomycetes > Diaporthales > Diaporthaceae > Diaporthe > Diaporthe citriasiana. The sequence continues at coordinate 197,229 of JADAZS010000001.1, read as the reverse complement.
CTCGGCGCGTGCCGAGGAATTGTGCCTAGAGAGAAGATGTGCGCGCTTGTTGTGGCGTCATTACCTGCTCCCAGAAAAGTCGTATACAGAATTTCACAGATCTTCGGGGCCTGACAAGCAATCGAGATGTCGGGATAGTCGTAACGGTGTGACTACAGCTGCTTGCCCTTCCTCTTGCTCGCCTCCCTGTTCTTGAATGGGAACCCACTCGTCCTCTTATCTGCCCCTGTCCTCTTGCTAATGTGGCTACCAGAGCCGAACATGAGACACCACAAGCCAAATGCTGCTAGAAGACCCGACCCCACCGCGCCAAACAGGAAGCCGCCAGTGTTGGTCGCGTTGAACCTTGTGTAGCTGTAGAAAGCTGTGGATGAGTGGTATACCGAGGAGAGAAGGATCACGGCATCGGCGAATGGAGATACGGCATCCGCCGGGGCTAGTTTAAGGTCAGGGCGAAGGGAACATATTCAGTCAATAGATATTGGACTTACTATCGGCCAGGGAACCCAGTGGCACGGCGCCAGTCAGACAGACGACGACGAGGCCTAGGGTGAGCTGTGCGAAGCCTAGAGACCGGGCGAAGTATTGCTCGACGACTGACTGGGGATGAGTACTTGTACGGAATTTAATGAGTGCATCGGGCCCCACGTACGGTTTGCATGTTGGTAATCTGGAGTGAGCAGTGATGCGATGAATGTTGGCCAAACAATTAAAGGCACCGCCTGTACTGAAAGCCAGCCCAATGTCGCGAAGCTGTAAGTCGAGACGGCCTTCGGAAGCTTGTCAGGAAGGTCCTCATGTCTTGGAGTCCTTTTGCACTCACATCCATTCTTTCAGGTTGGCAAGAAGCTTCAAGAAAATGGTAAGTATAGGTCCGGCTGGCCGACAAGCAATTGATACGAGCTGGCGATGATCTCTGTCCGATGCGGACGGTGGATATTCACAGGCCAGACGTTACCGTGTAGTAGAACAGCTAGGTCACTCTTCCAGCCTGCGGGACAGCTGGATTGCCGACCGGGATACGTCATCTTCTGTAGGGAACAACCAGAGATGTGATTGGTTCTACTTTTCACCTAATGGATTTGCCGGCAGGGGTACCCACCTATAGTCCAGCACTATCCGATGTCGCATCGCTTTCTAAAGCCTCTCGAAATTTCGCATCATCAAGCAGACTGGTTGATTTAGGTATCTCCGGCAGAATCCAATCGCTAACTTGGATGCTTTTCTTCTTCTTCGCACATGCAAACACGTTACTCGACGAGGAATTTCTTCACTCTTGAAACTTCACATGGTCTGACGGGCGCCTAACTCTACCACATCGTATGAATCCAATTTGAGTCTTCGTTTTTTACACCGTTACCTGTGTTAAGCAGCCCCTCGCCACCCGCGTTGGCCGCGACTTTCCATCACCCCTCCCGAAGACCCTTGGACAAACACCTCCCGCCACCATGTCCGCGATCCTCTCGACTGACGCCCTGAACGACTTTATCTCCCCATCCGTAGCCTGCATCAAGCCAATCGAGAACCTCCCGTCGCAGTCCCAAGACAACCCCTCGTCCCTCGAGCACGAAGTCATCCTCGGCGGCCAGCAACAACCTACAGGCTCCACAGCCGCATCCACTGATGGCCCCTCCAAGATCTCCCTGACAGACTGCCTCGCCTGCTCCGGCTGTGTAACCTCCGCCGAGGCCGTCCTCGTCAGCCTCCAGAGCCACAATGAGGTCCTGAGCGTGCTCGACGCGGCCCCGGCACTGCGAGTGCGCGGTCCCGACGCGAGCGGGCGCTATGGCGTCGACGGGCTGGAAGACCCGAATGCAAAGCTCTTCGTGGCTAGCGTGAGCCCGCAGACCAGGGCGAGCCTGGCTGCGGCCTGCGGGTCAGGCACGACAGAGGCCCAGGCTGGAAATATGATCGAGCAGCTGCTGAGGGGCGACCAGGGGCTAAGGGCCGGTGGGAAGTCCAGCAATGGGTTTGCCTGGGTGGTCGACACAAACACGGCCCGGGAGGCTTGTCTAGTCCTAGGGGCTGACGAGGTGCGAGATGGCGACGCGGCATTTTCAAAGCCCATCCTCACTTCGTCATGCCCGGGTTGGATCTGCTACGCCGAGAAGACACACCCGCACGTCCTACCTCACCTGTCAAGAGTGAAGTCGCCACAGGCGCTGATGGGCACGCTTCTAAAGACGACGCTCAGTAAGAGGTTGGGAATAACGCCGGATCGAATATGGCACTTGGCGGTCATGCCGTGCCTCGACAAGAAGCTGGAGGCCAGCCGGGAAGAGCTGACCGACAACGTGTGGGCGGGCGACGGCAATCCAGGCCGTGGAGTACGGGATGTCGATTGTGTTATCACCAGCAAAGAGGTGTTGATGCTCTCTGAATCAAGAGTTATTGACTTCTTTGGTCTACCCAAAACCCCAATATCACATACAACCACTCCCTTCCCCGACCCGCAGCTCCACAAGTTCCTCTTCCCTCAGCGAAAGAGGCAACGCCAGACCCCGGCTTCGGGAACTTCGGGCGGAAATCTCCATTTCATCCTGCAGGAAATGCTGTCCAGGAACCCTGGTGCACAGCTCCACGCTGTGAGGGGTCGTAATGTGGATGTGGTCGAGTATGTCATCGTCTCCCAGTCGGGAGAGCCATTATTCAAGGCGGCGAAATATTACGGGTTCCGCAATATCCAGAATATCGTCCGCAAGCTGAAGCCAGCCAAGGCTTCGAGGATGCCTGGCGGTAGACCCTTCGGCTCAGCAAGGAAGCCCGCGGCGCAAGGCAAGAGCCTGGACTATGGTTATATAGAGGTGATGGCTTGTCCGGGCGGTTGCACCAATGGTGGCGGCCAGGTGAAGGCATCGGACTCGATAGTTGTTGAGCGCAACGGCTGGACTTCCAATCCGGGCCCGGAGGAGCAGAAGAAGTGGTTGGCGCAAGTCGATGAGGCATACTTTTCAGCTTCTGACTCGGAGACGGAGGACGCCGATGTATCTGCATTGAATGGAGCTGGCGCAGAAGATTTGGTTGATGGAATTTCTCCTTCGTACATTCGAGATACCCTTGCGCATTGGTCGGATATTGCGGGCATAGATCTGGCGAGATTGGCGTGTACTAGCTTCCGGGAGGTGATCAGTGACGTCGGGAAGGATAACGACGACAAGGCGAACGTCGTACAACTGGCCGGAAAGATTGGCGGAGGATGGTAGTTCAGCACAGACATATACCGAAATGTAATCAACCCTCTTTGGCGCCACGGTTGGCAAACCCAAAACCCCCTCGGCCGCTCCCATCTGGTCCCCTCGGCGCTCGAATCGCGTGCTCTGGGCCACGAGGAGGTGACGACGTGCCGGCCACGCGCTGCTGACGGGACCCTGGCTTCGAGCCGGCATCGGGGTCGAAGAGTTCCCGGAACGGGCTCCCAGTGTTCCCTGGTCGACGGTCCTGCACCTCAGCTTTGTTGTAGTTCTCCTGGTTCCGCTGGCCGCCACGCCCGCCTCTCCCGCCGCGCCCACGGCCACGGCCTCGGTAGTTCCCCCTGCCGCCTTCTGCTGCGAGTGGGGGTGTTGTGGTGCCTGGCGTGGACGCCCCCGATGATACGCCAGAGGGCGACTCCCCGAAGATCTTGGCGCGCGTCTCCTCGTACTTGCGCTGCTTCTCCTCGAGTTCGCGCTGTTGGCGTTCCCTAATCTCCTCGGGCGTCGGCTGTGGCGGCTTCTCCTCCTCCTCCTCGACGTCGTCCTGAATGGTCAGCTTCTCCATGCCTGTCACAGGGTCCTTGGTCTTGACTGTTGTGGGCGGCGGCTTGCGGCTGAGGAGTTTCATCTGAGGCTTGAAGCCCTGGGTGAGTGGAACGTTGTTGGTGGCGGCTACGTGGTACATCTCTGGAGGAGCCTCACTGATCTGGAGTGTGAGTACAAGTGGTCTGAAGGGCAAATGTCGTGAGAATTTGGGAAAACATACGCTGCTTCCCATATTTGACGGTTCAACTCCCGATGCTCGGCCCAGCGCTCCGCCTTACTCTTAGGTGCTTGCGTCGCCGGGGGGTGCTCTTCCTCTTCTCGGGCGGCCCTGTCGGCCTGCTGCTCCCAATCCTCGTCCCAGGCGTCGGGTATCTTCTGGTTCCCCATTTTTTGCGTTGGGTTTTTTTGTGTAGCCAGGGCTTGTGTGATCAAAGTCTTCTATGGTTGTCTAGTGTGGCTATTGAAGCTCACTCATTGCTAGCTATACGTTCGATCCCTTTTAAGTGAGCAACGTAGTCTTCGTTTGTTGGTGGGCATCGAGAGTGTTGAAGTTCGGTGTTGATGAATGTATGTCCATGTGGTCGTAGTCCAATTTCAAGCACAACCTCAAAAGAGAGCCCGGTCGAAGGCCATTGGATATTGCCAGCCCATAAACCGAGGACCGCAGCCCGCTCATAGGCTAGCCCCTTGTATTTTAGCGCGCCGGGGATTACAAGGGCCTGCCAGGTTACGCGGGGCTTATCGTTCAGGTGCAGGGGTCGATGGTCGCATTACAGATGCTTATCAGTGACTCTACGTCTGCCCCTCCAAACTTTTCCCATCCCGGGCCTGCAGCACTTGCAGCTCTTGTCCTTAAGGTACACCGCTGCGGCACCGATCTCGCCCAGGGATTTTTGTTGAAATTTCGCTGGTCTCCGTCTCATGTTGTTGTCGTAGTCATAATCTCTTCCTCCTTCAGCATCTCCCAAATTCAAGTCAACCTACTTGAGCACAGCGCCTTGCTCTCTGCAGCTCCACCCACATGTGAGTAATTTGGTGTCATTGAAATTCAAGCTCCAACTATTATTACCTACTGCCCAGCCTTGATCATCTTTCTTCTATTGGACTCACCTCACCAGCCTGCCTTATACCCACTTACAGCCCATCAATTGACTGTCGTTTAGCCCAATTACCTCAGAAACTATCACAATGGCGAAGGGCAAGGTATGCTTGGCCTACTCTGGTAAGTCAATCGCCTCTAAAATAACATGACCACGAAAGCTAAGCGTTTATATAGGTGGCCTCGATACCAGCACCAGTGAGTGTCTGGAGCCAGTTCCAAACCACAGCATTTTGACTGACACACCTTGTTCAAAGTCCTCGGATGGCTCCTGGAACAGGGATATGAGGTTGTCTGCTTCCTGGCCAACGTTGGCCAGGACGAACCATGGGACGAGGTTCGAGCAAAGGCCCTGAAGATCGGTGCCACTAAGATGTACGTGTCGCTTGGCTCAAAATCACAACCAGCCCATGTCCGCTTTTACTGACACCGAGGAAAGGATCATTGAGGATCTCCGCAAGGAGTTCGTGGATGAGCTCTGCTTCCGCGCAGTTCAGTGCAACGCTATCTACGAACAGCGATACCTTCTTGGAACATCTCTGGCCCGGCCCGTCATCGCTCGCGCTCAAATGCGAGGTCAGTATACGTAACATCGGATGACTCGCATAGACATAGACTTTGTAACTGACTACTATGCTAGCTGCTGAGCAGGAGGGCTGTGACTATGTCTCACACGGCTGCACTGGCAAGGGCAACGACCAGGTCCGCTTTGAGCTTGCCTTCTACACCATCAACCCTGACATTAAGGTATGCCAAACCGGGAAATATGATCGATAAGAATGTGTCTAAAACGTGGAATATTACAGGTCATTGCACCATGGCGTGACCCCACCTTCTTCAAGCGTTTCGCTGGTCGCAACGACCTGCTCGACTTCGCGGCGGAGAAGGGCATTCCTGTGTCAAGCACAAAGGCCAAGCCATACTCCATGGACGCCAACATGGCCCATTGCAGTTATGAGGCCGGCATGCTCGAGGATCCAGACCAGACGCCCCCAACTGACATGTGGACAATGACCGACGACCCCGAGACTGCCCCTAATAAGCCTGAGGACATCAACATCACATTCGAGAAGGGCATCCCCGTCAAGCTGGACACTCTCGCCGACGGCAAGTCCTACACAGAGAGCGTCGAGCTCTTTACCAAGCTCAACGCCCTCGGCAAGCTTCACGGAGTGGGCCGAATCGACATTGTCGAGAACCGGTTCATCGGCCTGAAATCTCGTGGCTGCTATGACTCACCAGCCATGACCATCCTCCGTCTGGCCCACCTTGACCTTGAGGGTCTCGTCATGGACGGCCAAATGCGGTCTCTCCGTGACACCTTCGTCACTCAGAAGTGGAGCGAACTTCTGTACAACGGCATGTACTTCTCTCCGGAGCGGGAGTGGCTCGACACCTGCCTGATCGCCGCACAGGAGCGTGTCAACGGTGTCGTCCGCCTCCGTCTCTACAAGGGCAATGCATATGTGCTGGGCCGTAGCTCCGAGACCGAGAAGCTGTACGATGCCGAGGAGGCTTCAATGGACACTCTCGACAACTTCAGCCCCGAGGACACTACTGGGTTCATCGGCATCACTTCCATCCGCCTCAAGAAGTATGGTCTGCAGAAGCGGGCCCAGGGTGGTCTCACTTACAGCAAGTAAGCCTAAGCAGTTGATCATCAGTCCGGCTGAGAAGATAGGAACTTTGGCAGCCTTCGACCACGTCCGCTATGCTGTGCTGGTAGAATGTTATTGTAGGCAGAAAAGTACTTCAAATCATTGCTATTTTACGTAGCTGAAATTTTTGAGAGACCATGTCACCCCCCCCCCCCCTCTTATTTTTGTAAGTCAGTTGAATCTTCATAGGCCCATGCGGACGGGAGTACATGCGGCTGTTTTCTGGCAGTTATTCGTGCAGGGATCCCCTGTCCGGATCTTAACTAGTGGGCCACCCATCAGGGTCCCCTTCAACGTCACTTCAACTCACTCAGGCACTGCAACGGGCTCAGTCAAAGCTTCTGATGCCGCTGCATCATAGACTCGCAACTCACTACCATCTCACAAGTACAATCCAGGGTCCTGTCAGGCGTCAGGGAGTTGAGCTTCGACCTCAACGTGGAAACAGGAAATCAGACTTGACGATGAGTTCAGACGCGATCATGCTCGACAGCCCAGCGCAGACGCCCACCCCGAAGAGCCACAACCCGAGCCAACCTCCCCCGGCCACTAACGGCGCAAACGGCGACGTAACAATGTCGGAGACAGCAGCGCCAACCAGCTGGCTCAACAATCAGAAGTGGAGGGACGAGTACGCCACAGTAACCACGAGACTCGAGCACAAATCTTTCAAGACTCGTAAGACGCACTTGTTCATGTGTTAGCACTCCCAAGGTCAATACCAAGTTCTAACACAAGAGAATGTTTTAGCCCGCGACCCCATGTTTCCTCCCATGGCTCAGAATGTACCAGGCATGACCCCAGAGTTGGATACTAGCTTGCGGGACCTTGTTGCGAAGCTGAGGTAGCAGCCGAGAAGATGACGAGCCAAGAGCGCACATGGTCGGAATCCATTCCTGTTGGATAGGAACGGCAGGTCTATGGTCTCGGTCAGAACATGTTCACACGATGTGAATTCAAGCCGTTTCGCACTGTACTCGTGGAAATCAACCCTCGTCTGCAAGGCTGAGAGTCGTAGCGAGTGACTTACCGTATGTCAGGGCCCGAATCTTCAATACAAGTCTTTTGGTCATGATGTGCGGAATCCCCTCTTGGGGACATCGATATATAGCTTCTATGGTGCTCTACTTATGTGAATTGGACCAAGGTCATCAACCCTGCACAGTTCTAGTTCTCTCTGGAGTCGGCCAGACTTCCTAGTCATGGCAGTGGATCGGATTTCCTGCAAACTCAAGACATGAGTGAAAGGTTTCTTTTCGCTGGAATACAGGAGAGGTATGCCAAGATAACCGAAGCAGGACCGTCTTGTTTACGATCCTTGACCTGCCGAATGATCCATAGGAACAGGCGCTGGCTTTTGATTCCTACCTCAGCATGTCTTGCAGTAACAAAAGCTTTGTACTGAATTTCGCCTTCAAGATTCAGCAACACTGGTGGTGCCCGTGTTTAACCTGCAACATCTTCACTCATGGTGTGTGTTCATTGCCCTGAATCAACACTTCCGTTTGTTCTACTTGGTTTCAACTTCCTTTGACTGACTTGACACATGTCTGGGCCTGCCCAGATTAGATTTGCGGCTTGCTCACCCTGCTCTATTGACTCTGGTGGTGTGTGCCTTTGGAAGTTTGATGCATCAAATGTGACCACATTTGAGGTTGTGTCATTACGGTTGTATTGTAAAGACTTCTGTTGTGTCTCAGGACGGTTTCCTAGAGTTGGAATTTTGCAGGCTTATTACCTGAGGACTCACGTCAGAAATAATACACTGTCTCAAGCCTTGTCCTCGTGGAGAATCTGTCAAGCCCTAATTCGAGTAGACATTCTCTATTATTCTATAGTTTCCTTGTGCCCTGTCTTCACGTTGGGCTATTCGATTCTTCAAAAGAGTTTGCACTGACCTGCCTTTGCCCGTGATCAGGCGATTTTATATAGGTATGTTTTGCTACTAAGTCATCCCATCCCGCACAATCATTGAAATTAAACTGTGTCAGACCAATGCATTCTAGACATGAACATTATGTTTCTTCGTAGTATAGGGGGAAAACTGACAGCGGGAGGATTCAATTGCGCAAGCAGAAGGACGCGTTGCTCAGTATCTGTGCTGCAGAAGTAAGATACCATTGGTAGCTCAGTTCCTTCTGTCTGATGTTTCTACAATAGGGGTAAAAGCCATTGTTGGGAGGCTCTGCGTATTGTACACTGTCCTCCAACAGTCATCCTATTGTTCCATCTGGTCTGAATGGGGCGTAGATACGCGCAAACCTCCAAGATACCAACCTATTTAATCTTGCCACTTTGTGACTTGCTGTTCCTCGTCCAAGAGACAGGCTTGATCGTCCAAGACAGCTTCAATCACGCGACCCTCTAAGTCACCTACCTTACTGACCCCGCTACACGATTCCCACCATTACGCTACTCAAAATGAAGCGAGCCCCCGAGGACGAGTATCCGACGCCTGCTCGGAGCGTTAAGAAGATTCGCATCCGCATTCGCGGAACAGTTGTCCCCAAAGCCACCGACCTCCCTCAGCCTTCGCTGAAGCGAAAGAAGACACCCAACCCCATCTCCATTCCTCCCAGAAGCCCGATAATGGACAAGTTCAAGGCGGTCCACAAGGTCGCGAAGCCACCCCAGGGCTTCTACAACGAGGAGCTCTTCGACCTCTCATCGAGCCACCTCATCAACCCCATACCCGTGAAGTACGAGCGGCTTACCCATACCAGCCCTCTCACGAGCTCCAGCACCGAATCGGACATCGAGCCCCGGTTCTGGTACCCGGCGCCCATCCAGGACGATATCAAGAAGACGCTCTTCATCCACCCGAGCAACCGTGAGATGGTCTGGGTCGGCCGTCTCGCCGAGACCAAGCTCGAGAACGAGATCAAGAAGTACCACCGGGTCAAGGACCTCTGGCTGTTTCAGGCCTCGGACGCGTACATGCCCGGCTACGACAAGAAGGCCGAGTTCATCGCCAGCGTCTACGAGCACGAGATGCTGAGCCCCTGGGTCGTCTACTGGCTGAGCGAGCTGATCGGGGAGGAGGAGGTGGTCAACATCCTCGAGCATATCGAGGCAAACCTGGAGAAGTCACTGGCGCAGACGGAGTGAGGAAGGATGGCCGAGGAGGACTGTGGAGGGTCAGTCACAGTCAGGACTAAGGATACCCATTATGAAACGAACTCGAGAACTGCAGTCTCTTGAAGATGAAGATGCTTCCCTACCGGACTTGAAGATCATACAAAAACCTAGGTGAAATTCGCGTATGAATCTTTGTTCCCACACGAGTTCTCCGTTGTGATGTGTGAGGATGTTCTAGCTGTTCGGTTTCTGAGAACGATGCTCCCGCACTTTTCCTCTGAGGCCGTCAATCTCCGGTCAAGTCCTCAGGCCTGCCCGCTCACAGCTGGCCAACAGCAATAGACGGCATGTCACGGAGCGCAGTTTGCCCCAAAAGAGTTGATATTCGCGGCAGCATGTTCTCCGAGCAAAGCAAAATTCGTTGCCCCTTCTCTTGAATTGGTCAGTCTCAACCGTCACAAAATGGCTCCGTATGGCCGAGAGTTTCTATAGCGACCGAGGTCTTGACCGCCGTACTCGTCTCCTCAGCTCCCGAGTCGTACAGTACCATAATGTTTCACAATGCCTTATGCTTGGCCACTGGCAGGCAAATTCATCAGCACATACATGTTTGAGCCGGGCGAGTTAATCATGGCACGTTGCGACCGCTTCATTCCGTGCGCAGGAGCCAATAAGACAGTGTGATATTGCACAGGAGAGAAGCAGCCAAATGGAGCTGAGCTGGGTACACAAGTCCTCTCCCGTCGTATGATGAGGAAGAGACGCCCGCGTCGCGCGCGAAACAGCGTAGTGGCGAGACCGAAATTTCCAGATTCGCCCAATGTCGCGTCAACAAGCTTTCCCATGGCGAAAGACACATGGTGCCTCGTGGCGCCCTCCGCCTGATGTTACCCCTGGGGGAACCGGCTTGGGATTGCCCCCGGGGGTGCGAGCGAGGGAATCAGAGGCGCGCACGGGAAGGGCCTTCGATGATCGGAAACGTGGCTGCCTCGTGGGCGATCCACGCTCGATGAGACGTCGAGGCAAAGTCAAAAAAAGGGGGATGATATTGAACCGCACCCCGTCTCCCTGGAGCTGACCGCCGAGATGACGGGAGCGCTCCGACTCGGAGAGTGTTTCCGAGCGCCTTAATTGGAATGAAACTTCGTCCTGAACCTTCCCAGGAGAGGACCTGGGTGTTATGCATGTGAATGTCAGGTTCCATGGTAGGCTTCGATGGCTGGTAGTTCGCGATTTGGGTCCGACCGTCGGGTCGGGTCGCGCAGCCGGCAAATGGTATGCAGCACCCACAAACACGCACTGGGGCCCGGCTCTTCGCTTGAACCAACTCTACCTTTGTGGCATGGGGTGCATCACAGCTGCCTTGCATTGTCGAGATGCGGGTACTTGTGGTAGGGGCAAGAAGCGCCAGCTCGCACACAGCAAATATCAAAAAGGTTGGGCTGCGTCGATACGGTGAAACGGACGCGCAACACTGTCCAGCTTAGTACCCAAGACCATTATCCGATGGCCAGTACCGGAACACTACGTAGTCGAGCACAGCACTCAGTGGCCTGGCAGTTCCCGGGTGGCCAAATTCGAGCAGCCGGTGCCTGACCTCTTGATGGCCTAGCCTTGACCACTAGATCTCATGATTTGGAAGAAGCAAAGATAGGCCCGGAGACGAGTCCGGCCAGCCAGGCCAACTAATTGCAGTGCTAGGGAGGTGGACAGGCATACTAGACACGACTGTGCGTTGCTTAGTGAGGCGGGAGGGCTTCCAGATCGAGGTTCGGACAAGACCAGCCAGTGCCTGCAACCCGTCGCATGGGCGGGCTGGCTCGTTTGTACTAGGCAGGTGGCTCGCCCAAGCTGGCCATGCTGAGGGCGATGGAAGACGAGAAATGAGATTTGTGGCTTTGCATGATCTGGCCTCTCAGCATCTGACTTGCATGTACGCTTTGATTGGTCCTACCCCGGGAGCGGCGGTTGTCCCTTTGTCGCGTCACAGGTGTCACGATGTGTGTGTAGAACAAGCAGAGACACGGCCGTCAACCACGGGAATATACATTGCGGCCTGGCCTCCTCCGTCAGCCGTATTCCTGACCTCAGCCCAGCGCACGGAGCTGCCGTGGCCGTGTTGCTGCTCCTCCTCCTGCAGCTGTTCCTTCTCCACGCAGGATGGGGGTGGCTTCGCCGCTGGCATATCGGTAAGTGCTGCAGGCTCTAGGGAAAAAGGGGGTCGCCGTCGCTGCTGTGGGCCTTATGGACTGAGTGTATGTACACTATGTCAATCCATACGTCGTGCAGAACCGCAGGCACGGGGTGCCGCATGGGACGCAAAGCAGGTACTGTACTTGGAGCAAGACGCACCGAGGTTGGCGTTGGGCGGACCGGCGGATAAGGGCAAAAATAGAACATGGAGGTATTGATCCCTAGCCTAGCTCCTAACCCTCCAGCCCAAGGTTCGACGTTCGAGGTTCAAGGTTCAAGGTGTCTGGAGTCTGGACGCACGGCACGGCATGGCATGTTGGAGGTCGACTGGATTGCAGTCGATTCGGGCCTACGGGCCTGGGCCGTCGACGACGCCCCAGGGCCCTGAATGGCCTGGGTGGCTGGCTGGATGCCACTTTTGTCTCTTGCCGGGCCCCTGACATGTCGACCCAGGCCGCCCGGGCATGCTGCTGTCACATGGGAGGAATAGGAATGGGACAAGCCGCATTCTTTTTGCTTGTGTTCGCTGACATGTCAGCTTTTGGATGGCCTCTTTTGGGTATCCGGGGACGCCTAGTTGGGTAGGTCGGGACGCAAGTAGGCACGCGCGCAGGAGAATTAAGCGAGCGAAAGTCCAAAACAGTACACCGTATGTCTACTTTGATGTGTTAGTCTCGCGGTCCACTTACCTAGGAGCCTGGGAGTCTACCTTACCTTTTGACTACCTATCTACTCACGTAGGCTAACTGGTAGGCATGTAGGTACATACTGAGCCTCAACAGAAAAGCAGCCTCCGGCCCAGGCTAGAACCACCTAAGGTACGTAGGTATCTCGTTCACTGTCTGACGCCAACCCCCCTTGCCCTGCCCGTCTGCTGGTCTGTCGCGTGGAAGCCCAAAATGGGTTCAGGCGAGCCCTTGTCAAGCCTGCTCCACCTTCCCAAAGGGCAGTGGGCGAGCTGAGGGGAAGGGGGGCCCAATGGACCCAAAGTTTCCCGCTCGCTCCCCCAACTTTTCCAGTTTCCTGGCCCATAATCCCGTGGCCCAGGACCAACAAAACCACCGACAGTCCCGCCCACCCGTCGTGCTGCGCTCATTCAAGCAGTCAAGGCGAGAGATCAGACGGTGCGGTAGGCGCTTGCAAGGCAATAACGGACGAACATTTTGCACACACATACGCACACACACTGGAACCCCCCAGCATTGTGGAAACCTACCTGTGCACCGGCTACACAACACACAAGTCCAAGATTGAAATTCGGAAGTCAAAGTCGAGGTCGGAGTGAAGTCGAGGTGAGGTGCAGCTCCGCACGATCAAGCACCACCAAAAGACGGGCAACTCCCCTAGCCACTAGGCACGGACTCCGGCCACAGACCACAGACCACAGACAAAAAAAACCCACATTTGGGAATCCCACAAGAGTGTAGCCTATCACGACCTCGATTCGCCACACACACTCACACACACACTCACTCAAACGCACACAAATTGCATCGGCGGTGTCTCTGATCTCAGCTTGGCCCAGGCCCAGACACCACCACTGCCACCTGATTCGATTCGCCTCGACCCGACTCGACTTCAGCCTCCTTGGCGAGGAAGCACACAGAAACCGTCTACTGTACATCACTTACTTACTACCTACCTGCCCTTGAGATTACCACCCGATACCATCGGTCGCCACCGTCTGCTGCCCACCAGCGACGACGACTGTGCCCCGGGCGGTAGCATTACGCATTACCCGTCAACCTACCTTATTACCTGCCTCTCAAAGCCATCCACCCCGTTCCCATCCTGTCCCCTTGCACCACACCGCACCAGCATCCGAAGTGCACACCAGCACATCGCATGGTGCCATCGCCTCTCCATCACCGCGCGCCGGGCCTTCATGACTCTTCGCCTGCCATCAACACGCCAGCAGCAGCATGTCGACCAACCCAGCTGAGGCCGCATCGGGCGGCAGTTTCGATCTGCTGCGCAGGGCCACGGCGAAAATGCTCTACAACCGGTCAGTCATCCCTCTTGCCTCCTTACTCGCTCTCCCGCCCGGTGATTCACCGCGCATCAACCTCACACTCGATGGCGGTCGGTCGTCCCCAAGTTCCAAGTCTTTCGCCAGTTCTTCCCGGTGGAGCTGCCCCCCCAGTGGAGGGGTGCACCCTGCCGTCATGGCAGGACTCACCCCCGGCCTAATAATACCTCCTAACTGCACTCCTTTTGCTCCCCTAATTGGCACTGCACCGTCTCGCACTCACTCACGCACGCACGCACGCACACACCCTGCCATCTCCGCCCCATTGCTTCCTTCTAGAACCCTTAGTCTACGTGGTACACACGACAATGCGCGTCACCACACAGACGGGCTGCCTTGTTTATTTCTGTCGGCCAGCGCCTGCCTCCACCTCTATCTCCCGCAACTGCCTACGGCTGAGCCCAACCCAAGTGGATGATGCATCTCCGGCTGGTTGTGCGGCCGGCTGGCTGGCTCACCGGCTAGATGATCGCCCTGTGCTGAGTCGTCTTGCTTGTTTTGTCCCAGGCTTGACTTGCTCGCAGGACCCTTCTTGCAGCTTGCCGCGGCTGGCCCAGGCAATTGTTTTCTTGAGGTCGCGGGACCTTGGAACAGAATTGCCATATGGCAGCGGCATGGCATATGGCAGATGCGACAGGGTCCTTGACAGTATTTACCCACCGGCCCACACAAGTCCAGGCTGAGTGGGGGCCCACTGGAGACTCCCCTCAAAAAAAGCACCCAATGGCACGCTCCACAACAGCGTTTTCGGCGACAATTGCATCAATCTGTCGCTGTCGCGCCGTGCTCATGGTGCGGTACTTGCCCGACGTCGCCAGCTAGCCCGTTATCACCTCAACGTCACGGTTGGTGAAGCTCGAGCCATTGCCCGTTCCCCAGCCTGACTCGGTCTAGTACCGCCTTCCCTGGACATATCTCCGTTCTCCCGGCTGCCGCGTTACCAGCCTGGGACTGGACATTTGTGCGGTGTTTCGGGTGGCCTACCGCACCATCCATGGCATAGTACCATATACAGTAGCACCATAGCACCCATAGTGCCTGGGCTACTGACGTGCAGCCAGTGGAACTGTACCTGTTCGGACACTCAAGAGATAGCCTACTCGCGGACTGGCCGAGCACCAGCTCCTTGGACGCGCTGGGCGGTGCGTTGGGCACTGCACCTAGTCCTGCACCTGCACCCAAGCCTACACCTGCACACCGTCGCGTTTCCACTGGAGGCCCCTTTCCCCCTTGCTGTCTGTCTGCCTGTCTGTCTGTCTGTCTGTCTGTCTGTCTGTCTGTCCTGTCCGTCCGGCTGCAGTCCCCCATCTCTGCCGGGTGTCCGAGTCTGAACTCCGGCCAAAACCAAAGATGGAGCAGGCCCTGCGGTCCCCGGAGAGCCAGCCCATAGCGCACGAGCTGGCCACTGCCCGCCACATCTGCCGCGATCTCGGGGGGGCTGACTGAGCTTCAAATAAGTCAAGCGAGCTTGCCAATGACTCGCTGACCGAGCGTGTCCCTGATGTACCGTCACTGCACTCACCCCCCTCCCGGCCACAAGTGAAGTCGAAGCACCAGCACCCTGTGCCTGGCGGCCCCGGGCAAACTCTCCCCCCCACATGCCCACCTTTTTGGTTCGTTGTCCCAGGCTCGGTTCATCAACCACAGACCACACGCCGCACAGCTCCAGGTAGTCCCAAGGATGCTTGACCTCCAGCTTCGAGAGGGCTAGCCCGGAGGTGGGCGGGTTCTCGGAGATGATACACGTTACTGGCTGCGCAACTGGCGCTCTTGCATGCACTGTTTTGCAATCTCCTCCTGCAATTCGGCCCTGCTCCAGTAGCCCTCAGGCCCTGAAAGTCCCGAAAACCAGTGTGCCCCAGCATGGCTCCAGCACGTTGAAAATTTCTCCAATTTTCCCAGCCCAAGGACGTCATTCATTGACCCGCACATGGGCGCACCCCCTCCCGCAGATTAGCAATTCCCCATCGTGGCCTGCCTCTTTAAACACCCTGACCCGCACACTATCGTCACCGCTGGGACTTTCACAAGCTTACTGCCCCTGTCTTCCGATTCCTGCCGCCTGCCCCTCCGCCCTCCACCATTTTTCTGCACCCTCCTACCATCCCCATAAGAAAGCGAGGCAGAATGGAAAATCAAAATCCTAACGAGCGCAGCAGGACTGCCGCGGCAGAGAACGAGGACGGCGCAGACCAGATTTACGACGCCCCTCGCTCCGGCATCGCTACACCCCAACCAGATCTCCAAGACAAGCGACTGCCCGGCATCATGAGCTACTTCACTGGCCAGGTTCGTCCAGCCTCTCTTCAGCGTCTGTGGTCTGGCACCTTTTCTGCGACTACACGGGCCGAGGCTGCGCCTCGTGATGCGCCTCGGCAGGAGAAGCAACGAGAAGAGGCAGAGGCGGAGGCGGAGCCAGGGCATGACCAGCATCTCACTTCCTCCCCACCACCACCTTCACAATTACCAGTCAGCCCTGTCGAGTCCTCCTCTCGCAGCCCATCTGAGGCTCAAGGACCACCTCTCCTCCCTCATGAGACGGTGGGCGTGCTCTCAGAAGAGAAGCCTCGTCCCGAGAGCGCCGAGTTCCACCCATATCCCACCCCTCCCGCGTCCTCGCGCTCTTCAGTGCGCGGTGCCAAGGTCGGCGAGAACTGTGCGGAGGGTTCGCGGCAGAGGGCTGGCTCTGCTGTCACCCCGCCCCACCTCCACAAGACGAGCATCTCGGAACTCACAAGCATGAACGGCCGCAGGCCATCTGCGCTTGTACCGGTGGCTTCGGTTGCGATCACCGAGTCGAACGTGAATGCTCGTCACTTCTCAACTCCTGGCAGTCGCAGAGATTCCACTTCACTTAACTCCCCAAAGCACGAGAACCCCTCTCCCGCGAAGACAGACGATGTTTCTGAAGACCCTGCTTCTGTTCGTCAACTTAAGAAGCTAACAAACGACGTGGCTCCAAAGAGCGGCCAATCTACCCCAACCCGAACACTGTCATCCACGAAAGTAGCTCGAAATGATGGAGCGGATGAGCGGAGGACTAGCGACGAGAGCTCGAGCGCCACAGGCACACAGACCCCTCCCAGCTCCAGCGCAGCATCAAACTTGCCAACCGTGAAGGGCAAGCTCACCATCAAGATAAGCGAGGCGAGGGGTCTAAGAAAATGCCGGGCGCCGTACGTGGTTGCCGTCTTCCAGCGCAGCGAGCTTATCTCTAGCGGCCCACGCATGGATGAGAATGACGACGAGACGGCGATTTCCAATGTCGCCATGGGGGGAGTGCCCATTCAACGGCAAAGCAGCGATTCAGGCCGGCCGATGGCCATCCCCATGAGAAGTCGCCAAAGCAGCAACACCAGCACCGGTGAACCCCACAGCTTCCGCAACCGCACCCAGCGTCAGTCGTTCACAAACCCAAAGTGGGATGCTGAGGCTGTATTGTAAGTCAAGAGAGGGGCGCAGACAGGGTACAATGCACGCTTTGCTGACTAGGAGATATAGTGACGTCGTCGACTCGGATATGATGGTCGATATTTCTGTATACGACCAGGGAGCAAAAGGCTCGGAATTCCTAGGACACGTTGACCTGCAAGCGAGACGCCCCGACAGCAAAGAGCCCATCCGAGGCTGGTTTGCTCTGAAGGGTCACGCAGACACGATGGAAGAGGACGCACCAACAGGCGAGCTATACGTTGAGGCACTGTACCAACGGACAGAACGACGACATGTCGGCCCAGAAGATTTCCAAATTCTCCGCCTAATCGGCAAGGGCACCTTTGGTCAGGTCTACCAGGTCAGGAAGAAGGACACGGGTCGCATCTATGCGATGAAGGTTCTCTCCAAGAAGGTGATTGTGCAGAAGAAAGAGGTGGCCCATACTGTCGGCGAGAGGAACATCCTGGTTCGGACAGCGACGTCGGAGTCTCCATTTATCGTCGGCCTCAAATTCTCTTTCCAGACGCCGTCCGACCTCTACCTCGTGACAGACTACATGTCTGGGGGTGAGCTGTTCTGGCACCTGCAAAAAGAGGGACGCTTCGACGAAAAGAGAGCCAAATTCTACATCGCGGAACTCATCCTGGCAATCGAGCACCTTCACAAGAACGACATTGTTTACCGGGACCTGAAACCAGAGAACATCTTGCTCGACGCGAACGGACATATCGCGCTGTGCGACTTTGGTCTTTCGAAGGCGAACCTTACGAAGAATGACACAACCAACACATTCTGTGGGACGACCGAATACCTCGCACCGGAGGTCCTGCTGGACGAGCAAGGCTACACCAAGATGGTCGACTTCTGGTCACTCGGTGTTCTGGTCTTTGAAATGTGCTGCGGCTGGAGCCCCTTCTACGCCGAAGACACTCAGCAGATGTACAAGAACATCGCGTTTGGGAAAGTCAGGTTCCCGAGAGACACGTTGTCGCTCGAGGGCCGCAACTTTGTCAAGGGACTGTTGAACAGGAACGCGAAACATCGGCTGGGCGCTAACGACGATGCCGAGGAGCTTAAGCGCCACCCGTTCTTCAACGATGTTGACTGGGAGGCTTTGTCGAAGAAGGTGATCACACCGCCATTCAAGCCTAGCCTGAAGTCTGACACCGACGTGTCATATTTCGACCCTGAGTTCACAAACGCCCTGAACACGAATGGTTCTCTCAACGAGCGAGCGGCTGCACTGGCACGCGGCTTTGCCACCTCTACTCCCCTCTCGCCCTCTGTGCAAGCCAACTTCCAGGGTTTCACCTTTGTTGATGAGAGTGCGTTGGACGACCACATGAGGGATCGACTACACGACGATGAGATGGATGTGGACCGGAACAAACCCACGGAATGGGACGAAGTAGACGACGCCAACACTCGAAAGCCAAACCGAATGAGCGGGGTGGTCCGCACCAACGACGAGCACCTCGTTGGTGGTGGTGATTTCGACATGTGAGGAAGCGGTATCGGCTGCCCACGCCTCACAATTTTTTCTCCCTATTTGGGGTACAAAAAAGGCGATCAACGGATTTCACGTTCATGAGATTGGTACTACGCATCACGCATTTGCATATGGGCGGTTCAGAAACAGTTGCGTTAGGCACATGATGCAGCGCAAGGCCCTGGCGTCCTGGAAACAGAGTTTGATTTCATGATTGCAAAACAAAAACGATTCTTCCGGGTGGGCCTCTTTGCAGGGGTAATGAGTACCCTTGCTCTTGGGAGTCACGACGATTGCTTGGACGCTGCTATTTAGCGAAGCCTGTACGAGTGGTTGACCGCCAGCAGGGTTAGGGAGGGGACAACACGGCCTGACACGCCTCACATTGTGACTGTATGTCCGACAGCAGGGGTTGATCGGCGCAGTTTGGTGGCTACTTCGCACCGCCAGGCAAGACCCGGGTACTGGATTGCGAGTATCTCGACGGCCACTCGAGACAGGACATGTCGACATTGTATGGCATCTAGGAAGTATTCCAGCAGCTGCAACAGAGCGCTTCGCCATGGGCGGTAGTTGGGATTGCGCTGTTCTACTCTGAAAGGCAGCCAGATGCCATTATGTACTTAGGTCTCCAACAGATCGATGGAAAACAATGTCTAAGGTGGTAATTAATAATCCGACGTCCTCGAGCGGGCTTGCACCCAGGCTCATCCACATTGTCTCGCGTGCTACAATTAAAGGAATTGTGACCCCAGAACCTGCCTAAATGTGAACTGGCTCGCTCATACCAACGTGTACCTTCCCGACACGCCTCGTGGTATCCAAGGGCAGAGCAAACCAGGCCATATTCCCCCACAAGTGGGACACACGTGCATCTGATGATGCTGGCCAACTTCCGCGTCGCCCTCTCAGTGCCGATCTTGAACTGGTCAGTTAGTTGGTCCATTTGAGAGATCTGCTTTCCCTCAGGGTTGTCTTCTCTCCTTGACGACTGGTGGCCTGGTATTGATTTAGTGAACTGCTCTGACGGCTCGGGGTCATAGTTGGCCACAATTCCCTTGCCCTTCCTCCCCTCTTCCTTTGCTCTACAATTGGGCCGGACTTCTTCTGGGGGCGACCGCCAAGCTACCATAGGTAGTTGTAGAAAACTAGAAGGTGTAGATCGGGGCGATGAAGGTGGATTATGAGGTGGCATGTGAGGGACGAAAATAGATGAGGGAGGAGGGAGAGCAGAAACAGAGTAGGTAAGAGAGATGCCCATGTGGGCAGACACCCAACAATATCTTACAATCGAATTCCTCAGCCATACCCATGTGAATTGAGCCAGAAGTACACCAGACTGTCGCCAGGACCCAGGATATTCAGTCGCTGGCAGTGGTCTCCTCTCACACCCACTCTGAGCCTGCGACCAGGTGGGCGGCGGCGAGGGCTTCCCTTGCCGGAGTGTCAAACAGAAGAACAAGCCGTGCGGCGTCTGATGGCTATCCGCAACGTGTGCGAATGCGCCGTGCTGTACAGTGCCACGCCGGTTTGCAGCAACTTGTTCAAAGTCTGTATTAGCTTTCCTCGCTTATCTTGGCGTGCAACAATGCTGCAAGTGATACCGTGCTTCAGAAAGCGAATATAGCCCCCTCTCGGAGAGCCGTGCTGAGTACCGGCGGAGGCTCCTGCTCACCCGGGGGCGGCTCTCATTCCGGACACGATGTCGTCAAGTGGCTTGTCGCTGTCCAATGGTGGTAGGTGAGTGTCGTATTTGCATTTAATGATGCGGCGGGCAACTGGCTGTCAGATGGGCGAGAGACAGATTGGTGGCAAAATCATTACAGCCTGGCAAGGGGCTGCTGGCATCAGGGACTTGCGCTCCATGTCTGGCTTAATGTGTCGTCGGTGCTCTCCCACGTTTGACTGTGATCTGTGGGCCCTTTGAAACCCGCCCGGGGGGGGGGGGCTTTCTGAGTTCGTACACTGCAACAACCTCCTGTCTCCCTGAACTATGTATTGGTCTGCTCATGGGTCTGTTGCTTATCATGTATGTATGTGGTCTGCGTGTCAGACCGACTTGTCTCAGGTGTTAAGAGTCCTATATGAGAATCTGGGAGGCTCGGGATGGGCGAGGGCGGCGGCAATGGCGGCACTCATCACTCATGAGTCCGGCCTGGCCAAGTCTGGGTGATACGCTGAAAGCCTCTTCATACATGAGTGTGAATCTTGTTGGTTAGATGGTCGACTCATCCGCCGTTCGCGAGACCAATTACCTGGCATGATCATGAGCCAGAAAGCTGAGCCTTCTCGTGGTGGGTATTGATGATAGGATAGGCCGGCCTGATGCTCATGGGAAGCGGCAATCGTCGTCCTGTATTGTAGATCAATACTGCGGCACTGCTGTAGCGATACTTAGCATCATACGCGCTGGCAACGCATCAGAGTAGAAGACAAGCTTTAAGTGGATGCCCCGATTGGGCCATGTCTGTTGATTCCCAACGTCGTAAGGAAAGCCTGATAAAAAAAATGTACACGGATTACTCCTCCGAGTGTCTCCCTTTGCTCTTCGCACACCGGTCCTCCCTCCACCAGGAACGTCTTTTTTAAGCCAGACGAAACAGCTGCGGCTGCTGGTTCCTTGCTTGAATGGATGAGATTGTGCTTTCCCCGTACTCAAAAGCACATCCTAACCCGTTTTTCCTAATTCTCACCGGTCGCTCTGTAGGTCTTCCGGTTCTTGCCCCGGACTGCCGGCTCATGCGGCATATCTAGTGGCCGTGGGCGTGCTCCTCCTCATCCTCCTCGACCAGCCAGTCCTCGACGACGGCGGAGGGCTTGCCGGCGGGGGTAGCCTCCTGACCCTCGACCTCGACGGCCATGTTCTCGTACTCCTGCAGTGAGGAGGCGAGGTCGGTCTCCTCGGGGGACTTGGGGGTCTTGGGCTGGTTGAAGGTCAGGACCTGCCCCTCGGCGTCGTTGGCCTTGAGTGCTGGTGCCTTGTAGGCCTTGAGTTCTTTCAGGTAGAGTTCTTGGACGAAGTCGGCTGTGAGGACGCGGCCGCGTTAGTATCGATGCGATTGAGAATAGTATCGATCGCAGTGTTGGGTAGGATAGATAGATGCTGATGTGCTTGAGGCCGGGTGATACCGGAACAGGTGGACGACGAGAGGGGACGGACGAATTGCAGATGCAAAAGGCATGTCACGCGAGACAGACAGTGAAGGAGATGCAGCTAAAGGTAAAGGGAAAGCTCGGCCGGGCAGGTCGAGTCGTGACGTGATGCTATCTCCAAAGTCCGGCCCGATCTCGACTCCTCCACCCCAATCCACCCTCCTGCCGCTCCCGGACTGGGGTGCGAACATGTGTGATGACGAAGGGGGGGGAAGTGCATGAGACTGCTGGAACGTACCTCTTCGCGAGACGGTGGGGTTGAGGAAGGTCCTCATCTGAACTGAGTTGCGGCCAGCAAGTCGGGAGACTGCGGCGACGGCCTGGCGGCTCTGTGTGATTGCAAACGCGGGTGTTAGCGGGCGGCGAGCTCTGCAAAAACCACTTTGCAGCACGGGGCAAGCACCACGTCACGACGGGCAGGGCCTCCCATCGCCGGGCTCATCAGGAAATCGACGTACGGAAGCTCGGGAGACGGAGAAGAGCATCTTGGCTGTTCTGGGGTGCTCAATTGACGCGTGAGGGGGGGGGGAGACACGGGAGGGCGAGGTTGAGTGGTGGTTGCGGGTTGGCTGCTGAGGTCTTTTTCCAAAAAATCGGAAGGCCAGGGCGGGCGACGGCATCATGGATGGACGTCGGAGCTTTGCAGGCGAGCCTATCAGGTCACGTGCTGCTGCCCGCCTCCACCCCAGACTTCCCCCGATCTTGTCTCCTCATTGTGACGCGCTCATCTTTTCCAGAGCTCCCGTCAATCCCATAGCTACAATGCTAAGCTCATCCACTGCGCAGCTTGTCAAAGACATGCACACAAGCAACACGTCACTACTTCGAGAGCTGCCCATGAACAGCTTCCTACACGATCCTGACTAGCGTCGTTCTCTGCCAGGCTTGTTTGCACCCCAAATTTCGAATTACCATGAGCTTTGCTGGCCTGTCCGCTACGCGACCACAGCATCGATAATGGACCACCTGGGCGGTGCTCACTGCCAAACTCCTACGGGATGGAACTCTTTTGGAATAACCTCTTGTGGAACGGCCTGCTTCAGGAGAATCTCCCATAGAACAGCCTCCTATGGAATAGCTTCCTTTGGGACTTCAGGAAAACCTCCCGTGGGAAAGCTCCTACGGAAAAATTTACCATGGGATAACCAGACAGAAAGTAACCAAACCACAGAGGCTCCGCAATGAGGGTTTCCCCCCCTTTCTTCCCTTTTTTATTTTTATTTTTATGTGGCTGGGTTATGGTATGTATGTGGCACGATCCTGACTAGTGTCACTCTCTGCCAGAGAGTTATTTGCACTTCAAAATTCCGAACTACAACGTCTAGGGGAGCGGGGGTTGTCATCGCGATTTTCTCAACTACATATCTACAATTCAGTTGCGCGCTTAGTACAGTACTCTTAGACGGTTTGCTTCTAATAAAGTGTCGCTCATAACCCAGCCCTATCAAATCCCTTTCAATCACATTGTCTTTACCAATCCTCCTCGTTTCTCTCATTTCCCATGCGGAGCGTACTGATGGTCCGGGTACCTGTTGAGGTTCATCTCATCCCCGTGCTCGGCAGATCCAGCCCCGGCGCCGGACACCTTACGCCCCTCCAAGCTGCGGTTGGACCTCCTACCCCTGGAGCGGAACGAGACCAGTGACTTGACGACCGCGTACACCAGGTACATGACTACGGCGATGACAGAGTAGGCAATGATCAAGCTGTTGCTCGCATCTGCCAGCTGCAGTCCCAGGCCGCCGTTGATGACGCCCAGGATCAGCCAGATTCGGCCCCACCAGATATGGGCGTGGCTGAAGATTCCACGCGTGCCAGTCTTGGCGAATTGCGAGTGGTGGATGAAGCCGAGAGCTGGCTGGATCGCGAGAACGCAGACCACGACAGTGCCGAGCTGTACATGTGTATTCGTGAAGAGCTGAAAGCACTGTCAGCGTGGATGAACCATGGCCACTCGGAAAGGTTCTGCCACAAGACTCACCATATTTCGTTGCTGCGCGCCGTACACGCCGAGGCCGAAGCAAGCCCACATCAGCAGCCAGCTCACCATCTGCCAGCCTAATAGTCTATCAGCACTTGTTCTCTACAGTCTTGCCAGCAGGCGAACGGGCAGTCCAAGTGGTCGCAGAGACTCGCGGCCTGCGCTTTTACCAAGCCACCTCGAACACCGCACCGGAAGGCAGAAGAGTTTATTTGCGTGTATACTAACCACTATGGATGTACCATTTTCCAAACAGAGGCATCACAGCAGAGCCCAGAGGGTACAGAACCGCGAAGGCAATCGCCATACCGAGGCCATGAGCCCAGATGATCGTCTGACTAGGTCTCACCGTCGTCGATCCGCTGGAACCTGACGATCCCGACGATGTAGGCGTCGTGGCTACGGCACCGACGAAGGGGTTACTGTCCGACTCGATGCTCGCCTGCGACAGGTCCAGGTTGAACTGCGAGTGCGCATCATGGTACGAGATGGCTTGGGATTGGTCTGTCGATGCAAGCGATAACCCTGACTTCCAGGCCCCTATCCACGAGGAGCCAGAGCTGGCAACGTCCAGGGTCCCGCCCGACCACGACTGGCAGTTGGCGCACTGCACATTGGCCACCATCGTGTCTCCGTTGACGCCACTGCCCGCTAGGAGTGTGATCTGCGAGGCGGTGGACGCGTCGTACTCAGGTTCCTGGTGGCCAGTGCCGGGCCTAGGTGACACAGTCACGTTGCCCTGGCCGTCCTGGTACATGATGAAAATGTTGGCTCCACGCATCTGCGAGCCGGTGCCCAGGGCCACCCATGAGTACGTCGTGGGTGCCGAGATCTGGAAGTAGATGTTGCCACTCCCAGAAGAGGCAGTGGTGCTTGGGACGCCCACTTGGTAGCAGATGCTGCCTGAGGCGCAGTAGCTGACTGCTGCTGCGCTTGCTGTGGTCGCGGCTGTTGCTGATGGGGGTGTGTGATGTTAGCAGCCGTGCTGGAGAGTGAAGCGCCAGACACCACTCTGCGTACGCGTGGGTTGCGGATGTCACCCAAGGTGTGGCAGGGCTCAGTTCACTTACACAATACCGCAGCCGCAGCCGCGAGCCCCGAATATGTCGGCATGGTGATATAAGTTGCACGCCCTCTGCGTGGATATCTTGTCACTGAAGATGAACCTTGGCGTCGAAGTGGCTTAGGGTGAGGATCGCAAGTATCGTGAGATGTCCGGCACGGCTCCTGGCTCGAAACTTCAATGGGAGGCGGAAAGAGGCGATCGAAGTGGTGATATATAAGTGTTATTGATATATCAGCAAGCTCATATACCGACCTCAAGGCTGGTGGTGGATTCCAACTGTCAGGGTATGTGGATACTCATGTAAGTTAGAGTTGGGAAGATATGTCATGTCAGTGCTGATCCGGGCGATTATCCATGTATTGGGAGAAAAAGGGCGGGCCACACGCCGGACTGGAGCTTGGGGAAACAGCAAGACGATGGACAATGACCGTGACGCGGCGCCAAGCAGGGCTTGAGCTTGACGAGGCTTTTGAGACAGGTCGGCAGCTAAAACGTTGGCGCTGGTTGGTCCTGGCGGTTGACAGTGCGGCTTGGTAAAAGGGGGACGGGATACGCTGGGCAGAGGGATGCTGGATCCCAACCTCGCAAGGTCGATGCTCTCGGGGGAGCTAACGGAGGGATAAGGACAGGGTACACAGCCAGCGAGTGGTGCCCGGCTCGGACGAGACTGTTTTGGAAGGTGCAAGACAGGTTCACGCCGCGGTGACGAGACTGACTGACTTTTGGATCGGTAATAACTTATTCGTTCCAAGGCTTATTGCTGACTTAGACAAGGTTGGTGCAGTTGCGGGCCTTACTCGTGGTGAGGCCTTCCTGGTCGAACCTAGCTCGCTTGAGCAAGACGACGAGGGACTCGCCAGAGGGTGGGTCAAGCACCTCTCGTGTCATGTGTACTCCTTCTTTTGCAATTGGGATCCGGAGCCTTGCCTTGGCTGGCCTGTGTTTGGGGGGGGGGGCATTGACATGTTCCTGCGCTTGACAGCAAGCCACCGAACCCCGTCCGATGGTCGAATCCGTCCCTTTCTGGCTACTCCTGTCGTCTGTGCTTTCCCAGATACACGAATAATTCAGCTCGGGGGTTCAAATTGCTACTGTACCCGTGCTCAATAGGAGAGAAGACGGCTCCGCCTCAATATGGCCCCGTCGCAGGCCACTAGTGGTTGTAGTAGTAATAGATTATACATTTCAAGTATACATGGGCTGTGGGGTAGGACCGGGCCCCCAGCGACGTACCAGGGCAGCCTTGGCAGCAAAAGGGTCCAATAGAAGCAGGTGGTATTCTCAGCGTCTCACCCACCCCACCAAGGGCTGAGAGGAAATGCGGTTGTGGTAGTGGTAGTGTACATCAGACACATGATGGGCGAGACCCCTCTGAGAAGAAAAGAGACCCGCCCATTCTGCCGGCCGATCGCTACCAGTCTTACTCGATGTCACAGCGCAGGTGCCCAGAATGGCAACTGCACCTGGCTCTCCCACGCCGCGCAGGTGCAGACAAAGGGCGCGAGGGTCGGTGTGGCGCGGATGGAAATAGAGCTGGAAGTCAACACTTCCGACCGGTAGCGCTGACATCGACGGCACAGGATTGGCCGTCAGACCCCAAATGTAGGTTGTGGATGCGGTCGTGACTGGGAGCATGGACGACGTGAGAGAAGTATAATAAGCTGGACTTTGATTGATGATGCGAGCGACAAGTGATGCGGATCTCGACATCGAGCTTGCGTGTCATGAATCCCCGGTCCAATCGGTGGGACGCCGGGAAAAAGCGAGCAGGTTTAGGCTCTAAAGTCTGGATGCACATACCTGGGTAATGCAGACGAAATGCGCTCACTCACATTCTCTCTCCCACCACCATCACTTCTGTAACATCGACAACGCGTGCCTGTCTGCAAGGTTCGGCAGAAGGGCTGGTCTTGGGCTGTCTTGGGTTTGGTTTGGGTTTGGCAGGTCAGGTTGGTTGGGTTCCCTCCGCTCGGTAGGGCTGCCGAGCGAGAAGTGATCCACTCTGTGACTTGACCGGGCCAGTAACAAGGCACTCAGAGTAATACCACAGTAACCTGCTTCCTCGCTTGTCACTCTCTCACAATCGCTGTCGTGAGGTCCAAAAAAGACTGCCTCAGAGCCAGGGTTTTGGACAGTGACAATTTCCCCTTGTATGACGCCAAGTCGCCGCCCGCACTTGGGTTGTCACGACATGGGCCAAACCCCAGGAACCAAATTCTGGCTCTGCTGCCCTGGCTCTTGTTGCAGGTAGGCTGGTAGGCAGGCCCTGGACCAGCTGAACAGGCCCTGGTAAGGTGTCAGTGAGCCCCCACCCCAACTCTATAATGTGGACTCGGCAGGGCTGTCCACAACCAGCAACCACATCGCCCTTCTGTGGCCCCTTCTAGACGTGCAGGCTGACAGGCTGGCAGGCCGACGAGTTCCAGATCGTGTGGCCGCCCGAGCTAGCGAGAAAAGACTCCGGTGCCTCGGAATCTTGCTGATTCAAACACGTTTCAACGAGCACACTGCCCCCGGGCTCTGTCTTGCTCGCTCCCCACCTCGAGCCGCACCGGCGCACCGGGCTGCATCTTTTCTCTTTGGATGGTTTCCGGCCCTTTTGTTCATCCCATCTTGTTTTGCCAGTCGCCTCTTCCGCGCCAGCGCATTGTGTTTCAATCCACCGTCCCTTGACTTTTGATAAACATTGTGAGTTCCGGGTCCCCCACTCGTCTGAACCTGGCAGAGTGGCCGCGCAGACACGTGGGTGGAGGTACGGGCGGAAATCCACGTGTAAACCCATGGGCGGCTTCGGGTCTACAAGACGAGACGATGACACGCAATCCCCGAGTAATGGCTTGCCTGTGATGACCATGCACAATGACGGAGCATTAACAACGTTTGCTGCGGGGCCCAGAAAAGCTTCACCTCAAGCGCCACATCACGCATCTCCTAAACCCATATCGCAAGTCCGAGAGAGGGCCACGCAGGCGCACAGCACAGTAGCCGAAACACTGGGCCCATTCTGCAAGTTCTACCAAAGCATCGCACGGCTCAAGACGGGGCATGAGGAGAAGATCCCCGAAACCTCACCAGTTAACACCGCGATCAGCAAAAATGCTTTCCTAATCTCGGGTCTGGGGGTCCAACTTCGCGGGAGTCCAAGCCACCCTTGGCTTGCGCGGCCCACACTCGCAGAAGTCGCAAATACCTGCAACAGGATCGGCCCAGTATCAAATCTCCCAGCGCCCTTTCCCCTCCTCCTCCTCCTCCTCCTCCTCCTCCGCCTCCTCACATGATCCACAGAGAAGATATACACTACAGGACTACACCATGACAGAGCGCGCGCGGGGCGGATCGGGCTGGTGGGGCCCCTCTTGGCGTCGCCGATACGCGTACTAGGTAGGTTAGGTGACGGCCGCCCCGTCCAGACGTTCTCCGGTGGGATTCGTTGACGGCCCCCGGAGTATGGTTGCCCCATCCCCCGAGGAAGTTGTCCCGACCGAAACTTGGCGTGGCCTGTTTTGAAGATTCGTTCCCCTCATTTCCCGGTGCAACTTTTCATCCGCCTGCCAGACCGCCCAGGTCTGCCCAGAACCCCCTGTGTCCAAGAGTGGGCGTAGGCGTTAGTCTGACCGACTTGTCAAAACAGCCAGCCTCAAGATCAACTTGCAAAGAGGGCGCCGCCGACGTCGTCTCGTTCAGGGGCCTCGTAATGACAGGCGTTGGCGCCAAGTAGGCCCACCAACTAGTGCGCAAAGTTGTTAGTGAGGTCTCCATATTACATAAGGCCCAGGCCTCTCACGGTCGTGACTTATTAAGCAGCAGCCAAGAGCAGACAATTTCACGAGTTGCAAGCATGCCAGTTGCGGAAAGAAATGATATTAGTGTTGTCCCTATACGCCTTAAAAATACAGGTGTACCCCGGAATCTATCTTCACCACCAACTGTCCCTTGAGTCAAATGTCACAAGGAATTTCTTTCGCTTGTGACTGGTGTCACCACCATAAGAATGCTCCACTGTCTTCAGCTCCGTTCGCATGCCGGCGTGTCCCGCGCAGGGGATGTGGAATCACTGCTGTGGACACGCACGTCGCTGACGCCGACCTGAACTCTACCCCCCTGACCCTTCATCATCTATCATGTATCTATGTATCATGATGAATGTATCCTGTAAATCTCCTGTCCTGTCGCGCTCTAACCAAGCTTCAGTCCAAACGTGGACCAGAATTCGCTCTTTTCTCTTCATGTCAGAGATGGGAAATCGTCTTCAAGCCTTCTGAAGACAAGCAAACCCATGCGAGTTCAGCAGGCTGTGGCTCGCCGTGAAGCTGAAGTTGCCAAACGGGTTTTCCTCAGAGTTGGGCAACGTCGGGCTGAACTGCTCCACCATGGATGTCCGCGGGCTGAGGCTCAGCTCCGTGAACTCGGCAGAGAAGTTCTCGGCGAGCTCGGGGTCGGTGATCATGGGCTGGATGGGCGGATCCATCTCGCGGGCGGCCAGCTTCTTCCAGTCGATCTTGCGGAAGAAGCGGTGGCCCTTGATGATGGCCAGGTCCTTCGGCATGTGGCTCCCAAGGCGTTTGCCTGGCTCCTTCCGGAGCAGGCGGTTCAGGAGGTCCTTCGCGTCGGGGCTGAGGAAGTAGGGCATGATCAGCTTCTGCTTCAGGATGTTCTGCTGGATCTTGTGGTTGTTGTTGCCGCGGAACGGCGGGCTGCCCGTCATGAGGTCGTAGGCAAGCGCCCCCAGAGACCACCAGTCCACGGCCTTGCCGTACTTTTCGCCCTTGATCACCTCGGGGGCCATGTATTCGACCGTACCCAGCATGGAGCTGCAGGTGGCGTCGTCAGTGGCAACCTTGGAGAGGCCGAAGTCAGTGAGAAGCAGGTGGCCCTCTGCGTCCAGGAGAATGTTCTCCGGCTTCAGGTCACGGTAGACGACGCCGAGCTCGTCGTGCAGGTGAGAGAGGGCCAGCACCATTTCAGCCAGGTAGAAGGCCGCAGTCGACTCAGGAAACATGCGCTCCTCGGCGAGATGTGTGAAGAGCTCGCCGCCCTGGCCGTACTCAAGTATGAGGTACAGCTTCTCCCTGTCCTGGAATGCGTAGTAGAGCTTCACGACGAACGGGTGCTTGTTGACGGACTCCAGGATCTGGCGCTCCGTCTTGGTCTGCTCGACAAGCTTCTTGTGCACGACGAGCGAGGCCTTCTTGAACTGCTTCTGTGCATACAGCCTGCCAGTGGTGCGCTGTTTCACCAGGATGACGGTGCCGTAGGATCCTTTGCCGAGGCATCGGAGGGGTTCAAAGTCGTCAGCCGTCTTCTTAACGGGCGCGCACGAGAGATCTCCCTCGATGGCCTCGAAGAGCGTGGGGCTACCCGCGGCAAAACCCTGATCGGGGGCGCTCGCACTGATGAAGCCGTTCTCCAGGTTGATCTCATACGAGGCCGAGATCTCCGAGGCTGCCTCGTCCCCGCTTCCGTCACTGCTGTTCGCTCCGTTCTGCGCACCACGTCCGCGGCGCGGCCGTGCCAACGGCGACCGGACCCTCGGAAGGCTGCTGCTGCGAGTCACGGAGCTCGCCCGTGAGGTGCTCGGGCTGTCGAGATTGAAGGAGTCGACGTGCTGGGATCGCAAGAGGCCGATACCGCTCATGGCGGGAGAGGCCACCGGGCGCAAGGAAGGGCTGCAGTTGGCACTGACGACGTCGTCAATCATGGGGTTCTTGGAGCGGCGGCCGCGCAGAACCGGGGTGGTGGCCTTGTCGGCTGCGACGAGTCGCGGTGTCACTCGTCCATGGTCGGAGTCGTCATCTCCCGAGCCGGCTGATGTCTGAAACCCGCGCACCACAGTGGTGGCCGCGGGTGCGCCTGCGCGTATCATGGTCGCGGAGTGGCGTTGTTACGTGTATTTCTGTTTATTTGTGGTATTTGACCAGGTCGCGATCAATAGTCGCGTACCGGCTCACTCTCGAAAGGGGTCTGGCCGTTCAAGGTGCGCCGCGTCGTCCCTCGGGATCGCAGCGGGAGTCGTTGAACTCGTTTCGGGCAAGTCGCTGGTGGCTCTGAAGGCGCATCTGAGACTTCAGGAAGTAGGAAAACGGGAGTTCGCGTGTATCGTTACTGGTATGCATTTGCGATTTGTTGGATCTGGTCCGTTGTCGTTTGTTTTGCTTTGGCAGGGCGTGGGCTGACCTTTCACTTTGGAAGTGATGGGGAGTAAGAAAAGATCAGGAGGGAAAAGGGAGGCAGGCAGGATGGCTGTCAGGCATAAATCTAAAAATTACCGGTTCTAAAGTGCATGTGGGGCTTAGGACGGCCCGCCCGCTTGGCTGATCCCCCAGATCCAGTGACGGACGCTCTCCACCCGTGCCATGGTCAGCAGGCTGCCAACTTGGGCTGCGGCTGGGAACGGCTGTTCTGACGGAGTAAGAGAAAGCCGAAACACACTGGTCTTTCAAACCCTCTTTTCACACTCCATTCACACAATGGAGCCTGACAGTGGCGAGTCCCAATCAGTACCGATATCCAGGAACTTGATCACCATGCAAGTCACAGCAGCGATGGACGTTTCAACGGGAACTAGCGACTGAAACACGGTAGCTCGCCATGTGGTGGCCGGTCACCGAGAATCTTCCTTGCTTCGGCGCTTGTAAACTTGTCACCCTGGGTATCTACAACTTTTCTTCCACTTCTCATGCTTCCCCCAAACCCTCCTACAACGGCTCCGCCTCGTTGCGAGCCCAGAGCTTGATCGTCCTGTCATGACTTCCAGACACGATCCATTTACCGTCCCTTGAAATGTCAACCGAGCTCACTGGCGCTGTGTGCGACTCGAGCGAGCTGATCAGGGAGTAGTCATCCATCGAGTATACGTTGACCTTGCGGTCGAAACCACATGTCGCAAAGAAGGTCGCAGACTTCTTTGGTATTTGTGCACCTTTCTCGTCTTGTCCGGGTGCCTCGCCCTCCACGGGGTCATCAAGTCCCCTAAACACACGCACATCCGTCACTCCAGATGTGTTGCCGGCAAGATTGCCACCCTGCGCGACCTTGCGCACGTCCCAGACCTTGACGAAGCCGTCCAGAGAGGCGGACAGTATCCGGTGCCCATCTATCCAGTTCGAGGATGTTACGGGTTGGATGTGGCCCTCGCAGAGCATGATAGTGCGGCCGCTGCGAAGATCCCAGATTCGACCAACACTGTCCATTCCTGCTGTTGCAACCAACGCGCCCTCAGCCTGGAAGCTGACCGTCATGACCGCCCTCGAATGCCCCTCCTGAGACAAGAGCTCGCTGCCGGTCGCAATGTCGTAGAGCTTCCATGTCGTATCTTCGCATGCCGTAGCCAAGTAGCGGCCCGACGGGTGAAATCCGATCTTGTTAACCTTGGTCCCACCGGGCTGGGATAATGTAGACAAGGGCGTATCTTTCTGGAGCGACCATAAGTGGACGGCACCCTCTGCTGAAGATGACGCTAGCTGTGCTGTCTCACTTTCTGGGGCGGTGACCCCGGGCAGCCAGTCGATTCCACCTATTCTGGACGTATGACCCCTGAGCGTCTTCTTCACTTCCAGATCAGGCGTCGAGACGACCTTCAAACTACCGCCCCAGTCGCCTGTCGCGCACAGCTGTCCGTGTGGTGCCAGCCTGACGACACTCAGATACCTTTGTCCGCCGACCTGTGAGCTCTGCAGCTCGAAATCCTGCAGCTGCTCTCTGATTTGCTTCCGGTGTTTGACATGTGTTCGCAGGGGTATCTTGGCCTCTTGTCGCTGAAATTGGGCTCGTCGTTGTGCTCTTGGCAGCGAGTACTTTGCGATCTCGATCCGGGATTGTAGAAGTTCGTCATTCCCTCGCGTGTAGTACTCCTCCTCTTGCTCATCATCATCATCCTCGTCTGCAACATCATCCATCTCGACATCGACGCCCTCCTGGCCCTGAGCCTTTGCTCGTTCAGCCTCATCAGCCAAAGTCTCCCTCAGCCTCTCTCGGCGGTCAGCGGGATTGTTCTCGCCGAAAAGGGTGATGGGCAGCCCTCGCTCGCGGAGCATGGCCTTAATCGCTTCATCATTGGTTGGGACGGCAAGACGCGCCGCCATGCGCTTGCGCTCGAACTGTGACAGCAGCGCCGATGCACTCTCTCCGGTGCCGAGATCGTAGTTGTAATCATTGGCTATGTCTTTAGTCAGCTTCAACAATACTGATCAACTGGGCCGCACGATGTACTCACGAACTTGGTCAAGGGTCAGCCCTCCCCTATCCTGCGTACAGGCACACCAGTCAGTCGAGCCGCGCGCTGTTGTATTGTTTTGAGCAAAAGGCAGAGACCACTGGATAGCTGCGATTTGGTGACGGCTTACCTCATCCATGGGATGGTCCTCCACAAATGCTTGCCTCGAAGGGTGCATCATCTTGGCACAAAGTTCAGGTATGGCGGGGGGAAACAAAAGGACGAACAATAGGAGGGCTGCGTATTGAGAGGTTGTGGTGGAAAGTAGCCATTAAAAGTTGAGTTTCGCAGCTGCTGTATTGTCGGGTATTGTGGTACGTACTGAATTGCCTGCCGTAGAATATTTGACAATGGGGCCCGCTATTGAGGCCCGCATGGGGCGTGGCCGATAAGGCGATTGCAGCGCTCAACTTCAACTTGCCGTCTTTCATCATCAACCTGGCGTGCCCGTTTCCACTCCATCCCCAATTTACCCATGGCTATTTAATCCAGTTTTGCGCTCCCCCACCAACAACCGCCACTCGCTGCCGTACAACCGAAGTGAGGTTTCAGCATCGCTTCTCTCCATGATCTAATTCGAGATGGCCAGCATCGACAGATATCGACCGCCTCGTGAGGGCTACCAGCCTCCCTCCCTACCTCCGAAGCCCCCTCGCCCGTCCAGATCTCCATCCAAGCAACGCGACGTGCCCCCCGCCGTTCCATCGCCTCCGGCCCATTCCTCGCGTACATCTTCGCTCCCACCACAGTCCCGACGAGGCGCGCCGTCTCCAGCACACCCGTCACCGACAACACCTCGAGCCCGCGCGAACCAGTGGTACTTCACCCCGGATGAGGCCCTCAGCTCGCCAAGCATAGTCGACGGCCTGGCGCCGGCGGACGAAAGATTGAGAAGGGCGAAAGGGGTCAACTTCATCTACCAGGCCGGCGCGATGGTAGAATTGCCACAGACCACATTATGGGTCGCTGCCGTCTTCTTCCACCGGTTCTACATGCGCTGCAGTATGGCAGAGGAGAAGGGTGGGATACATCATTACGTTAGTCCCCCGGCCGCAGATGTGCCGCCGATGAGCCGAAGGAATCGGGGGAGTGCTGACACCGGAACAGAATATAGCTGCGACGGCCTTGTTCCTCGCAAACAAAACCGAAGAAAATTGCCGAAAGACAAAGGACATTATCTACGCCGTGGTAAAAGTTGCTCAGAAGAACCCAAGGCTCATCGTCGATGAGCAGAGCAAAGAATACTGGAAATGGCGTGACAGCATTTTGATGCACGAAGAGTTGATGCTGGAGATGTTGACCTTCGACCTGATGGTGGACAACCCTTACCAGCGACTGTACGAGTGTCTGACACAGCTCGACATGCTTCACAACAAGCGCATCAGAGATGCCGCTTGGGCATTCTGCTGCGACTCGGCTCTTACAGTCCTTCCGTTACTTATGAACGCCAACGCGATCGCCATCAGCGCTATATTCTTCGCGACAGTCTCGTTGGATGAGAAGATCGAGGATGGTAGGGACGGTGAACCGTGGTGGCGAGTACTGAAGGGTGACGAGGCACTCACGCAATCAGCCATTAGTGTGGTGATGGACTTCTACTCGGAGAATCCTCTTAGGAAGTCGGACTCCCGTTATCAAGGATCACCTATCTTCAGTCTGGAGAACACCAGGCGAGGGCGCGAACTTCCCAGCCAGACAGAGGCTGGATCGAGTCACACCGGCACACCTATGGGAACGGACCGTGGAACACAAAGTCCACGTGCACGGTACCAAGGCAGGCCGGATCGAGAGGATGATACCAACGGTAACGCCGATACAAGAAAGGAAAGCGGGGAGAACGGAGACAACGAGCCGGTGGCGTCACAACAAAAAGGCGACTCTGATGCGACTCTTAAGATCGCAGCCAACGACGTCGACACCCACTCGGCAGACCGAAAACCCAACGGTGTCAGCAACGGCCTAAAATCACCAGGCTCGAAACGCAAGACGCCAGATGTAGACCTGGACGAGGTGGAGCGAGAGACCAAAAGAGCACGACTGTCCGATGAGGACGAAGGCGAAGTTCCGGGCTAGAAGTCCATCGGGACGACGCCTGGTAATTCCCAAGGGGAAACTGGGAGTGCCTACACAGAAGGGGTTCCCAACAGCAGTGGCAGGTGGCGGAATAGCGTCTCACGTAAATGAGAATCGTGTTGCAGTGTGGTTGACGGAGGATTCTAGGCATGGCTCAATATGAGACCCGCTTTGTGACATATTCAGCGCATATTATTTCAAGAGAGTCGGAGGACGGGGTGCGCGATCATCAAAGGATCAGAAGAAAGTGTCCGCGGAGTCCTTCTTTCCAGTACATAAAGGGGATCTCGGATTAGCAGGCGAGGTTAAGGCTCGTCAGCAAGTATTGATAGACTGCGATATCCCAGGATGACAGGCATACCCACTCAGGCGTGCTCTAGTAGGAGAGGCCGACAGAATTTATCGATTTTGATACTTTAAACTCTTGTGTCTTGGCTATTCACACGGTGACTTATCCCTCCTCACACCCGCCTTTCCGCCACTCTTCTCTATCTTCTCGTCTAGGAAGTCGATCAAATCACACATATTTGCGCAGTTGTACATCTCCATCCTCTCCTTCTTGTTGAGCAGCGAACTCTTATCGGGGCCATAGCCCGGCCCGCACATCTCACCCACTGTGTTTTTGGATCAGTTCAAGTTCAAACACTAAGCCCATAGCATATGGAAAAATGATTTAGTAAATGGAACGCACGATGATGTTGAACCAACTTGAGCGGCAGCGGTGCCCTCACGACCTTGTTCATGAACAGCTCGACCGTCTCCCATGGGCACGCCTCGTAGCCGGCAAAGAGCGCCGGGTTGGCGAGGAGGGCCCGCGCCGACATAAGGCCGGCGAGCTTGGGCAGGTGCGGCTTCGTGCTGCCCTCCGCAGCACCCGGGGGCGAGGGCAGTGGTGACGCGTACGGCAGCGACGCCATGGAGAAGACGTCGCCCGACACGAGGATGGGAAGCTGGCCGCCGTACTTGTTTGTGAGGAGTTCCAGGGCCTCAAGGTTTATGGGCGTCGTCGAGGGCGTGCTGCGGGTGCGCGGGTGGATGGTGAGGAAGTCGATGTTGCGGTTTTGGGGGTTGCCTATTACTGTTTCTATAAAGTCCATGGTTTTTCTGGAACATGGTCAGCTTAAATACAGGACGGCGGGCACAGCAGTGAGCTCGATGCAGGTGCTCACCGGAGATCTTTGTGTACTCTTATCTTTACACTCACGCTCCTGCCCCTTGGGTTGTCGATGTCTTTCTCCTTATCGACGGCCCAGCCTTCCTCCCTTAATCTTTGCCGCGTCTCGACCACCATGTCCCTCACTAGCTCGCGCTCCTCCATCAGGGCCGCGCCGAGAGTCTCTGCGCAGGCCCATGACTGGGGGCAGCCGCAGTTGATGTCGACGCCGTTCACATATGGTGCGACTAGCGACGCTGCCCGGGATATTTCCAGGGGGGAGTTGGCGCCGAACTGAACTATTGTTGGCACTGTTGGTCCCGCCGTTGATATTGTGAAGTCTGATCCGCAAGTCAGCCAAGAATCTCCTTTAGATCTGTGTGAAAAGAAGAAAGGGGAAAAAGAAGGGAAGAATAATCTGCTTGGGTGTGAGATATCTCACCGCTATCCCGAGCTATGAAGCTGCGATTGAACTCCTTCGCTAGGATCATGGGAGTCCAGCATAGATCCGTCCCATAGGCGTGGACAGTTTGCCTGAAGGCGAGCTTGCTGTATCTCACCATGGGTGCACAAGCATAGAGCAGCCTGCCTTGCTTCTTGGCCATGTCGAAGATTTTGAGAGGGCTGGGAGTATAGAATATTTAGTGAGCGACGAAGTTTCTGGTAAGACATGAGCACGATGAGCTTACTGTTGTAATTGCACGGGCGATGGCGCGCCCAGTCTGTCTTGAGAACCCATTCTGGTGACGATTCGGATCGAATTATCTCCGTGATCGACACAGCTTACGGTGCTGGAGACTTTGTTGACTGATCCAAAAGAGCGCTTCGTGCTCGATCGTCTGGGCTGTGGCGAGTGGTTGTGATCCCCAATCTGCCTTCAACGCCCCAGAATCTGTGAGAAATGAGTTTGTCGGCAACACATGCCTTACGCAAACCGAGTTTAGAAGTTAGGCAAGGCGAGACATTTTTACACCCCGTGTTAGATTTTAACCCGAATACATGACGGCTTTCTCGGCGAAAATCTCACTTCGTGTGAGCGTCGCCTTCTTAAGATATCGGGAGTCATTCCGGATTGACGTTAGGTGCTTCTCATGAGCGCTGAGCGTAGAAGCCGCAGATCCTGTACTGTGATTGGCCCTTCCGGGCAAAATGACCCACCCTTTCCCAAATTCAGTCACCATTGCTGTGATTGATTCATGTGAGCCATCAAAAAGAACCAACCTTGTGATATTTTCTTTAATCTGTGTCTGCAACGACTTACGACCAGTGCCTGCAGTTCTCAGATAAGCCAGGAGATCAATTGGAATTGCTTGTTTAGTCCGTCTTTCCCGAAGTGGCAGAATTTTCTGTTGTCCCAACCGTCGGCACAGCAGGCAAGAGAACTACATCAATACTTCACCAGCAAAATGACTGTAATTGGTCTTCTAGGAGGCGGCCAACTCGGCCGCATGCTGTGCGAGGCGGCGTCTCCTCTGGACATCGAAATAGCCATCCTGGACGAGAAGAACTCCTCAGCCAAGCAGATCAACAGCAACAGCAAGCATGTCACCGGGTCGTTCAAGGACGCCTCCAAAATCCGGGAGCTGGCAGCCAAAACTGACGTCCTGACGGTTGAGATCGAGCACATCGAGACGGGGGTCCTCGAGGAGATCGACGCACAGGGAAAAGTTGCCGTACACCCATCGTGGAAGACGCTCAGGCTGATCCAGGACAAGTTCGCGCAGAAGGAGCACCTGCGAAAGGAGGGCCTACCTATAGCTGAGCAGATGGCCATCGAGGAGGGGGCCACCATGCCTGCGTCGCTGCTGCAGGCGTCTCGACAATTTGGATTCCCCTTCATGTTGAAGGCTAGGAAGGGCTCCTACGACGGTAGGGGCAACTTCAAGATCTCGAATGAGGCGGATATCGACAAGGCATTCGAGGAATTTGGTGCGCTCTCTTGTTACGCCGAGAAGTGGGTGCCCTTCGAGCTGGAGTTGGCCGTAATGGTCGTCCGGACAGAGGATGGGCAGGGCAAGACGAAACGCGTCATCCCCTATCCGGCAGTCGAGACGATACACGAGGACAACATCTGCTCCAAGGTCTTCATGCCACCACGGACTGTCCCTGCTACCATCTGTGAGCGGGCGCAGAAAGTTGCCTGCGATGTGGTCGAGAAGCTTTGGGGCAGGGGCGTCTTTGCCGTGGAGATGTTTTTGACCAGGGAGGGTAAGATACTGGTTAATGAGTGAGTCCTCTACCATACTTTCCCGAGGTTTACAACCTCGAGTCCACTCAATTCTAATCCGCTGAACCTCGCTCAAGAATCGCGCCCCGGCCACACAACTCGGGTCACTATACCATCGAGGCCGTGCCGCACATGTCACAGTACAAAGCACAGCTCTACTCGATCCTTGACAAGCCTTTCCCAGAGGTTCTAGAGCCTCATGTGTCATCCAGTATCATGGTGAACGTCCTGGGCGGCGCCAACCCCGATTCTCACCACAGACTCATCGAGCAAGCCGAAAATCTGCATGGAAAAGGAAAGGCCGTGTACCCACACATGTACGGCAAGGAGTCAAAGCCGAGTCGAAAGATCGGCCACATAACCGTCACCGGGTCGTGCTCCATCGAGGAGCTGGAGAAGTTCGCCCAACCCTTGATCCAAACCGCAGATGAGATCCGCCAGGAGCGCCTCCAGGCGTCCAGCAAAGCTCTCCGGCCAACGGAGGCAGCGAAGCCTTCATCGAAGAAGGACCCCTTGGTCTTGGTTACGATGGGCTCCGACTCCGACCTGCCCGTGCTCAAGGCCGGGATCGACATCCTGAACCAGTTCGGCGTCCCGTGGACCGTAGACATCACGTCCGCGCACCGCACGCCGAGCAAGATGGCTGAGGTGGCTACAGAGGCTGCCTCGAAAGGCATCAAGGTCATCATCGCCGCCGCGGGTGGAGCTGCCCATCTGCCGGGAATGATTGCGGCGTACACTCCACTGCCCGTCATCGGTGTGCCTGTCAAGGCGACACATCTTGACGGACTAGACAGTTTGCTGAGCATTGTGCAGATGCCTGTACGTGTTCGACTCTTTCTCCTCAGCCTACTTCCATCAATATCCCATTTTTGCTCACTTGCTAACGATAATTCCAGAGAGGTGTGCCCACCGCAACGGTGGCGATCAACAATTCGACAAACGCGGCGCTGTTGGCTATCCGCTTCTTGGGAGCGTTCATACCCGACCTGCACGATAAGATGAAGAGCTACCAGCTCGAGATCGAGCAACAGGTCCACGACAAAGCAAACTTGCTCAAGGAGAATGACGTGCAAGCCTACTTGGAGAAGATGGGAAAGAAGTAAAAGCTCGACCTTCGGGCAAGGGGCAAACAAGGGTCCATGAGACAAAGAAAGATTTCATCACTGAAAACATTCTCTCGCAGCGTCCTGCCTGTGTCATACTTCTGAGGAGTCTCATTGACACCCCGAGAACATATAGATGAATAGTGACGGAGCAAAATGTTCTTCAGCGAAAGTCCTCCCAACTTGAGAAGCATATCGCACTACGTTGGAATCACCGGGTGTGGCACAGAAAGGTCTGAGGAGAAGGCTAATGTATTAACGATTTCTAGGTAATTCTATGGGTAGGACTCTCCCAAGCTCAGTGTGTCTCTGTCCTCCTGATCCCATTTCCCCGCTCCTGAGACGTGGTATCGCCACAGCTTTGACTGGCGGTGGAGCTCCTGCACCACATACCACATCCACTCCGGGACAAATTCTTGCTCCCTGATGACCATACTGATGGCATCAGTATTTGAGATCGGTGTTGGCGTGGACAGGCAAGTTGCTTTAGTGTATCAGGGTCGCTCGAGCAACCTCGCACAATCCGTCTCGTGGGTGGCTAGAGCATACCTCATGTATCCTTGCCAGAACGCATAGTGCCCAAGAATCGTAGTTGGCAGCATGCCGGCACTCCTGATGGATATCGTCCATGCGTGACCAAGCATCCCAATCGGCCAAGGATGCAGTTTCTGTTGGTTCAGGCGCCGCGGCCACCGGGCGTTGGCTGAAGAGACCGTCATCGTCAGCGACCGGAACCACAGCATCCGTGTCGAAAATCTCATCAAACGCCTCATCCACATCCTGACACCCCGGAGTCGACGGTTGTTCCTCGCACATGGCGCGAGCGATCCCCGCGAAGATGCAACGAATTTGAAGCTCCGGGTCCTCCAAAGCGTCGCAGTCCTCATAGATTGCCTTCAGGACGGGATGGTACGGCTCGTCCGCATCTGGCCGCTCCAGACTGTCTCCGAGATTCGACCTGAGTGCGAAGGCGGTTGTATCCCGATGATGGTGGAGGCCTTCACCCTGGTCATCTGGGAGACAGGACTTATCGTTGGCCTTGTCGTCATCCCAAAACGGCACGTCATGTTTCTTGAGCACCTGGGAGAGATCTTGGCATAACTCATCTTGTGGACAAAGGGTACAGATTTTGTCGTCCATCCGGATTCGCTGGCAAATGTGGGAAGCCGCTCCCTTAAAGCATTCCTCTTCGACGTAGTCGGCGAAGTCGTCCAGTTCTGGAACTGCCTCGCATTTTGACGGGACAAAGGGTCCCAGCCAGTCCGGGATTTGAAGGGCACAAAAGCAAAAGATTATGGCAGCGTCTTCAATCTCGAACTCATCGCACTGGCCATGGTCCTCAAGGTGAGATGACAAGGTGCCGGTTGCGAAGCCCGCAGCTTCGGAGGCGGAAGGGACGGCGATTGACGACTGAGTTCCCTCCGAGGCTGGATGTTGGGTGATGCCCAGTCCCATGAGAAGACATGATAGCAACAAGGACTTGGTCGCCATGATGAAGATTCGTTCAAGTTTATAAGTACTGGTGAGAATAAGGGTCAACCACGAGATATCGGACTGATTGTGTGGACGAGCAAGATGGGCGAACGAGAGAAGTAAACAATGGAGAGTTGTGAAGTGCAAGTTGCCTACGTGTCCGCCAGCTCTGACGGAAGAGAGATCAAGAGGAGCCACCCTTGGGTAAACACTCACCTGGGAAAGCACCACCCGGAGTCTCTTGACAGCGACATTCCCGAGCGGCAAGAATGATCCTGCAACAGCCATTCTGTTCGTTGGTTTGTGCCTGACAGGCACTCCTTCCCGGTTGTTGCCATCCTGATTCCTCCTTCGATTCCTCCTTCTGCTAGAATCCGGTAAGAACGAGACAACCTTGGTGTCAAGCCCTGGTCGTGGCTGACGTCGCACGCTGCAGGAACAGGCCGGCCGAAGTCTGAAATTTGATTCGTAGATACTATCACAGCGTAAACTCCGATTCCATGCGCGAAGGCATACGAATAATCCCAATGTACAGTCCCATCCTCACACATCGCTGCCTCCAATTGACCAACGAAACAAGAAACCCATGTTCTTCAAGGGTGTGTTTTTCTCCTTCCTCTCTTATACAGCCATCTCCTTCTTGATCTCTGCAATGGCCAGGCCAGGGTTCAGGCCCTTGGGGCAAGTCCGTGTGCAGTTGAGAATGGTGTGGCAACGGTACAGGCTCATCGAGTTGTCCAGAGCATCCTTCCTCTCGGCCTTCCTCTCGTCTCTCGAGTCGATCAACCACCGGTAAGACTGGAGCAGGATGGCGGGCCCGAGGTACTCCTCCGAGTTCCACCAGTAAGAAGGGCACGATGTCGAGCAGCAGGCGCAAAGAATGCACTCGTAGAGACCGTCAAGCTTTCTCCGGTCCTCCTTGCTCTGGCGGTATTCCTTGCCCTGTGGGGATGTCAGTGAAAATTCAACAGGCTGCGAAGTATCTGATCTTACATCTGGCGCTGGTGTATCCCTCTGCAAGTACGGCTTGATAGACTTGTATTGCTTGTAGAAGTGCGTCAGGTCAGGGACCAGGTCCTTGACGACGTAGGTATGTGGCAGGGGGTAAATCTTCATCTCCTTGTTTGAGTCGGCGGGGATTCGGCCTGGTAAACATGATTAGCTTCTCTTGCCAAATGGCCCTCGCCCGGAGACAGCTCCTGATATTTACTTACACAGGCAAGCCAAGGTGTTCATGCCGTTGATGTTCATCGCGCAGCTACCACAGATACCCTCTCTGCAACTCCTGCGGAAAGTCAAGGTTGGGTCCAGCTCGTTCTTGATGCGCACCAGTGCGTCGAGAACCATGGGTCCGGTCTTGTTCAGGTCCAGCGTGTAGGTCTGCATCCGAGGCTTCTCTGTCGGCTTGTCTGGGTTCCACCGGTAAATTTGGAAGCTCTTAAGGCGCGTCTCCTCAGAGGCGGGCGAGGCGTGCGCGTTGGACTCTTCCACTTTGGCCTTGGGTTCGGAGACGCTTGCCATGGATCGTGAAGCAAGCAGGGTCGTCGCCGGCCGGAGCATTGGCCTTGTGGCGGCACCCAGGAATCGGGTAGAGGTGGAGCGGAGAGCAGCCATCTTTGCGTGGACGGGTCAAGGGATCGCGATCGTCAAAGTCGTGGCGTCGTCCAGTTCACGAATCTTTTAAGACTGTTTGGGTGGATGGTGGGGTGTGATTGTCTCAAGAAGAATTGACCACGGCCTGAAACAACAAGATTAAGCCTCCTACTCGGTTCGGCACTCTGGGCATCAGCCTGTGGCGATGGTCTGAAGTTGTAGAGGTCATAGACAGCAGTGGACTACAGGAGCGAAGCGAGTAACCGAGGTGAGTTGCCGACCAGCCAATCAGTAGACGCCAGTTTGTAACGTTTCCCGGGATCTCACGTCGGAACCTTGAATTTAGTACCCCCTGGTCGATAGATTTCTCTCATATTGACCATTTAGGAACGGCAGCTCCTTTTTCTCAGCAACATCTCAAAAAGCAGATTTTCTCACTCTAAGACTCTAAGACACAGGTTCCCAAATGAATTCACTGCTTAGCTGGCAATTGAGTCAAGGAAGGGACGATTGGGGCGAAGGGTTGAGCGGAGCGAGTGGCCGGTAGGCGTTGCCATAGCACCACTTTGAGGCCCAGCCCAGTTCTCTACTCAAAACTGAAATGTGTTAAAGTCTGGCGGGCGCTATTTCTAAATGATCAAAGTCACCGCGTTTTACTGACCGGGGATTGCTAAATCCCTGCTCTCGATATCACGTGCCGGCAGCAACGCCCGGTCCCGTGCAGCGGATGAATCGAAATCCCTCGGCGGTCTCTGCTTGAGCCGTTTGTTCCTTTGCATTGATTAATTGGGCGATGCAAGGGACTTTCAAGTACACAGCGCCATGGATGGTGTCCTACACTGGATATTGTATGAGCCTATCCCATAGAAGGTTATCCTACACGAGGTCATCACACTGGATGTTATCCCATAGTGGGTTTTCCTGTAGTATTTTGACCCATGGA
Source organism: Diaporthe citriasiana (assembly GCA_014872975.1). Taxonomy (NCBI): domain Eukaryota; kingdom Fungi; phylum Ascomycota; class Sordariomycetes; order Diaporthales; family Diaporthaceae; genus Diaporthe; species Diaporthe citriasiana. The sequence goes on along the minus strand of JADAZS010000001.1, from coordinate 153,531 downwards.
TCTTATCCTACAGCGGAATATCTGAGGAACTCCCAAAAGATGTTTCCTAATTAGTTGTTAAGAGTTCCTTCAACAACTCCCCAGCTTCTAGTTGTCTGAACCTTGTCTTACCAAGTCCGTAACAAAGCTTGCTGCATACCAACCAGGGATGCAAACAGCAGGTGGGCTGTTCCACAACATGCACGCAAAACAACACAGCACATCTGCTTCGACTTGGAAAACCGGGCCTCACCGGGTCAAATCGGTTCGGTGCCAATTGGCTGGATAGCTGCGGCGTAAGCGATTGCTGCGCAGACGAGTCGCTCGCTGCTGGGTCTAATGACATAATGCCCAGGTGCTAATTATGGAGCTCCTCTAACCCCCGACTCTACGCTGGTTTGTCTGGGGTGAGACTCTCAGATTGATGATTTCCGTGACGGACAACCAGCGGCTGCGGTCAATTGCAGTCGGCTCGCTCGCTCGCCCGTCCCCGTCCTCTCTGTCAGCCTGCCTGCCGCTCATCCCGGCATCCTCGAGGAACTACTGTCGATGATGATGTTGGATGTTGAGCGGTCTATCAACACGATCTGAAAGCAAAGCAGGCCCCACCGGGCTTTGCGCAATCGAGAGTGCCTCCCCTTGCCAGTGTCGTCCAGTCTCCTGCCAGCCGCCAAGGCGCAATGGCAACACCCAGCTGTACGACCAGGTTCGCGCAGTCAATTCGACCACACCTGCAGTGTAAGCGCCCTGTATGCGACCCTCCCAATATCGCCATACAGACGTGCTTAATATCAGCCTGTTCGCAGCAGTTGTTCGCTCCTCAGGGGCGCCTCGCCCGTCAAATCACATCAGGCCACCCTCCCGAATGCCATCGAAATACAGGAAGCTCTCCACGACACCGGTGCTGGGCTCGCAGCAACCGCCAAAGCATTTCACGTACAACGTCGCCGCGTCCTACATCGCGAAAGATCGACCGTACGATCCCTCGACCCACGTCTTCCACTTCAACCCTTACAATCGGGTCCAGCCCCCACGAAAACACACCAAGCGCACCCGTCCCGACAGTGGCCAGGATGCCTTCTTCGTCACGCGTTTGAACGGGACGGGCGGCGTCGCCCTCGGCGTGGCAGATGGGGTTGGCGGGTGGATGGACTCGGGCGTCGACCCGGCAGACTTTTCCCACGGGTTCTGTGATTATATGGCCGAGGCAGCATACTCTCACACTCCGAATGGCGACCCCAAAACTCAAGCTCTTTCTGCCCGCTCTCTAATGCAGACAGGCTACGAGGCCATCTGCGCCGACCCTGCCGTCACAGCCGGCGGTTCCACTGCCATCGTCGGCCTTCTCGAGCCTAGCGGGACACTTGAGGTTGCGAACCTGGGAGATAGCGGATATATACATCTACGACTCAATGCTGTACATGGGTCCTCGGAGCCACAGACGCACGCGTTCAATACGCCCTTCCAGCTGTCCATAATTCCCCCGTGGATCCTGAGGCGGATGTCGGCATTCGGCGGGTCGCAGCTTGCGGACATGCCCAGCGACGCCGAGGTCTCGCGGCATAGCCTTCGTCACGGCGACGTGCTCGTCTTCGCGACCGACGGCGTGTGGGACAACCTGTTCAACCAGGACATACTGCGCATCGTGAGCGCAGCCATGGAGGGCAGCGGTGCGTGGGTCCACAGCGACGCCGGGGGAATCAGGGTCAGACCGGACCTGTCGGCCTACACAAGCACGCCGTCGAGCGGGGACGGCGACGGAAAGGCAGTCAGTCTCCAGAGCTTGATAGCGACATCGATCACGGGGGCCGCCAAGGCCGCGAGCGTCAACACCAAGCTGGACGGGCCGTTTGCGAAGGAGGTCAAGAAATATTACCCAATGGAGACATGGAGGGGTGGCAAGGTGGATGATATCTGCGTTGTGGCCGTCGTGGTTTCAGAGACCACGCCCGATGACGCCCCGGTCAAGGCCAAGCTATGAGGCATCAAGACCATGATCTGGCTTGGAAATATGTGGATGTGGTTGACAGGCAAGAGAGCCACAACAGCCCATGGGTGGGCTGACGCATAGACTTGACATGGTCAATCATCGGCATAAAGCAAAATGTAAGAACGCGTCTGAGCACGCAAAGCTTGCTTGAGGGCTCTGCAGTAGCTGATCAGAAGAGCAATATCAGTTGTACAGTAAAGGCAGATACATAGATTACCACATCCAGACGGCAAGGCAACTTAAGGCAAATGGCGTTAGAAAATACATGAACAAAGAAAAAACAATTCGCAGCCCTATAAATACTTCCAAAGCATTGTGACCATCAAGGCTGTTTTGTTTATCCGTGCCAATCTTCTTCTATACGCTTCACTCTAGACCGACATCGCTCGCCTTCTACGCCGGAGTCTCCGACAGCAAACAATGAGCGCGGCTCCTGCCGAGATCTGGAGTCTTCGCAGGTTGCCGAGGTAAGGAGGGGAAAAAGAAAAGGCCCTGTAGCCGCGCAAGCATCAAGGAAACGCGGCCGATCCCAATCACAGGGACGGAGATCAACGGCAACCTTCCGATCACCGCTCGAACAGACGGACAGATTAGCCACGAGGGGCTCGAAGAGGTGGAGGAGAGAGGGTTCGATACCCATGGTTCCATCAGTTCTCCATCTAATCAATTAAACCACGGCAGATGCTGTGGACCCACATACTCTATCCCACAGCAAGCGCAGTTGTGTTGCAGATCCCCCTCGCGGCCCTCTTTTTTTGTTTTCTTGTCGTCCCCCCAAACCAGCCTGAGCTGACGGCCCGCCGGCCTGTCATCGCAGGCCTGCAGTCCTTGGTGTAAATATCAGACGGGAAACGAAACGCCAAACGTCCAAGTACTGCGTTGCGGTGAGGTGCACCTGCAGCCGGCCGGGCCGCGCCCGTTGTAGTTTTGGCAAGCCTCCGAAACACAAAGGGGACGGGAGGCTGCAGCTGTGAGCTGCAAACTGCAAGCCGCAAGCTGCGTCTTGTGTGCCACTACAGGTGACGGTATGCAGGTCGTACAGCCCAGGTGGTTCAGAGAGCTCACTACCCAAATGCCAATCACGAACGTCAATCGTGCGGTAGAACAAGTAGATGTTTGTGATGTGGGTGAAGTGACCCGTTGAATTAAGTTTCTTATTTCGATTTCATCTCTAGTCGATTCACCGCAGTATCGTACTGTCATCGGCCCAGAAGCCGTCCCAAAGGTCATGATGCAGAACGTGAACGACGTATTAAAATCATGTGCTCTTCCCCGTCAACCCTATTATGTACCACTACCGAAATGAAAAGAAAAGGTTTTCAGCAGCTCGGTCTATCTGAAGACATGACATTGACATTGGCCTCCTAGTTGAAGATCATCAGGGAGACAATAGTGCCCAGGATGAGAGCCAGGGGAGAGCCCAGCTTCTGGCTGTCGTTGGTGTTGACTACATGACGTATTAGTAACAAAATCCAATGCCGTCTATTTGAAGCGTGGGAGCTTACCAGGAGTAGAAGTGGAGGTGGACTCAGAGCCGGTAGAGGTGGCCGAGGTACGGGTGGAAGTTCGGGTGGAGGAAGACGAGGAAGAGGTGGTGGTGGAATTGCCGCTGGTGGTGCTGGTGATGGTGGCGCTCGAGTTGGCGCTGGTGGTGGCCGAAGCGGACGAGGAGGTGATGGTCAGTGACGACAGGGTGGTGGAGACTGAGGAGGCGCTGGAGCTGGCAGCAGAGGTGCTGGCAGCAGAGGTGGTAGCACCAGTGGTGGCGGCGGCGCTGCCCTGGAAGGTGAACTGAGGGCTGTAGTTGGGCGAGTTGGAGCTGGAGTCGGCGACCTCGAAGGCATAGGTGTCGCTGGCCAGCGACGAAGGGGGGTTCCAGGTGAAGGAGTTGCCGGTCACGCCTGAGGCGATGACCTCGACAGTCTTGAGGTCGGTGCTCGCGCCGTTCTTGAGGGTGACGGTGACGGGGCCCTCAGAGTCGGACCAGGTCAGGGTGAAGGGCTGACCAGCCTCAACAGCGTAGGCGCTGTTGGTGAGCTGAATGGCCCAGGCGGGGGCAGCGGCCGTGACGACGGCGATGAAACCAGCAGTGAACTTCATTTTGGCGGTTGGGCGAGATTGAAGCTTGTTGTTGTGGAATTGAAAGCTGATGGGTGGATGAAAAGACCGTCGAGAACCTTTCGGGGTTATGTTAGTCGGATGGGGCGGCACAAGGTAAAGTTTGCAGAACGCCTCGAATAAAAATAGGCACGCCAAGTGCTACCGGGTGTTTTGTCTTGGGCCGAGTCTGAATCACGGGCGGCGCAACAACTCGAGGAGGAATGACGGGCGACCGCGTTGCGCAAGGGGTGGTCAACTTACGAGGCAATATTAGTAGCGGATTAGAGTATTAAGACAGTACGTCTGTATTCCACGTTGGAAAGAGTGACAACGAGCGGCGCCGATACGATATGGTACGGATGGAGGTAGGAGAGGGGAAAAGTGAGGGCGAGGCAGAGCAGGCGGAGGCAGTCAGTCAAATAGTCTCGTGTCTTCCTCTGTGCCCAGGCGCGGTGCCTGCAAGCCTCGACGACAGGAAATGAGCCGGTCGAGGCGGAAGCGCAGAAGGAACCTCGTGGACCGTGGGAATCGTTCGGGGTACCAGCACAATGCGACTCGTTCCGGCAGGGGGCTGCCCAATCAGGGCCCCTCCAGGCCCTCGACCCACATTAGCTTAAAATGAGCGAGATGATCCCAGCGCGATGGCGCCCTCGGCCCTCTGGGGTTGACAGGGATGCCAGGGGCCGCCCAGCTCAAGGCCTTGCCGAGCTAGGTCAAGAGGGACCGGGGCAAGGATCCTCTTCAGCCTGATGGCCAGCGCGGATTCAGGGGGACCGGGGGGGCACACACCTGTTTTTGCCCCCGAGGCTTGCCAGGCTACGCAGTCCTTGGCCTCTATTGGGTTCGTCCTCGCGCATTGCCATCGATTCTCATTTGCGATCTCGTCCCATTCCATCCATGCCCAACTCCCCTACCTTCCACCCCGTATACCTTCACGCATGTAAGCTTGCACGCGGCATCTAGATCGCAGATGGCTGCGCCTCTCTCCTGTCTCGACTGCGTGGCACACCCACCCACAACTATACCATTGTACGCTATAGTCCAGGCCGAGCCGTGAGGCTGTGTGCCCGCGCTTGCCTCCCAACATAAGGTTTAGACGTGCCGAAAACAGTTCCTTTTGGGCGATGGCGCGGCTGGTTCTACCGTGTGCTCCGTACCATCGTCATCCCTCCTGAGACTTGCGTGTGTGTCGCGGTGCCCGAGGAATTCATCGGCTCATCAATGTCGCAGCCCGCCTCGTCACCCCATGCCAATCATGAGGCACTGCTTCCCCGAGAGCCTTTCCCACAGGCGCCCGTCTCACTCATCAATCGCGTATCAATGGCAAGTCGTAGCGCCACGCCCTCTTTGATCGCGGAGAACTGACAATGTCTGTGTGCTGTGGGTCTCTGCACGCCGCTTCGTCCACCTCTGGTTACGACCCACTCATTAGCTGATGGTCCTTGTCACACATACTACAGTACACTATACTCGCATAGTACAGGGGGGGGGGAAGGAAAACCACAACATCTGCTGTCATACTACTGCCTTGTCAATCGATCATGTTCACACAAGACTGGTCTTGTCACACGTTCGCTACGCCTTGTGCTCAGCCTTCAGGGACGAGCTAGGTGTTCCCAGATGGATATACTGTGAAGTTCGGGGCCGGATTTGACAGCAGCTGCTTGTCAGAGTTGTCGACTCGCGAGCTTAAAACCGGGAAAAAAGTCAAATTGGTCGAGGCAATTTTTTTGCGGTAAGTTGGCCCGACGCCTAGCCGTGCCCAAATTTCCGGGCCCCCAGAACTTGTCAGACCGCCAAGCTTTGCATGACCCAATTATCTCGGCCCCTACCAGGAATGAGAGTTTGTACCTGCATTGCAAAGGACGCGGTCCCTGCAGCATGTACCATTAGCGGTGGCGTGCTAACAGGCCGCCGCTCACCCTTCTTCATCAGAAGCTTGATCTACAAACCGTGATCGCCAGAGAAAATGTTACGTGGTGCTAGTCTAGATCACCAATATGTGACTACCATCTTACCGTAATTAGTATTCACAAGGAAATGATTATGTCGGTGGCTTCAGCATTGGTGATTGTTTTTGAATATTGATTTTGCCTCATCCTGTACAGCCCATCTCGACATGACCCTCGTCACCTATCAACGGCCGGACCTACCGAACGGAGGTCGAACGATCGTGCATTCCACATCACCATGGAAACCACTAGCGCACGACTCGCCGTCTGTCGGCCAACGTCTACGTCGTCCCTCGGCAACCTTCACATAGGCCTCTTCGGAGATGATTTTGTTGAGTGAAGGGTTAATGCCGCGCCCCGCAATGGCCCGTATTGCGGATGCGACATAGCGGCACGGGTGTGCTCCAAGGATATGGCCGGGTAATAGCGGACATGGGAAGAGTTTGCGGCGGACTGTTGATGATACAGGGCTCGCTTGCGTTCTCCGCCGGCCGAAATGGACGAGTCGCTTTTTGCATCGCAGGCACCAAGGCGGCTTCCGCGTCCAATGCTCGGCTCGCCCTTAGGCGCGCACTGCCGCCGAAGGTTCAGCACCTGCTCAACGTCCCGGCCATAGCTGCCTTCCCACCTAATTCTAGAGTCTGGCCAAGACAGGTCCTGTCCTTACTGTGTTCGGTGCTCTCGTCTCAGCAAAGAGGCTTAGCCTTTCCAAGCTCCTAGAGCAATTTTCGCGACATTGTGACGGGGTTGTTCGACACCCGCACGTCTGCACATTTGGTGACACAGCTCTATAGCGTGCTTCATGGAAGAACGCACTCGACGACACCTCGTCTCACCCCGTCGGTCTCTTCTCTCACCATGCTGACGCCAGCTCCGAGATCGCGCATTTTGTCCACGAAATCGTCAAGAGAACCGCCAACTCCAAAGTATAGTCTCTTTGCGGCAATGATGGCCGTAGCCTGGCGACTTGATTTAGCTTCACGCTCTCTGCGCAGGATCGACAACAATGTGTCCGTGAAAGAGCTCAGAGCAAATGGAGAATAGATGGTCTCCGCGCCCAGGATCAGAGTTTGGAGCGCCCCGCCGCCATCTGAACCGTGGGCCAGTGAAGCAGAGCTGCTGTAGATCAACTCGACGAGATCGGGCGACCAACCGCCAGAGATGAAGGACAGATTGATACCAGCCGAAGTGAGGAAGCTCTTGAACGAGTCGACGAGCTGTTCCGTGATTTCCAGCTCTCCCTCGGTTGATGATAAGGCATCCTGGATGAACTGGTCGTGGTGCCGCTGATGTAGAGCCCACGCGAGGAGCATGTTGGGCATCGTGACGAGCTGCAGAACGCTGGGGTTGTAGTCGGCGAGGGTGAGGATCAGGGGGGTCTGATGCTCCTGTGACCCCTCTGGTGCCTGAGCCTTGCTTTGCAAGGCCCACTGGAAGAGGGCGAGAGATGGTAATGCAGTGCCGCATCCCAGCTGTCGATGGGGAGGCAAAAGTCAGTGAGCCTCTCGATTGGCGGACGTTACGAAGACAAATCCATTTTGCCCACCACTCACCTCGATGATATGGAAAGGTGCCGAAGCCAGGAACCCAGGAACATTTTTTGCCGCGAGCACCTTGACAAGATCGACACTGCTCTCCCAGCTCTTGAATCCTCCCTCGTAGATGCCGGTTTTGACGTCGTGGGCACCGAGACCTGGCTCGAGCTCGTCGCCTTCTGCGTCTTCCTCGGCCATCAGCTGGACCCTCACATCCCAAAGCTCTCTCCGCGGGATCTGTATAGACCCCTTGCCGTCCAAGTCCACATCCAAAAGGCTGTATGCTATCTTGGATGGCAGCTTCGCCAGCAGCTGGCCCAGGTCATGGTGCACTGGAGGGAGTTGAGGTTTTCCCCGCACTGGGAATGCGCTAGAGGTTGAGGCAGCTGGTGCTGGCACTGGAGGATTGTTCTGCGGTGCAGAAACGTCCTCATCTATGTCATCACCCGAGAAAGAGAACGAGAAAGACATGGGAGATGAGAGGCGAGATGTTGAATGTGAGTGTGATAGGCTGCTTCCAGATGTGGCGTACAAAACAAGCCTGGAATCAATGGGTGTTGCGACAGGGAAGAAAAAAAAACCCGAAATCGTTTTTTACGGCAGGGAAAAGAACCGAGGCTCAGCCAGACTGGGGGCAGCTCCAGCTACCCGGAGCCGAACGCTTCACAGGCGGTCCGCCCGGCTGTGGGCGGGCGAGGCCCGTTGACAAGTTGCATCGAGGTATCGCATCGCCATCGCATGCAAAGAGGAACAGGGGCTCCAATTGGCTCCAATTGGCCCAAGCCCAACTGCATACGGTTCCCGGATTCTGAATGCGAGTGCCGCTTACGCTCTTGACGTGCCTCATGCACCTCATTGTACCTCAGTGCGCCTCCTTCTCCTCAGCTTCCCGCGATGAGACAACTGCAGCTGAACACGCAGACATGTCAGTCTGAATGCCCAACCATGCACAGTACATGCACACCAAGGGAGGGAGTGGCTGACTGTGGCTGGTCGATCGAGACACGCGGCAGTCCCTCCGCATGCGTATGTCGTCGCATTGCTCTGCCCCCGCCCACGAGCTGGAAGTCCGGTAGACCACATGAGCCGTGACAGCTCAGAAAAGGGCCCCCAAACCGCCCTCGCACTCTGCCTGGAATGTCGCAACGCAAGAGCCGGTCCTCGTGTGAAACCCACACAATGCACACAATGTGGAAGCTCTTCTGCTCATCATCCTGGCCCGCCTGAGTTGTTGCGGCCCCCCTTCCCTGTCCCATTCGCTGCTCACCGCCGCCACGGCCAGTTCGGAAGAGGCTGAGGCTTGTGATAGGACAATTTACGATCGATGTCGCTTCCGCCCAGGCGGGACTTCCCACACCCAACATCCACTTAAGCATCTGCCTCTAAGATCCTTCTTTGCACCCATCTCAGCGGATACATCCTGGCTGCATGGTTGTGTGATTTGTTGGTACGGACTACCGGGCTATGGGAGTTGAGGCGTCCTACCGATTTCCTGGCTCGACAGCCTCTTGTCTGTTAACAGCCACGCTGCTTGAGTTCGCCTCTGAGAATCACCCATCCCACCGTCCGGCCGCATGAAATAGCCCAAGGGAACGGCATCCTTGTGCTGGTGAACCTGGTGAAGTTCAAGGTCACAAAGCCTGTCGGCTCGTTTCCTTTCATGGACTTTCCCAGAGCCTGCTCAACGCCGTCGGCCAGGCTGCATGGCCTACGGGACATATCCCGGGCCTCAAGAGGAAGACGTGCTGGGGGCGTGCTGGGAGGACCACCAGACCGGGCTCGGCGGGGAATGATAGTCGATGTCTATCTCTATGCCCTCCGTAAATCAACCAACAGAGCTCGATTCCCTCCTTCTTATGTTCCATTCCGTGGCCAGTTGGCAGGGACCCGTCCTTAGCCTTGCAGACCGGAAGCTTCGCACTTTCAAAGCATACGGGGACTCCACTGCTGCGTGTCAAGCGACCTGCGGAGTTAGGATTTGCCGCGTGAGGCAGTAGCGATGAAGTCCTCGATGTCCTGATGCCCAGGTGTCTCTTGTTCCGTTGGCGTATTCAATTTGCCCGTCTTGCCGACCATCCCATGTATCATTGGGTGGTGACTGCGGACGATCAAGCCCAAAGAGCCTAAAGTGTGACCGAGAAGGCCACTGTTTAATCACTGCTGGGAGCATTTGTTTATAAAAGCGGTCCCATCTCTATAATCCATCCTGGGCGTTTTGGCACTTTGATAAATACCCAGGCCCCTCGGTCAAACCTTGGTGCCCAAGTGCTTTGGAACACAGTTCTACACTTGTTAAGACTTGTGCGGTGAGCTATTTTCTGCACTTTCCTATCAAGTATCAGTACATCTCGACAAGTCGACGATGGACGGCCACGCATACACAGACGGCAACGGGGTGCACCCGGTGTATACCGTCATCGATCAGCCTCTGGGCACATCGAAACCTATCCGGATTGTTTGCATCGGTGCCGGCGTCAGCGGCATCAACCTTCTTCGCACTCTTAGACTCAACCTCACCGACTACGAGACTCAGATATACGAGAAGAATGACCAAGTTGGCGGTACTTGGCTCGAGAACCGCTACCCTGGATGTAGATGTGACATCCCTAGTCACTGCTACCAGTACTCATGGCGGCCGAACAAGGAGTGGAGCAACTTCTTCGCCCCAGCAGGAGAAATCGGTGACTACTTGTGTCAAGTATGCAAGGAAGAAAACATGATGCCCTCTATCAAATTACAACACAGAGTTACCGGTGCCTGGTGGGATGAGCCCAGGGGTATTTGGAGTCTGAAGATTCAAGACCTACAGACCGGTGTCGAGTTCGATGACGAAGCAAATTTTCTTATCGACGCCTCTGGGATCCTGAAGTGAGCAAGACAATTGATTCTGCACGTCGCCGGACGAGCGCGCAAGAGCTGACATCAAGCAGCAACTGGAAGTGGCCCGACGTAGATGGACTCCGCGACTTCAAGGGAGATTTGGTACACACTGCCTCATGGCCAGAAGGGTATGACCTAGCCGATAAGACTGTCGCTTTGATAGGCAACGGCGCCTCCGGAATCCAATTGCTACCAGCAATCCAGCCAGGTGAGTTGTCAGCTCGTGACCACTCGCGAAGGCGATTTCTGACGATGGGCAAAGATGTCAAGAAGCTATATCATATCGTTCGCACGCCAACTTGGATCCCACCACCATGGCGACAAGCTCAGGCAATGATGGGCGGTGGCCAGATGCTGAAAGATATAAGCCTCGACGCCAAAGAGAACTTCACTGCTGAACAGATTCGGACATTCAAGGATGACCCAGGTTTCTACAGGCGTTTCGTGAAAGGCATCGAGAAAGATACCAGCGGTAACTTTAGACTGGTAAGGCTTGCACTCTCAAGCAAGTACACACATACGGCATGCTGACTGTGCCGCTGTCTCCTAGATGGTCAAAGACGGCCCCATACAAGCATTCGCCGGCGCCAAAATCAGCGAGTACATGACAGCGATGCTGGGAGGCGACGAAAAGCTGTGCAGGGCGCTGATACCAACCTTCCCCATCGGCACGAGACGAATGACACCTGGACCTGGCTACCTTGAGTCGCTGCGAAAAGAGAACGTGGAGGTTGTGCCGGGTGACATGAGGAGATTTGTGGCTGACGGCATTGAGATGACCTCTGGAGAAGTCCTGAAAGTCGATTCGATAATATGCGCCACCGGCTTTGACATCTCGTTCCGGCCACGGTTTCCCTTGATAGGCCGTGAGGGTAACCTCCAGGACATATGGAGCAAGGAGACGCCTAAAGCGTACATGTCATGCGCCGTGGCCGGGATGCCAAATTACTTCAGTCAGCCTCCGAACCCTCTAACAACTACCGAAGCGATCAACGCGTGCATGTCGCTGACCACCTTGTCATAATAGCATTCCTCGGCCCGAACGCCCCCATCGGCCACGGCTCCGTCTTCACCCTGAGCGAGCACATCGCCAAGTATATCGTCCGCGTACTAAAGAAGTGCCAGACGGAACGCATCCGCTCCATAGCACCGACAAAGGACGCCGTGGATGATTACAACGAGCACATCAAACACTTTATGCCGCGCACAGCGTGGGGCGCCCCGGGAAAGTCGTGGTTCAAGGCGGGCAAAGAGGACGGCCCTGTCGTCGCGCTGCACCCGGGGAGCCGGGTGCACTTCTTCCACATGCTGGAGAGTTTCAGGGGCGAGGACTTTGAATACGTTTATGACTGTGAGGGTGCCACTGGGAAGGGGAAGCAGAACCGCTTCTCCTACCTAGGGAATGGATTCTCGGTTAGAGAGCTGGACCAGACGTTCGACTCCACTTGGTATCTGGACGAGCCGGCGGTTATTTGAAAGGGGCCATCTTTTTCAGTCTGGATGAGGCCTCTTTGATGTCGGCGTTGGGGAGATGCGGCCGCGATGCGTTCTTTGCCATCCGTATGGCTTTCAATGGGTGGTCTGTTAGTTTATTAACATGTGCAGGCAAGGCTATGGACATTCTCATCCTCCAGCATTGCCAGTGTGCGAACACGGGCATGATGCCCTAACTTTCTGCCAACTTCACACGGTCATACTGCGGCCATGCCGGCGAACACAAGGTTGTCCGATGGTGTTAGTTTATACATAATGTGATACATGATCTTTCATCTCTCGTTATGGGGCTGAATCCCCTGGGTCTCCTTCCTCGCGGCGTTTCTTTATCGCCTGCATCAGCTCGTACAGCTGCCCTACTTGTTGATCTGCGGCAGCCAGGTCAGCAAACGGCCCAAGTCTCGGGACCGATTTCAGGTCTAGGAATCAACGCACCGCTCATCTTCTCAACCTTTCCCGGGTCCAGCTTCTCACCGACCCACGCGTCGCCCTCTATCTTCTGGGCATAAAGCTGCCATTCCGTCAGGAACCCAATCTAGGAACAAGAAGTGTCAGCGAGCTCCTCAAACACATTCGGCTGAGGACGGCGGTCTGCATTACCAGATGTGCAGGGTTGTCGACGTTGCGGTGTGCCCTGAACTCGTGCTTGATGTACTCGTCGCCCAGGACGCGCATCTGTGGGGGCAGGTGTTTGCGGTGGGCGCGGAAGAGGCGCCGGTACAGCGGTATTGGCGGCAGCAGGGCGAGGGGCTCGGGCCGCAGGCCGTTGCCGCCGCGGGCGGATGTTGCTGAAGCCAAGAGGCGCCTTGATGAGTTCATGGCTTTTGTGTGATGTGTAAAGGCTCCGTTGGCCTTGATGAGAGAGATATGATTGAATCCGGCCTTGTTTCAACCAGGGTCACAGGAAGTGGGAAAAAGTGGTATGATCGGCGTAGAAATCGCTTATTTGAACACTCTCGTTGGTGCTGGGGAAGACAGTGCTGAGTCGAAGCCATCACAGAGTGGGCATTCTCGGTGCTCAGCGCGAGGAGCTGGTGGAGCGCTGAGCGGTGCCACTATAACGCTGGAGCGGTCATAGACCTTGTGCGTATGTTTGCCCCAGCTTAAACGCGCGACCCTTGCCTGGGTCCCGCAACTCACCGTTGGCGGCAAATTCGTAATTTTCCCATAGTCTACGCCATTGAGTGGATGTATTTTACGCCTCTAGTCATGCAACGGTCTTTACTGTCAACTGCCTTCCGAGTCTCTGGTTCACGCTATGCCCCTGTCCACCGGACTCATTCTGCCGTCTCACGACTCTCTCAAGCAAAATTGGCGTTGTTGAACATGCTGTGGCAGTGTCGCATGTGTCTGCGCCAGCGTGGCATGGGGCAGTTCCAGCAAACAGGGGGCGTCTATTCGCCCGGAATCCTCTCCCAAGCTGTGCCGCACCCCGGGCCGCAGCCAACAGGCTCGGGATGCTGCATGCGATAGGCCTTCGAGACAGCCCAATATGCACGACTGGGCCCACAGCCAATGGAGCTGCATATTAACGTTGCAGTGGAACAACCGCGTCTCTGGGCCTCCCAAGCAGCCTTCGCGACATAAGAATCTTGGGCACCCCCGTTTCGACGTTGCTCTGCTGAGTGTCACTACTATCTCTGCCGAGTGTTATGATGATTGCAATATTGTCCTATAATGCCATGAATTAGTAACATTCTTTTTGGAATAGTTGGCGATGTCAGCCTCGAGTGAGAATGAGCCGGTTAATCTGCTGGCCCTGGATGGCGGCGGCATCAGGGGGGTCTCTGAGCTGGTCATACTCGATGAGGTTATGAAAGCCGTGCAGCAGAAGGGAAATCTTGCAAGCCTTCCAAAGCCATGCGATTATTTCCATCTTGTTGGGGGCACGAGTACTGGAGGGTAAGTCGACTTCAAGCTCCTCCAATATTACTGACAAGTTGACCAATGAGATATGCACAGCCTCGTGGCCATCATGCTCGGCCGTTTGGGAATGGGTACCAAAGAAGCGCTGGCGGCATACGACAGTTTCGCAAGTGATATCTTTTCTAAGAGGCGGATGAGCCTCACGGAGAAGTATAAAGCCAAGGCCCTCGAAGACACCGTCCAGAAGCTCGTCCGCGCACAAGAGAAAGGCAGCGTGATGCGGAACCAGCGACCAGGCCAACAAAAGGGCCATGCTTTTGTTTGCACCATGCCCGCGCAGCGACATAAGGAGATGGTCTGCCTCAGGACATATGAGGTCGCAGGGGATAAGTACCCTAACTGTCTCATATACGAAGCAGCCAGGGCGACCACCGCAGCGACCACTTACTTCAAGCCCATGGCTATCAAGGACGAGGAAGGCAAGGAAGAGAAGTTTGTGGATGCCGCCTTGGGCACCAACAACCCAATTTCGGTATTGTGGGACGAGGCTGTCAACTTATTTGGCAAGAAACGCAGGCTCGGCTGTGTTGTCAGCCTCGGCACAGGGTCTCGCAAAGTCGAAATGGCCCCCGGGGGAGAGAAGTTGAAGGAAAAGGTCAAGTTTCTCTTCAGTGCAATAAAGGTGATGAAAGAGATCGGCACCGACTCGGAAAAGGATCACTTGAGATGGCAGGCCAAGTTCGTGGAATTCGAACACACTTACTTCCGTCTGAACGTTGACGGAGGCGCTCAGGGTATCGAGCTGTCAGACTGGCAGAAAATCGAGCAGCTAAAGGCCCGCACTCGGGACTATTTACAGGATTCCGGGGTGAAGAAAATGATCGACGACCTGGCAGAGGTCCTGTTGGGAAACAAAAACTCGGGGTTGAACCTTGGTCATGGCGGTGAGTACAGAGTCACAGATTTCTGACAGTGTCTCCAATCTTGGGCACCACCCAGCTATTGTCATAATTTCATGGAAGACGAAATGGCTGATCAATTTAACAGGCGGTCTGAGCAAAGAGACAACCATACCGGCAGAGCCCAAGTTTGTTCGCAGGGGAAAGTCCAGCAACATCTTCACTGGTCGAGAGTCCATATTAAACAGACTCGACAAATACTTTGGGCCTCGCCAACCGGATGACAAGTCTAGGCGGGAATTTCATCTCCGCGGAATGGGAGGTGTGGGTAAGACCCAAATCGCACTGAAATTTACAGAACGAAATGAGGGAAGGTAATGTCTCGTTATTGCAACCTTTTTTCGTCCTCTTTGGCGATTTGGCGACAGCACTGACTCCGATGTCAGATTCCATGTCTTCTGGGTAGATGCCACCGACGCTGTCACAATGCAGCAAAGTTACCATCAGATAGCTACAACGCTTTTCGGTCCAGGTAAAAGAGACGACCCGGTGCAAGATGTCGTTCTCTGGCTTCAGAAAAATGACGAAGAGTGGCTGCTTGTGTTCGATAACGCCCCAGCCTATAGTCTCGCCCGGTACCTGCCCGACGGTAACAATGGCAACATCCTCTACACCAGCAGACACCGCAATCTGGAGCCACGCCTACGTCCAGAATGTGTGGCCAGCATCGAGACAATGGATGCCCCAGAAGCTATACTCCTCCTCCTTCGGTCGGCGCAGAAGCCTGTCGAGGTTACTGAGAACCGAGAATTGGCGAGGGCTATCGTCAATGCCTTGGGCTTCTTGCCCTTGGCCATCGATCAAGCTGGGGCGTACATACACATGGCTCCATGTCCTCTGGGAGAGTACCTGGCAGTTTTCAACACACAAAAGGAGGACCTCCTTCGCAGCCCACGTTTCAAGGGAAGTGACGAGAAGCGACATATTGCCGTCTACGCCACATTCAACATCTCTCACAGAGCTATCAAGGCCTTCGCTGATAAGAAAGCGGACTTGACTAGGGCCAAGGATGCTGAAATCGCACTCAAGCTCCTCAATCTGATATGTTTTTATCATAACGAGGGATTAATCGGCGCAGTCTTTGGCCGAGCGGCCATCGGCCGATACGGCACGAACAGGTCTCTAAACTTTCCGCTAAAAGCTGGCGAGGTCGAACTTGAGAGCCTGATCAAGACCTTCGAGACGGAAGTCACACTTGTGTTCCCTGAAGGTAGAGCCTGGCTCTATGACGACTTTCTCAGAGGCATGGGGTTTTTGCAGGAGTTCTCCCTCGTGAAGTTCGATATCTCCGAAGAGTATGTCAACATGCACATCCTCGTACACGAATGGGCAAGAGACAGACTGGACAGTAAAGAGAGATCTGACTGGGGGCTCGCGGCAAGAGCCATACTGATGGATTCCATCAGATTCAGCAAGAACGTCGCGGGAATCAAGTACCGCGATGATGTTGTACCACATTTTGAAGCATGCTTGAAACATGTCAAGGCCGAACAAGACGATCTTGGCCTAGAAAGCGAGTATCTGTCTAAGATGGCTCAAGTGTTCCAACAAGCTTCAAGACTGGATGCCGCAGAGACGGCATTGACGAAGGCACTGCGGTACAGAAGAATATACTTCGGCACTCTTCACCCTGGATCATGTGCAGCTATTTCCCAGCTGGCGTCCGTATATAAAGATCAAGGGAGGTATGGGAAAGCCGAGGAGATGCTCTTGGAAGTTATCGATAGGCGAAGACTCTACCATGAAGAGGAAAAATGGCAAGCATCCCTCGATAGGAAGTTGACTATTGCGGACGACGAAGTGCACCAAGAACCGGCTCTTGATGTGGACGACTTTCTTGACGACAAGCAATTTCGGAAAGATTTACTTGCATTGATGAACATCTATCTTTTACAAGATAACCTATCCGCAGCGGCAGATGTCCAGGAAGAATTGCTGAGATGGAACGAGCGGACGTATGGCGAGCACAGCCAAGAGGCGCGCATGGCTCGGAGCAGGCTCAATAAGCTTCGTGGAGACTGCTATGAGGGAGAAGAGGAGATGACCCTTGAAGAGGCGGCAGCAAAGTACGAAACCGCGAAGGTCGACCTAGGGCACAACCATCATTCAACGGTCAATGCAGAAGAATGCTTGGCACGCATACTCCTCAAACGAGGTGAGACCGAGGAAGCGCTGGGCCTGCTGTGGCATGTGTATGATTGGAATGTGGCCCTCTACGGCGAGGGTTCTTTGAAGCATGCAGACGCGGAGTGCAAGGTCGCTCGCGTGCTCTGCAAGCGGGATATGCTGTTCGATGCGATTGCTCTATATGAGCATGCACACCTCACATACAGTCGAAAGCTTGGGCTCAGTCATCCTAATACTATTAACAGCCTGGTAGATTGGGCCAAGTGCTTTGCTTGGATAGGAGAGTATAGATCAGCACTCGACATGATGGAAGGTAGTCTGGAAGGGCTCGTAATCGCTTTGGGCGAAGATCACCACTCGACAATCTTGTGCTATCACCTGTTGCACCAATTTCGCCAGTTCGATGAGACAGTTCCTGATTATATCAGAGTCATGGTCAAAAACGATGCAATTCAGGCAAACAGAGATGCTTTGGGACAGGATGCCCCTGCTTGGATGCAGAAATGGGAGCCTGTACCCACTGAACCATTGATCCAAGCACATCTAGATCGTGGAGAACCAGTCCGATCTTTCAAGATGGAGCGGATTGACACTGAGAGCACAGGCTTGCCCTTGTGGAAGTTTGTTCCGATCGGGGAATCCTTGAAGCCCCAGGCGATGAGAGTGACATTGCAATGACAGGACTGAAGTTGCTCATTTGGCGTTCACATGGAGAGACAGCGATGAATTCATGTGGGAAAACCTCCTGGGTGACAACCTCTCGTGGGATAACCTCCTGTGGGATAACATCCTTGCCCTACACTTCCAATGCCTCAAGAACCCAGTTCGACTGTACCACGCTCACTTTCTTCGCGTAATTCTTCGTCGTGAACACGTGCTCCAGAAACATGATGGCCTCCTTCTTTTGACCGTGCAAAACACTGGATGGATGTATTGCCACCACATGTTTGCCTTGCGTCGTGACATAACTGGCGTCTGGCGCAAGAATTGCCGTTTTCACGCCAAAGCCCTTCAAGAAACACTTCAACAGCAGCTCGGCACGATCTGGAGACATGGGGTTGAAGGGCTGAGGGTCTGGCTCAGGGGCCTCGGACAGCATCTTCTCCTTGAGACAGAGACCTCGCAGCTGCCGCCGAATGTTCACAGCTTGCCGCATAACCTTCACATTGACCCTCCTGGGCTTGCACCACTCGGATCGATCCGCATTCTCTGCAGTGTATTGCTGCATCGTCGTCAGGTACGTGAGGAGGTCGCCCTCTCTGCGATAGAGTCCCTTCCGATATTCTTCAGCGCTCTCTCGCTCCTCCTCGGAGCGTAGCTGGTGGAATATGTCCTCTCCTGCCGTAAGACATGATACAATGTCAATGGCTTCCAAGAGACAGTCGTATTTCGGGTCCGCCGCTGCAAGTAGCACTCTCGCATATGGAGCTGTAACTGGGAAAGACGCCATCTTTCTGCCCATCTCTGTGATCGATCCGTCATCATGGATGGCTCCGAGGATGTGCAAATGAAGCAAGGCCCTCTCGAACGCTTCATCATCAGGGGTGTCCATGAGGGGAAATTCGTAGATGTCAGTGATGCCTCGGGACTTCATTGTCAAGACGGCACCCAGGGTATCGACCCTCAAGATTTCTGGCACGTCCGCATCTTTCAGTGACTCGAAGCCTTCTTCAGTATAGAGTCTGTAACACTTGCCAGCAGCCTCTCTTCCGGCTCTGCCAGCTCGCTGAATGGCAGACGATTTCGAAACGGGTTTTGCCAAGAGGGACTCCATTCCTAAGCGGACACGAAATTGTTTGACTTTAGCCTTTCCAGTGTCGACAACGTAGCGAACGCCTGGTACTGTGACCGATGTTTCAGCAATGTTCGTGGCCAGGACCACCTTTCTCACGACCCTGCCCTTGACGGGTTGGAAAGCCTTCTGTTGTGCTTCAATGGACATTTGACCGAATAGCGGGACCGGGACTAGTTTTGGCATTTTCGGATCTAGCTTTTTGGCGTAGTCCTCGATGAGCTTCTGCGCAGATTCGATTTGCTCCTGACCGATGAGGAAAGCAAGGATATCACCTGGACACGGTTGCTCTGCGTGTATCTTGTAGATAGTATTCAGCAGAGCGTCTTGGATGTCAGGGACGGGTTTTGGCGTATGGATCAAGTCAACAGGATACAAGCGACCTGGGACCTCCAGAGTAGCCGGCTTCAGAGTCCCGGTGGAATTCTCAACAGTGAAGAAAGACTGAACCTTCTCCACATTTGCGGTGGCACTCATCACCACAACCTTCAATGGAACCCCCCCACGGCCGGATTTATCTCCGGAAATGATCTGCTTGAGGAAGCCAGACAGCAAGTCGACATCGACGCTTCTTTCGTGGATTTCATCCACGATGACGGCACTGTACTGTCGAAGGTGAGGGTCACGAAGCAGTTCTTGTAAGAGCATACCTTCGGTGAGAAACTTGATCTTCGTCCCCCGTGGCACATTGTGGTCGAACCGGACTGAATAACCGACCAGACCCTCTCGGGCTCCAGCTGCCTGGCGGAGTGGCGTGCCCGCCTCATTTGAGACTCTGTGAGCCAGTGTGGTTGCCGCTACCCGTCGTGGTTGAGTGATGGCGATGATGCCCCCGACGGAGGCATCACTGACCCTGTTATCTCCCGAGCGAACCTTGACTGTCCTTTTCCGACACCAGTCTTCCGTGAAGAGAAACTGTGGAACCTGAGTACTCTTGCCAGAGCCCGTCTCTGCCGCGACGATAAGCACGTCATTCGTCCTCAGGCCATCTCGAATTTCATTCCTGTGCTTCCAAATGGGCAGCTTCTCCCGGAGCCGTAGAAGGTCCCTGTTTCCTTGCTCTCTCGCTGCTGACTTCTGGTCGGTCTTGCCAGGATTCTGGTGATGCTTCTCCTCCTTCACCTGCGTCTTCTCAAGGATCTCAGGCTGCGCCGTATGCTTCACGTTTGCATCACTCTTCTTTTCCTTAGGCTTGCTGGGGCCGAAGTACCCCGTTAGGTCGATCGTCTTATTCCCGATTTTGATGAAGTTACCAGAGTTATCTGTTTTGCGTCGTTTCGTCATTTTGACTGCCTCGAGAATGTAGAAGGATGACAAATCGGTGGTGGAAAGTTGAAGTCGTGCATCCTTCAATGGTAAATTCAGCACCGGTTTGTGGATGTGGGTCCGCCTAAGTGCAGGTCTAGGCATTAGGTAAGCACGAGTGGCGGAGCTAAAATCACCACCGCTTGCATGTCTAAGTAGCTAGCCAAACATTACATAGACTATAGAAGTACCATAACACAGCAACATTCAAAAAACACAAAACACATCATTATGGAGATCCTATAGCTTAGTTACCTTCTATCTGGTCATCCCACAGGTGCTTCTAAAGGAGGCTATTCTATAGGAGGCTATTTCACAGGAGGTTATTCTACAGGGGGCTGTTCCATGGAAGGCTATTCTATGGGACTTTATTTTATATGAGGTTATTGCATAGGAGGTTTGACATTGACAGTAAGCGCTGCCCAGGCTGTCCACACTACACACAGGTAGATACTGTGGCCGCGTAGCAGACACCCGAGTAAAGCTTTATATACATTATTTCCATAACACGGCCGCATTGCCCAAAAGTATGAAAACGTCATTAAGGAGCCCCTGTGGCTTGCTTACCTTCTGAATTGTTATGTAGAAGCTTTCCCACATGAGGTTTCCCCAAAGGAGGCTATTCCATTAGAGGTTGTTCCATAGGAGGCTTTTCCCACAAGAGGTTTGACAGTGAGCACTGCCCAGGCGGTCCGCTATAGATGCAGTGGGCACATGGGCGGACACCCGGGTAAAGCTTGTGGATCCATGTAGTGCAATCACTTGAGCAATGCTCACTGCCACTTCCCTGTGGGACTGACCTTTGTTCTTTCTTTTCCTCTGAACTGGTGACAGTCTGGCAGGCCCGTCCCACCTAGGGCATGCATACCTGATGGTCATGCGCTCGGCTTTCAATTTGAGCCCCCAGAACTCTAGGGGCCTGGCTTTGGGCCCATGTCTAAGATAACTACCTAAGAGCCACCTGGCGACTTGCTCACCAGCTAAAACCACCCGTCGCAGCCCGTGCCTAACAGCATCTATGTAGTGGATCATCTGGGCAATACTCCATGTCCAACTTTTTCTGGAAGACCTTTCTATGGAATAAGCCCGGTGGGAAAATCTCCCGTGAGATGACCGGACAGAATGCACACAACCCAAAGGAACTCTGCAACGCATTTATTTCTGTGTGTATTGTTGTAATAATAGTAATTGTTGTAGCTGGAAAAAGTTTTTGTCATAATGTGTGAAGAGAGGGGGCAGCAACCTCAGGTCTTAGGTAGGCCAGTTTTGCTGACAACTTGCGCTGTGCGAAGAGACCCAGTGAACGGGCCTTGTATGTGTTGAGGCTCATGGCCCTTAAAGCTATCCACGTCAACTATTTTCTCTTCCCTTTGTTTCCCTGTGTTTTTCCACCTCCGTTTCTAATCAAAAGTCTGTGACAATAAAACTAAAGATAGCCCAATAAGCCCAGACGATTTACACACACCTCATGGCCCGTGTGCTTCTCTTCCAATACCAGCTTCAAACAGGTTCATGCTAATACTCCAGGAACTCCAGGCGCCTGGCTTTTAGTACCATGACTCGAGCATGCGGACTCCATCTCTCATCAGCTCTTCTCTTGGGGACAACATGCAAGCACCTATAATGTGTATAACAGTCTCGAGTCCATTCACACGCCAACTAAATGCCTGGCCGCCTGGGCACTGAACGACATGGCTGAGAGACCTGGAAAGCTCAACACCTTCTTCCTCTGGCAGCAGACCTGCAAGCACAGCTTGGGACGCCAACCTCCAGATATCTAAGCAGCCTGGGTGGAAGTTGTCAGAACATCCTGCGAATCTTAACAAGCTCCAGAAGACTGGGCTGGACAAGCCACTGCCTCTTGAAACGTCATAGTCCACGAGCAGGCTCGCTGCACAAAACCGTAGTCAGGCATAGAGACCAGAAGATGGTCTCTGTTCTTGGATTGCTCAAGAGTACTTATTGTGACACACCTTCATTTGACAGTCTTGACTCGTTGTCCGATGTATCTAATGCTACCTTTCCGTCTGCAGTTTACAACATGATGTGCCGGCCAAGTCATGACGCCAGCAAACAACTCTGCAAAACCAACAAAATATGGAGAACGGTTTGAGCCTGGCCACAACACATGCCCGAGCAAGGACAATGCAGTGTACAAATGTGATACCCATCTTTCAGAGACACCTGATGCTTTTTGTCCTAGCGGATGCGGCTCAACTTCTCGCGGTTCATGCGGACCTAAAAGATTCTTTGTCAGTAGTTTTCAAGAGCAGGAGTTTTGGAACGAGTGCCCAATTATCAAAATTTGATGATAATCTCTTGCGTGGATGTGATGCTCGGATGGCCAAGCATAGACATGGATACCACCAAGAGAGCCTTGAGTGAGAATAAGAAAGAAGTGGATGTGGTGTCTTACATGGTCGTCCACAGCATCGCTCTGCGAAATATGTTAGCAAGTGCAACAAGGTGACAAGATACGGGCCAAGGAGACTCACCTTCTGGGCCATATTAGTCAGGAGTTCATTCTGATCAGAGATGCGACGGTTCATCCCCCTGGCAATCAGGTTCATCTGGTGAACCTTGTCCGCGGCTGAGCCCATTGCTTTGTTGGTATTGCGCATGTCTTCCTTTTCATCTTCATCCAACTCTTCCGAGTTCTCCCCATCCTCGAGCTCGACGAAGTCATAATTCTTCTTCTTGTTGCCATTTGCTCCTAGCAGGCCCGGCTTGGATTTATTGGTGGCCATGAATGTCTCTTCCAAATCTTCGGTGGCCTTGTATTGTCCGCGGGCCGACTCCTCACGCTGCCTCTTCTCCATCTGGTGTCGTTCAAGAATTGCAGCGTCCTGCTTCTTGATTGTGGATTTCGAGGTGTGAGAAAGGACAGACCACATGCCTTGGACGGATTTAAGTTCCCTAAGTGGTTTCAGTCAGTTGCTGATAGGCAGGACAAGCAGCCAAGCTTGCTCTCAAGGCTGTATCGGGTGAAGACCTTCAACGAAAATGTATTCTGGGAATAAAACAGTCAAGGCTGTGAAGGATCAAACATACTTTGTTTTGTCCTCTGCAACGCGACTGTATGCTGCCGCTGAATTCAGGTTTTGATCACTACAAGACTTGTGTCAGTAGCGGCTTTCGCACCAGGTCATATGCCTTCTGAAAAGGAGTGAAGGGGTTTCGTACGCTCGACGCAGTCTATCATCTTGTGCTCCAAGCGCGGCATAACCGTGCAAAGCAGAGTCGAGCGCAGTATCGGCTATATTGTCTATGCGGTTGGCGGTGTCCGCCATGGCTTTTCTCTCCGATTTAATATCGGATCTGATGGCTTGATATCCCTGCTCGTCCTTTTCCTCCTCTTCGTTGTGTCAGCGCAAGAGAACACGACAGTCTGAGCAGGTATTTGTTCTTACCGGTCAACTCGCGAGGCGCACCATAGCCGCCGTACTCATCGTCTTCTGCCGGTGCCTCTTGTCTCGACGACGGAGGCAACGGGTTGTATCGATCTTGAGCATTGCCAAATAAGTTACCATTCGAAGTGTCGTTTTGGTATCGACTCGATGGGGACTGGAAAGACGCAGAACTATTCGCGGGAGAACCATTCGATCCCTGCTCTGGAGGCACATAGCGACCAGCAGCACCACCAAATAGATCATTGTTTCCACCTTCATCGCCAAAACCGCCGTATCCACCGGCACGGCTCTGGTTGGCGCTGAAGGCCGAAGCGTTGTCATTGTCGTACCGGTTCAACCCGTACCCATTCTGATTGCCATATTTCTCATCTCCAAACCGGGGGCTATTGCTCGCAACCGACGGGCTCTGGTAGGGCGGGGGCGCCGGGCTTGAGCCGATCGAGTTCATGCGCGGGTTGGACGGAAGACCGCCGGGAACACCGGGCCTAGCACCCTGAGCGAGCTCATTTCGGGCCTGTTGGTAGGGCGTGATGGGATTGGCATAGGGGTTGCTCTCCTCGACGGGCTCCTTCTTCTTCTTGCCGAAAAGACGCATCTTGAGCTGTATCGGTGGTCAATTTACAAGTCTTGTTATAGCGAAACACTCATGTGGTACACAGTATGACGGGATGGGACAAAAGAGATGCGAGGGAAGAGGGCGTCGATGTTTGAGCGTGTCCTTGCTTCTGATGTAGGATCTGAAATAGGGGACGGAAGGGGTGTTGAGACCGAGGCGTGTTTCGAGAGAGCTGACAGGGATAAATAGGAAAGGGTAGCGGTGGGGACTCTAGCGGCCTGAACGGAGAGGGTTTCAATGCTCCCAAAATGCTAAAACAGTCGTCAGGCACGGGGAGTGGGACGGCTTTGTGCGAGGTGTAGGAAGGCTGCATTTAGCTTGCAATGGCCTCGCACCAATGGCTAGCACTGGCCGCTCATCTCATCGTTCTTAGCGGCCTTGGGAACCCGCCTGGCCGTCAGATGCCGTCCGCAGATCCAGGATTTAGACCGCCCCCTCGTAACAAGATTGCCACATGCCGGGTGGTAGCGTACGTGGTAGGCTGCTCCACAACATTCGAGCTAGGCTTCTACATGAACCACAGCCCCCGTCGAGGACCTGATCTGACGGACGAGCATGACACGCGTGGTGGCATCTGGGACAGCCACCCGCTGGCCGTCAGGATCGGGTCTCTACTCTCCCTCTGCGGTTGTGGAATAGCAAGCTGGGGGCCCCATTCTCAATATGATCAGAGCGGGCTTGGGGGATCATGGATGGATTCGAGAAACCAAGAAGTGGGCTGCCCTGTCCGGCATAACTGGGTTGCAGGCATCACTCTCACCTTCTCGCGGGCCCTGCCAAGAGCACCCTTCTCTTTCTGCTTCCCACCTTTGCGGGGCCCATTTTCATTGCGGCGGAACGGCAGGCGTGACTTTTGTACACCTGCATCTGCTGCAGCTGTCTCCGATTTGGCATCTGATTTACCAGATGCAACACCACCTTCGCCTTCCTGCTGCTTCTTCGCATCTGTGCCATTCGTCTTTGTGCTGACAGTGTCGTGTTCCGTAGATGCTGCAGGCCGGGGCCCAGGAGGAAGCGGAGACTCATTGCTACTGGGGGCAGCATCAAGAGCGGCAGCAGCAGCAGGCGACTGTAAACGTGGCTGTGGCTGTGGGCGCGGACTCGGGCGTCGCTTGTCTTTCGTGTCGGCCTGCACTTCAACTTCCTTCTCGCCTTCGAGAGCATGGTCGTCACTGTCGCTCGTGTCGGCCTGCACCTCGAGCTTCTTCTCGTCTTCAAGGGCCTGGTCATCGCTGTCGCTCGTGTCCTGGTGATCGGCGGTCGCCTCTTTTAGTGCTTTGCTTGACTTTGTAGCCTGCCCCAGTCGTACACCCTTGTCGGGTTTCTCGTCCCCAATTGTAAGTAGCGCCAATGAGTCCACCGCCGTGGGCCGTGAGATGACAGGTGTTGCCATGGTTGGCAACGCGAGAGTTTGGGAATCCTAAAGTCGATTCGATAATTGACGGAACTCCGCTCGTTGCGCTGTTCGTTTGCGAGGGTGAGCGGCGTGACTCTTCCGTAGTTATGAGCAATAGCCCGTGGCCGTCGATTTAAGCTGCCCGCCAACCCTGCAGTCAAGTGTCAAAGGCAGGAGCCAACGCCACCTCACTTACTCAACTTCACTTCCGTCACCTTTGTCCACAACTTGAGACCTCTTCCGACCTGGACCAATCGACCAGGGCCTCGGCACTCCAGAAGCCAGAGAGATCACGCAAAATCCAATTGATTCCACGATTAAAAAAATGCAGTGCTAACCTGCGCAACGCCGCAGACAGGACGGTCTTGAATCTTCAAGATTGTACCGCCTTTGTAGCTCCCACCTCTCGAAAAGGAGCGAGCTACGAGCCAACTCACCACCCGCTCTCTTCCTGCGAAAGCAGCCAAAGCTAGGACAAGATGTTACCTCAATTACCAACAAGCTATCCTCCTTGCATGAGACCTCTAAGAACCATACGGAAACCTGCCATACACTGAGTCCTGCTGCTCGTCGACACTCCCGAGCATTGCATCATCGTCAATTCGCTCCCGCCCCACTACATCTCGGTAGCCTGAGGAGACAAGTATCGAGACGACTACGTCCCCTCAAGCGTTTGGTATCAGTCATAGGGCACTTGAAACTGACGGAGCGGCTTGACCTGGTTGTGCTTGATACGCGATTGCGGGATAGTTACGTGTTCCAAAGATCACCCGTTGCCGCTGCAAATCACACCGCCAATACCTGCCTGACCGCCAGCCTGCTGCTGTCTTTGACTCTACGCACCTGTACCGGTGACCAATTTACCGGATAGATTCCGTCTTTTTCGACAATGTCAGTGTTCACGTTCGAGACGGAGCCCACAAGGGTCTCTTCGCCGTGGCTACGTCCGGCCGAGACCCCGGAGCAGAGGGTCACCAAATTGGAGGCCGAGCCACAGGAGGGGGCGATAGAGTACAAACTGCATTTGCTCCTACGGCCCAGACGACCGTACGAGACCATCAACTCTGGGAAACCCTCCGGGTCCCAGCGACCTGGACGGGATGAGTCTCACTCGAGCACAGGCTCATCCAATGATAGCCTTCCTGATATGAGTCGTCTTGCCATCAGTTCGTCTCAAACAGATGGATCACGGCGGAAAACCCCCTCGGAGTCCAACACCACTACGAGCGAGTCGCGCAAGCTTCGTCTTTATCATCTGACAACCCAATTACTCTGGAGGCTTCAGCAATCGATGAGGTACAACCCGCTGGGGACGACCGATTCGCTGATCCCCAAACTTCCTGATGATAGTGTCGATCTGGCTGCGGCGGTACGGCTTGGAAATTTGTGGCAAGGCCTAGAGGAGTCTAAGGGCGCTCTATATGAGATAGGAGTTTCCGATGATGGCACGCTGGTTGGACTCCCTGATGATGAGATGGAGGAGAGTCTTTTGACTCTTCGGGTAATGGCAGCAAGCCTCGGGTGTGTCGTGGAAGTGACCAGGCGGCAGTGCGTTGGGGAGTGTAGATGGACCGAAAGGTTTTCTCCGAAGAAGGAAGGGGATGCCGCTCCGCAGCCGGTCACTCATCAAGGGAAGCTATATGTGGTTGAGGCATTTGTCAAACCTTCTCCTGGAATTGAAGATCAGGCCGCGGACACAGTGGACCGAACTACGTCGGTTTCGCCGGGACAACTAGCTGATGTGGAAGCCAGTTCGACGACAGAGCAGCTTCGAGTCACTCTCACGGGCCCTACTGACGGTGGCAAGTCGACACTCCTGGGTACGCTCTGCACAGGGATTTTCGACAACGGGTCGGGCAGGAGCCGGACCTTTTTATTGCGGCACCGCCATGAGCTGACGTCGGGAATGACAACCTCGGTATCTCAAATGTTGGTTGGCTACAAGAACAACGGCCATGACGAAAATCTTATATACAGTTTCTCGGACCGCAATATCGACTCCTGGGAGGGCATACACGACTTGTCGCGAGACGGCAGGCTAGTCTTCGTGTCCGATTCTGCTGGCCATCTTCGATTCCGACGGACAATCCTGCGAGGCCTCGTTGGCTGGGCACCTCACTGGACAATATTGTGCTTGGCTGCCACTGATGGTGATGCGAAGGGCAAGTCCACACCAACGTCTTCACAGGATGAGGCGGACTCTCCCATGGGTGAAGTGAATCAGACCAAGGCGTACCTGGACCTGTGTCTCAAACTCCGCATGCCTCTTTTCATTGTCATCACCAAGCTCGATGTTGCTACCACTATAAGCCTTCGTGCCACGCTGACGAAAGTCTTGGCTGCAATCAAGAGTGCTGGAAGGGTGCCGAAGCTGCTAATCAAGCAAAGAATCCAGTCCGACCCCACGAGAGTCCCCGCAGTAGATGAGGATGACGTCCAGCCTCTGATAGCCGACATGAAACAGAGTGGGAACCTGCTTGACTTCGTCCCCATCGTGTCGACGAGTGCCGTGAAAGGCGAAGGGATCGGCCTGCTCCACGCACTGCTCCAGAATCTGCCAATACCGCCTACTCCCACGGCTCGAGACTATATCGGCCTAGCTCTGAATCCCGAGCAGCCTGACTCTGTGTTTCACATAGAGGACAAGTTCAGCCTCTCGGCATTGTACGGGAATGCAGTAAAGGACGACGAAGAGGCCGAGCATGGGACGGTTGTTGCGGGCTACCTCCGCTTCGGCCATCTGGCTGTGGGCGACCGAGTACTGGTAGGACCGTTTCCCCCAGATGACGACTCGACCACCATGACCCCCGAGGATCGGGCCTCGCCAGGCGGGGAGGGGCTATCCGTCTCTCACCACTCGTCCTCGGAGCTCAGCCGGCTTGCGATGCGTAACGCCGTCCCAGCCTCTGCCATCAAGGGTGAATGGTACGACGCCCAGATAGCCACCATCCGCAATTTGCGTCTTCCAGTGCGCGTACTGGAGCCCGGCCAGGCAGGAACCATCGGTATTGTCTTTGATATGCCAAAGGAGAACCTCTCCGATAGTATCTTTGAGCGTCTCCCACGACCGCTGCCCAAGATACGAAAGGGGATGGTGCTAGCGATGCCTAGCAAGCACATGGTAGAAACAGGCTTGTCCCTCCAGGCGGCGAGCGGCGTCACTGCGGTTTTTGAGGATGCCTCCACGGACGAATTGATAGTGGGCAGCACTGTCAAGGTCTACATCGCCAGTGTTCGCGCCTCGGCTCGCATCCTACGCGTGTCTCCGACGTGGACATATCCTGACACGTCTGACGAAGACGACGACGATGTTTTCGTCATCAGCGACGAGAAAGAGTCGGTCAGGCGGCAGGAAAATGGCAAGCTAGTATACGAGGTGCAGCTCGAGCTCCTTTCGCAGCGGGAGTGGGTCGAGATGGGCTCGCAAGTTGTGATATTGGAGGGAGGCAGCAGGGACAAGTCTGGGCTTGAAGGTTTTGTGGGTAGGGTCATAGAGATAGCGGAGTAGTCTATAGATGACAGCATTGTATGTTTATCGTTTTGTTAGCTTTTCTTTATAGAGCGCAATTCAAATATTTCTTCTCGACACTCTTTCTCCCCATCGTGTCTGCTTATGGCGGCGCTGCATGTGGTTCCTCAAGTTCCATTCGTTTGATCTCTCCCGGACTTTGACAAGCCACCCACTTCTCCGTCGTATGTTTTGGTACTTCTTGACATGGTTCCGACACTTTGAGGTTGTCTCGGTGGTCTCCGGCTCAATATACTGCCTCTGACATGCCATTCTGCATCGTCCTGGGCCCTGATGCGGTCGTGGATGGGGAGGAGCACTTTTAGGCCCATTGCCGCCGTGAGGAGACCGCTTGAATGGTAAGTGAGTAGGGTAGATGCAATCTTTGTCATTCTTGTACATCGATGAGGCATCCAAGCCGGGACACAGTCCTGCACATCCTTGTATGTGCTGATCTCATCCTCACTCTTCGTCTCTAGATGGGCTTCTTAAGCCCTCACCAAGCCGTAGAACAGTGTCCAGGTCAAAACGAACCCAGCCAGTCCTCCTGACAGCCCACTAGTCCATAATTCCAGCTGCCCACGGAAATAACGACTCGTATCGAATACAGGCTTCCCTGCGGACAAAGAGGCCGGGGCGACGCGGATGGCGTAGAAGAGGAGAGCCGTCAGCAGGGTGAAGCCGATGTAGAAGAGGAAGCCGGCGTAGGACTCGAGGCCGAGTATGCCGGCCGCGACACCGAAGAGGGAGGCTGTCAGAGACTGGAGGTTGGCGAGTGCCTGGGTGGATCGGCCTGGTTAGCTGGCGGCAAACTGACGATGGGGCAAGGGCGACGGTGTATCTGACCTTGGTATTGTGCACGACAGACTCCTGCACAATCGGGGAGATCTGCAGCTCCTTTTCCGACGGCATCTTGGGCTGCGTTCGGGAATCAAGATTGCTGTGGTGAAGCTTGGGGCATGTCTGCTCGTCGTCGGAGGTTGCTCACCAACTGGGGCAGTGCTGGGGCGAGCTTCGGAATGCTGTCGTCGATCTGGAAGCGTTGGAGCTTCTTCCGCCTTCCCAAGTCAGTATGGCGCGCCCGCCGCTAAGCCTCAGCGGGCATCCCTGCAGCTTTCCCGTTTCGCGATGCCCTGAACCCAGCAGCAGGCAGGTGTTCTCGCCCCAAATATGGCACCTGACGGCCCCGAACTGCGGCCCCAGCTTCCCATCCGCAGACTGAGATGAGCACTGGGCCCATCCAACGGCGGCCCATCCACCGCCCAGCGACAGGCTCTGAGCAGCGCAGGAGCGCTTGCAATCCGAATGTCCACTCTGGACAGGGACAGTTGGACCCTTAGCTCGTTCCGTCGACTCATTTTACTTTGATGAACACCCCTGGCACCGCCCAAGCGAGAGAGGGAGCGGTGGGCATACGAGCATCGTCCAAGTGTCCTTCCTCCCTTTTGATTGCACATGCCTCTGGCTCTTGTCTCTCTCTCAACTAATGGGATAGTGATTGGCAATTGGACTCATTTGCAGACGCCATCGGTACCGCGCAGACCTAGATCTACAGCCAGAAATCCATTCTGGATACTGGCACTGACTCTGGCACCGAGACTCTGGCACTGACACACCTCTTCGTTACTCTGTGCTCCTCACACCGATATTCCGAACCGACCAATCCTGCGCATCCAATCCCCAGTACGCCACCGCCCTCGACCTCCCAGGCAGTGCTCTGGTGCAGTGCGGTGTTTGCCCTTCTGTTTCGTTTCGTTTCGAGGCATCCTTTGTTGGTCTTGGTCTGGGCCCCAATACCGACCACCCCTTTCAGCTACCTCGGGAGCCCGTGAACATCTCCGTTGGGATCATTAGCCTTTTTGTGCACATGTAACCGCATGGCTGGTGCACCAAGTGCCGCAGCTTGTCATTCTCGATTTAGATCTCTTTCATGGAGACGGTAATTTACGACGAGACTCCTCTCGCCGAGTACCTCAAGGGTCAGTCCACGACCTGTGCTTTAGAGTTCTTCTCCTTCGACCTATTGTATTGTTCCTCTCTTATCGTGTGATACAACATCAAACATGCGGCCCCTTACGCTGACCGGATTTCTCACAACAATAGATGAGGGCGAGGAACAACAACGAGACTGGGCACAACAGGAACCAGACGTCATCATAGACACACCACCACCGAGTCCCCCAAGTCCTTCGTTCGCGCCCACGGGCAGGCCTCTAGTCAAGGCGCGCTTCCGCAGCAAGATACCCGATGCGCTGAACATCAAGCTTCCCACGCCAAAGAAGCGTCTGAGCTCTTTGCAAGATGGAGCGGTAAGAAAGTCCCCGTGCCAGCGCTGTCATCTTTGGCTGATCCACGAGATATGCAGACCGCAGTCGCTACGAAGCTGGACCGCGCAGACAATTCCAAGTTCCTGGAGCAATTCCGCTACACGATCGTTGCATCCCAATTATTAAGTGGCCACTCGATATTAGGCCAGCACGGCCAGGCGCAGAGCTCCAAGATCCACCCAGAGAGCGGCCAAGATCCGAACATACCCACGCAGACAGGCTTGCTGCTCACGGCTGTTGGGGCACTCGGGCTCGCGTGGTTCATCAGCTGGCTGTACGGGGGAGGATTCTCGCACCTGACAAAGAAGAGAGTGGTGGTCTTCGTGGTGGTCTTTGGTGTCGCTGGCGTCGCGTCACAGGCGTACATAAGGCAACAATGGCTCAAATATGTCAGGGAGCAGGCATTGACGGAGATCACAACGTTCGTGTCAAGAGCGCAGGACTTCGACAGCGCATCGAGTGCCGCAGTGGCCCTGGTCCAGGAGGTAGAACTTGTTTCCCGCGGATATCGTCTCAGCGCACCACTGCCGCCTATCAGCCGAATCGAGGACCAAAGCCAGACCCGGAGATGCGTGAGGCTCAGGAAGGCCCTGAGGAAGAGCTTCGGGGGTATCATTTCCAAGTATGAGCAGGCTTCCTCGGGGATCAAAGGGTTCTCCGAACAGCTGGATTTGGAGCGGTACTACGATATCTACGACATTAGCGACCTAGACATGTCGGACGCCTTGCAGGGTTATTCGGAGGGCGAATTCGAGGACATGGAATCACTACGAACGCTGAAGATCGTGGCATCTCGGTTTCATGTACTGCGAAAGATGTTTCTTTGTTCACTCCTCTCGATGGAAGCGCAAGGCGACGACTCCGATTTCATGCGATGGACCACCGTTGTGGAGTCTCTCCGAACGCTCAACGAAGCCACGGCTACGTCTTACAAGCGGATGGGGGACATTCTGGGGGAGGAACAGTCATTCAAACCGCCGGTCTCGATCGCAGACAAGGGCCCGCTCTCACCCGGACGCGAGAGATGGCGCTCACAACTAAGCAAGCTGAATTCCCTCACAACGGGCATTCGCGGGCTACAGGCGAAGATGACGTTGCTGCGGGAGGAGTCTGATCGGGCCCTGGATAAAGCCTCCGACCTCTCAGAGCTGGGACCAAGCTTGATGGCACAATACGAATCGATCGGTCAAGATCTCAAGATGCTCCAGCAGGCATGGGAGGATGGTAGGGCCGCTCTGGCGTCGGGTATCGACCGTAACGAAAAGCGCCTGTCATCCATCAGTGGAATGCTTTCTCCAGCGATCTCCTTGGGAGGATTGACCACCGTCGAGGAGAGCGGTGGGAGCGTCTCGGACGCGCTAAAGGCACTCACGGGAGAATCGCCAGATAGCCCCGACGCGGGCAGCAATTCCGGAGAGAGCGAGGAGATATTTGAGGCTGTTGCGGGCCCGCCGCCACGACCCAGGAGCATGTTGACGAGAGGGGAGAGGATAGCAAAGATGAGAGAGGAGCGTGAGAGGAGAGCAGAGACGAAAGACAAGTTCGAGGCGAACCGCGGCATGCTGAAAGAGCTCGAGATGGTCATCAACCTCCGCCCGAACAAGAACAGAAGACAAACGCTACCACCGCCAAACCCGAGCCGCGTCGTCTCGCTGTGAGCGAGTACCCTTTCCGGGCCGCAATCCCCTGCTGCTCCTTTCATGACTAACGTTTGCTTGTGTTTTGGTTTTCTGGTTTAATTATTTGCTTGATCTTGCAACCATGGCTCTCGGCGTTTCATCCGACGGTGGCGGTCCCGGCGGCTTACAGTCCTTTGAGGATACCTTTTCCTGAGATTTTCTACTATTACTTTCCTTGCATCTGAAAAACTGCATGCAGCGGCGATATCCAAGCAGCCTGTACAAAACTATATAGATCTTGAGGGGCGACGGGACTCAAGGGCGTTGAGGATGTGTTGTGTTTGAATCCAAAGGCTCCCATGTGGCCGTGGAGCATAGTCGGTAATGTTTGGTCACTGTTCAGTAGGAATATACTGACCGAAATACAAGCCAAGATAAAATCAAACAATTTATTGAAACGTCTACTGAATAGTATCATACGGGAGCTGGTTAGATTCTCATGATTCTCGTATGCGGGGTGAATGCCGTGATTGTTCAGGCACTTCGGGCCCTTGCTTGCTCCTAACGGAAAAGGCATGCGAAGCTTTTCACTGGCATCTCCTAGAATCCATTCCGTGTTTTCCAGTGACTAGACCGTCGTCTATAGGAGTTACCAGAATCGTGAAGGAGGGGCGCTGGGCGCACTACAGCAAGGATCATGGGAGGATTCAGCTGCTGTACACATGTGCCCCACTAATTTTTAATGGGCTCCAAGCGCGGCGCATCGCATTTTACGCGTCGAACGGAGGCGCGTCATTCAAAAACCGTGGGCCTGCGACTCTGATTTACCTGCCTCCTCTCCTCTCGGTACCTACTCAAACTCCCAAACAATCTCCCTGCTTGCGCAAACCAGCTACGACACGATACCCACCAAGCCCTTCCAGACGATCACATCTATCCATCCCACACTACCCATAACTAATCCAGCACCTCTCTTCTCTTTCAGACCTTCAGTAAGTTCCGCCACGGGCGACGTTGAAGTGCATCTTCCACTTCGACACGAGATCACACACTAATGCAGAGCAGCCATGCTTGAGGCACGATTGGAGCAGGCGGGTATCCTGAAGAAGGTAGGGACAAGTTGCCCTTGATCTACTCTCCCCAGTTGTAGACGTATCTGACACCTTACCCGCCCATTAGGTGGTCGACGCCATCAAGGACCTGGTCCAAGACTGCAACTTCGACTGCAATGACTCGGGAATCGCGCTGCAGGCCATGGACAACTCGCACGTCGCGCTCGTGTCCATGATGCTCAAGGCCGACAGCTTCGCGCCGTACCGGTGTGACCGCAACATCGCGCTGGGCGTCAACCTGACCTCCCTGACCAAGGTGCTCCGCGCCGCCCAGAACGACGACATCATGACCCTCAAGTCCGAGGACGCGCCCGACAGCCTGAACCTGGTCTTTGAGAACGCCGACACCGACCGCCTCACCGAGTACGACCTCAAGCTCATGGACATTGACCAGGAGCACCTGGGCATCCCCGAGACCGAGTACGCCGCCACGATCTCCATGCCTTCGGGGGAGTTCCGGAGAATCTGCACAGATCTGCTGGCTATGTCTGAGTCTGGTAAGAGCTGTATACATGATTTACTCGTAGTGCGTCGCAGCTTGGCTAATATTCATCGATCGCGACAGTAACGATCGAGGCGAGCAAGGACGGTGTCAAGTTTGCCTGCACCGGCGATATTGGCAACGGCTCTGTGACACTGCGCAGCCATCAAAATGTCGAAAAGCCTAAGGAGAACATCGAGATTGAGCTGAGCGAGCCCGTGTCCTTGACCTTCTCCCTCAAGTACCTGGTCAACTTCTGCAAGGCCTCGGCACTGTCGGAGCAGGTCAAGATCTGCCTGTCCAACGAGGTGCCCCTCCTGGTCGAGTACGGTGTGCAAGGCAACAGCTACCTGCGCTTCTACCTGGCCCCGAAGGTGAGCCTCTATTTCCCCCATCCCTGCCCAATGCCTAAATGTTATGCTAACAACTTCTCTACTAAAAGATCGGTGACGACGAGTAATTGGTTGGAAAGAGGCTTTGATATACGAGCGAGGATAGGCGCCGTGTGGCAGCAATGCCTTACCTTTGGGGACAGTCCTGTGCAACTCGTCTCCTCGGAGAGCGCCACCGATATCATGATTGCCACGGTGGTTGGCCTGGCTTACCCCTCCAAGAGCAGAGAAATATTGCCCAAGGTCCTGTCACAGGCGGAATTGTGAAAATTGGTGGAGGCGAACCTGTGTCTGGGCGTTGCAGGATAATGCACTGTTTATCATCATAGAGAGACGGGAGTGCAGCAGCATCATGTTCGATACGATATTCGACGGTAATGAAAAACAAGACCACAAAGAAGCATGTTTGAAGCATACAGTTCTTGGAGTGTGCCCAGAGCGCGGCTGCACCGATGATCGCCGTGCCGTGAGAGAGCAGCTGCATGCAAGGGTCGCGACGTGGGGTTCCATTAAGCCCCTCCCGAGATCCCCCCAGCCTTGTCCAAGATCACCGGCACCGAGTCGGGCAGTCTGCGGGGCACTTTTTGGCTGTGACCGACATGCCATTGCTGTGTGTCATTCGAAATTTCTAGTAGCACGATGCCGCTGACTCCGGAATTGGGCGCGACATCGCACGCATGATCTGACTCTTCATCCATTGGAAGAGTCTGATGCCTTGCCAATTCCATTGTCTATAGAACTGCCTCGGATACACCACACAAGACGCTTGTAGGCTGTGCGATTCCCCTCACCGAAACGGGTACATGCGCATGCCAGACCCAACTGCATCTCGAGTACATACCTGCCGCCAACCTACCACCCTTTGACTTTAATGGGCAGCATTAGCCAAGTCGCACCGAGGATGTCAGCCGATTTGCCAGTCCCAGAGACTCGCGTCCTCGCTGTTGCCAGTCATGTACGGAGACGCGCCCTCTTCTTCCCATGAGCAAGATCGTCCAACCCCAACATCTGCCCATGTACACACACACACACACACACTTCAAGACAAAGAGGCTCGCTGACATGATGCAAAGGTTGTCTCTGGGTAAGTACCGCACCTTCCCACGAGGGAATGACTACAACGACCGACTGTTCAACCCGGCTGACCACGGCGTTGGTCGCCCTCCAGATATGTCGGCAACAAGATCGCCGTCTTCGCGATGCAGTCGCTCGGCTGTGACGTCGCCGCGCTGAACACGGTGCAATTCAGTTAGTCCCACCGCCCACCCACCTCTCTCGATCCCAAGCGCCCGCGCGCAGTCACACACACAGATCCACAGCCAGCAGGCAGAACGGCTCTGACCTTCTCTCTCCTCGCTCCCAAACAGGCAACCACACGGGCTACAAGCAGGTCAAGGGGACCAAGGTGTCGGCGCAGGAGATCACAGACCTCTACGACGGCCTGAAGCAGTCGTACCTCGACGACTTCGACATGATGCTCTCGGGTTACATTCCGGGCGCCGAGGCCGTGCAGGCCGTCGGGCGGATCGCGGCCGAGCTCAAGGCCAAGGCGGCGTCCAGCCCCGGCAGCTTCTTCTGGGTGTTGGACCCTGTCATGGGCGACAATGGCAGGCTGTACGTCGCCGACGACGTCGTCCCGGCGTACAAGTCCCTGCTGCCGCACGCGGACCTGATACTGCCCAACCAGTTCGAGGCCGAGTAGGTTCTCCCCTTCGTGTGTCTGTAGAGCTCTCCCGCTGTCTGTCCTTCGTCGGTGGCCCGGAGAGCCAGGAGGAAGAACAGGCGCTGACCGCACCATCCGCACCGGATAACAGGCTCCTCTCCGACGTAAAAATAAGGGACATGACCTCCCTGACGCGCGCCATCGAGGTGATCCACACCAAGTACGGCGTCCCCCACATAGTCCTGACCTCAGTGTCGCTCGACAACAACAACGACGACCACAACAACGAAAACCACGACAAAGCGGCCCCCAGGACGCTCTCGGTAGTGGGCTCGACCATGACGGCGTCGACGCGCAAGCCGCGCGCCTTCAAGATCCGGTTCCCGGCCATCGACGCCTACTTCTCAGGCACGGGCGACATGTTCGCCGCGCTGATGGTCGTGCGCATGCGGCAGGCCGTCACGGCGGCTGCGGGCCTGGGCCAGACGGCGTCGTGGCTGAGCCCGGACGACGTCGGCGCGCTGGACCTGCCGCTCGCGAGGGCGGCGGAGCGCGTCCTGGCCAGCATGCACGAGGTGCTTGCCGCGACGTGCGAGAGCATGAAAGCCGAGGTCAAGAGGGTCGAGGCGGACATTGGCGGGGACGACGAGAAGAGGATGCACCTGGCGCGGTCGAAAGCCGCCGAGCTGAGGCTTGTTAGGCATCTCGGGTCCTTAAGGGAGCCGGTGGTCGAGTTTAAGGCGCAGAAGATGTAGACGATGTAAAAGAGGAGCATGACTTGTTAAAATCCTGGGTGTTCAGACTAGAGTTAGACGGATCATCTGTTGCAAAAGCAGAGTTGGACTAGACCAGCTAATATCGATCTTTTGTTCTTCATTATGCTGCCTACCCATTCCAGGGGGCATAGGACCCATTTGGCGCATCTGATCTGATCATGCGACACTAAGGGCCGGCTGTCATAATATAAGCATATCTATCTTCTTTGCGCATTGTCGACTCCTCCTGATGCCAATATCCTGGGCTGTTGTAACCAAGCTGTACCGTAGTTTTCTTTCCCTCCCGCGATATAAGCAGCCAAGGAGTCGCACGTCTTCCTCAGATGGCATTTCCCACCCAGCACGCCTCAGAGAACCCGATGTAGTTGTCACTCCACGGCCAAGGCGCGTCCTTGTTTGACTTGGCCCTGGCTACGCTTGGGGGAACGGCGACGGCAGCGTCCACGGCCCTCTTCTTGTCTCGCAACCAGGCCCCCTAGGACGATGGTCTCTCAGCCGCAGCAGGGGCAGGAGCAGGCGCGTCGGAGGCACCGTCCGTAGCTCCGTTAGATGCGGACGCCACGGCCTTGCCGAAGCCGCCCGTGGACCCGAAGCCACCCGCGCCCCGCACGCTCTCCTCCAGCTCGGCGACCTCCAGCACCTCCGGGGTGTAGATGCGCTCCAGGACGAGCTGCGCGACGCGGTCGCCCTCCGAGACGGCGAAGTCGGCGTCGGAGTGGTTGAAAAGCAGGACCTTGACCTGTCCGCGGTAGTCTGCGTCTATGACACCGGCGCCGGTGTCGATGAAGTTCCTAGGCCGCTGTGGTCAGAGGCGCATTCTCGACAATAGAGGTGAACTACTTACTTAGAGGCAAGACCGGAGCGGGGAGCGATGCGGCCGTCTGTCGGTGAAACGGTAGGTTAGCTTCTGGCAGGTCTCTGTTGCTCGTTGTGACACTTGGCTTCTGTGCCAGGCTTACAAGTTCCAGCGGGCACCGCCATGCTGATGTCGGTGTCGACGAGGGCTTTGCCCCGCGCGGGGATGATTGTGGCCCTGGACGCATAGATATCGTAGCCGGCAGCAAAGGCGCTGCCACGGGTGGGCAGGCGTGCCTTCTCAGAGAGCTTCTTGATGAGCAGAGGCGGTGCTTGATCCATGTTGGTGACGGGGACGTTGCTACCGTTCACGTGCGCCATCGTGCTGGTGGTTGAAGCGGTTCCGTCTGTCTTGACGCGTTTTGATGGGGGAGAGTTGGGTGGCGACTTGACCGAGTTGTTCTTGTCACTGTTCATGTTACGAGAGGGAGTAGAATAGGAGATGCAGAACGCACGTCTGGAGAAAGAACTAAGCGTTGTTGTTGTTGCAAAGATTCGTTGCATGGTGGTTCTTTCTCTTAACTTTCGCTCAAGCAAGGATATAAATGGAAGGCGCGTTGAACGGACGCGTTCGTAACGGCCGACCTCATTGGCCAATTAGTTGGGACCGACCCACTGTTTTCCGTCAGGAATTAGCAGTCGTTTATTTACCTTTTCTGATGAGCGCCTCTATGTATGTTGGGCTGATAAAGACAGATTCTCCCATACAATTTGATTGTCATGGAAATCATTCCAGCCACACTCTATTATGGAGGGGAAAAGAGTCGGAACAGGATCAGTGACCATGCTGTTGGCTTTCCTCGTGTCCTCACTGTAAGCATTAGCGGTCCTCGTCCTGTAAATCCGTCTTCTCAGCAGTGTCGTATTTAGGCACTTGCGGATAGGAGATCAGGTTGAGGAGTGCAGCCATCAGACGAAATTGTCTTCTGGAAATTGAGGCAACG
This sequence comes from Diaporthe citriasiana, assembly GCA_014872975.1. Taxonomy (NCBI): domain Eukaryota; kingdom Fungi; phylum Ascomycota; class Sordariomycetes; order Diaporthales; family Diaporthaceae; genus Diaporthe; species Diaporthe citriasiana. The sequence continues at coordinate 114,453 of JADAZS010000001.1, read as the reverse complement.
ACGATATCCCTGGGTAGCATCCATACGAGGAAACCGCAATCAACGGGTTATGCTATTTGGAGAAGCACGTTTCGTCACCACGCTAAACTCTTGTGCAGTAATTGTCACTCATCCTCGAAAGGGCTTGCAACACGTATGTCTCGGGGTTTGGTTGCTGTCACATTAGCATTCTGGGAAGCGACCCTCGTGCACAAGTGCCGGCTCGAGCATCGATTCACGCCAAGAATTGGCACTTGGCGCTCTGCTTTCCCTCTCGAAGCGGGTGAAGCCAAGCTGCGCCGGTTTAGACATAAGTATACAGGTAGTTGTTATCGACATTATTGTATGAAGGTTCGGCACCGAGGTGTTTGAGCGGCCTGCATAATATATGTACTACAGCTTGTCAAACGCCTCCTGTTGTCATGCTGGGGGCGTTCCGTCTGACTAGCACTGATCGACAGTGTCGAGTTTGATTGACAGCGGAGCGAAACGAGGGACGACGCAAGATGGCCCAGATCATCCCGTCCACCCGTCGAAGCGCCTAATCTTCAATCTCTCGGCCAAAGTCCACGAGTCGCAGGCGCTTTGAATCTCTTGGGTGGAATTCGGCAACCTTCGATCGAACAAGCAACCGCACGGCCGCCGACTCGTCAGAAACATTGACGTACGCGTCCGAGTTCGAACCCCCAGAATCCATGAGGCTGTTCATCAGTTCTTCAGTGAGTGTCTGCATCTCTTCTCGTGCTGCCACCCTCTTGTCACTCTCGCCCTCGTCCCTGCCTTCTCGGTCTTGGCCACCTTCAAACATGTCGTCGATCCTCCGCTGCCTCTTGTCTGTGGCAGCATCTGGCTTGGATTTCTTCCGCTTGCCCCTTGCGCTGAAGCCCGCTTCTAGGTCATCCGAGTCAATCTCCATCATGTCGCCGGCCACAGGACCACCGCCCTGCTCGGCTGCAATCATCGAGGCTAGTCTCTCATCGATGAACTTTTTGAGGGCCTTCAGCAGCTTGGACGTGTCGGCATCGGTTGCTTTGATGTTTTCTTTGAGCTCCGAGATCCGCTCCCTGGTGACCTGCTTCGGACTCATAGTCGTCCTTGACTCGATGTCTTCAAGCAGGGACTGGATTCGCTTCTCCAGCGCTCTAGTCAGGGCTGTCTGGTCCGACAGGTTGGCCTTCTCAGCATCCAGCTTATCCTGGGCATCCTGTAGTGATAACTTTTGTGAAGCAAGGTATTTCCTCGATTCAACAATGGTCGAGTTCGTAGTACGCAGGGCTACAAGTGCGGGTACAACAGAGTCAGGGAACGGCAAGAATGGTTCCGACGCAGCAACATCTCGATAGGCCGTAGCGACCTCTTGCAATTGCTTGCTGGTACTGACTGATCTGCCCTGCCTCTGTTGCCCATGGCTCCTCTGTGACATGGCCGCACACTTCTCATTTTCCTGTGTTATGGTCAGTTCGAGGCATGTCTGTATTTATTACGCAGAAGTGGTGCCAGACCTCTGCAAGCGCTCGCTTCAACTGTTCAACCCTTTTCGCCAACTCTTTCCTCGAGCGCTCCAGGTAGCCTGGGTGCAAGTCTTCGCTGGTCAAAGCTGCTGCAGACTCTTCCATCTTGAGCACACTGAGCGCCTCCGTCGCGTCGAAAACGCGTCGGGTGAAGCTACCTCGGAGGCAAATTTTGGTAGGAGGCTCTCGGGCGTCAGGAGCGACGACGAGCTCGGTCCGATTGGCCAAGGCGCAGGTTGACGAATCAGCTTAGCTAGGGGTAGCTTTGTGAAGCAAGGTTCTAGAAAACGAGTTTCAAGGAGATCTCAAGTGTGCATGTAGCATTTATGCGCCGAGCAAGTCCCCCAGCGTGCACGGCAGCGAGGGTAGATCCGGAAGACGGGAAGGAGGTGCCGCCGTATGCAAATCCCAGGCAAAGTGCCGCATGGGTATCGCCCGTCCACGGCGCACCCACAGCACTTGTGCAGGTCTGAACGTGAGACGTGGGGAGGGAAATGTGTTGGTGGGTTGTTGACATGAACTTCCTCCTGCTCAGCTATTGTGTTTCATTCCGCTGTGGCACACTCCGGCTGGAAGTTTACTGCTGGAAGCAGAACAGCCAATCTGTCGAGGTATTATTGATAGCAGCGCCTCCTTGCGCGTCGTAACACGGGTATAGTGTCATAGGCGTTAGCTGCCGTTAGGGACTACCCAGGGGCCTGAGGGCTGCGTAATGTGCCAGGTGGCAGTCAAGAGCCGTCCCGGCTCCACTCTATCAGAACTTTGTGTAGCCTTAGCCTGCCCACTGCCCAATGGCTAGAGCCTGTAGACGGCGTGACGGCCTGGAGGAGTGGGTGCACGGGCCAGGGTCCCGTAATATTTGACCTCCTGCTGTGCCAGTCCGAGCAAGTCCGCCGACGGCACGGCACACCACTCCTCCAGTTTCATCCCAACCAGCTTCTTTCACTGTAAGTCTCTGAATCTCGTCCCCATCCCTTCCTGCAAACCAAAGCACGAGCATCGACCGCCTGCTGCATTGCGTTGCGCGACGTCCGAACTCGCATGGGGCAAGTTTAAGCCTTTTCACCGCGACCCCACTCACCACGCCCGTCAACCTCTTTCCTGTCCCTTCCCGCTGCCCAAATCTCTACCTTGTCTATCTCCCCGCTACACCCAACGACCCCCTTTGGCGATCAATCACCCCGTCACCCAGATCCTCGTTGCCACCGTCCGCGCCAGTCACTGTCTTCCACTGACAACCCTGCCTAGCTTGTGGTACACAGTATCCACAGATCGTCCTTCTATTTTTGCCCCCGTAGGCAGTGCGGTACGTGTTGCCCCAAGGTGTTTGTTCCTGCGGCCTCTGCTCCGTCCTGTTTCAGCAATCACCTCCCCTACCCAGCTTCCCCCAGCTTCCACACAAGCTCCCCATCATCGTTGACATTCAGTACTCATCACATCGCGACTCTTGTTTCGCACTCCCCTCCCCTCTCTCTGCTTGTCACACACACACGCACACGCCGACAGGCACCATCACTTGCGCACACACACACACATCTAACGCGGTGCAGACTGACAGACGAGGCCCAGAATCGACGCGGCGTCGAGCTAGCTCTAAGCCAGCCAACAGTTGGCCAACTGCCCAAGACGGACATCTCGGGTGCTTGCTGCTGTTTGTGACGGAGCAAAAAGGTTTGAGATCTGGTTCTCTCGGTATCCTGCCTGCCTGCTTGCCTTGCACTCTCAAGCATCACCGTACCCGTCACCTTCTGAGTTCTTTTGAGCGCCTACTTCAGCATATCAACTCTTCATCTTGCGCCTCCCTTGACTACATCTACCCGACCTCCAGCCTCAGCCTCAGCCTCAACCTCAATATCTTGGCCCGCACATCGCCTCGCCCTGCTCCCGACCAAAGCTGCACCTACCACCCATCTGAAGCAGTCATCAGAGGAGGTTGTCTTCCCAGCACTTCCCCTCTTCCACAGTGTCAGCAGTCGCCCTCCGCGATAGTTTCATCCGGCCTGCATTTCATCCCCGAGACCTCGATCCCAGTTGCCTATCAGCCCGTCCGATCAATCTACATCACTCCCGACGCGCCACTACACCTGCACGTTTTCCTTGCGAATCCGCCCCCACAGGTGTAGATAGGACCAAAAATTCAATTCAATACGATTTTACCCAAAGAACAACCGCCCCACTTCTGCTCCACGAGACAAGATGTCGGCCTCACCCCCAACCCAGTCCGCAAAGCGGCCCCTCGAGGAGACATCCTCTCCATCTCGAACCGACCAGCCTGACGCGAAACGACCGGCCCTGGATAAGGTCCTCCGCGGTGAAGAAGAGGAGGTTCAGGTCAAGACAGATGTTCCCTCCGAGAACGGCCACGAAGATACCGTGGAGACACCAGCTGCCGAGATCAGCTCAAACGGCGAGACTAAGGCCAACGGAGAAACAGTTGAGACTCAAGACGGCCAGAACGATGCTGCAGTGCCCGACGTCGCCGGTGAGACCAAGCCTATCGTGAGCACCAGCTCGCTGGGAGGTAGCAACTCGGCCCAGGCTGCTTCCGCTCACGACGAGACAGCGTGGATCCACATCCGAGCCGTGATCACGAGCCCGGAGGCGGCCACCATCATTGGAAAGGGAGGCGAGAATGTTTCGAAGATCAGGCAAATGTCCAACGCGAAGTGCACCGTTAGCGACTACCAGAAAGGGGCCATAGAGCGGATCCTTACCGTGAGCGGCAGTGTTGATGCCGTGGCCAAGGCGTTCGGATTGATTATTCGTACTCTGAACAACGAGCCACTGGCCGAAGCTTCGAACCCACAGTCCAAGACCTATCCACTCCGGCTGCTGATCCCATCCATACTGATTGGTTCCATCATCGGAAAAGGAGGTGCTCGCATCAAGGAAATCCAAGAGGCATCCGGTGCTCGCCTGAATGCATCGGACTCGGTATTGCCGCTCTCAACAGAGCGCTCACTGGTCGTCATGGGTGTGGCTGATGCTGTTCACATTGCTACGTACTATGTGGCCAGCACTCTGCTTGAGCAGCTCAACGAGCGTTTCGGCGGCCCTGCTGCGTCTGCTTACGCAACGCGAAGCGGCGGTCCAGCTGGAGCCATTCCCGGAGGAATGCAGGTCGTCCCATACATGCCTCAGCCTGCAGGTGGAAACTTCGGCCGAAGTGAAAACTACGGAAGGAACCAACCTCGGCATGACCCGCGCAATCAACAGATGCCGCCATCATACATGCCTCCCTATGGTGGCCAGCCACACCCTGCCCAACCGAACCCGGCTATCCCCGTCCACTATGCCGGTGCTCAGGCCAATGCAGCTTACGGACCGGCGGCTCACATGCAACAGCCCCATCACGGCCCACACGTTGGCGCACACCCTCACGGCGGCCCCCAGGCTCAGCAGCCGATGCATGGTGGTGCAGGGATGCCTGGAGCCCCTCTCACGCAGCAGATTTACATTCCCAACGACATGGTCGGCGCTATCATTGGCAAGGGAGGCCAGAAAATCAACGAGATTCGGCAAATCAGCGGCAGCGTCATTAAGATCAACGAGCCACAGGACAACAGCAACGAGCGCCTCGTCACTATTACTGGTACTGAGGAGTGCAACCGTATGGCCCTATACATGCTGTACTCCAGACTCGGTGAGGCGTCAAACAAGGGACCGGTCCCGGCAGGACGAGGCTAATTTCCGACGCAGAGAGCGAGAAGCACCGTATCTAGAGGAGACACGGGCAAAACAAAGCGCTCTACTTAGCGCAGTGCTTACATGGCATCGGCAACAGAGCCTTATCAGACAGGTTTGAGCATTCGTTTCTCGGAGTACTTCGGACTGAACAAGACTGCGTTGTCTGAATGGGAGGAGTTATGACGGTATCTCAAAACATTGGCCTTCCCGTCTACGGATACACTCGGAGCACATCTGGGGATTTATGACTTCATTAGCTCCAGCTGACTTGCGCGGCAAAAGTCTTTCTAATGACACACTCTTTCATTTCTACACTGATGCCCTCGCTCTGTCGTCCTCGATCACCGTCTATACCATCCTCGCTCGCCGCCGTTCACATCCACCTCATGTTGTGCATTGCCTGGCCCACTCGTCCCGTCCCGACACCACCATGATCGTGCCTGTATATGCAAAGTAACCTTCCATGTGCCAACTGCCCATCCTCCCATGCCTGGGCACATGTGTTCATCCAGTCCGGCTGGACAGCCTCTGCACATCCTCGAGCTGAGGTACACCACTCTGACCTTGCGGATGAAGTCCATTCGGCCCTCCTGGCATCACCTCCCAGCCCCGGCCGAGTCATGATCCTGCAGATTTCGCATTGTTACTTTGATGCACGGTTCTCTTGGCTAACCTGGATGCACTGCAGCAGGATTCACCTAATACCAGGTCAGTTGACCGCCGCCCACGGATGTGAACTCGTCAACTCTCTACCCGCCGCCGTCCTGATCGAGTTTGCGTCTTTTGCGACACCATCTCGCTTGGTCTGAGTGTACCCCACACATATCTCGATTATCCCAAGCGGTGAATATTCTCGGAGCGTGAAAGTTAGCCCGTTTGCGGGGCCAACTATTTCGCCTCATCGGCATGTAAACGGAGATTGCCAGCAGTAAGTCTGTGAGACCGGCGAAGCCTATGTGAGCCGAAGTTACCTCGCACTCTCAACTGGAGTGTTAACGTCCCATGCATGACTAGCTTGACACGTTCGGGAATGTATGCATCATAATCATACGCATTGATTTGCAGATGAAACTTTTCTTCATTGTCAATTTGTAGCTAAATTTTTGACATGATGCTGTGGTGTAATGTAAATCAAGCCCATTCAACGCCAAACTGTGCCAACCTTAATCTCACACATCATATCATACAAATTCCGCGCTGCAATGAGACGGGTTTGTGTGGCCCTTGTCGTCCTCAGTGTAAAACAGCCCCCTAAGTGGAAGGCCCTCGCACCCAGCTGTAGTAACTATGTTCAGCCTCTGGTATCCCAAACAATCTAGGCCAGCCGCGTAGGATGTGTAAGCTATACTTACTTGTTCCACATCTTGCCAAAAATGCCAGGAGGCGGGCGTTGTTCGTTCAGGCTCTGGCGGCGTGCAACGAGGGTCGGGTCATTGGGGCGCTTGTTCTCGTGAAGCGAGGCGAAGAGGGGGCCTGAGCCGCGGCGGCCTGACCTGGTTGGAGAGACTGGAGAGGTAGCGGACGCGTCAGAAGAGACGGAGTTGGAGCGTTCGGTCTTGTCCATGGTGACTGAGTGTCCAGATACTGTCTTGCGTTGGTAATGGTGTTTCTTTCGATAGTAGTCAGGTCAAGCAACGAGTGCAAGTGAGTATGGTTTAATCTAGACAAAGAAAGTGAAAGACAGCGAGGGAAGCGGGGTATATATACCACCGCGATGACAGCCTCTCCCAAGCACGGGAGAGAAGCTCAAGCCCACGCCCGCTCGCTTGCGGAACATACCAGTGCGTCGCAGCTGGAGGGAGCTGGGGTGAATAAGCTTTCACAGCGTCAAGCCCGTTGATCTTACCAATGAAGTGACGTCCGTCCCATCCCAAAGCCACGGCAGAGCCGCCAATCTGGCCCTTGATCGGGGCATTATGACGATGACGGTTGGGGGAAGCCCGATCAAAGGGGCAAGGATCCTACCGCGGGCCCCCTGTCCTGCCGCCTGGAACAAGGAGATAGGTTCTTGCTAATAGTGTAAATTCCCCAAACTGCATTCGTCTTATTAGGCGGGATACTTTCGCTGCCGGCCTGCAATGCGCGGAGGAGGGAGTATCGTCCGCGTGAGGGCATAACAGTACCCCGCAACAACAGATACAGTAATCGAATGATGGTCGCGTGCTACTGAGACGCGAGAAGGCGGGCTGACCAAGCAGAGGAGCCCGTCAGGTCCGTCTCGTCTCTCCCCCTTCCTGTAGCTAACCAACCGACCATTGACAGGAATGGCCCCAGAACCCACACGATATCAAAGTTCCAGCGCGGTCTAGCCCTCCATGCCTTAGCCGTCGCCTCCCCAGTGGGCCAGATCGAAAGCCTGCCCAGAATGCCGGTCGGCATCATCAGAGAAGGGGCATGATGATGTGGGTAGCACGACGAACTGACAGACTAGTGTCCTCATGGCCTGCGCATAGCCTGATCGAGCTAACAAGTCGTCAGAGCATATCATCGAAAGAGTTGGCCTGGCGGTTTCAGGAGCGAACCGCGTATCTAGGGATTCCCACAAAAACAAGGGACGGCGTGTGTGCGTGGGGTGGTGGTGCTTGGTTGCTGATGCTGATCCGGACGAGTGAATCGAGTGAATCGGCCGTGACGATCGGAGCCGTTGTCGATGACGACTGAGGGACTCTGCCATCGGCCGCGAAGTGGGTCCCGCGCTGGAATCTCAGGGTCCGGGAAGCTAGGGAGGGGCCCGACTGTGGGGTGGGGGAACAAGGGCCCTGCGCTAACGCAGCCCTGGCGATTGGGCGGGCGGTTGAGCTTGGGTCTACCGTACGTCTACCGTATGTCTACCGTATGTCTTGCGAGCCATACCCAGTGGCTTCGTGTGCCATAGATATCAATAACAGAACACGTGTGTATTAATAGCTCATCCAGCCATACGGCAACGATCGTGGTGACAACCACGTCGAGGTCGCGAGTGGCAGAGAGGTCAGTGATCGATGCCGCTTGTGTAGTGGTGACGGGAACTGACACAATGTAAGATGATTGGCCGTTGGCCGCGAACCTTGTCTCGATGACTCGCTCACCCACGCCAACCAACTCCACATGTTCTGCTCGGTAGTTGCCGAACCACTGCCTGTGGTTTGATCGCGGTTTCTGGTTGATTCTGAACAGCACGCAAGACGCGCCGAGACGGTCCATTCTCACGGACTTTGACTTTGTAGTAGACCAATCACATCCAGCCGAGCTTCCCAGCCATACCTGTTATACATCTGCGCGGCTGTCACAAGCAGAACTACAGGGTGAATCCCTAATTCGTGTCATTTCGTAACTTCTAAGGTATTAGTAATAAGAGCCCTGCTATATCTGGCTATCTGTCTAGACCACAGAAGAGTATAGTTATATTAGGCAAAGATAAGAAGGAGAAAGAGATCTTTCTCTGTAGTACTATATTAGTAGTACAGAGATTAAGTTAGTAGGTAAAAAGTATTTTCTAAATACTAAATAAGAAGATTTAATTGGTTAGAAATAGGGATATATTGTGTGGTTAGAAGTTGCTGACTGATAATAATTAGGGGTTTACCCTGTACGGAGCCTAAGACCGTTAATTCATCTATACTGCGGCTGCTGAAATTGCAAGAGGGACCGGCATTGTATCTCCCGGCCCAGCACCATCCAAATTGTTCTTTGTTTCGCCAAGACTACCGCCATCAATCGGTGATGGTGGTGCCCGGGTCATTTGTGTGCTCGGGAATTATTTGGTCTTTCGGGCGATTTTTCTCAGTGTGAGCTTACATTATTGCGTTGCAGACAAGATGGCACGCATTGCGTGTCTACCACGAGCATGGAACCCCACTGGCTGCGATCTTTTCGGCTGGCAGACCGTGTGGGAGCTCGTAAGTCCGAGCCGTCTTCTCGGTCTTGATGGCTTTCTCCAGGTACTATCGGCCAGGCTTTGAGGTTATTACATTATTTTAAATGTGAGCTTTTGGTACCCGAGAGACATCGCATTGTTGGGTTTTGGTTCGTCGGGTCTTTGCAGTGCTCATGTTCTGTTCTTCGTAATATACAGTTTTGGAGCCAACTCGGGACAACATATAAAATCCTCAAGCTTTTGTGTGACCCGTGCTAAAACTGCTGTACCTATGTCTGAGACTAAGCCGTTAGGTAAGTTGTGGCTGTACTAGCAAGTACCAAAACGCCATCAGAGATGCGCCGTGCCCGTGCCGGGGAAGTTCGTCAGCCGGTAGCAATCAATAATTGGCTTCCCCTCGGCCATTACCATCACTCCAAAGGCGACGACCGAGTTCATCCATCCATATGGGCTCCCGCCCGCCGCCTCGAATGTAATTTGCGTGAAATATTCCGCCTGGTCCTGCGTGATAGTCAAGGGCTTGCCCTGTCCGGGCGGCCAGGCGGCATCCGCGCCGTCCACAGGTGGCCCTCCCGTCACGGTTCCCACGGCATTGACCAAGATGAAATGGCCGTCGTCGGTCTTCAGGGTGTAGCGGGCATTGAGCTTGGTCGGGGACTGCCATCATCTCAGTATCAAGACGTGTCTGTGCACCATGGCCATCCGGATGTCCACACCCACCTTGGGAGAGTCGATGCGTTGCGCCCAGTCTGCGCCGCTGTTCTTTACAATCTCGCCATTGATCCGTGGCCCTCGCACTGTGCCCCCGGCGATTTGAAGGACTATGCGCGAGACTGCTGTGCCCTGAACGTTTGGGATCGGAGATGCGACTGGGTCCATCTCTGCTACGATCCGGTATATGAACTCTAGATGCGGCCGGCGCATCGGAGGCTCTCCCGACGAGAAGTCGTTGCCCGGAGAAGGAGTGTGATTCGGTGCCATACTTTTTTTCGATCTTCTAATATGAAGATCGGATGTTCGTAGCTGTCTTTTATGTCGTTTCTCCTCATCCGCCAGGCTCGAGGAGAGTTGGAGCGCGGTTGTCATATCGGCATGGCGGAATGCCCCTGAGATACCTCGGCAGCTCCTTAATCCGACTAGGCATGATGCGGCTGTACTATCAGAGCAACACCGTTTCTGCGCACAACACCCCCCGCCCCCCCGACTTCTCTCGAATGGCCTTACCAGAACGATGTGCTCGTGAAGTTTTTCGGGATTTTCTCAATTTGGCGATCAAGTCGATGGCAGACTGCAGGTGTACCTAGTCACCACTGTGCTGGTAACGACCCAAGCTGAACTACATTGCCAGGATCAGATGGCACTATATCATCCATGGTTCGAAACTGTTCCCATTCCACTTTTGTTCGTCCCGTGAGGCTGGAACAACTCGATTCAAACACACATCATATGAGATTTGTGAGGATCGACTCGATATAAATTTGCGGCAATGCAGCAACATTGAAGTGACCCCATTCATGACCCGCTGGTATCTTAGACCAAAGTACTAGATATCTTGTACTTGACGGAATGCCTCGAATGGTAAGTCATGCATCTGTTGTTGCTTCTTCTGGCACGCGCCACGTCCGGTACAGCATCGGCTCGACGCGGAATGAAATTTCTTGTTTGTCCTCATTTCAACAACCGTGCAAGGACTTCAACTCCACCCAGTTTGGCCCAAGGCCGAAAGACTCGTCATAGCCACCATGTTCAACGAAGCCTTTCCACTTGTTCGCAGCGCGTGATGTCGCGAATCCAGGCTCGGTCATTTTTACGCCCCTTAACCCGCAACGCACGCGACGTCCCAGCCTCTGCCGCCAGGGGTCGACATGAGAAGGGATGGAAGGGGTCACATCAATCTCACAAATCCAGCGGCCATAGCCAGCGGGACAACAGCCATCTTCCTATCAGGTCAATGGCCGTGGCAGGCTGCTCCGTACTTGCCGCCGCAGTCACTTAGGACAATCCGCAGAAACTACCGACGCCCGATTATGCGTTCAAGGATCCTTCTGGCTGGGATACACTTGGACAGCGACTCCTCAGTATTTCTTGACCCCGTTATGAGAATGCAACGAGCAATGGACACCAATTCCATCGAGGAGGCTCGCGGCACTCACTTTGACTTCACGCGCGGCTATCTTAAGCTTTGTGTCCACGGCGAAGACATTGACGAGGGATCACTGCCCAGAGACATCGTGTTCGGGCCTGGCCGGTAAGTCAGGAGGGAAGATACCAAGATCTTCTGGATGCCCTCTCCAGTGCTGGGTAAAAGTTCCATACTATGCCTGTCTGTGCACTACCACCTGAGTGATGATGCGAGGGATGCGGCTTTTCTCGATAGTGCTTTGGGGTCTTGAATGTGTGCGCGCCTTCTCGAAAAGTTCAAGCAGGACACCGGGACACACATCTTCATCCACGTTTTTTTTTCTTCCTGGGGGGCATTTTTCCCTGGGCATTCCCCGCGATATACTTGAGCATCGCCAGTCTCCGTGGGTCATTCAAGAGTAGCGCAGGGCGATGGAGTGGCAGAAAAGTTACCCACATGGACTTGTAGCATTGGCATGGATTCAGTTCTTCGAAAGTGTCCGACTGAGAGCTTTCCCATGTCGTGATATGAGCGCAATGTCGCAGGAATATACTCTATTCATCCGGCGGGAGAGCTGGCTGTCTCGTTGACTATAGGTCGCTCTAAAGCGCAGAGTACTACGCCCCGCAGAGCCAGGCTGATGGGTTTGAATATAGCTTAGTGCTATTCGAGGCCGTGAATCTATACCTTCCTGAGTAGGTAACACTGATACCGATAATGCAACACTCGGTTACTTCGAAGAGCTCTCACCCTCGTATCGCTACTGTCCCACCTGCCCATGGCACCACCTCAAAGCCGGCTTGACACATACACTCCACTTAGTCTGCAGCCCCAACGTGACTCCTCAACATCCCATGGGATCTTAAACTTGTCACTTATGGCACGTCACAATCCGAATTAGGTTTGATTACCGTTCTCAGAGGACCACCTACCGGACTTGGCTTCTTTAGCCGCGGGGAAATCGACGATGATGTTGGCTAAGATGCTTATTGATGGACATGGTACGAGAGAGTCGCTCTTTACCCAAAAATTTACCACCAATGTTAAAAACCGGGGCAGGCGGTATAAATTGCTTGCATAGCCCTGCCTCTGACCCACGTTCCGGCAGCTTAAATTGAGAGCACTCTGGTCGGTTCGCTGGCGCTCAGTCTCTGCGTACATCCGTGAATATTTGGAACTCAGCTTCGACATCGGTAACGAGCGTTCTGTCGCAGAGACAAACTCACCAAACTAGTCTTTGTGCAGTCTGAACCATCCGAAGAGAATGAGGTATTACTCTCTGGCGAGAGCTCTGCTCTTCCAAGTCCTCATCTGCAATGTCCTCGCTGCCAATATCAGGAGCATATTCCTGTTCAAGGACGTGCTGAAGTCCAACACCGCAGCGATCAAGACGTCTGGCTTCAACAGTCTCATCATCTTTGGTGTTGGCGTGCTCGATAATGGCGACATTAGTAAGAATCCCCGGGAGAATGTTCCGATTTCGTGAACGATCTGTCTAGCAAGGCTTGACCTGGGGCTATCTCTGCGAGCAAGCTGAGCAGCATGCGCCCCGCGGAAACCATTGTTCAATAGTACAGCTGGTCTGACGTGCATTAGTGTACTACTCAAACACCCCCGGAAGCTCAGATGTTCTGATCGCATCCAACGGCGCCTACGTCGGCGGCACGGCGCTGTCGGATAAGGTCAAGTCGTTCAAGACGGGCACGACGGGCGTAAACCGGGTCGAGATCTCGATGAACTCGCAGCACATCATGGAGCTGGTGGCCAGCCAGGGCACCGGGTCATCTACGCGGCTGTACCGCAACTTTGCGGCTCTCAAGACGGCCTGGGGCCTCGACGCCGTCAACAACGACGACGAGTCCATCTACGACGTGGCCAGCACCGTGGCGTTCGGCCGCATGCTCGGCAACATCGGGTACAAGTACACCATCGCCCCCTACACCAACTCGGGCTTCTGGAACTCGGTCCGGTCGCAGCTCAACAGCGGGCTCTCGGAGCCGAACCTGCTGTTGGACAGGGTGTACCTGCAGTGCTACGACGGCGGCGCCGGCAACGACCCCGTCGGCTGGCAGAACACGCTCAGCATGAAGGTCGTGCCGCTTCTCTGGGTTGTCAACGACTCGAAGCCCTCCTTTGGCAAGACACCCGCCCAGGCCCAGTCGAGCTTCAGCAGCTGGCAGTCGCGGAGTGCGCTTGGGGGAGGAGGCTACTGGAATGACTACGACATTGAGAAGATGGGGTCGTCGTACACCGACTACGGTAACGTGCTGAAGACCGTTTTCCCTTAGGGGCCTGTCCTGGTGTGACGAACATTTTAGTACAGTCTCATTTGGCCGAGTCAAACATTCAGATAGCCGTGAGGAATATTTCGCCAAGGCCTCTTAAGTGGAAATTTCAGGAGGCAGCACTCCACAAGTCACCGCTGTGCTTCATTTCTAGGCTTGCAAATTCGCGATTCAAGTGAGAGACACAAATTAAGTCGGCCACTTATGTTCCCTATGACAGTTTGTTGAACCGCACCCAACGGCAGCGTTTCTATTAGCGTCCGTATGCGAAGTCTAAACAATCCTTGCTAACTACAATGTACCCGGCTGGAATTCTGGCTAAGGTAGTACTACAGTAGTCAGATAATCCCCGATAGACTTTGTCTAAAAATACATGTGGGCCTAACCTCGTTCTCGAACTGTGTCGAGGCTATTTCGATAGGTGACAGGCAACAAGAACAGTCGGAAGGCTCGGATATGGCAACCACTTGAAAGTGGCTCAGAGATACTTTGTGTGACCCGATGTTGGCACCGTGAAGTAGTTAGAATGTGCAAGGCTGTTTCATCCAGGGAGACAAATGCACCATCTGCCTCACCGTACCCGCCAACATGTTCTTCCCTCAACACCACCCGAGTGTTTTCTCTGGTAGGTGCGTAGTCAACAACAATCTCATCCAGAAGAGGGTGGTCTTCCTGATGGCAGCTGGCAGAGAAGGCAAGCAAAGCCGACTGAGGACATGTGGCCTGGATTTGCTATACATACCTTCGGGTAACATGCGCCGCTGATGTTTCTTGGTGATGAAGCAGTATTCAACGTAGGTAATAAGAATGTGCTTGGGTATCATGTCTCTTGATTGTCTATAGCTCTCAATATATACGTCAAGTGCCTTGTTGGCGCTCTAAAACCCATTTACAAACTGTAAGGTGTCTCCTTCCTGATGATATAAATCTCTCCCACGAGAACCGTGCAGCCGACGGTCATCGCGATGGCAATGATCGGAACGTTGACACGCGCGAACTCCATTCTGCGAATATGAATGTGCTTCCTTTCGAGGATATCCCGCCACAGCAGCCCTGCCAACGACGCACTAAATGAGGTGCTGAACGCGCCGTAGTTGACACCGAGCGCCATGGTGTAGACGGTCGCCCAAAACGTCCGATCGCTAATATCGTCGCTACCAGGCTCCAGATGTATCCTCTGCCAGGCTTGAATAACCCGTGATAGGAAGATCGTCGTGCCGATATTAGTTCCTGCAAACTGGGCACCCACCAAAGTCAGCGTGCTTTTGAAATAGCACGTAACAATCTCAGGGAGACTCACATTGCAAAAGATCACCGAAAGAAAGCCCATACCGCCGATGGCGCCGACTGTTCCCGTCTTGCTCACCCAATGATCCCATCCATATGCGAACACCGAGACCCAGCCTTTCGTAACGAGTGCCTGGACTAGGACAAACATTGAGAAGGCGAACGGGACAAGTGCGAAGGGCAGATGTGATATGACGGCCATTACGGTGGGGAAAGTCTCCTGCGACCATCGATAACCGTTCTTGCAAAGGGACACAAGCGTCGGCGGGTCGTGCTCTCTTGCGCTGCTCCCTGCGCTTTCGCCCAGCGCGCCTGTCTGCTTTTTGTTGACGGATTCGCTTATACCGGGAATCGGGACTCCTTGCGCCGGAGGGTTGGATTCCTCAGCGCGAGGCAAATAGTCTCCTTTCTCTAAAACTGTCGGTCCACTGCTCGAAGGCCGGCTGTTGTCAGAAGCGTTTCCCACCGCAGTGGATATGGACGGTTCCAGACGAGGACTTGACTCTGACGTTGGCTTGATGCTGGCCTCACTTGTCAGACCAGCGGGCGTGAGTGTGAGCCGAGGGGTCAGTCTTCTCCCAGGACTGACGGGCGGCGTGTCGTAGTCTGAACTCTTCACATCATCTTTGGCAACAGCATGGGCATCCTGAACTTCCATCTCAGGCCAAGCTTCCCTGGAGACGCTCCGCGCTATCAACAGCATCTCCGTGCCACCCTCGGCAGAAATCTGTCTGCCGTCTTTCAAGCTGTTTCTCTCCCCTCTCCCCGCTCTCTCTATACGGGCCCTCTCAACCTCGTCTCGTCCTCTGCGAGAGATTTCTCGCGTTTCCTCACGGTGTATCCATCCGAATGCGAGATCCCAACACAGCATAACGAACGCAGCCGGCAGCGTCACCCAAAAGACCTGAAAGTGCTCATCATTCTTGGTCTTGACGCTGGCAGCGTTGATGGCCAAGACGGTTATGAGTGTTACTGACATAATGATGGCACCAAACGCTGCACCTCCTTTGTCCAGGAAAGGGTTCATGATCTCGACGAGAGAAAGGAGCTGTCCTTTGTCGTCGTTTGTGTGGGCGTCTTCCTCCTCGTCTGCGATTCCTCTGGCGTTTGGAATATTGGGGTTAACGGCTGGTTTCAACCTAGCCTCTGCCGGCAGCTCGCGCATTTTGATAGAGACGGGGATCAGGCCCTCGTTGTTAAAGATGATGTATAGCAGGAACGGAAATAAGACAACGGCCGTAATGACAACAGGAACCACCATGTTAGCGGTGTAGTTGATGAATTTGATATTAAAAGCCCCTGCGAGGACAAGGTTTGTTGGATTGGATGAGACGAGGATCGCCGAAGCAATGTTGGCTATTGAGAATTGAGTGAAGACCCAAGCCCTCGGATGTTTGATATTATTCGATACCCGTGTCATATAGGCAAGGAACGCCGTACCGGATAAAATAATTGGGTCGTTGCCAATAAAAATACCCAAGCTGAAGAAGAATGCGTATAGGTAGAAGAACAGCCTGTGGCCGACTTTACCTCCCCATTGCAGGACTTTCAAGGCTAGGTATCTGATAAGACCGGACGCGTCAATTGAAATTGCAATATAGGCTAAAGTGATGAAGAATATCATGATGTCGATAGGGAAAATGCCGTTGTCCCCGAGAGTGCCGGCCTTGACTTCTTCTTTTCCAATGGCCAGGATGGCGAGGAGGAAGAGATCTGCAATGAGGGGTGCAGTGACAGAATTCATGGGAAATCTCTTGCGCAAGACCTTGCTGGTCTTGCTGTCGGGTTGTCCATGGTGAGTGTCCTGTCTTATTGTCCTCGGACGTATCACACGTATGGCACTGAGAGAATCCTGAACGGCGTGCCAGATTTGGGTGGGTATATAGACTGGGATGTGGAAAGGGAACAAGACGGCAATGTCTGTGCTTCGGTGTTAGCGATGCTATACTCAACCTGACTACCCTTCATACCTGTGGGAGCAGACAAAGGTGGGCGTTCTCATATGCTTACTGGCGAGAAGAAACACAATGAGAGTGATGATAGAGCGCCACTCTCTAATCTGGTCAGTCTCAATGCTGACATCGGAGAGGTCCATCGTGGCGATTGAACGCGTTCCGCAAACTCGACCCTTGCGAAATGACGCATCAGTGTTCGAAGTGCAAAGACAAAAGCTAAGATAAGGTTGGAATCGTTCCTATTCCCCACCTGATGGTGTTGTAGTCTGAAATGCCAAGGTACATTGCCTAAGGTCAGGCTTGGGAGAAGACAAAGGAATCAAGAGCCTCGCTTCGGTGCCCGGAGCGTAAGCCCTAGAGCGCCCTGATATTCCCACCTGACCAACCCCGCCTTTTTTGGTGTTGTACGACAGGCTGCATGGTTCCTTCGATATTTTTGCTGAGATGGGCGGTTCGAAATATTGACTGTACTCAAAACAGTCTTGACCAACTTGGAACTGTAGCACACAACGTGCCATAAGAATCCGTGTTACATCACTTGTCTTGTACTGTTCCTTCTTGATGTGAGACAATGCCCCCTTAGCTAGGGCACTGCTATATGCAAGTTGAACCAATGGGCGTCGCTCATATCTATGGAGGCTCAGAGCGGTTACTGCTCACCTCCCGCCCTGGCTGCCTGGAAGAAAGCCCACCTCCGGGAAGGGGGGTTCAAGATATGATAGTTGTATTAGAGTTGTCTGAGTAATTTATATACCCAACGTTCCAGTTTATAATCCGGTATCGAATCGGGTCTTCATGTCTAATTCATGATCCATCCTATTCTATTGCGCCGAGGATGTAGCTTTTCTAGAAAAGAATTCGTCGAAATCCGATTGTACAACTACCAATGTCAGCTGAGGCGGAAACATTCCATGCCGGCTCAACTGCGGCGCTATCTGACCCATACTTGAGTGCCAGCTCCGGAAGTGATCGAATTGATTGGATTGATTCTGGAAGCCCGGACCATGAACATTCAAAATCGATGATGAGCAGACGGCGGCACCTCAAGCGTCGCCCGACGCACTGCTGAGCGGGCCCTTGAGTCGTGAGCTGCCGCGGCTGGCCTCGTTTGGTCAAATGACGAATGGCGAGAGGGGCTGCGTGAAGGAACCGAGTTTGAATGTGGCCTCGGACTCCTCCCTCGGGGCGAGACCATTACTGGCGATGTGGGTGACGTGGGTGAGGTGGGCGACGTTGGTGTCGGGGCCACCGAACCGCTATCACTGCCGTCCTGAGAGTCCCGTGGGCTGCTTGGACCTTCCATGATGCTGTAGCGATCGTCGTGTTCGGCCATCCGATCATTGCGCTGGGCTTCTCCTGGGATCCGAGGCCATGCGCCGGTCTTGAAGTCACCAGCCCCGAAAGGGTCTTTTGCTGGGTTGCCAAAGTAATTGCCAATTTTCCCTAGGGCGTTGGCGATTTTTCGTCGAGGTATCCATTCTCCTATGGAGTCCGCCGTAGAGAGCCTGCCTTCTGCCCCGGGCTGAATCTCCTGATGTTCTTGATGAGTTGTGCTGGCTCGCGGGCTGACCCCTCCGTCAAGCATTGTGTCGGACTGCCCGCCGCCATGGCAGTGCGGACAATTACAATGACTTATGGTGGCAGGATTCGCGAGTTCGCCTTTATTGTCTGCAAGCCACACATAGAGCGAACCCAGACCTGCCATTCCGGTTCCAAGAATCGTTGACCATTGACCTGAACGGGTAAGTCAAAGTCTGGGAAGGGTGGAAACTGAAGCACTTACCGATGTTGCTGATAGGCTCAGTGTGGTACTGGACCTGGGGGCTCCAAAAGTTGATCTCGCCGATGATGAGCACGGCCAGCCAGGCACCCCCAAACACTGGGACCTCGACCGCACTCAGCAGAGACCGGATAGCCTGGTTGACGTCCTTCATGCCCTTGAAGGTGGCACCGTTTGTTCCAGGAATGATGTTCTGATCCTCTGACTTCTCTTTCTCCAGAGCACCACGCCCTCGACGTGTCTTCCAGTTGATTTCCAGTATCTTGTTCCACATGGATATCAGGGACAGGATGGCGGGGACGCACTCAGCCGCGGCGAGGAACATGGCCATGCCAAAAGGGAGCGTCGCCGGTTTGGGGACGACGTAGATCTCGCTGGTTGCACCCTGCCTCAGGCTGGAGAATGGCCCGTTCTTTTCAGAGCACACAAGGCCGCAGATGTTTTCATCTCCGTACGGGAATCCCCCAAGACTGGGGACTGGGCTCGTTCCACCGGTCAGGCATGGATGGGTATTGGAGCGGTAGAACTCGACAGCTAAGCTCAACAGGCCTGGTATCTGGTCAGCGGGTGGTTGTGCATGATCCGTTGTTGCTGGGGCCCTGATCTAACCGGATAGAATGAGGCCTGTCCACAAGAAGATGATATTCCGTCCTGGGTCATAGAAGAAGGTTGATGACAGTTTCACAGTCACAGGAGCTGCCAGGATGCCAATTGAGCAGAACTGTAAGGCCCCGTAGATATCCATGTCTGTGGCACCTAGATTGTCCAGCCGTTATTAAGCGAAGTGCATATGCTTTAGTAGAAGTGTTCAGAAATTAGTTATCCCCGACTCACCATCGACGTGGAACGATGCCAAGACAACGCCGTGAATGGCCGCAACAGCCGGGACAAGCAGGGCAGCGGCCTGACAGACAGCCCGAATCCACTCCTCTTTTCGGGCAATCACACATATGACGACGAGTATGTAGTATCTAATGCGTCACATTAGTCCTCGCGCTAGAATCAACTAGTCCCATCATCAAGGTTCGCAACACGCATTGCCGAGTTCATCACTCGGTCGAGTTGCCGATTTGCTGAAGGAATATGGGTGGAGAAGGTCCACTTACAAGATGCGCTGGCCAAAACCATATTGACCTGACAGCGGCCAGGCGCAGACAACCTCAATGCAAGGACCGCTGGTGTCGTCGCAGGAAGATGCTACACCAGTGTCATCGTCCCGCTTGAGGAGGGCGTGCAGCAGGGCGGTATGCAGGAGAGGTGCCATTGCCTGGGAATAAGCTTGCTTATGGCACTCTCGACACCGTGTCGATGGTCGGCTACGTTGACGGCCCAAAGGACCGGAATCGACCGTCAATTGAGAGGTTGAAGTGAAACCGTGGGCCCGTCTTCATCTCTCTTTTTCTCCGAGGTGAGAAACGGAAAAGGTTACCGAGCGCCATTTCAGGCTCTCAGGGGACGGGGAACGGGCACAGAAAAAGGGCTTGCTCGGGCAGGTGCTCGCGTGATGGGTGCGGCTCCTACTTGTCCACATCGAGGCAAGCAATGCGGCCCGCGGGGCAAACAAAGACGTCCAGGCAGCCGCTGACATTTCCGAGGTGGTACAGCATTATCGATGATGCAGTTTTAGCTCCTAACAGCAACCGTCTGGCGCCGTCTGACTCGATCAAAAGATGATCATACGTAAGTCGGCCCTGAGTTGAAGTGGTTGGCTGCGAATCAACCAATCTTATGGTGCTTATGTGCGAAGGTGACCGTCTTGGGCAGGTCCAAGGCCCCGGGCGCCGACCTCTTCATTTCCACATTCTGGGGTGGATTAGAGCCGCATTCCTCTCGGGCAAAACACCTTTGAGCCATTGGTGAACCACTTCATTCATACCCAATCAAGCCACGACGTTCCAACTGTTTAGAAGACCAATTCGCACTTTTTGTTACGGTAAAAGCCAACATCGGCTAATGCATCCAAGGCCAAGTGACTTGCCAACTGTTCAATTTTTCAACATGCATTAATTTCAAACAAAGAATTTAAAGAACTTGGTTCTGCGCTCAGAAAAAGTGTGTAGGAGAAAGAGACCCCTATACGGCTGTTGGGCAATCTGCAAGTGTGTAGGGGAATTATGACAGTAATGGGGTGAATCTTCTCGAGTATCGCTCAATTTGTAAGTTCTCAACTACGGTAGCTGTAGATCTGTAATTTTGTGGAAACCAATGTTCTGATCCACGGTGGTCGAATCGAAATAGTGAATCATCCACCGGCAGATGCTCAGGTACGTACGGGCTCCTATTAATAATCTTGGGGGCTTGGAAGTCCGCCTCGGGTCAAGACTAATTGGCCTATCAGAAAAGAAACTGATGGAGGCCATGGTCTTGTGTATTTGAACTAACTATATTCCACAAAACGTATGCGTGCCTATACTTATTTCGAGTGTGCCGCGCAAGCCAATCGCACTGCGGCATCCCAGCGCCAACCATAGCTAGCATTTGTGCCAGCCCGGTTTCATAAAAGATGCGATCTGCATGTTGATGTTTTTCGTCGCCTCAATATGTCCCTACAGACATCACGTAGTACGTATGTAGTGCTGGCGCCCCTTGTGGTACATCGAGCTCCGCCTTCAATTCGTACTTCGTATACGGGACCAGTGACAAAGTGCTGTCTCAGATTGTCAATCAAGAGGGCAGAGGGAACGCTCCTCAAGGTGTCTACAGTCAACATTTCGAAGCTGTCGGTGTCAAAAGTTGTGAGAAAACGGAGAAAAGACGGCACGTTCATTTACAACAACCAGGCATTTTCCAAGGATATTGTCAGCGAAGAGGAAGGCTGTTGAGCTGGTACCGACACGTCGTGGTGAGATTCGGTCTGCATTGGGTATGAATTACGTTTATTAAATGGATTATGTCTAATGGAAATATTGAATGTGATGAGGCCGGGTTTCTTAGGTAACGAGTATCCAGCACAGTCGCTTGGCTTGCAGATATATTTCTTGGCCGCTCCAGGTTCGCGATCATCGTCACGATCCTCAGGCTGCCCAACCAGAGTAAATCGCGGTATAAATGACCAACAAAAAAAATGTCTTCCTCTATGCCTTCATTGCAGGTAATCGTCTTACGGATTGCAGAACTCCGTCCTTACCGACCTTCACGGGAGTTGACGCTGCGATACAGATCAGTAACCAGTTCTATGGAATCCAGATCCGCCCATTACATGATTCCTGGACAAGCATCGCTTCCTCCAGAGGAATGGATCGACACACGTTAAACACGACAAGCGTTCCAAGCACGACGATCCAAGACAGGATGCATGTGTATATACAGCCGGCCGTCCCTTGGCTGGGGGAGCACCTCAAGTCATTCATCCGAAAGCACGTGCCGGATGCCGTCTTCATCGACGACTTTGACAATTTTCCCTCGGATGCATCGACGGTCTTCCAATACTGTGACGGATGGGCTCTGAACCGCAATTTTGCCGTCCTGAACACAGCAAAGTCGGCCCTCATCAACGCCTACCCCAACAGCGATGCACTGGCTCGAAAGGACTACCTGTCCAAGGTCATCGAGTTCTGGACGGCCAAGAGGCCAGGTAGTATCTTGAGGACCAATTCCCCCTTTACAGTGCGCCTGTCCCTCGACTATGCCGAGTATGTAGACGAGGCCCTGACTGCCGCGGACGACCTTACGCTGCTGGCTTCGCTGGAGGAGAACGCGCTCAAGGCTGCCATGGAACGCGAGTGGTGGATATTGAAGCCAGCGCTCGTGGACTGCGGCGCCGGCATCCGCCTGTTCAACACCATGGACGAGCTCGCAAGCTGTCTCGAACTTGCAGAGTACGAGATCGACGAGGACGATGAGAGCGACCTCAGCGAGCAGGCTGTGGAGGCCAACGGTAAACCTGCCAACGGTGTGGAAGACGGTAACCCCAATGATTTTTCACCGACTCTCACGATCCCTGGTCTGAACTCGCTGGATGCCCTCATCACGGCTACTGGGGCGATGTCACTCGAGGGAGCCAAGAAAGGCATCCAGAGAACTCCCAAGCCGCAGTATGTCTTCAAGGAAGGGGGGAGAATTCCGTCAGCGCAGATAAGGGAATTTGTGGCTCAGCGGTACATCATATCTATCCCGCCAATGGAGAAGAGGAAGTGGCACACACGCGCCTACGTCCTCTCCATGGGCCGCCTGGAGGTCTACGTTTTCAAGGAGATGCTTGCCCTGTTGGCCGGGGAGGACTACGAGCCGCCTTGGCTGAACCCTAGTCTCAAATCATCTCTGACCAACACGGCACTTCAGGATGAGTATGTCTTCGTGAACAAGCAATCGATGCGAGACTTCTGGGCGGCCCCGGACGACCTGCTCCCAGGCGACTGGAAGGCTAGTGTTTTTGATCAAGTCTGTAGCATCTCAGCCGAACTGTTCCGCGCAGCTGCTCATACCATGGCTGATAAGTTCACCACTGTGAACAAATGTTTCGAACTGTTTGCCGTGGACTTTCTCATTGACACGAACGGCACTGCGTGGCTGCTGGAGGTGAATGAGACACCCGCTTTCTACGATGTAGGGATCGCTGGCCCGTTGGCCTTGCGTCTCATGGAATCGATGATCTGCCTTTCTATGGAGCACATGCGTCAGATCCAGCCAAACCAGCAGGAAAACCAGCCAACGTCGGCCTACCCAGCTTCTTGCGTCGGCCTACCCAGCTCTTTCTGTTGGCCCACCCATACAAAGGAAATAGGTGCAAACACTAACAAAAATCTTGTACACCTTGGATTCTGACAAAGGATTACCCCGCCATCTGCACACAAGCCCTCTATGCTGCACACAAGCCCTCTACACACAAGCCCTCTACATACAAGCTGCACACAAGCCCTCTACACACAAGCCCTCTACATATAAGCTACACACAAGCCCTCTACACACAAGCCCTCTACATATAAGCTACACACAAGCCCTCTACATACAAGCCCTCTACACACAAGCCCTCTATATACAAGCCCTCTATATATAAGCCAGAGGGCTTATATATAGCTTATATATAGAGGGCTTATATGTAGAGGGCTTGTATGTAGAGGACTTATATACAGCTTGTGTGTAGAGGGCTTATGTGTAGCTTGTGTGTAGAGGGCTTGTGTGTAGAGGGCTTGTGTGTGGAGGGCTTGTGTGCAGAGGGAAGCTTTTTGGAGATACGGGGTAGCTCTTTTGCTTAGTCAGAAAGTACTTAAGGTTTCTAGTAAACTGTTAGGAAAGATGTGTACTGGGTGGGCGTACAGAAAGAGCTGGGTAGGCCGACGCAAGAAGCTGGGTAGGCCGACGTTGGCTGCAGGAAAACGAACATGTGAAAAAGCGGATGGTTCAGGTTCTGGACGAGAGAGACAATTTAGCAAAGAGCAACATTACGGAAATTCTCCCGGAAGATTAGATTTGTATTTAAACAAAAAAAAAGAGCCTGGCTACAGAGGAATTTAGATGTCAGTTAGAGATATTGCGAAATCCCAGAGTGATCTGTGTGTCTTGTTCCGTCTGTGAAGCCTGACTGTACACCTCGCTCGGTCAAAACAAGTTTGCAGTACTGAAATGCTTTACAATTCTTTCGACGCTCATCCCAAGGCAACGAGAACGTTTTTTCCCCGTACAATTTGTGGTCATCTCTTGGACTACCCGGGACTAGAATATATATTATTGTTGTGCCTTGCCATCGGCTTCTTCCACGATGTTTTGCCTTGAGCGTTTTAGGTTTTGCCATAATTCCTGTCTATTCCGACCTGTGAAGCTCTTAATACCTATTACTAATTATTACATACTTCTTTGTACAATGTCATTGACTGGAATACAAACTACATTTTGCCAAGATGATGGGTTTTCCAGGGATGAACCACGAGGACTTGATGAAAGTCTGGCTAGACTGAAGCTCCCGCATACCTGCCACGGCTCGCTAAAAAGCATGGTATTGCTTGTTTCTCTTACAAAACTGAACTCAGTCCCATTTGCTTTCCTGTTGATCATAGCAGTCTACAATCTAAACGGAAATTCCGCCGAGGACAACCTTGGAATCAAATGAGAACTCCAACTTTCAGACCGGAAGTATTCACCGACTCCGTGTCATAATTATACTAGATAGGGAAAGATGGGCACGATATGTCTGGGCATGCTGAAAAGATAATTCCGGACATGGTCATGTGCCGCAGGAAATATTCGGTCGAAATTGATTAACAAACGTTCTCGCCCTCCTATGCCGTCGTTAGTCAGCCTACCGACAAAATTAGGTACGCACGCCTTCTTTGAGATCAGACATGCAACACATGTTCCAGATTCCAGCACTGCCCTACACCCAGAGCTGAAGAGGAGACCAAAGCCCCCGACATGGCCGTCATAGATGCGTGCCGGTGCTACCACCGATCGCTCGATATCACGGCAGCAAAAGGCCGCAGGACCCACCCCCAAGTGGCTGAGCAGCTCTGGCCGGGGTCTCGGTTGGCCTGCCGAGCAAACGTCTCTGCACGCCAAGCAGAGGCAGATTGCAGACGATATCCACCCTCGCGTGTACCCACGCCTGCCACGCCCACGCAACGGCCTGGAACTCGGGCGAGCAACTGCAGTTACACAAATAGCTCTCCCCTCAAGACGTGCGCTTGGCGTGGCTTAGCCCTCCCTACGAACCGCCAACCTGCGGGACGGTCGAACGGGAGCCCAGTGTTTTCCCTGCATGCGGGCTGCTCCTTACTATGGAGACTCAAGGAGCTCAGCTCGACAAGGGGGGTTTCGATGTGATGTGATGTCGCTCGGGAAGCCAGAACGGGCGAGCCAGCAGGAAGTCCGCATTCGCCGAGGCCAGGAAGGAGAAAATGCTGGTACAAGTAACCAAATATACACCCCACGGGAACCTCTTCCTGAAAATTAAGCTTCTTTCAACCCCATTCAGAGCACAACGGCATGTTCATGCACTGAGAGCTGGGGGCCTTGTCAACAACAATAATAAGAGTAGTTGGAGGCTCCATAGACCTGTTCGTCAGGGCTGGGCACGTTGCTCTCCTCTGCCAGGATGCTGCCGTCGGTACTCTCGTGGGCGACCTTCGCCTCACTCGTGCTCGGCGTGAGCTGTGCCAACGACTTCGTGACCAACAACTCGAGCTCGAGGTCATTCCCCTCACAATTCGGTGCCGGCAGGAGGACCACGGTGTACTGGACCAACATACAGGGCTTTATCGCGGGGATACATGTGACCGGAAATGGACAGAGTGGTGATTCTGCTGATTACAACTGGGTATTAGGTCGGTCAAGCCGCTTACTAGAGTCCACTCCGTTACTCCATCACTCACTCACTCACCTCCCCTCTACCCACACACCATACCCAGTTCAAGGCCGCGAAGCTCACATGTGACCTCTTCCAGCCCCGAACTGCCCAGAATACTCGGACAGTAAGTGCATAGCCCACGACAACATCGGCTTTACCCAGTTCTACGTCAACGAGACAGCCGTCCCACTCGGCTCGGGCTACCGGCTGCGTCTCCTGTGGACCAACTCCAAGACGTACGAAGATGTCGATGACGACACGGAGGAAGTAGATTCCAGTGAGTTCAGCGTCGTACCAGCCGAGAGCCTCCCAGAGCCGAGCCACAAGGGCCATGGGCTGGGCCCCGCCGAGCAGGCAGGCATCGCCATCGCGGTTATCGTCGTGGTGGTGTTCCTGCTCCTGGTGGCGTGGTTCAGGTGGAGGAGGGCGAAGAGGAGAAGGGAGAGGAGGGAGAGGCACATGAGGCATGTGCAGGACAAGGAACAGGGCGGCTGGTACGAGAGGTGGACGGCCGGGAAGCCGACAAAAGACACAGAAGAGAGCTGGGCCGCCTCCAACCTGCCGACCAAGCCCAGCCCCGCGGTCTCCCCCTCCGCGGCCAGCGCCGGGGCCGCCGGCATCCGCAAGGTCCGCAAGGCCGACAGTGATGGGCAGCAGCCGTACCTCGACGACAAGGCCGAGATGCCCGCCGGCGCCGACGGCGGGAACCGGCACGAGATCGACTCCTTCGGGACCAGCGCGGCGAGGAACAAGGCCGAACTGGACGGCACGAGTGCGCCACCGGGCCCTGCCGCCGTCGAGCTGCCCGCCGGGCCGGTGAGCGGGCAGACCTCGTCGTCGCAGTCGCGAACGGTGAGCACGGCCACGACGTTTGAGTACAACCCCAGCCCGTCGTATGCGCTGCAGCCGCCGGCCTCGCCCGGCCCAGACACCGGGCAGGTGTCGCCAGTCTCGGAGGGTGTCGGCACGTACAACTCGCTGGCTGGTTCGGTGTCGCCGGTTACTCCTATTGCGAGGAAGCCAGTGGGTGGGACAGTGGTTACCATACCGGAGCAGCAGCAGCAGCAGCAGCAACAGCAACAACAACAATGTGGCGATGCTGGGGCGCAAGATATGTTGACGGTGGATGCGGCTGATGGGGCCCCAAAGAGGGGCAAGACCGCGATCTTGAGGAGAGAAAAGTCTCGGATCTGGAAAATGCTCGGTGGAGGGTCGACGAAAGGGAAGCTGAACCCATCAAGCGGCGCCAATGTGTGATAGGCTCAAGAGTGATATACCCTGTGTGTCATTGACAGCAATCGCCAGCGAATAAAGAGTTATTCGCGTCCCTTAAATTTGTTGGATATAGTCTTCCCATCATGAAGCAGGCTCGTCTATATCTAGGTGCCTCAACCTTTTGCCTCAACAAAACGTAATCCTGATTTTTTCAAATCCATTTACCAAGAACGCCCGATACCATGCCATTGCCTTGTCTATATCATTCTCACTTCTCCAGGGCTGAAGGAGGCAGCGTGGCCACCTTCTCCTTGAACAGCTTCTCAGCTCCAGCCCAGACAGGGTCATTGCGCCAGTCGTTCAGCTTGAGCAGATGAGGCAGCAAGTCGTTGCTGAAGGCCTCAGAAGCCTCACGCGGCAGGAGTGATGGCAGGTGGTCAATGCTGATGACCGACAGAGGTGGGCCCTGCTCCAGCGAGTCGACGGGGACGGTCGGCTTGTCGAATGTCGTAGCGATGGTGTAGATGGGCACCGGGTTGAAGGGGTTGGTGGTGTCGGCGGAGACGTCGCAGACAACGGACAGCTTGCGGTCAGCACCAGCCGCCTTGAGGGCCTCTGCATTGACGAAGTGGGGGATCTTGGAAGCGAGGTAGATGCAGTTGACGAAGATATCGCTGTCGGTGATCTCCTTGAAAGGACCACCCTTGGCGGTCTCTGCCATGTCCCACTTGAGGATGTTCTCCTCGGGGACACCTGAGCGGAGGCACATGTCCACAGCTCCCTTGCCGCAGCGACCTGCGTGGACGAAGGTCAGTGGAGTCCTTGATATACTTGATGTCCTGAGCGATCAAGTGTGTCAACTCACCCAGTGCGCCGATGACGATGACCCGAGGCAAACGGCCGGCCTTCTTCTCTCCATCCGCCAGCCCCTTCTTGACATTTGCGATGAGCTCATCCTCGTTGGGATATGAGGAAACACTGTGTAGGGGCTCGGACGGGTTGGTCAACTGCCACGCCCAGTTCTGCAGGGCAAGCGCGGCTCCAGCGAAACCGGCGTGGTATCTGTATTCAACTCAGGATCAGGACTGTATTCCACATCAGGGTCTGGAGACGGCACAGTGTATATCGTACCCAAAAGCAGCAACGCGCCTCCCCGTCTTGGGGTCTGCCAGGAACTCCAGGTCCAGCAGGGTGCCGCCACCACGGGGGAAGCGGGCTAGGACTTGGTCCCAGTTCTCCTGGCCCTTGTAGCAGTGGGCGAACTGGACGTGGGCGTGCTTCAAGGGGAAGGTCTCCTCGCGCAGCTCCTTAAGGCCGACGATGATGTGGTCGGCGGGCGCGTCGACCCACGACTCCTCCTCGACGATCTTGGCGCCGACCTTCTCGAACTCGGCATCATCGAAGATGCGCGTGGTTCCAGACTTGACGCCGCTTCCCTTCTCGACGTGGACCTCGTAGCCGGCGTCGATAAGGGCCTTTGCGGTCGTGGGCGTCAGGGCGGAGCGGTGCTCGAGAGGCTTGGTCTCGGCGCGTAGGTGGAGGACGGTGGGCGCCATGTTGAGCTACTGGTCGTCTGTCTGCTGGACTGCTAAAGCTATGTTTTTGTCTTTGGCTGTCGCTGCCGTGGTAAGGTCGGTCAATTGGAAAGATTGAAAGGTTTAGAAACAAGATCGAGACTTGACTCACCAGAAAAGAGCTTAAGTACCGAGTTGATCGATTGTTGTTCACCTGAATTGAGTCATCCCATCTACACAGAC
The DNA here is from genome assembly GCA_014872975.1 of Diaporthe citriasiana. Taxonomy (NCBI): domain Eukaryota; kingdom Fungi; phylum Ascomycota; class Sordariomycetes; order Diaporthales; family Diaporthaceae; genus Diaporthe; species Diaporthe citriasiana. The sequence continues at coordinate 85,740 of JADAZS010000001.1, read as the reverse complement.
AAGGTACGTAGTACGGAGTACATACAGCACCTTTGGCACCCCTCCACCTGGGCATGACACCAGATGAGGGGCAGAATTTTTCTCCACACAGCGCCCCGTTGATCGGAGCAGTAAAGGGACCCCTGGAATTCTCGAATGGCAAAGGTTCCTGAATCCCGCTAATGAAGCCCCCTAGCTGCCCCCCTGGCACCCAAGTTCACTTGGCAGAGAGTTGCCGTTCAGGGGTCTCCTGCAAGTGCTTCTTTCAACCAACCCAGCCCCTCAATTTCACCGCTTCGAGCTCAATTAAGCTCCAGAAAGCTGCCCGCCCCCGTCCAATCTCATCGCGGCCGCAGAGCGCTTGCTTGCATTTTCACCCCGTGAGTTGTCACTCATTACCCACTGGAGATCCCCCGGCGACAGATCGTGACGCCTGCCATCTGTTCGAACGGGGCCCATTCTAAACCCGAAGAGAGACAGCAGCCACGCCCATCGGCCACCCACTTACAAGTACACCGTATAATATAGTTTAGCTGCTCCACCCCGTCTCTCTCATCCACTATGGGCTTCCTGGACGGCTGGGACTCTCAGTCGGTGATCAGCCGCAAGTCCCACCACTCGTCGAAGCACCACCACCACGGCTCGTCCAGCAAGCGCCGCAGCAAGTCGGGGTCCATCTTGCTCCGGCCCAAGTCGAGGTCGAGGTCGAGGTCCCGCTCCAGGTCTCCGGGGGCCCGCTCCATCGCAGCCTCCTTCTTTGGCGGCGACGACGACAGGCACCGCCACTCCCGACATGACAACCGGAGCTCCTTCTTTGGGCTGCCCAATGTCTCGACGAGGAGCTTCTTCGGCATGGGTATGTAACCAGCGCCGCCCCCCAGCCTGCTCAACGTTCACATAGACCAAAAAGAAAGAGAGAGATTGTCATAACCAACTAACACGCAACCCCCTGGCCCACAGACAAGCACCGCTCCTCCACCTCGTCCTACCGCCGCTCGCCGAGGCCCAACTTCCTCACCCGCGCCTACAAGCAGCTCAAGCGCCTGCTCCGGGACCTGGTCTACTACGCCAAGCGCCACCCGGTCAAGGTCTTCACCCTCGTCGTCCTACCGCTCCTCACCGGCGGCGCGCTGACGGCCCTCCTCGCCCGCTTCGGCCTGCGCCTGCCGCCCAGCATCGAGAGGATGCTCGGCATGGGCGCGCGGGCCATGAGTGGTGGCACAGCTGGCCTCGTGGGCGAGGCTGTGAGGATGGCGAGCGGTATGGGCGGGGACGGCAGGGTGGGCCTCGAGAGGGGCCACGACGGCGGACTGCAGTGGGAGAGGAGGAGCTGGGAGAGGGATTCTCATGGCGGATGGGGCGACGGGCTGATGAAGTCAGTTCGGGACTGGTTCTAGCCGATTGCCAATGCTGATCATCCAGGGGCTCTAAAGGGCGCCGCGCCATGAACGAGGTTCATGAAGAAACGACTTGATGATTTCTTTTCTTTTTTTGACAGGGCAGGCCAGACTAGAATTGGCATTTGTCTTTTGATACCTATATACACTGGAATAACCAATATTAATTTTTTCTCGGCATGTTGATACCATGCGCTGGCATGATTGGACTTGATACGTGATGAGTTTAGGAATAGGAAATCAATACTATTCGCAGACGCCTTTCTATGGAGTCCAGTCTAACAGAACAGACAATAAAAATTAATACAGGCCCACCCAAGAAATTATCCACAGGCTCCCAGAAACATGGACACGTGCACAAGGTGAAGCCCCAGGGTATCGTGGAAGAAGACTGTCTCATTTGCTGCCCTTTTTCTTGCGGCCGTTGCCACCGCCCACAGGTTTTCGTTTAGGGGATGATGTAGCTGACGAGGCCTTTTTTGATCGCGTCACGGGCCGAGGCGGTGGTGTAGGCTCACGTTCCTCCTCAACAATAATCTGGTCTCGAGCGCTCGAAGGTCCAACATTTGAGCTCCCAATGCGCGCCCCTGCACCCGCGTCGTCGCTAGTGTCGCCCTCATCATCGCTGTCTTCACTCTCCGTGTCGTCAGGACTGATCCGCCGAGACTGGCGCCGAGTAGCATTGCCTCCGCGCGAGGGGTCCAAGTAAATGGAAGAGCCGGATAAATTACGAGGACCAGCTGCGGTGCCAGCATGATAAGGAGCTTGCGGGCCTGAGGTCATGTACCTGAAAGGGTCATTCGCAGAGGGTATCGACGACGTAGATGCGGATGCGCCGTACTGTGGCATCCACGATTCTTCATGAGGCAGCGGGGCACGGGATGAGCGTTGCCGTAGGGAGGGGTCGGATGAATGTCTCGGGTTCGAGGGTGAGCTGGACGGCTGGACATAAGAATACTGGAAAGGGGATGAGCTGAGTTCGCGGTCGGATGCCCTCCCGGAAGATCTGCGAGATTCGCGAGAATCGGCGGTTCCGGGACGGGACGACGGCGGGTGAGCGAACCAGCCCACCGGCGGTTGAAGCCTGCCCTCTTGTGTTCTCTCGAATGTTCCTGGCGATGGATGGGGAGGTAACGTGTCATCAGGCGCAACTAGGGTCCGGTTTTCCTTTTGCGATATTGGCCCCAGCTGTGATAGTGGCACGGCGTACCGCTGCTCCTTCTTTTTCTTCTTGCTCCCGCCAGCCTCGGCCTGCATGCGCTTGCGCCGTTGTTCCAGAGCTGCCAGCTCCTTCTTGTTTAGTTTGACCTCCTCTTTGCCCTTTGCCTGCGCTCGTCGTATTCGTCGCAGTGCAGACTCCACCAAGGCATTTTCTTTTTGCCGCAGGGCAAGCTGTGTTTCGCTCTCTGCGTCCAGTTCCGAGTCTCGATCTGAGTCAGAAGTGTCGTCGTCGTCATCTGACTGTTCGTAAGCCCTCCTGCGCGACCGTACCATGCTCTCGCCCACATTTACTCCCGTAAAACGAAGCGGATCGCTTGAAAAACGTCTCCCCGAAGCAAGACCAACTCCTTGTGTATCAGTATCGTCACCAGTCCCCAGCTCCTCCACCACCCTCTGGCCATTACCCCAAATACTCTGCCCGTAGCCAGCAGCCATATAGTCCCTCTCTCGCCTCGATGGTCTTCCCCATTGGGGCGCACGTTTGGGAGCTCGCGGCCGACCACCTAGACCGCCTCCCCGGAAAAAGCCTCCTCCAGGGGCTTGTCCATGATGGCCGCGTGGCCAAGGATGACCACACCGCTGGCGCCAATAAGCCACATGATGGTGCTGAAGGGCGAAGAGATCAGGCCAATCGGGATGGCAATGACATACAGACCGGTGTACAGCTGAGAGGTGGTGAGGCGGGTCTGGCCGATCTCGAGGTCCTGGCCGTTGAGCTTGCCGATGAGGAACATGCCGAGGACGACAAAGATGATGTCAAAAAGAAGCCAGGGGTTGGTAAGCAGGGCATAGATGCAGAGCATGGCAAAGACTACGGCATAGTTGCTGGAGAAGTGGCCGAGATTGTAATTGACTCGAGACTGGGCTTCGGCAAAGTTCTCAGGCTTCGACAGCCGCTTGAAGTCGAAGAACTCAGAAAAGGGCCGGAGGTTGGCGAATCGGCTCGACAAGGAGGAAGAGCGGATGCTATTAAATCGGTCCCCCAGTTGGAGGCGGCTCGTGAGAGCGTCAATGGGGATCTGGATGCGCGCCATAGTGACTTCGGTTGGATGTGCTTTGCTACAGCAGCGGGCGTCCCGATCACGCTTGGTCAATCAGGCCAACAGTGATTGATCTGGGCTGCGAAGCCAAGTCTGGAGGTCGTCAGCCGCCGTAAGCGCAGAACAAGGGAGCAGAGGGAGAGGCGCGTTCCAGGGGCCTCTGTTTGTGGACAAGCGATGGGGTCAACAGCCTCGAGTCCACAAAGGAGAGGAAGCGGGGAAAGCTAAGAAGAGAGTGTGGCAGTCTGGAAGACCTTATAGAGGTGGATGAATAGTCGGTGTGACTTGTTGATGGTGATGATGAACAAGCAGGGCAGGAAAGTGCAGCTGAGGTCTGTCTGCAGAGTGGTAGTAATGTAGGTACTACTGCCCGTCAGAAGTGCCTGCGAGAGATGCCCGGGCACGATACGTGGCGCCCCTGTAACCAAATGTTTAGATCCTGCCCGAAACAAGGAACCTGGCCCTCCTGGCCGCGCACTCCTGAATCCCGGCCCTGCGCTAAAACAAAAAAAGGCAGGGAACGGGGCAGTGAGAGACAGCAGCAAGCACGTGTCAAAGCACTCTTTCCTCCTGCTGGAGCAGCATTCATCTCCTTGCATATCAGTGTCCAGGGACCTGTCTTACAATAATACAACTAGAAGTTGACAGATATGATTCTTTCTCCAGGCACTGAATCCCTCTTGCCATGTTGACCCCTCTGCCTGGCTGCTGACGCTAATCAGGCAGTCTTGCATCGTTACTTAGCCAGCAATTTTCTTCACCTTGCATGCTGCACTTGGTGGATGCATTACCATACCTATGGTAGCTAGGTAGCTAGACACATTGCCGGGACTGTTCCCATTCGATACTTTGGACACTCTTTCAGGCAGTGTACAAACAAGGCACAGCACCATAGCTGCCACCTGGCCTTAGGTAAATACTCCACGAGGACGCATAAAGCTCACGGGCAACATCTTCAAACCTTTACAGGTGCCTGGCTACCTGGGTGCCTAGATGCCTCAGCACTTACAGACGACAAGGGCATGTTGTTGAGTCGATACTCAGCATTCTGTTCACAAGAGCATGGCTGGGTTATTCGGGGCCTCTAGGACAAGTTCTTTTGCTCAGTCCCTCCTAGTTCTTAAAATGTAATTTACAGACTCTTCTTCCCTTGATGAATTCTGGGACCAACATATGCATACATACATATCTACTTTCGGGAGACGTACCAGATTTCTTCTCTTCACCAACCTGTAGGGCAGCAGTCAAACAAAGGAGACCGGCACTGGCTCATGCAAACGGCCAGCTACCTTGTTAGTGAAAGGATAACCAACCCCATGAAGGATTGACCTGTATTGCCATACCTGCTTATATCTATGTAATCAAGCACGTAACACAAATATATTCCTGATCAGGCGCCACTATTCATCAGCAAGATATGACCTGACTCAGGAATAGCAAGGAACAATGAAGGAAGGCAGCCGTTTAATGTGAACAGGATTCAGTGGCTGATGTTCAGGGTCCTGTGGAGAAGTCAGGCCCTGGCCCTGCCCTGGGCTAGAACCTTGTGTGACACCAACCAAAGGCGACCAAGTGCAGGGGGGCTCGGCTCGGCACTGCTTCAGACCAGAAAAAAGGTCATACAGATTAGTGCTGTGTACAGATCGCAACTTCTGATTCCCATATCTACTCCTTTTCGAGCCCATTGGCGCCAGCACCAACATTTTCTGGGACTTGTTGGAGTCCAACTTCCTTGGTAAAAGCACCAGTCAACACCACATCGACATGCAATCATGAAGTTGTCTGTCTTTTCCCTGAGCCTTTTGGCTCTTCTGACGCCTCTGTCCGCCGCTTGGTCAAAGGAGGGTAAGTACACAGTCATAAACACGGCAACCACTTACCAGGCACGCCAGAGCATAGCTCATATTAACTCGCTGTCATCCAGATCGTGAGATCTTCCGTCTGCGAGACGAGATTGCCACCTTTGAAGGCCCGGATGTGTCCTTCTATGACTTCCTCGGCGTCACTCCCTCTGCCTCCCAAGATGATATCAACAAAGCCTACCGCAAGAAGTCTCGCTCCCTCCACCCGGACAAGGTCAAGCAGCAGCTCAATGCCGAGCGTGCCAAGGCCAAGAAGGACAAGAAGAACAAGAAGCCCGGCGTGAACGTCTCGAAGCCCCCCTCGCAGTCAGAGATCAAGGCCGCCGTCAAGCTCGCTTCCGACCGCCAGGCCCGCCTGTCCATTGTCGCCAACATTCTCAAGGGCTCCGGCCGTGCTCGCTACGACCACTTCGTGGCCAATGGCTTCCCCAAGTGGAAGGGCACCAACTACTACTACGACCGGTACCGCCCCGGCCTCGGCACAGTCATGTTCGGCGTCTTCCTCGCTCTTGGTGGCGGCGCACACTACATCGCTTTGTACATGGGCTGGAAGCGCCAGCGCGAGTTTGTCGAGCGGTACATCAAGTTCGCGCGGCACGCGGCGTGGGGCGACAACCTCGGAATACCAGCCGTTGACGTCGGCACCGGTGGTGCGCCGGTCGGCACCGCGGCGCCGCCTCCAGCTCCCGCCGATGATCAGCAGGAACAGGCCATGCCTACCAACCGCAAGATGAGGCGCATGCAGGAGCGCGAGGCCAAGAAGGGCAACTCTCAGGAGGGTGCCAAGCGCGGTGGCCGGCGAGCTGCCACTCGCGCCAGCTCCGCTTCTGGCACCGCTACCCCTACTGCCGCTGCCGGTGCTGCTTCCGCTGGTCCCCAGGGCGCGAAGAAGCGTGTCGTTGCGGAGAACGGCAAGGTCCTGGTAGTTGACTCTCTCGGTGACGTGTACCTCGAGCAGGAGGACGAGGATGGCAACGTGGAGGAGTTCTTGCTTGACGTAGGAACCCCCCCCCCCAAACAGCTTTGACCTTTATAGGCCCGGTGATTTGAGCCCTCGCTAATGCTGCTGCAGCCCAACGAGATCCCCAAGCCCACCATTCGCGACACCGCTCTCGTCCGCATGCCCGTTTGGTTCTATGGCCGCACCGCTGGCCGCTTCCTCTCCAAAATCCAGGACGGTGACGACGACTACGAAGAGGTCGAGGAGGAGGGCACAGACTTTAAGGAAGTCGTCTCCGCCGAGACAGACTCCTCGTCCGGCGCCGGCGGCAAGCGAACCCCTAGCACTGGCTCTGTGGACGACGACTTCGAGCTGCTGGACAAGTCGGTCGAGGACGTCTCGGCCTCCAAGGCGACCGGCAGCCAGCCTCAGGCCAAGTCTGGAAAGAGCGGCAAGCGCAAGTCTAAGAAGAGATAAATCAATCGCTTCCTGTTCTTCTCAGCAAACGCAGGGCACCATCCCGTCTTTCGTTGTGGAGAGGCTTTTGGCTAGCGGCGTTTCGGTTGGCTTTTTCATAATGTTCATGAGAAGGGGGGGGGGGGTAAAACAGAAAGAAGAGGGGGTTTTGGAAAGGAACTCTGGTTGTCTCGCAGAGTTGGCTGTGGCGAGGGTGTGTTGTGATCGGACCACTTCAATACGTTCGAGAACAATTGGATGTACGGTTTGTTGCGTCGATGGATAGATGGCAACATGAAGGATGGAGGCGGCCCGGTGAAGAAGCCTCGCCCGCACGTTTAGACTCTCTGCGCGCATAAATCACAGAAGTCTTATCACGCCCTTCTTCCCAAATGATGCGAGCTTGAAGTGGCAGCTGCTTGTGAGATGCCGCGTTGGGGCCACGCTCGCACCCGTCATGTTCAATTCCCTCCGTTACGTGTACGTCTTCCCTGACCTGAGAGTCAAACCCGAACAAGTGGTCTCTCCTATACAGTTCTACGCATTCGGCCTCACCAGTCCTGGGCGAGGCCCAGGCCAACATGCTTGAATCCCTGGATGCCTCGATGCTCTATGCCACAGGCTACGCCCAACGGCCAGATTTAACAGACTCGCTTTCTCTCAAATACACGACTCTTTTCGGGTGATGGTAATCAGACCGTGGGGGAAAAGTGAGTGGATGATCCCTGACGAGAAAACAGAAACCTGGACGCCGTATCCCCTGCGGGTAGTTGTAAGTGTGCTATGAGTGCATGCTAACGCCCTTTTCAGCTGCCAACATGCGCAAAGCAGTCTTTCGGTATCATTGTGCTGTGCCATGCCATTCTTGCCCAAGTAAGGAAAAGAAAACAAATCATTGTGGAATCCCTCGCGCCCGGGCGGAGCCAGACAACTCGATCACCCGACCGACGAACACAAAAAGAAGTACGGGCCCTGATGTCTTTACAACATCTCCTCATCGTCGCCCCAGCCGCCGCCAACGACCGCGCCATACTGGTTCTCCATCCACTGCTGCCTCTCGTAGTCCAACACTCCGCCTGTCGACTGGTACACCGGGTCGGTGGCGATCTTGTACTCCGCGACCCCCCTTCCCGCGGACGCGTCGTACTCCTTCTTGGCGAGCTGCTCGTACCCGCTCTGCATGTACGGCTCCATGTAGTGCTGCGCGTGGGCTACCCACCTGCCGTCTCCGGACTGCATGGACGCGGGCGAGCTGCCGAAGGTGGTCCCGGTGTCGGTGCCGTCCAGGCTCATGACGGTCTCGTCGGCGAGGGCCACCTGCCGCTGATGCTCGAGCTGCTCGAGCCGCCTCTGGGCCAGGATCTCCTCCTGTTCGACCGTGGTGTTGCTCCAGGTCAGGGAGGGGTTGCCCGCGGCGTTGCTAGGCGGGCAGATGGTCCACAGCTGGATCAGCCGCGCCTTCTGGGCGTCTGTCGCGTTGCGGAACAACTCGACCTGGGGCAGGGAAAGAGCTGACGTGTCCACGCCGTGGTTGCGCAGGAGAAGCTCCAGATCCTGGAGGTCTGAACGTGGCGGCTCCGAAGACGGTCGCTGCATAGGCTCGTCCTGCTGGGCCTGGGGCTGCTGCTGGGCGGCGATGTGCGCACTGTGGTTGTAGTGCTGGGAGATGTAGATGATCTTGTCGTCCTGAGGTGTTGGTGGCGGTTTGGAGTTCAGAGTGAGGCTCTTGGAAAAGAGCGAAGACAGGTCATCCTGGACAGCCATGTCGGGCTGGCTATTGTAGATCATTGCGTTCTGAGACGAGGGTCAGCGTTGTCGTTCTGATATATGGAGGGACTTTGCGCCTGCAGCACTCCCTGTCGTGCCGCCGGATCAGACAAAAGGCCTCGCAGAGTACGGTGAGTTCTGACAATGTGATGTCTTTATTCTTCCTCCCTTCGGGAGATCTCCAGCTTTCTCGAGGACTAGACCCCGGAAGCAACGCAAGAAGCAGTTCTTTTGGTTTTGCAAGTAGAGAACAGCAGGTTGCAGGACGTCTTGACCGTGTGCTCGGAGTCGAGCCGCTCTGGTGAGACAAAGTGGATTATATTGGGCTGGCTAAACTATGTACTTTCTGTACTCGAAAGCTGAACAAAATGACAATGATAGACTTTGCGAAAAGAAGGAGCCTGAAGACTCCAGCTACTGAGCCTAGGGAAGGAGGGTTGTCCGAAGGGTCGGCCTCGTGGGGTTGGCCGAGGGGTGGGAGATGAATCACGGTCGTCAGATGACGGACGGATGGCGCGGGGTGTGGGTGAACGGGTCAGCGGAGGAAACGGCGAGTTTTGGCTCTTTCGAGTCCGGGAGACTTGGTGAAAGGAGGCAATATGAAAGCTACAAGACGGCAAAGGAGTTGGAAGAGTGAAGAAGGGAAAAGACAGTCGTCTATTTTGGTTTCTTGTCATTGATTAGATATGTGGTCGAGATGGTCAAGCCTGGAATGAGATGAGGGGCAGCGTCGGCCCAGGCGAGGTCCAAGATCAGGGGGAGGGGTGACAGGATGACGCCAATCATGGCCCGTGGAATGCAGGTCCGGACCCGTTCTGGGCAAGCTTCGATGGGTGGCCTGGCACGTTTAGGCCTTCAGGCTTCAAACAGACCCAGATCCCGTTTGTGATGGCCATCCCAGTTGGGCCGTCTCGCTCCCCCGACGCACTCTCATCACAGAAGAGTCATGGCCGCATGACAGCCGCCTTCGACCGCTTGTGAAACGGGTCTACCATCAAGACGCATGTGTTGCTTGTCCAATAACGCCATGACACGATATGAGGTGGGAACAACATTTGGGGGGAACAACTCTCGAGTCTTCCGAGATATGGCCGCATCGTTCCTCTGTCTGTCTTTGATGGAAATGAAGCACGGCCCGCCGGCTGTAGTACTAGCTTTGCTCTTGACGAATCCCTGACAAGCTCAAGATATTGGCCCATTTACCAACAGACAGGAACCGTTTCGAGTCAACGACGCGACTGGAGGCTAGGTTCATTGTATATGTAGTGTGACTGGAGATGACGCTCGCTGGACCTTGAGGACAGTCATCACAAGCCAACTGGAGGGGTTGATCTACACATAGATAGGCTGGGCTGCCGCACTGCGATTTAGTCTAAATACCGTGGAGGCCGCCATAGCGCGACATACCTGTGACTGTTCGCAAGGGCGGAAGCCACGTTTCGAGCGCCACAGATGACGTCGACCCCTGCCTGTCCAGTGACTACACCGTCCGGTATGCAGCTGGCCTTACGCCGGCCAGTCGAACAGCTCGACGTCTCTTTCTTTGTTCGTGACGATATGCGAGCTGGTGTTCAATTACGGATTTCTACTACTCCTTCTTCCTAGCCTTTTTCCAGATTCCTACCGCATCAGAAATCGCGGTTCCTAAGAACAGAACCTCTCACCGTTCAACATGGCCTCCGGACCGCCGCCAAACTACTGTAAGTCCGCCGCCCTGGAGCCTGATATGTGCTCTGTCTAGGGATGGACCAACGACAAGAGCCCTGCGTGCTAACGCGCCCATAGACGCCATCCTTGAAATACAAGAGTCCGCAAACACCCAGCAGATCAGAGATGCCTACAAACGGGCCGCTCTCAAGACTCACCCGGACCGCGTCCCAGCCGACTCCCCTGAGCGGCCCTCGCGCACCCGCAAGTTCCAGCTCGTGAATGACGCTTACTACACCCTCTCCGATCCTACAAGGCGCAGGGAATACGACAGCCAACGCAAGTTCTTCGGCGGCGGGACCTCTGCCTCCGCCGGCGCTGATCCCTTCGCCGAGACTGGCAATGCCAACGATACTGGCGCGGGGCAGTCTGCCTACAACTGGGCATGGAACTTCTTCACACAGCAGGCGGGCAATCCGCAGCAGCAGCAGCAGGCAGGCCATGCACAACAGGAGGCCGAGAACGCGCAGTTTGGCGATGTCTTCGAGGAGATGCTCCGCGAGCAGGGCATGGCGGAGCCGAATGGAACCGCGAACAACCGCTTCTGGGGCTTGTTGGGAGGAGCGAGTGGTGGTGCCCTCGGTTTTATCGTTGCCAACGTACCGGGTCTTCTGGCGGGTGCGGTAGCTGGAAATAGGCTGGGTGCGATCCGCGACACACAAGGGAAGAGTGTGTACGCCGTTTTTCAGGTAAGTGAGAGGCTCTCAGCATCTTTTGGTGGTGATTGGTGGAGCCGGTGTTCGGGTTATCACCAGCGGGGTGACTTTTGAGATGATATCTGCTCCTGAGGTGCCATACTCTACAGTCTCGTCCGCGCAAAGCCGAATGTGGTTTCGCATTGCTGACCTTTCGTATCTACAGGAGCTCCCACAAGGCGATAGAGCGAGGTTGCTCAGCCAGCTGGCTGCTAGGGTGTTCAGCCACGCCGTTGGGGTGTGAGTTGTGATCGGTCCTGGGTGGCATACCTTTGGAATATTGAAAGCACGGCGTTAGGGATGGAGCGTGGGACAGTTTACCACAATACGGACCAATGGAGGCTAATCCGCAGGAGGTCAATCCGCAGTTTTTGAGTTCAGAATACGTACTTGCAACGATCCTCCTGAGCCTTGTCAAAATTGCCGGAAACATATCAAAATCACAACCAAGGCATCATGATCAAGCAAATCCGCGAGCCAGAATGACTGATGGCAGACGAATACGAAGCCTGCTGTGCTGTGCCGGATGATTTAAGAAGTCTGGCTCCGGCCAGATTCTTCAAGCCTCCAATCACCACCACGGCTCAGGTAGACCGAATGTCACGCCGGGGGAGTAACGATTTCCCAGGGAAGCAGAATTACTTGCCTACCACCGACGTCTCGATCAAAAGGAAACTTCACTCTAATCCTGTCTTGAATCGTCCTTTACAGGTCTCTTTTGCGGTAATGAATGCACTGTGTTCCGTTGTTCAAAGAGGATTTGGTGGGAGCGATTACTCGATCGAGCTTTTTCTGCGCTTATTCCTACGCAGCACCAGTGCCGTGGAGTCAGGGGAAGGTGTAAAGCGAACGGACCCCAGGCACGAATACAGCCATGGAATCGGTCTCAGTATTGACTATTTGTATTCTTTGAGTTCCTCTACTAAGCCGGAACAACAATGGTTATCCTAATAGGATAAGGGACAATGTATTTTGTGGGTTATAACAGTGAGTTTCGCTATGCAAGGCTTTAGACAGTGACTATCAATCTTCTGCACACCAGTGTTCTGTCAGAAACCACCCTTTCGTACTACAAGTCTTAGCGTTGGGCTGTGCCTAGTCCATTCGCGCCGCGCCGGTGCTGTTGACAAGCTCCAACTCGGCTGTCAAGCTTGACATGAACCGGTCCACGAAGGTTGAAATCGGTCTCAGTATATAGGTAAAGGTAGCAAGCAGGTGTATGGAAAGTGTATTTTGCCTCCTAGCAATTATGACTTCACATCCAATCGATAGATAGGATACCAAAAATGCTGCTCCCATTGCCCAAATCGGTAACAACTACACATAGCTGTGGGCTAAATTGATTACACCGGCTTCTCCAATGCCTCTGGTCCATTAGAACTTAGTGCCAACAGGTTTCCAGACAGATAGAATTCACGTGGGGCTGAGAGCTCAGAAATATGACATTAATCCATGATTTATCCCGAGCTGCGTCCGCTTTCATCTTTTCCCGGCCATGTATGCATTCATGAACAGCAGAGAGTCAGGCTGTGTGAAATCAGAATCCAGCCCGTTACCTCAGGGGGCAAATCAACATGCCTGAACGCTAACCAAAGTGGGTAGCTTTGATGAGCTCACCCTTGGCCGCGGGGCAGGCACCTGCCTGGCCTGCTTCCATCAACATCGCCAGCTTTCCTTCTTTTGCTCTGCTTGCGCCAGCTACTACAAGCCCAGCCCAACACCTTACTACAGGCAAGATGTCATCCTCAGTAAACATCGAGTCCTCTGAGCATTTCAGGGGACTGCTCGAAAGCTCCAAGATTGTCATCGCAGACTGTAAGCTCGCTCCGACCGCCCCCGCGCAACGCCACCAGAGCCCCGTCGTTTGGAGCGCCCGCTTAGAATCCGGAACCTTTTGAAAGCAGGAGCAGAAGCTGACAGGGCAGATCAACAGTCTATGCAGATTGGTGTGCACCATGCAAAGCAATTGCCCCCCTCTACGAGCAACTAGCGGCTCGAATATCCAAGCCTGGTGTCGTCACCTTCGTCAAGGTGAACACGGAGAAACAGAAGGACATCGCCGCCGCCTACCGAGTCTCGAGCATCCCTACATTCATTATGTTCCGCGATGGCAACAAGATCGACGAAGTCAAGGGCGCAGACCCGACGAAGCTGCAGTCCATCATCGAGAAGCTCACCTCTGAGATCCAGAGTGTCGCCAGCGGCAGTGGCTCTGCCGGCAGCAGCAGTGCTGGCGGAAGCTCAGCTCTGGGTTGGCGAGGCGCTGAGCTCCCCAGGGGTTACTTGGACGTCACGGATCAGGTCGAGGTTCAAAGGGCAGAGCTGCTGAACTTCGACGAGGACTTTGGCAGTGTGCGCACGCTCCTCGACTCGTCGAAGCCAGGAAGTCTGAGCGGCGGCAAGAAAACGGAGAAGGACTGGGTTGTCAGCGATACCGACGAGCAGCTCCTGCTCTTCGTGCCGTTTATGTCTATGCTGAAGCTGCATACTCTCCAGGTAAGCCTCCAGCCCTCAGGCAATCTGTTTGCGCCGACACTAATTTTGACACCGCCTAGATCACGTCCGCTGCCGATGAAGACGAGGATGTCAACCGACCCAAAGTTGTCAAGCTCTTCACAAACAGGCCACACAACCTCGGATTCGAGGACGCCGAGGGTGAGGCCCCTACCCAGCTGATCGAGCTCAGCGAGAAGGACTGGAACGCCGAGGGAACAGCCAACATCCCACTGCGCTTCGTCAAGTTCCAGAACATCAACAGCTTGGTGTTGTTCGTCGAATCCGGGGACGGAGACGGCGAGAAGACGCGCATCGACCGCATCAGGCTGATCGGAGAGACGGGCGAGAAACGGGACATGGGCAAGCTAGAGAAGGTTGGAGACGATGGTGCTTGAAGAGGGCAGTCACTCTGTGGAGCCCATCCTCGACGCGTCATAGGGTGAAGCGACCATGTCTCCCATACGCGAGAGTCCTTGCAAAGAGTGTTATACGCGTGGCAGATGGTGGACGAGGTGCTTTTTAACTTGAGATGCTGTTGATGACGTATGATGACAGCGCGGGAGAGCGTGAAGGGAATGAACGCGTTCCATATTCGGATTGTTGGGGAAAACTGCGCAGTGTTTGATACCTGCGTCTGCAACATCAAAACAGCAAGAGATGTCAACATGGCATGGGAGTACCAAAGACGATAGACCGAACACAGACGGTTCAGGGAACCATGCAAGATGAATCCGTCCAGGCACGCGACCAAGACCAGCTCTAGGTGACATGGCGACAAAAGCAAATTGCTCCAAATCCATGCCGTTCTTCCTGGCAATGCGACGTGCCCCCCAAGTCCACGAGAAACTATTGATCTTCCCGTCCTTTACCCTGGATTCCAAGGGGTTAATCTCGTATTTCGAGAACTAGTTCATGGTCAAGACTCAGTAGAGCGTTGACGATCTTCATATGAGCTAAATGAAGCAAAAACCATCGGGGGAAGGTTTTGATATGTCCGACCTCCAACCACCACCCAGATCTACCGCCCGAAGGCGCAAACTTCTGGAGTGGACAAATCGGTTGAAATAGACGGATGCAATTAGGTTGATCTAGGGCACAACTTGACGCACGATTGATATCCATAGAGAACTGAGGATCCGAGCAACAAGGGGAAACTTGAAAGTTGGCCAGCCGCACAAAGAACAAGAAGAGGGAGGGAGAAGCGTAGCTTTGGGCGCTCAGAGCGAAGTTTTATGGTGTCGCGACTGATAGTGGGGCGAAAGCCGATAAGCCTGGCCTAAAGCGGACTAGCGGCCGGAGTGTTGAAGATCTTTGCTCCGTGCGCCTCGCCTGGCTGCTGGCTGGTCAGGTCCTACTGAGGGAGCACGAGAACGAGAGACTGAGCAACTGACTCTGTGTGACCAGAGATCAGACTGTCGACTGACTCCGAGTTCTATTTTCCAGGACCATAGAGAAGCCACAGCAAAGCTCCATGATCGTCGAGCTGCAGCGTGGTACTGAACGGCCAATTTTTCAATCTAAATCCCTGTCGATATCGAATGCTTGGACTCTCTTGTCGTCTCCCCTCCCCATTGTGGCGCAGGACTGCCGATATTGCACTCACAAAGGCCGCCTCCTCTTGCCTCAGAGCCTAGCTGTCAGCAAGCACAACTCTCACACCGGATACTCGAGCATCCCATGCCTGATTTAATCTATCAGGCCTCGGAGTCCTTCCGAGTTCTCGCCAATAGTCCAGCACTTCGGACCCGGTCAAACTGAGGTGGCTTGCATGTCCTACCGCTCCTTCGCGAGGGCGATTTACAGATATGGCCTAGTCCTAGGCTTCGTCATGCTCAGTCAACGGAGAAATGCCCCAAGAGGCCTCATCGACTAAAAATCCCACCACCGCCACCCTTGGTATCTCACCGCATGCTCATTTTCTCAGCAATCAACTTGCTCTAGCACATCTTGACCATTGTTCGGGTGCCGTCGTCCTGCAGCCAAGCGCCTTGTTCTTTTTTGCCCCGTTATATCGGGGATCAAGCATAGCTGCCACCGGCTGCGCTGACATCTCAGCGAAACGCCGTTTCTAACATCGCTACCGGCCCCTGACCCCTATCCCCAATTTCCGTATCATGCGCGCCTTCGGCAGTCCCTACATAGCTGACGATTCAGATCGGCGCCAAGTCCCGGACTATGAGAGTCTAGTATAATGACAGGCGTTTGACGCTTTGTGCTAGCATCGACGACATGAGCCAGCGTTGCAATACTAGCGACTTGGAGAACCCTGCAATCCGGTTGAGCCATTCTCGCTAATGCCGCCCACCGCTCAGCGTTACCCATTGTCCCTCTTGCCGTGGACGCAAGGGAGCCTCCCGCACATCATGGCGCGATGCCATGTTTTCTCGCTTAGAAAGAGCTGAGTCTTGCGGGCTTCCCACGCAACCAGATGCCTCACACTTATGCTCAAGCGTGCTGCCAACCCTTGCCCAATTCTGCCGAAAAACCCCCCCAGTCTCCGTCGATCAAAGCTTGCTTGGCCATTGGATGTGTACCAGTTCCATGCGACGAGCACTGCTGTCGTTAAAACTCCGAATATGGGCACGGTTCGGACGAACCACTTCGCCTCTACTGTGTAGGTGTTGACCCTAGGATCACTGTTCCAGATCCGACGAAGATCTCGGACGGCGGGTTCGACTGTCGTGATGATTCCCCGACGCTATCACATCGAAGACCCGCAATGCCACACAATCCACGGCGTTATCATACATAGTACAGTTGCTCGAGCGCAAGTGCGAATGATCACTATGTACAATCCTGCAATGTCTTGCAAATCCACATCATCTAGTCGATGGTGTACTCGCACCCCTGTCCATGCCTGACAGGAAACAGGCTTGCCCTTGGACCATGCGACCCCATGCTCCACTGTACACACAAGAGCGGGCGACTCGGTGTGGCAGACACCCCTAAGCGGAAGGTTTTCACTCCAGTTTCCTAATCATGGGCGACTGGCACGAGCAGAGGGCACCGTACTCTAGTGTTGCTAACTCGTTTCTGCTACCTTGCCGATATTCATGCAAGCCCGGCTACGCGGATTGCCTGCGTGATGTGCTGTGGTCTATGTCAAGTGACAACGGTCGGACCCATAATCTTGCCAATATCGAGGGCAGGGCTACAGCCAATATTTCATATCTCTTGCTTTCGTGTACTATACCCTGGTCCTCACCGACAGTATTTGATCATAATGCAGACAAGAAAGACTCTACACTGATAATTGCGACTCATGCCCCGCCTCTCACACAGACTCTCGTTATGGACACTTCCCCTCTCTTAATGTATCTGCCGTTGACTCCACCAAGACATCGTGCGAGCAACTCAGCCTGTTTGGGGGCACATCCAGAGATCTACGGCTAGAGCTGACGGAGTTGAGACCGGCTTGGACTAGGAGATATATTTGGCTCGTTACCCGTTCTTGGACGCCCAACGAGCTGGGAACCCTTTGGTAACCATAATCCAAGAACATCGACGGCGCGGAGTGGCGGCCTTTTAGTGTATACTATCATCTCGACGTGGGAGCGAACCAGGTGGCTGGGCTCGGGTACGACAATAAGACCAGGCGGAAATAGCGATACTCGAGAAGGTGCCTGCCTATATCTCTCAGGCATTGTCGCGAATCGTCTCCTGCTCGCCGAAACGCCCAGCTTATACATCGCGACCAGGAGAAATGGCCACGGGATTTCACAAATTCACCCAGCTACCTCCAGAGGTCCGCAACTCTATCTGGGAGCTCACGCTTCCGGAGCCGCGAGTACACGACATCTATCCCGCATCGACAAACCAGAAGACCCCACCGAGTGAGGGCTTGCGTTTCGCAAATGAGAGCACTGAGCGACCGCCTGCCGCATCGGCTGTGTGTCGGGAATCTCGCTCCATCATCCTACATCATTACAGGCCCCTGACCCTCAGCTCAGCGACCAAATATGTCGACCTGTCGCGAGACATTCTCCTCCTCGAATCCTGCCTCCTCGAGAGGGAGCTCTATCGCGCGCTGCTTTTTATGAGCAAGATCTCCCAGATCCGCAATGACATACGCAGTATTGCTTTCGGAACGTCCTACAGTGCAAGTCTCGGCGGCATATGGCACCCATCGTTAGGTCGAGATGCACCGAAATCACAGGCCAAGAATAGTATGACAAAGTTCCTGCAACGGCTGTCTGTGTTTCCAAAGCTGGGGAGAGTGATCTTCGTGCTATACCAAGAAGCACAATATGAAGTGAAGGAGCTGCCCCGGGCGGATGCTGCCTGGGACGGACACTTGAGCCAGAACGCGACGTTCTACCTGGCGGGGAGGAAGCCACCACTGGCGAGGGACATATTCAGCAAAGCTGGGAAAGCGCCTCGCGACGTTCCCAACGATGACGAAAATGACGGAGCTGAGCACGGTGGACCAACCTCATGCACGATGCCCTGGACACAAGAGAAGCCCATGTGGCCACACGTCAACGAGCTCAAGTACTACCCACCAGGCCTCGGTGAAGATGTGGATGCAGAAAAGGCAGACAAGGGGAATACAAGGTGGTATCGCGGGTCATGGTCCTGCACGGTGGACGACCTGAGGCGTTTCAGAAGGGACTGGACCCGAGCGGCGGACACGGCTTTAGAGGAGTCGCATGGTGACAAGCCATCTCCACAAGGGTGGTGCAAGAAAAGAGGTCGGCCTGCGGATGACGGGGAGCTGCAGAGACCACACAAGAGACAGAGCAGGCTGGTATCGACGGAACGACTAAGGCTGCCAACGATGGAGACTGCAAGCCTGCTCTGGCGTTATACACTTCCGGCTAAGACTCTCTGATATGCAGCTGGGTACGCTCCGACAGCTGAGTGGCGCCTCGCTCTAGGAATTCAGATGAGGACTAGAGGAGCTGCAAGGAAACCCTGAAAAAGGTGTTTACATGGCTGCCTGTGCGTCTTCGAGAACAGAATTCGGGAGCAGAATCGGGCCGCGCGGAGGAGCAAGTCGAGGAGCAAGTCGCCGAAGAGTGGAGCTCCGGATGCCGGGTCGCAAATAGACATTCTGTCGACTCTTTGAGTCAAGATCCCTCTTGGCCTGGACGATTAATTCGTATACACGCTTCAAGTTCCCTGCCAGCCTCCTCCATCATGCACACTTGTGCTTCTTGTGATGAACTTTGCCGTCCTTCCTTGTAGTGAGGTATTAACATGGGGTGGTGGAAAGATGGTTGGTGTGTAAGACAGGCAACACTGATTGCCTGTAGGCACCAGTTTCAGGACTCATGTTTTGATCAAGTGGTTGGGGTTGAAGATAGATGTAGAATTGAATGAGTCGAGCCCTACTGCAGCACAGGTCAGCCAAGGGAGTGGTGCCACCTGTGGTTGTGCCACCTTCGTGATCTGCGAGCTTCACACACGCAAGATGATGATGATGTGCTCTCCCAGTCGCCTTTGAATCCGGCGAGTAAGTAGTTGGCGATCAGTCAGAGAACAGACGGGGTGAGGGCACACTGCCGGCTTTGTGTGGTTGTGCATTCTGTTGTTGTGTGTGGCCAGGCGCACGGTCAATCCAGTTGCAATTGGGCCGCTTCGAGACCCCGTTATCGACGGTGTTTTGGCTCCATCTCGGTCCACGCAGCGCGCCCGGGGCCTGCAAGTTGGAGTCCCTAGCGACAATTTGCCGGCTTGCAGCCAATGCGACGGGCAGGCTTGGCCGGAAGAGGAAGGAAGCGCAAGCCGGTGCCTGGATCTCACCACGGGCCCCATATTTCCCCATCATCAACACCCATGCCGGGGAAGACAAGTGCTTACTGACATCAATTTCTTTCGCTCCTCCAATGCAGATTAACATCTTCCCCCCCCCCATCCCCTCTCCCCGCGAGCTGTCTTCGGGGCGGATAAGAAGGACGAGGCGATTCCAGCTTGGACTGCGACGATGGATTGACCGTCTCACGCTTTCTCAACTAGCCCACCACTTATCTCTCTGCTTTGGAATAGGTACATGTGGCTATCTTCACACATTTATCCTTCAGTCTCAAAACATCTCTCGCCAGCGTTCTCTTGAGACATGGCCCAGAACGGGCACTCAAATAGCTCAACGAGCCATGCCGCCGAGTCCGTAGCCACAGAGCAGACACCGCTCCTTGCGACGGGCGACATCGCCCCAACCGCAGACCCAACAGTATCCGAAGCGACGACGCTCAAGGGTTCTGGCAATGGCACTTTTCCAGAGAATGCTGTCGGCGACGAAGAGGATGAGGACGATGGACGGCCTTTCCCAAAATGGCAGATCTTCTGGATATGCTTCGCCCGCCTGGTCGAGCCGATGGCCTTCTTCTCCGTCTTCCCGTACATCAACAAGATGGCCCAGGAGAATGGCAACCTGGACCTCCCCGACGTTGGTTTCTACGGCGGCCTCATAGAGTCGCTGTTCTCGCTGACCCAGGCCTTTTTCATGATATTCTGGGGCAAGGCAGCGGACCGGCTTGGGCGGAAGCCCGTCCTCATCTTCAGCCTGGTCGGCGTCACCATCACAACCGCGCTTTTCGGTTTCTCCAAGACGATCTGGGAGATGATCCTGTTCAGGTGCGCAGCTGGTGTCTTTGGGGGCACCATCGTCACCATGCGCACGATGCTGGCCGAGCTCAGCAACTCTCGCACCCAGGCCAAGATCTTCAGCTGGTTCGCCTTCTCGGGCAACCTGGGCATCTTCATCGGGCCGCTCCTTGGCGGTGTTCTAGCGGACCTGGCACAGCAGTACCCTGGGACTTTTGGGCACGTCAAGTTTCTTCGCGAATATCCTTATGCGCTCTGCAGCCTGGCAGTCGGGCTTCTTGGCCTCGTTTCCGTGTTCACGAGCGTCTTCTTCATCGAGGAGACGCTGAAGATCGAGCCTGGCCCAGAAAACGGGACTGTCAAGCCAAAGAGAGAAGGCCAGGGTATTTTGGAAATTGTCAAGACGCCAGGTGTCGGTATGGTTCTATATGTTTATGGCCATATCATGCTGCTGGCTCTTGCCTACACGGCCATCTTGCCAATCTTTTGGTTTACACCAGTCAGGCTGGGCGGGTTCGGCTTCACGCCGCTTCAGATCTCGCTCATGCTGGCCGTCAACGGCGTTGCGCAGGCGGCCTGGCTCCTCTTCGTATTCCCGCCCCTCCAGAACCGCTGGGGCACCAACAAGGTCCTCCGCGTCTGCGCAATATGCTACCCATTCTTCTTCGCCATCTGTCCCGCGGGCAACGCCCTCCTGAGGGCTGGCCACGACCAGATATTCTGGTTTTCTGCCCCGCCAATCCTCTTTGTTGGCAGCGGGATCAGCATGAGTTTCACAGCCATCCAGCTGGCTCTGAATGATGTCACCCCCAGCCAAGCGGTCCTGGCTACGCTCAATGCCCTCGCGCTGACGGGTGCATCGATCATACGGGCTTTCGCGCCCGCCACGTTCTCGAGTCTCTTTGCCATCGGGGCCAGGACGCAATTGCTAGATGGCTACGCCATTTGGGTGCTGATGTCGGCCCTCGCGTTGGGATTCACCGTGGCTGCGAGGTACGTGCCGGAACCTCACAAAAAGCCTGCCCGTTCGGAAGGAGCGCAGCAAGGTGCCGAAGAACGAACCGAGGAGAGGGCCATTGGAGGAGTGATGAGTTCATCTCTCGACAGACATATTGAGGGGTCATCTTGAGGTTAGAATAGACGAGAATCTAGACATTATCTGCACCTCAGCCACGCTTACATCACGTTTGCTGCGGTATTGTTACATATTCGCTGAATGGCGTGGAATCCAGAGGGCAGTATTCTACTCGGTGCATGTAGAGATTTTAAACAGAAGAAACAAGGAGTGTACAAGAGCACTTCGGCAGGGTCATGTATCGCTTTATCCTAGCATTTGAACAAATGTGTGGACCTCGTTGAAATGGAAATGGCAGGCATGTTGGTGTTTGTTGGTCTCGTTCTGCATGTCTCTGGGGTCCATTAACCATTTACAAGACATTCTAGTGTGACCCTTGCAAGCTGCACTTGCTGTATTTGGTCGATCTCCACGGGTGTGCCTGATATGGATCCGAGAGCAACATGCGCCGCAGACCCGCTGAGGTGGTTGGACTGTTGGACTGTTTGGACATGGATGATTGTTTTCCTAATGCGGTACAGCGCCCTCAGACTGAGGGATCGTCCCCTAACATCGTGGGTATACCGAGCGGGCCAGACTACTAAAATCTCACTTGGGACTTCTTAGCTGTATGAAATTCAAATTCAGCTGGACCGAATTACTTTGTCTCCCTCAAAATCTCTATGTTCAAGGCAAGAGTCGTGTAGTATATAAAGGTCACGAGCAGACGCAGAGACAACGCTGGTGTCGTCCTGGTGTGTACCCCAAAGTTTTCCTCACCTACAGCTCATTTCATCTCATACAGTCGTGCAAAGAAAAAGAAAACTGTAAAGCCAGCAATCTTCAAAGAATGTCTGCTGAACGACGATTCAACCAGAGGCGCTTCCACCTCGAAGAGTCCCTCACACAGAACGGCGGCGCACGCACCGTCTTCATCGAGCACATGACCCCTGGCACCACCGTCCCGCCGCACTACCACAACCGTAAGTATGAGCCTTGCCCACGTTATGATACCCATTTCTGTCGCTATTTTGAAGCATATCAATTTAAATGCAACATTCTAGCCCTTATAGCAGGCCACTAACACGAAACCACCACCCAACCAGGCTTCTCCGAGACCTTCGACCTCCTCGAGGGCTCCATCACAGTGTACTCGTCTAAGCAGGAACCGACCGCAGCAGGCGACGAGGGCGCTGACCTCGACCTCCTGGAGCGGTCCTCCCAGAAGGTCGAGCCCCGGGGCAGCACGACGGGAAAGAAGCGGGAGGAGGATGCTCCGACGGTGGCGCCCGGGGTGTACCACAAGTACGTCGTGGGCGACACGGACGCCGTGCTCCGGTGCGTTGTCGAGCCGGGCCACGCGGACTTTGAGAGGCTGCTGATGGTCCTGAACGGCCTTGCCGAGGATGGCGAGCTGGAGGCCATGGGGGATAGTGTGTTGCTGATGGCTGTGATCAGTGGGTGTCTCCCTCCCTGGCCCTCCTCTTCCCTTTGTGCCTCCATACTATTACTTTTGGTGCATCTGGGCAGATATACTGACGTGGTGTCATGCAGTGGACTTGGGGGATGCTCATCTTCTTGGGCCAGCCAAGGCCATACTGGATGGCGTCTATACGAATCAGAAGCAGGAGGTTGCGGACTTGAAGGCACGGCTACTGTCAAAATACGACGACGAGGAGAGCTTGAAGAAGTTGTTGGCGAGAGATTAGTCGACCACAGTACGACTTCCCGGAAGTAGTCACAGAGCCCTGAAGACGGACAGCATGCGAGGGACCGAGAATACAAGGTTCAAGAATTGTATTGCAAGGCCTCCAAAATAAACAGGCGAGCAAGGATATCATAGAAGCAAAAAACCGGTCCAAACTGATCCTTCAGAAAATTCCAAACACCACGCTGTCGATTCTGTCTGTCCCAGATTTGATGGAGAAGCCGCCAAAATTGTTTCAAGAAGATGTCTCGCCGTCAGGATCTCATCAAGATAAAGAACTCAGTAAATCGTTCGAGTCATCCGACATCAAATCAGACAAGAGAAAAGACACAAGCGAGAAGTATAAGATCGCTGGTTGCTATCATGGTGACTTTGCTGAGTCCACCACGATAGCACAGACGGCTATTCGATCAACGATAGTGGTACTCCCTGGCCCTCCTCCGGTCCTCGATGTTGATAGTAATCCTCTCCCTGTCCTCCTCGACCCTCCTGGGCGGAGAGGGAGGCGCAGGGAGGTACTTCCTCTGCGGCGGGCCCTCGACGTAGCGGTACGTCTCGTACTCCCTCCTCACCGGGACGGGCACGTATCTGTCCCTCTCGATGATGAGCTCCCTCTCCCGCTCGTCGTAGTGGCTGCGGCTGTGGCTGCGGCTCCGGCTCGTCTTCTTGGAGGACTTGGAGGACGAGCTGGAGGATGACGACGAGGACCTCCTGGACGACTTGGTGGACTTCTCGGACGGCTCGACATCCACGGCGATCACGTCAATCTCATCCCGGGCCGGAGGCGGCGGCGGAGGCGGCGGCGGCTGCAAGAAGATTGGCGGCGGTGGCCTCTCAATAACCGGTGGCGGCGGAGGCGGCGGCGGGGGCAGAGCGAGCACAGGCGGTGGTGGAGGCTTCTCGATGACTGGAGGCGGTGGTGGGGCAGGTGCGGGTACGACAGTTGTGATCTTCCTCCGCAGGGTCACGCTGCCGGGGGTGGGTGGCTCAAGGTAGACCACCTTCTTCTTGTACCTCTTCTCCTTCACGGGCACTGAATAAGAGGTCCAGTTAGCAATGGTTTTATTCAGGAGGGACGGTATGTCGTAGCAAAATCAAGGAGATGTGCAAGTGTGCGTTGCGGAAAGAGGTCAATACCGAGAACTGGTACGTAGAAGTACATTGCTGTGTAAACGGGTATTTGCAGACAGAGAATGGGGTGTATGTACGCAGATAGAATAGCAGAAGAGATGAAGAAATCGGGCGCACTGACTGGTGAGATATAGCCCAGAAAATCGAAGCTGCTTGCAAGTATAAAAATACCTAACGTTGTCGAGGGGCTATGCGGCTGAAGGCAGTATCGTCGTCTAAGCCAGGGGTGCGCGCAAGCGAACGTATGTGGTATATTCGTGAATCAATGCAGCGAGTGGTTTGTGGGTCCTGGCTGCGGCCGTGAAACAACAAGCTGCTATTTATACGGTGGATTCTCGGGGACCCAGCAGGAAAGCTTAATTCTGTCTAGCGACAAGTCTCGGCTTGATGAGGACGATGCGATACGATGCGACGGATCCGGGTTCTCAAGGAATCTTGGGGGGCGCGGAACAATCGCAAGATGTGAGGCGGCCGCAGGTGTGGTGAGAGTTGGGTGGGGGCAAGGCGATGATGGATGGCGGGCCGAGAGAATGGGCTGTATCTTGGCGGCCAGTGTGGATGGGCTGAAAGGTTTGAAACTAGGAAGATATAAAAACAAGACGCAAGGGTTCGTCCTGGAAGTCAAGTGGCCAAGGTTGGGTATATATTCGGCGCGGGAGAGTCATATGGATCTCATGCTGTGATGTGGTGTATAGCGCAGTCCACGCGGACCGCCTCGTGTAAAAATGACACAGCCCGTCTGGGACCTTGATCACTTGCCCAACCTGCGCCTCGGAGGGACAACAGTGACATCTGCCACCCGGGGGCCGCCAAGCTAAGCCCTTTCCCCTCAAGTTTCTTCCAAGGTTCGGCAGCTCTGCCCATTTCGGACAGGGAATCGTGGCCCAGGGTGGAAGCACAGAAGCATTCGAAGGCGCCCCCCCATCCGTATCGTTGGGATGCCAGGTCGCATCCGCTTCCAGCTTCCAGCACAGGCTCCGGTAACCCCTGCTTCCACCACCGCAACAGGAGACAGATGGAGGGAGGGAAGGCGGGAGCATCGTCCCGTGGGCTGCGGGTGTGTGGTTGGGCAATGGGCCGGACCTGGAATCAGGCGATGACGTTGGCCTGCAGAACCCAGACCACGGCCCAGAAAAGCAGGGAAGCTATTCCAGGGTCTTCCTCAAATTCTCTGTAGGCTGGTAGCCCTGGCAGGGCCCGACGTGGTGGTCTGGAAACGACCATGAGTGGCTGGAGCAGAGCACCCCCCCTGCAGACAGGTGCTTCCCTGGCATCAACCTTGACAGCCGAGCAACTCGTGGCCTCTGCATGCTTTGTTATAGCATGACGGCATCATCAATACTGTAGCCAGAGCTTTCGCCAGCGCTGTTGCCAGAATCCCAGCACGTTTACTGTCGCATGGAGCAGCAAAACCCGGTTGTTCGCTGTTTCCACGGTGAGTTCCAAAGGCACCATAGCTCGTTCGACCCATCATTAAGGTTCTGGTCGCTCTGCATGCAGCGGCTGGGGAGCCATGCCCTTGGGACACAAAAGCAAGGCGGAGCCTGGCCGACAGGGTGATAGTGCATCGAGCTTGCTGAACTTGGGAAGGACGTCCTTGGGCATCTTGGGCCGCCAGGCTGACGGTCGATGCCCATGATTAGCCTGTCGACGCAGACGGTCCTCCGAGGAGTAACCTGGTAGAGAGACACGGCAACCGTCGCGACATCGCACATTGCTTCGAGGGCGTTTCACAGAAGCAACATCACTTATTACCATGCCCAAGCCCACGCCGACGCGGTCCGATCTGGTCTGGTCTGCGGTTAACGGGTCGATATCGAACGTCGGAGCCCAGGAATCGATTCAAAATGGCGCATGCAATTGGGCAGCGATGGTTCTGGGTGTCAGGTTGTAACGAAGATCACCTTGAAAGCATGCTGTGTTCGCGTGGTGCAAGAAAAAGAACGGGAAGAGATTAGCTGGCGCCGGTGGGAAGTCTAGATGCCCAGCACCTTCCCTTCGTCGGTGCCCAAACATCGTTGGGTGATGGGTGCTCCAAAGCCTCCTCGCACCCGCAGGCGACCCGGATCTCTAATTCTCCTAGGCACTGAAGTAGTCGTCTGTTCAGGCCCAAGAGCCACAGCCGAGTCCATGCCACGATAGTGATCTCAAAGCTTGAGCTCTTGAACAATCGATAGCCCATCTTGAACAGCGTCGTTACACAATCCAGTTCCTACCATTCCTATGACTTTGTACACAACCACCCTTAGCCGCAACTGACTCCCTAAATCGATGGGTTAGCCTGTCTATTGTACACCCCAATGAGAAGGGGTTTGATAACAAATGACACAGGGCTCTGACGTGGAACTCCCAACCTCAGTCTACTGACCACTATGCAAGAATTGCTAGAATCGACTGCCTCCCACCATCATCGACAAGCTTGACACCGTTGATCTCTCCACTGCCACTGCTCTAACTTGTTTTCCTACTGGCTGGCCCTCATGCTTCAAGAACGAATCCAAATAGGCATGAGCCTGTGACATGTTCTCTGGCCCCAGTCACAGTCTGCTTCTTGCACACGGTGTATGCCTTCACGATCCCTCTGAGCGAGCATCAGCCCATCCCGACTTCCAGTGCTATCAAAGTTTTCATTCGAATATCACCCATCTCGCGCACACATCGAATCCCAACCAGACGCTTACTATGAGCTATAAACCGGGCACAACGGTTGTTTCGCTTCAGCTGTCTCTACACAAGTAGATGGTGGCTCCTTGGGTGGTAACAAACCGTGCGAGGACCTGCAGGTACATTGGTCGAACTGACTGCTACTAACTCGTCTGATTTGTGTTCTGTATAGGTGTACACTTCCGCAACCGCAGAAGCTGAATGGCTGTCCCTGATGAGTAGGACGCACGACAACACGGCGCACATCGGGAGTTTATGCTCCCCGTGTCGTGGTCGAGTGAGTGATGAACACACATCTTTGACAGGAGCTCATCCCAAACTCTTGAAGCCTGGTTATATCCTCTTCGTAGCACTGACAGTCTGCGGACAGTGAAGAGTGGTGTCACTCAACACAGATCGCTTATACTCACAAAGCCCAGCAGAAACGGCTACCAACTTCCACAAGCTGAGCACTCACCGAGCATGTAGGACCACTACAGACACATCGAGTCTCGAACAACCACGAGAGCACAACGACCACAGTCACTTGCCAACAAGATGTCCAACAACACAAACGACCCAAGCAGCCCCTCCTCAGCCCTCTCCAAGAAAGCCCGACTAGCCCACTGGATCACAGGCGGGACCAACCGCGGCCCATCCACTATGTCCTCCTTCATCCAGATGACCAGGGACCGCAACGACGTCAAGAAAGCCACGAAGGCCTGGGCCGTCGCCGGGAAAAGCAGCTTGGACGAGCACCAGGGCCAGTGGGGAAGGTCCGGCCTGCCCGGGGCACTGGACCAGGCGCACGGGGCGGCCCCGAGGCCGAGGGGGACGGCGTTGATCCGATGGTTTCGGGATGGCGGCGGCGGAGATGGGCACGAGACGGACCATAGAGGCACGGTCGGGCAGCCTGAGATGCAGCAACAGGGGCGACAGGGCCAAGGACAGACGGAACCCACAGAGAATGACATATATGGGGCAGGCGACGACACCATGGGGCCGAGAGGCGGAAGTGGCGATACTGGCGATAGTGACACAGGAGCAGGGAGAGCGACTGGGCAGGGCGTTGGGCAAGAGACTGACGAGAGCGGTGATAATCACCAACAGGGTCCCGCACGTCCCGCACAGCAGCAAAGGGATTAGTCGGCAAACCAGTGATGTGCGCCTTGAGGGCTCACCAGGAGGTTGGCTTGATTTCGCAAAACACACAAGGTCAGCCTGTTGCCGAACATGAGAGTTCATAACAATGATACCCTTTTATTCCCGTCTACCGTTAAAAACACAAGCTGGTAGTCCAACACCACATTGTTAGTATGTACAGTGCCAATGCATCGTCTCCCTCGTCCACACCTCCTCCTGGCCACTGCCACTATGGAAAAGAACCAAATCCCCTCAAGATGCTGCCGTATCGTACTGATCATCCAACCATTAAGATGACTCTTGTTGCTGAGCCAAGCCAGAGAGCAATTGGGAAGTGTGCCTGCGTTGAGGACCAAGCAGTGCCAGGCAGCAATAGCAAGTGTGAGGGTTGATGGCAGAAGAGGCATCTTCCGATAAAAATAGAACAAAACCAACACCAGTTGGGTACTCTCATACCGTAACTCCCTTTCCAGCGTCCCTGAGCAGACCAATAAACACCCGTACGCCGCCGCAATGACCGAGTTGCGAAATCCGAGAAAGGTATAATCATGACCCCTCCGCTTGGCGCGCAATGAATACAGATTGGCGCTGAAGAGTGCGATGTTGACATAAAGCTTCGTCTTTGGCCTATGGATTCATGCAGTGTCGTAAACCTGAGTAGTTGTCCACGTGCTGAGCGTTGAGGGCTATCGTAATCAGAGGCTCGGGACCATGTCATCAAAACACCAAAGAGTAGTTGTATTGCATGACAGCCATGCCCACGACAGCCCCTTACTCATCGAGAGGAATGTCCAGGTCGTGAATGTCAAAGGCGGCCGCGTTCTTCTTGGCCCACTGACGTGTCAGGATGGACGCCTTCAGGAACTTCTTGCTGGCATACTTCTTGAAGAAGGCCTCATGGCCAACAGGCCGGGCCAGGTAGTCAACCATCAGCTGGAGGACTGGCTCAATCTCCTCCTCGGTGTAGCCAGCATAGAATGCCAGCGTCGCGTCCCAATCGCCCCTGTCCAGGATGAGGCGTGCCAGGTACATAGCGGTGGCAGCGACATGAGAGGGACGGTATGCCATGAAGCGGCGGTCGACAACGCTAATCTCCAACAGGTACTTGGCAACGGTCCGGGTCTGAATATCGTAGTTATCGGCCTTGGAGATGCGGCGCAGGAAGTTCATGGGGTTGGGGTAGCTGAGATCATACTCGAGAGTCTGGAGGATGAAGCGTTCGGCGGACAGGATCTCCGACTCAGAGAACCCGTTGTCTGCAACGTGCTTGAAGTTACCGACATGGGGCGACAGGACTTCCTCATACTTGGATGCGATGAACATCGCCGTGATGCCCACCAGCTGGACACGGTCGAGTTGGACAACCTTCTCGGAGAGGAAGCGGTCGATGATGTTGATGGCCAAGAACAGGGTCTCGGGCAGGAGGTGGAACCGAGTGTGGACCTCGATGAGCCAGTCGACGAGGATGCTCCGTGTCTTCCACTCAAGCTCATCCTGGTGGTCCATGTAGTCTGGGTTGGGAAGCGAGCTGGGCTCGAGTGTGAGGAGGTAGTCGAAGATCTCGTGTGCATACTCGGCAACCATCAGAGGGTCATCGTGGTCCTCCTGGTCGAGATCCACAACACCTTCGGGGTAAACAAATCCTTCCTGGGGGGATGCGGGCTTCACGACCGGCTCGGCAACCTCGGCTGCCTCCTTAGAGCGTCGGTTCTCCTTCTCTGCGGTGTGGACCTTCTTCCGAACAGGCTCGCCCTCCTCGACTGGTGTCTTTTCCTTCTTCAAGGTCGGAGCCGCCGCGGGAGGGGCCTTCCTCTTGGAGCCGATCTCGCCGGGGCCTGATGCCTTGGTGGTCTTCTTTGTTGCATTGGCTTCCTTGGATGCAAGTGGAGCACGAGCGCGTGATGTCGCGGCTGATGTGCTCTTTTGGACTCGATTCGCTTGTGTGGTCTTTGAAACGACGCCTGCCTTGGTGGCGGTGACCTTTTTTCCCTCGGTAACCTCGACCTTGGTGACGTTAGAAACATCACCAAGGGCGGCACGCTTTCTGGTAGCGCCCGCGACATTGGTGTTGACAGCGGCCTTTTTGGATTGCAGGGGCTTGGAGGGCTGGGCCAGCTCGTCGACGTTCAGGGCTGCAGCCTTAGCACGGGTGAGGCGGGTCGAGCTGCCGGTCATGCTGTTCTCGTCATTCTCGCTGGCGATGACGCGGGCGCGCGTAGTACGTCCCTACGAGCAAGGTCAGAATGGGCGAAATGCCACGGGTTGCTCGAGATGTCGCGTCATCAAGCCAGTGTGTGGGTGATATCTTACACCTGCGGGAGGCATGTTGTCGATTGACGTGTATTAAGATACCCAAACACTAAGGGGTTGCTGCAGATGACGGTCAGTAAAAACAAACGAGTCATGCAGTGCAGAAGCAGATGCGTAACCGAGCTGGTGCGTGTGATGGGTGATTGCGGACAGCTTGATGATGCGGTGGTGGACGGGGAGGTGGACATCGCTGTGGAGCTCCCGACAGCCCGTCGCGTCTGGTGAAAAATATTGCAATGGGGACGGGAGCAAGGAAGACTAACATTGAATACTCGGCAACAAAATGCAGAGATGTTAATTGTCTCTAAGACGCGTGCAATTGTGTCAATCAACAGAGCGGCCAGCCGTATGAGATGGGTCTCGATGGGTATGGATGCTCGAGGACAGAGCAGCGCGTTGTTTGTGTGGGAAGGCTGATGACTGCGGACCGGCAGAGCTTTGGATGTGTCCTGCTGTCTGCCTGCTGTCTGAAGGGGATGTTGCTGTTGTCGTCTAGTTTTGCAGAGGTGGAATGGCTAAGGAATGACCTGCTCCTAGGAAGATCAAGATTGACGGAGATGATGATGGGGACGATGGGGTGGGTGGCAGACGGGCAGACTGGACGGAGGTGTGTTTATGTGCAGTGCAGTGCAGGCGGAGCGGACAGACCTTGTTTTTGAGGTCGACGGGTAGCAGAGAGTGGGAGTGGATACCCTGGTGCAGGTGCAGGTGAAGTGCAAGTGTAATTGCAATTGCAGAGCTGCCGCACACTTGCACGGTGCCAGGTGTGGGAAGGAGCGTGTTGCGGACGGAGCGTGAGCGTGAGGCGGACGTGGACGTGGACCCCTGCACATGCAGCACCTGCAGCGCAACAGACCGCGACTTGCTAGTCCACCCAGACCGGGCACTGACTGCACTGTACTGCGGTGTGAACATGCCGCCGGCTGCTCCTCAGATCAGACTGCTTGCACTGAGGGCACGCGTCCAGTCTGCTCTCTGCAGTCTGCAGTCTGCAGTCCAGAGTCCAGGCATGACAATGAAATTGCGCGACGGGCGAGACATTGGAAAAGACGCAACAGAACTGACAACCACTTACCGGAAGTCACAGAGCCTCCTTGCTTGTCCAACGCAGGTCGCTAACGGTAAACGTATGTATTTGTTGATGAAGAAGTGAGAGTGTGTGAGAAGAGATAAAGTCCAAGTCGAGACAACCTTGGGAGTTCGAGCGGGCTGAAGCTGACCGGGTTTGGGTGGATTGGTGGATGTTGTATGGGTAGCTCGAGCTGTGGGGTCGTGCCGGAATCGACGCGACGGAACACCGGCCTTTGTTTATATTTGGGTGGCCCGTCCCCTCCTTGCTACCACAGCAACGGTCACTCAATCGCGCCGTTATTGGCCGGCAGCACCGTTGCTGCTCAACCCCCAGCTCCGGAGCTTAAAAGGAGCTCTCTCACATCATGAGCTGCGTGCATCTCCATGGCACCAGGAGCTATGACCTGGTTCTTGACTCTTGATCCTCTCATGCAGTGGTTTGCCGTGAACCATATTCTAGTCTACCGGGTTGTGTGCCAAGTCCCAAACGTGCTTCAATACCCGTGCCGATGCCGTTGGGACGGAGCAACATCCGCCAGCAAAACCATGAGAACATAGACCATCGAGTGCCAAAACGATATGTACGATTTGCCGACTCAAAAAGGAAAGCAGCTCATTGTTGGAGAGCCATGAAATGCATCTACTTCTATCCTGAGAACGGCCCAGGTGCATGACACCGAACTCCAAAAGTAGTGTACACAGTATTGGGCTGAGTCGCTTAGTCATCACCGGACCCCTGCATCGCATCGGCGAACTTTCGAATTTTCGAGCTTGATTGACACCACCTTGAAACCCATCGCATCGGCTGCCCAACGATAACCGCAGGTGACCTCAGACAAGCCAAGTCGAGCCCACTCGTCTTCGCTGGTCCACCACCCACGTACTCGATCCGAAGGCACAGGCCTCTGCCTGCATTGATGGCTGCCCGTCCCAATTGAACCCACCACACCAAAGGACGCCTAGGAGCTCGACCCCGAGCATCCTAACTCGCGCACCCACCCAAAGATGCTCCAGCCACGGTTCAGACCACTAGCCTCGTCCATCAGGTCACTGCTCACCTCGTCCAACTTCGCACGAGCGTATGCCAGCAAGGCGCCCAGCCGGGATCTATCGACTCCGCCTGCCCTGCGAGCCGAGGAGACCCTCCAGCCCTCCCTGAAAAAGGACGAGGAACAAGTTGTCATTCTGCGAACCTATAAGCCGCGAACCCCAGGTGTGCGGCATCTCAAGCGGCCTATCAACGACCACCTATGGAAAGGGCGGCCGTACCGGGCCTTGACCTTCCCTAAAAAGGGCCAGGCAAGAGGTGGCAGAAACAACACGGGCAGGGTCACCGTTCGACACCGCGGTGGCGGACACAAGAGGCGTATCCGGACGGTCGACTTTGACAGGAAGGCCCCAGGGCCGCATCTAGTGGAGCGCATCGAGTACGACCCCAACCGCACCGCGCACATTGCGCTGATTTCGAGCAAGGCGGACGGAAAGAAAAGCTACATCATCGCAGCGGACGGCATGAGGGCCGGTGATGTTGTCCACAGCTACCGCGCTGGCATTCCCAAGGACCTGCTCGACAGCATGGGTGGCATTATCGACCCTGGTATCTTGGCCTCCAAGACAGCGCACCGCGGGAACTGCCTGCCCATGCACATGATCCCCGTGGGCACCATGATCTACTGCATCGGCTCGAGGAGAGACGGTCCGGCCCGATTCTGCCGGAGTGCGGGCACCTACGGCGTCATTGCGTCCAAGGAGGAGGAGACGAGGGACGATGGTACCAAGATCGTGGTTGGAAAGCATGTCAACGTGAGGTTGCAGAGTGGTGAGGTCCGCAAGGTGGACAAGGACGCCATTGCGACGATCGGTGTTGCGAGCAATGTTCACTACAACTACACCTCGCTTGGAAAGGCTGGAAGGAGTCGGTGGCTGGGTATCAGGCCAACCGTAAGAGGAACGGCCATGAACACTGGTAAGTCACTAGTTCCTAACCTCAAATACAACATAGTGGCGGTCCGTAGGCTAATACCGTCGCCCAGTCGATCACCCGCACGGTGGTGGTCGTGGAAAGTCCAAGGGAAACCGGCACCCAGTGAGTCCCTGGGGCACACCGGCCAAGGGCGGATACAAGACCCGCAGAAAGCACAACATCAACAGGTTCATTGTCACGCCTCGTGTGCGCAACATGGGCAAGAGGAGAGACAGGAAGGGTGGCTCTTGAGTGTCTGTACATATTCAAGCTATATATGTGAGACGATTTTGTACAATGTCACTCTCCAAGTGCCTGCAATGGCCGCATTGGAGGATATATCGACGGGTTTTTCCGAGACACAGGCTTGGTCGAGGCGTCTCAAAAGTGCTTTGAGCCATCTGCTTTCGTCCACAAGGGCGAATAGTCTCCTTGTGGCATACCTGACTTACTACAGATAGTAGACAAAGCCGGGCCCGCCTTCGCTCAAACTCGCCACAGCTTGGAGGCAGCTGACCACTACGATCACAAGGATCCTCACGACAGACATCAGTCAGCTCCAAAGCCCCGTCAACCCAGCCCGGTCCGTTCCCAGCACAGGATCCCGCTCAGGCCTCGGCACCGACCATACCTCTTGGTACCGGCCCTCGTGCTCGCCACCGACGGCAAAGTCCCACTTGGCACCTACGGGATAAGCCCCGATCATGGTGAATCCGGACAGCTCGACGCCTGCGAGGCCGGGCCCCGTGGCCCCATCACCGGCACCGGGGACATGTTGGTGGCCGTCCCCGGGCGTCAGGAGCTTGAAGGTGCTGTCGCTGGGGTCCGGGTCAAAGGTTTTGTGGGCCAGCCCGGCGGGCAGGACGAAGACATCGCCGGCTCGAGCGCGGACCTCTATTCCCTTGCTGCTGCCGCTGGTGTCGCCGTCGGCAGCACCACCACCGCCGCCGGCGGGCTCGTCGTCAGCGACACCGAATCGGATGGTGGCCTCGCCACTCAGGACGGCCATGCACTCGTGCGCGGCTGAGTGATAGTGCGACTGCTGGGTCGAGCCGTACCTGAAGATCCACTGGACCTGCCAGCCGTTTGCGGCGAAGGCATCGTGCACGGCTTCCGGGGAGCGCGATGCCGGGGAGGGGAAGAAGTGCGGGTAGTGCAGCAGGGGGAAGGGAGAGTTGGGGATCTTGGAGGTCGGCGGCAGATGGTATTTCTTGACCTCGGCCATGTCCGCAGGGAGTTTGGGTTTTATCAGATGGCTGCTAAGTTATGGCATGTGCTGTTGTGTGCGTATATATGTGTAGTCCTCGATGGAATTAGAGTTTGATGCCAAGGTCAATGCTCTGGTGATGCCGGAATGTAGAAACAACATCCACCTATAATGGGATCATCACGTTGGAGTTGACGTTTCGATGCGACGTCGGGCAACCCCCAGCTGCCGGCTCAGTGCACAGTAGTGTAGAGCTGTCATGGAGCATGTCAACCCCACACCCCTGCACTGGCGCGGAGATTTTGTCGAGATCGCAATTCGATCCGGCAACGAGGCATCCAATGGCAGGCTGAAGAGCGTAAATGCATGCTTGAATCTAAGTCCATTGCCACTGGGCTACAATTGCTATGGACAGCCCTGACGTCCCGACCGACCTCGGCTCTAACCGAGAAGCAGCTTATTCTTTGTCTCCAGGAGTGGGTATGCGCATTGCGAAAGGGGCTGAGCTGTTGCGTTACAACACAACGGCGGCCCCCTCGGATGACATCTGATGCTATTTGGACTGCCTTGTTGGTCCTGATACATGCGAGCAGCATAATGGCGGTTCCTATTCGATCGCCAGTCAGGCAAGAGTGGACCATGTGCGAGTGCCAAGGTCGTGGGCCCCAAGAGTCTTGGTCTACCTCATCGCAATCTAACTGTGTACCGCGGGCTGCTCGCATCCAGTTGGCTGCCTTTGCCCCAAGCCAAGCCGTGTAGCAGGAGGGCTGAAGGGATGTTCTCGGTGCTGCTGCGGCGATCATTTTTCCCAACGTGCAGCCCTCGCAGCAATGCCCAGAGGATCGTCGTCTCGCGCATCGCTCGCATGCCTCGGTCAGTGGCTGTGCCCGTCTGTCTGCCTCCTTTTCCTCTGGGCTCTCAGGCTCTGTACCTCTCAGCCTCTCTGCCTGGCCTCTGTCTTGGTCTGATCTGGTCCTGGTCTGTACCATTTTAGGACCCGTTGGCTTCACACAAACTTCCAAACCCCCAAACGCGCGCTCCCTTCCCGGGCCTCCCTGCAAATAAGGAACGCCTTTGTACGGAAAGTTCCTTCCTTGTATGCCTCGGACTCCTGACAGACCAAGCCGCTATAAATCTTGGGAATCGACGCACGCGATCCGTTTCCTCCTTCGGATTACGAATTCTGCCCTCCCATACACCCGCAGCCCGGTAGAGGCGACAATTGACCAGTCCTCACCCCCCCCACACACACACCTTTCGTCCAAACAAGCCAGCCACCCACGACACAGACCGAGCCTCCCAGTAAGCTCAAGATCAACATCCGCAGCTCCAGGGGCATTGCTGCATCCGCGCTCTATCGTTCCCACTCTCTCGCCGAGTCCTCCGTTTATTCGTTCATTTCACCCATACGTACACTCATTCCCCGGACAATTGGCCAAGAAACCCTGCCGTCAGGAGCTGACTCGGGGGCCACTACACAAGGCCCTCTCGTCTCAAGTCGGCGGGTATTGACAATTGATCAAGCACATTGACTGGGAATGCTGCGCCCAAAGTGACGACTAGTCCTCTTAAACACGTCCGGCCCCTTCGCCGCCACCACTACCCAGTAGCTCCCTTCTTTGACCTTTTAGTCCCCCCCCTTCCCTTTCAAACATGTCAAGTGGTGAGCCGAATAACGGCTCGGTGCCCCTCATCCCAATACAAAGCCGTCGCCAGTACTCTCGAGTGGACTATGACCTAGAGCACGATCCTGACGACCAAGACGACCGCGACCGCGACCACCTCCACCACCACGGCGCCTACCACGACTCTGGCGTGCGCCACGACGTCGACACCTCATACCCAGGCTCTTCTTACAATCCCCCAGACGTCAACATGGCCCGCACACATATCGCTGCTCAGCTGCGGCCGCGTAACGGCTCCACCAAGTCTGCCATCATCCTCGTGGCCTCGTATGCCTTCGACTGGATCATCATTATCGTCGCCCTGGGCATCTCCTACCTAATGGGTCACCAACGTCCCAATATGCGACCCTTCTTTCTTGAGGACCCAAATATCTCGTAAGCTACAAGCTCTAGGCCCAGCTCCAACTGCAGGCTGTCACCGGCTGGGTGTTGGCTGGCGACCTGCCCTTTGTTCCTAAATCACAAGGTGCTAATCCTCCTCAGATTCCCCTTCACCGAGAAGGAGACGGTCCCGCCATGGCTACTCGTTACCTGCATGGCAGTCATCCCCATCTTCGTCATCCTGATCGTCTCCCTCATCTTTGTGCCCGGAAACACGGTACCGAAGGGCACGCCAAAGTCCCTGATCTGGAAGCGCAAGCTATGGGAGCTCCACGTCGGCTGGCTGGGGCTCGCCCTGGCCCTCTCGTCGGCCTGGTTCATCACCAACGGCATGAAGAACCTCTTTGGCAAGCCGCGACCCGACATGTTGTCGCGCTGCAACCCGGATATTGAGAACTTTCAGAAATACATCGTGGGCGGCCTGAACGTCGCCGACGGCTACCAGCGACTCGTCTCGGCCGAGATCTGCCAAGGTACCACGAGGAGCGACTCGCAGGAGCTGCTGGAGGACGGGTTCCGGTCCTACCCTTCGGGCCACTCGAGCTCCGCCGCCGCGGGGCTGATCTACCTCAGCCTGTTCATCGCCAGCAAGTTCGCCATCACCTTCCCCTTCCTTGCGCCCGCGCCGGCGGGCCAGGCCAACCCGGCGGCCACCTTCTCCGCCTTCCCCTCGCGCCACCCGGCCAACCAGGCCCAGACACGGCGCCTGCAGGCCGCCCTCGACCAGGAGCACCTCCACGGGTCGGCTCACGACCAGGTGGCGTCGCAACTCTTCATCCGGCACAACAAGCGGCTGGCGTCAGCGCGGCAACAGGCCGCTGCCCCGCCGCTATACCTGCTCATCTTCGCTTCTGCGCCTTTCTTCGCAGCCATCTTCATCGCCAGCTCGCGGTGGTACGACTTCCGCCACCACGGCTTCGACATCCTGTTCGGCTTCCTGATCGGGCTCATCTGCGCCTTCTTCGCCTTCCGCTGGTACCACCTGCCCGTCTCGCAGGGCGCCGGCTGGGCCTGGGGCCCCCGCTGCAGCGACAAGGCCTTCTGGGCCGGCGTCGGCAGCTTCAGCTACGCCATGGACTGGGAGGACCTCAGCCAGGAGGTGGGCCCCGCCGACGAGGAGGCTGCGATCGGCGACAAGGACCGCTCCATGGCCAGCACCGGAAGCGGCGGCCTGCGTGGGGGAGATGACGGCGAGGAGGCGGCGAGGCGGCGGGCCCAATAGACGTTGGCCGCTTGCTTTCTCTTTTGTCGCCGGGTCTTCAAGAACTTATTCAGGGGGAAAAAAATACCATTATTGGTACGGCGTTCCGCGTGGACTTGGCTGGTCAGCATTGGCATCATCTGGATAGCATCGTACATTGGCATGGGAACAAACGCTTCCCTTACGTTCACCATGATATGAAGAAGAGCGCGGTTTTCACACGGATTAATTTGCAATCTTCAAAGGAATCAAATTAGGGTAGTCTATACCATTTGTACTACCACCATAAATTCCAGCAATGTAGTGTGAACATGGAAGTCGACAGTGGCTAACGTTTGTGACGGCGTGTTGACTCGGCGCGGCTCACTTTTGAGAATGACCTACCCAGGGTCGCCCACTAAGGCGCTCACGAAGGCGCTTCACAGGATCGTATACCCTAAGCACGTCCCTGCGCTTGAACGGCTGCTAGATGGGGGTAATGTGGCCATATCTATGAGCCAGCCTCGCCCCGGGAACAACATCTCGCAGCAGAAGAAACGCCCCCTTCCTCCGTGGCAGTGGGCACAAGTCATAGACGAATGGGGTTGGCGCCGGTATGACTTTCAATCACTTGGATTATCTTGCCTGAACAGGTATCAATGAGGCAAAACCATAGTGCCTAATGCATGACCATAAACTGCACGCCCTGCCGATGCAACTGAGGTATTTCCATCGTGACCCATTATATCCCTGCCCGCCTGAACGCCAAAAGCACACAACACGCACACATGCGGCGACGAATATCAGCCTCTCTTCTTCGTCCTTGGCGTGACCGCGACGTCTAACGGGCGTGAGAAGTGAGGGTGAGAAGTCCGCGGAAGCGCCTAGCCCACCACGTGCTGGGCACCTGCCTCGGCGCCAGCAGCGGCACCACCACCCTGCTGAAACTCGACCTCCTCATCATCGTCCTCTTCCTCCTCGTCGTCGTCATCATCGACGTCGCCGTCGTCCTTGAAGCCAGGCTCGACCTCCTGGCGCTTGAGGCGGCGGCGCATCGTGTCGCGCTGCTCGTCCTGCCAGCGCTCCAGGGCCGCCGAGGCGTGGACCTTGAAGCCGTAGCACCGGGGCGTGTGGCGCTCGATGGACTTGGTCGGCGTCAGGGAGGGGTAGACCTGGAAGAGGATCTGGGCGAAGGAGGTGCCGAAGTAGGCGCCATCGATGGTGGCGTGGCGGCTCGACTTTGGGTTGTAGAGGTCCTCGCAGCGGGCGCACCAGAGCTTGACGGGCTTCTGGTTGGGGACGTCGGTCAGGCCGACGGGCAGGAGGGGGTGCGAGTTGCAGTGGACGCGGGGGCATTTGCCGAAGTCAGCCTTCTTGTACTTCTCGAGCTGGAGGTCCCTTCGATGTTAGTATACTTGTGTTACACACAAGAATGAAGATGGCGGGAAACTGTGATTTGCTGCGATGCTATGCGATGCAATGACACACGGTGCAGGGCAGTGCAATGCCATGTGATATGACGCGAAGTGACGTACCATCTTTGCCAGACCCCTAGTCGTGACGATGTATCGGGCGTGGACAAGGCCGTACAGGTGGCGGGCAGACTTCTCGATGGCCTCGCGCATGTCATCGTCGCAGTCAAGGTCGAAAACGTCGGTGATCAGGTCGAGCGCATATTGATAGTATTGGACTTCGGTGTTGAGGCCCGTCAGGTTGAATCTGTCTGTGAGGTATTCTTCGTCTATCTCGCAGAAGTACTCGTTGCCTCGGGAGGAGATGAACTGGCCGAGGTAATAGCGCGTTAGCCCAGATGTTCTTGCCTTCTTTTCGGGCGGCATGGTTGGAGAATGATGCAATCCAGGCCGTCAAATTCAAAGTCCTCGGTCCTCCAGAGGGGCTGGAGGGGTTGCGACGGCAGGAAAGCGAAGGGCAACAAAGCCGTGGAGTGTGGGGGGCTTGCTCTCTCGAAGCGCAGCGCGGTGCTTGCGGCCAGGCCAGCCAAAACACACGTCGCAACTGAACAAGAAAAACAGGACGATATGACTCTGTCTGCGATGGGAGCAAGGAACTGGAAACCATTGTTGACTTACCCAGTCCCGCCAATAGCTGGTATAGTCGCTCTCGCTCTCGGACACGTAGTCATCCATCATGACGGCACGTCTCTATCGCTTTCGGCTCGGGGAGTGATGCTGAAGTCCTAGACAGTGTCCAGTCGGGGGTCCCTCACGACCTCCACGTCGCCAAAACCGCTCTTAAAAAGACAAGCTGCTGCGTCTCCTTCGCCGTATATTCAGGCTCGTTGTCCCCTGCGCCAGTGGCGTCACCGTCGGGTCTCGTTGTGGATTGACCAAGTGAGTGCTGTCGCCAGGGCTGGCAGGAAGAGATGCAGGTTCGAGGGGCGAGGGGCGAGGCGGGAAAGCAGGCGGTGATGGCGGGGAACGTCCACGGAGATGCGGCTCTGTCTTTGCGGCCCAAGTTTTTGGGGTGAAGAGGCACCCGACATGCCAACATGCCTGCAGGGCCTAGAACAAAAGCTGCAGGTGGTCCAGGGTCCAAGGCTCAGGTCCTCTCCAGCTATAGTTGCAGCCAGGCTGGCGAGGCTAAACAGGTAGGGCGGACCAGCGGCAAGGGTTCGGTTACTTCTAGCCGTCCTTTTGACGCGAAGCGGCAACACAAAATCGATCATCTCTTCTACCCAGCACGATTGGTTATTTCACGTCTTGACACGCCAGCGCCCAGATATTGTCAAAGATATTTTTTCTATGAATCCATCTCTAATCCTAGATCAGTTGTGGTCAGGTCGGGATTCCCGGAGCAGTCATTGTGCAAATTGGATTCGACACCCGCACCAATGACCACTTCGACACCGTCTACAAGGCTCTGTTTGGGCACAACATACTTGGGGGCGCTCCAGATAACATCAGGATGAACATTTATGAGTTTGAGAAAACCAAGAACGTATCAACCGCGCGCATCATACTGTCTTACCCGTCAGACAAGCAAAGATCGAGTAGGCTTCGACTCGCAGGGTCAAATTCAGCGTGATTATGCAGATTACTACTAATATATAACTATAGTATATGTTTGCCTTCTCCTATTTTGGAGGCTGGAAGGGCGCTCGAGATGGTTCAGGTGCTTGTCAGAGCTGGCTCGTCAGACGTATGACCTTAAGTGCAGACTCACACTCCTACAGAGCGCAATTCTGAGAAGCTACCGCCTGGGCTGTGATCCTATCATGGGGTAGACAAGATCTACTGCCTTGCGCGGCGGCACTTCTGCAGGTCGACCGTCTTTGTGGTAGCCTGGAGCGTGCCCGCGTCGAATGACGCGCGGCCATCCAAGCCGGCGAACCCAGCCTGGTCGAGGTTGAAGTAGCCTCCGGTGGAGTCTACCGTGACGCCGTAGACCTTGCGCTTCTCGCCTGCCGCATTGGTGTATGTAACCTCCACGCACTGGCCGCAGGAGTTCTTGTCATCAGCAGCCCAAGGTGTGGCGATGATGCTGTAGTAATCCTCAAGGACGTCGACGAAGTACTCGTACTGTGAAGGAACATGTTAGATGGGAGATGATGTGCTATTTTTCTCGGGAACGAGTGAGTTCTCACGTTCTTCACGAGGCTGCCGTTGGGGGCGGCATAGCAACCGAAGTCGGCAATCTTGAGGCTGATGTCCAGGTATGCCGTAGCGTAGGAGACTGCGAAGAGTCAGTTTCATTATTGTACGGCTGACCTTCTCGGTTTCAGGGGCCGCTTACCTGGAACGGTAGTGTCCCGGGCCTCGACCTCCACAACGTCTCTGGGAAGTGTGGCCGCAGAGACCAGGGGCGCCGCAAGGGCGAGAACAGTCGTCAACAGGGCAGGTTGCATTTTGGCGGAGAACGAAGGACCTTTGAACAAACAATGAACGTGTTTTCGAGTGAGTGACGGTTTGTGAGGACAGACAGAGGATTTGGTATTAAAGAGTGTTGGAGTTGGCGTAGAAACTGAGCCACATGAAGATCGTGTCAGAGGAGATATCTTACATTTTATACTATGCGCAAACGAAGCAGTATCACAACACCGCACCTTTCAGCCCGCGAAACACTGTCATCTTCAAATTGTCAGGTTCCGGTTCCGGCGTATCCGTTGAGCGCGTGTCGAGCGGGTATGCTATGGTTTCCAAGCAATTTGATAGAGTTCGGTGGTTCGTAGACACGACTCGGGCAGCCAA
This sequence comes from Diaporthe citriasiana, assembly GCA_014872975.1. NCBI lineage: Eukaryota > Fungi > Ascomycota > Sordariomycetes > Diaporthales > Diaporthaceae > Diaporthe > Diaporthe citriasiana. The sequence goes on along the minus strand of JADAZS010000001.1, from coordinate 43,950 downwards.
TGCTTCTTTCCGTACTACACTCTTTTTGCTTAAGGATAGTACGCTTTGGGAAATTGCGCCCAACAAGCTCATCTCGGATTTTTGTATTTTCTTTTTCGTGCAAACCTTGGGCCCATTCTGAACCTTCTGAGAGCATTCTTTCTGAAATTAGAACATCCCTCCAAGTAGAGTTTGGTATTTGAGCTTATTTCACATGATCGAAGTGGCCGCTGCCTGTTTCGCAAAGTATCGACAACACGGAAAACAACAAGGGCAGGTCCTTTTGAATCCCACGCATTCATATCAAATCGCCCCGGGGCTGTAAATTACATCAAAGCTGCTGAGGTGTTCGACATCGATGTACAATCATCGAGCGAGTCGGACGGGCGAAGGTGCGAGGCATGGTTCTGGATCGAGCTGATTGCCAAAAGCCCTTGTGTGTCTAATATCCGGACCAGCCTCGCCAGAGGGGGCCACAGTATCGTGGCGGGTCTGTCTGTCTCTTTGGCGTGACTGCATCATGAGCTTGTTGTAGGACTAAATTTGCGGAACAGCACCACGGGGTCTAGTTACCGAGAAAGTCTTCCAGCATCCCCGGTTCATTCCTGCTGCCACTACACTCGACAACAGCTCACAGACATCTCTCCCAGGCGGCTTGTTCTCAATCCCGTCATCCTCGGTGAACGTTTCTTTGGGAAAGCTCTACCGCGACTTGTGCGCTGACGATGCCAATTGTTACTAAGCCAGAGTTGTGCGCATACATTCATATCAAAAGGGATATATTGTCTGAATGCCTGTAGGCTTGAGCACATATCATGCCAATATTGGTGCAAGATCTGGCTTCGAAGCCAAACAAAATGTTTCTAAACTGACTCAGTTTACTAAAAGTCTCCATCTTGCAAAGGGCACAGCGTGAAGGCCAAATCTTCTTGAATCTGTATCCCCAAGTTAGGTAGAGCCTAGCCAAACTTCCCAAAAGGAGCAGTATGCACAAACCGCAAGGAAACGAGTGGCGTTATGTACAGTGATTTAGAACAACTCCCTATGTATTTCCATCCATTTTACGCCATACCTGGGTTGTCAGCATGAACCCGGAGCATGTGAACTCTGAAGCCAGATGGGAGTACGGCGATGGGCCTACACTATAATTGAAGTCATTGACCAAGGAGCGAGCCAAACCTAGGGTATCTATTTGTCCTGGCAAAAGCATACCTGTGCGCACGCCAGAGTAAACAACCACGGACATGGACAGCCGAAGAAAAGAGTATGTGTTACTCACAACAGACAGAGACTTACTCAATGCTCGATCCACATTCCAATGGGAAGGAAACGAAGCTGTGAACTTCCACCAAGAGAGTTCGGAAGTGAACTCAGAAGTTACCCGGTCATCCAAAAAGAATGCACAAGTGAAGAAAGAGCAAAATAATTATCCTCGGATACGGGGAATCGAACCCCGAGCTGGTGAGTGAGAGTCACCGATGTTAACCATTACACCATATCCGACTACGGTGTGAGGACCTGTATTGTTGTGGCACACCGGTTGTGTGGGCGTTATAAAGCTGTGTGTGGTGTGGAGACCGGCTGAAAAGTTTTGCTCGGAGCCCGCCCGACGGGAACCCGCGTGCCGGAAATTGTACGTGCAACGTTTGAAAGCAGAAAGAATAAACTTGTCAAAGAGTCATAAATAGTATTAAGAAATCCTCTAAGCTGCCTGTAAAATTCTAGATGAGTGGTTCATCCGTGTCATGACACTCTGTAGGTGCATCATTTGTGCTAGCAGCCCACATTTCTGTAGCACATGAACTTAATCACGATGTTTCTTTCTCTCTTTCTCTTTTGGTGCATATTCTAGAATTAAGGTTAGGCTTTCATAAAATCCTAAGCCAAAAAAAAAAAAAAACCTCTTTACCGTGTCATTGCAAAAACATGTTGAGTTAGGTGTGGCACATTTCAGCAGCGGTCCTTCTCTGCACGTATGAAGACCTGCATCTTGGAAGAGGACAGTATCACTTTACAAAATTTGCTTTTTCGATTTGGGTCACCTTGAATTCGTGGTTTCTTAAGTCACATGGGATGCTTATGAAAAGCTGAAAGCGAACAGTTTCTAGCTAAACCTTGGAACCCTGGCCAGCCAAGGCATACTTCACAGATGGGGGCCGTACTCGCGATGGTAGCAAAAGGTCGAATATTGTTTAGTCGCAGACGGTTTTATCAACTTTATCTCACAACTGTATTGTAATTGGAACTGTATGATATCTAACGCTGGTCTTCAAGTGTTTACCACTGTGTGAAGGGACCGCTTACTGCTCTAGAAGAGAAAGTACACGGATTAAAAACGAAACCACCCACACTACTTATTAAGTCATTACCTCCTCTATACATTATAGACAAGCCGCCCACAGCGCAGGCGGGATGCACAGGGCAAACACCCACACAATGTCTTGCTCGAGCCCAAATAGTGCCAGGATCTGCATCAGGACCCAGCTTGCAACCGAGGCCACAATTTGCGGCAGTGTTATTGCCATGTTGTGAACAGCCAGAAGCAACGGAGTGTCGTCGTGGAAGTCTGTGTTATCAGGACCGGCGTCGTCGTCATCCTCGCCATCCTCGCTATCCGCTGGCAGCATTGGGATACCATCCGCATCCGCCGGCGCGCCGCTCTCTGTCATCGCAAGAAGTCGCGAACGAGCTTGCGCCGAAGCCTCACATGCGATCAGTGCATACGGCACCCAGTTTGCTAATGCAAACAGTATGCCATTACCGCCGAGCAGTAAGGATATCGTGGTTGAGACGGCAGACGAGAACGGCCTGATGGCCGCAGTAACAAGCAGGCAAGTCGCCGTCAGTGAGGCCGCAAGAGATGCCAGGCTTGGTTTCCACATCAATCCCATGAGTGTGTTACGAGTTTGGGCCAGTTTGACATTGTGGCGATGAAGAATGTTTTCGTCGTGATCCCCGGCTTGGGGCTGTGATCTCACGAAGTGGCTTCGATTTCCAGATCGTTGCCAGACTATTGATACGACCACGAGAGTCACCAGAGCGGCGGCGTGGAAGAGTAATGCGACGCGAGACATCGCCATTGCAGATTTAGACGACGGTTTTGTTGATGCTTTAATATCAATTTTGGAGAGAGAAGTCCGTTCATCTGAGACAAAGTCAGTATTTATTCTGCCTTGGTTGTGGGATTCAAGATACGAACAGACGAAAGAAGTGAGACTAATTTTCCGGACGTCTGGTTAGCATAAGAACTTTGTTACCCACATGCATGTCATCACTGGATAGGGGAGAGGACTTACGCGCTGTTATAGTGCAGGACCAAGAACCAAGCAAACCATGACACCAGCTGTACGCGACACGTCTGACGTGTCATTGGTGGCAGATGGCGCGCCTTCTTGATGAGCCGGGAGATGTGATCATAAAGAGAGGCATGGCCAGTACTTCCATCCTTACATCGTCCCACATACTGCTGTGGCCCGAGCCTCGCGGTGTCTGTCAAGGCCACCACACATAGCAGCACGGCCACAATCGACGTCACCACGATGCTCAGATCCCAGAATGCGGGACTATAACCCAGCCCGACCAGGGCGACGAATACCGACCCCAGGGCTGAGAAGCGGCTGACCCACAGCATCGCGGACGGCTGTTGGTGCGGACGGAAGCAGTCAACCACTGAAGCACGAAGGCCGAGCGACAGAGGCTGGATGGAGAAATTAAGGGCGTATATACTCAGGCCGGCGATGATGTGTGAAGTTTTCTTGGTCGCCTTGGGGGACACAGAGCCGAAGATGCTGCAGTCCAGTCTCACCGCCAGAGACTCAGCGGCGGCCAGGACGAGGAAGGAGGCAATGGTCCCCACGCCGCCAATGAAGATGAATGGTTTTCTCCTCCCCCATCGCCCGCTACATTTCTCGCTGAGAGCAGCAACAATTGGCGGCCCGATGAGACCTGCAAGTGGCCCAGATAGCACGAAGATGGGCATCTGAGTGTTGGGGACCCCGAGAGAGGAGAGATAAGGCTGTGGGCGCCGGGTCAGCTCTTGCAACATCACGACGTGCCACATTCTACAAGGTAACTCACGATGCCGTACACTTGCTGGATGGTCCAAGCAAGCTGTAGACTGCGGTTCATCTTTTGTCAGCCGGCTCTTCGCTGATGGTCTTTGACATGTTGACACTCACCCAAAGAATGGAATCGTAAGCAGGAAGAAGTCCCATCTTCCCGGCTCCCGGACGACAGCTGCGTCCTCCACGGATTTTGAAGAAGGGCGGTCCCCAACGAGAGGAACATGGTCTAGATCTATGTCATCGTCGTCGCGCTCCATCATGCGTCTGGCTCTGTCAAAGCTTGTCAAAGCTTGAAGATTCCTAGAGCATGCGGGGTTCAAGATAACGAGAACGAGAGGAATGAGGAGAGAAGGATGACATAAGGTGAGCACCGGGTGGGGTTTCACCACGGTCCGAACATGCCAAGCTCGCGGTCCGAGCCGTCAGCCCAACTAGTAGGCCATGTGGCATTCAGAAAGGAAATGGATCGTCACTCCTATGTGACACGTTTTGCCGTGTTCGGTCAAGTACATATTATAAAGAGCGTTGTATAGGTCAGTGTAACACTGAAGCCCTGGGGCTCCGCTGGCCACAGTCGGCTGGCTCACTTCATCCCAGTGCCACCTTTCCGACTTTAACAGTACCTCCCCAAGTGACTGGCTACAAAATTTACGCAGTGGAAAATCATCACGCACGGATTGTGGCTCAGCAGCCCTTGGAGGATCACACCTTGCCATGATACCGCCCTGAGTTCAGGTCAAAGTCCATGTAAGCTGCCAGTGAGCGCAGCTGCTGGGTTCCCAGAGCAAACAGACGAGTGAGTTGCCCCTCTCGCCTCGTCGAGCGTTGATCCCGTGAAAGTATAGACTCAGCGTATTCGTGTGATTGATCAACTTCACGACACATGAGCCAAAACGTCTCATTCGGAAATACTTCAAAGCGCATTCTCTTAATGCAGGCCCCAAATTCAGAGTAGGGCGGCTGGCTGCCTCAGTCTCGGGCTGCCAGTGTCGGGTAATTGCGTTTTGAATGGCTTCATTGGGGTTCGGAGCGGTGTGACCCCATAATTGCTCGACACAGCTTAGATGCCCTTCGTGTCGCCTAAATGACCATATCTCGCTACCTACTCAAGCGAATTCTGCGTTGGAAGCGTTTGTTAGTAACATCTAGTGGAAGAGTGCCCCTAGTACAAGACGTGACGGAACGACCACATCACTTCATGCACCCCAGCATTACGTGCATGCGCATTCCTTCCGGGAGAATCCATTTTGCGTGTTAAAAACCAGCGGAGGACACCAGACCGCTACTTTGCTTCAACGCTGCTATCCGAGACTGGAAGAAAGGGATGCTGGTATCAGTCATGTCGACTGCCATTGGAGAAGACTTGTTGTACCACAGACTAGGTGAAGGTGTCAGAAGACTTTTCGGCATCCACGAGAAAGCATTTGCTAGCACGCTGGGCTCGGGTTCAATAAACTGACATGGAGCTGGAGCATGTGAGAGCTACTGAAGAGCTCGAAGAGCTCCTCAGCCGCCCATGGGCGCAGCGAGACGGCTCTCCGGACATCGAGGAACTATTCGCCGAAGGAGACAGGCGGAACACGGAGCTGCGCCGCATCGCAGCAATTCGCGATCGTCCTGGCGAAGACAAGAAGACGACCCTGCGCGAGATTGAGAAGGTTCAGAACAAGCTTGAAGGTCTGCCAGCGGCATACGCCCTGATTCGAAAAGAGGAGACGCGGGGACTGAACGAGAAGCTGGAACAGCTGTGGCAGCGGCAAAGCCAACCAAATTTTTCGGCCACCGTAAGTCAAAGCACGTGCCTTCCCGCTTCTTCAACTGAATGCATGTGGTCATCTGTAGCTGCAGAGATTCCCTGACGATGCCGTTAAGAGGCAGAATAAATTGTTGATCCGAACGTCCACCCCCACCAGCGAGGAATTTTCGGCGCCACTCTCTGCTTCGACTGAAGAAGGCAAACGCAAGTGCTCTGTATCGCTCGAAATTATCAGCTCCACCGAGTTCGAGCGGTCGCTATTTCCACTGCGTCCAGAGCTGTTCTCACCTCCATGACATCCTCGAGTACCGGTAAGACCAGGCACTGCGATCACAGGTGCAATGCCTGCTTCAATCCCGAACGCTAGTCGCAGTCCAGCCGTCCAGCCGTCCACACGACCAAATCCCAATGCAGACTGTCAAAGACATCTTCCATGGATTTTGGTGATCAACAAGGCCGGTACCAAGTACGGAGAACCAAGACGCACACAATATTATTCAAGACCGAAAGGTGAGTAACGAATGGATTATTTCACTGCGAATAACAATTTCTAAAACAAGCACAGAACATCAAAAGCAAGATCCAGCACCATCGCCCCCTGCCACTCGACTTGGGCAAGTGGACAAATCTCTCTTACCGGTCACTCAAGCCGAAAGAAGACACGTCAAAAACGAGTCTGCTGGCAGCCATAGTAACCCTGAGCATGCAAAGGACCGGCTCAGTTCCACTCGACAGGCACAAGACACCGAGACCGTCGTGATTACCTCTGCTCGCTCTGCACGTCGTGAGGTGCCGAACCCACAAGGTAGAGTGAGTATGATCCAATACTGACCAGCATATTATTGAGCTAACATGACACAGGCAAGAAGAATAACAGGGCAAACAACGAGGCATTGGGACCAGGCCTCGATTCCAGACTCGGACTTTGACCTGCCGATTGTGAAGAAACAGAAGGCTGAAAAGACAATTTCCTTGATGAGGTCAGCACTGAAAACAGAGATTGGAGAAGTGGAGACAAGATATACAGCATGGTTAAGTTTCCATCCAGGTCTAATCGGTGGTATATCTTACCTTGCTATTAGCACTGCACGAGTTTCTCGACCGCCATGGGAGCAGTAAGGCATCTCAACAGCAAAGGATATGGCCACGCTCAGCTGTCTACGCATGAAGCAGTGAGAGAATTGGGAATACCCGTCGTTGACTGCGATGCGGAAAAGAGTGACCGGAATAAACATGGTGTTTGACCGTGCGACAGAGCAAGGCTACCGTCCGAAACGAGGCTGCAATAACGAAAATTGTCCAGTTCACCGCCGTTCCAGTCGAGGCCAAAGACAACTGTCTGAAGATCTTGAAGACTCCGAGATGGATTCGTACGAAGCCCACACCGAAGTACTCAAGGGCCAGGGAGGAAACGCTCAAACAACGAAGCTTGGGCAACAACCTTCTCCACCGCCGACCGTGTGGGAGCCCACCCTTGGGGAGATCTACCAGGCGTACTGGGCCGGTGACCACTCCTGGTACCCGGCGACTGTGTTGCCCTGGGGATATTTGGGCGAGGTTGGATGAGACTGCCCTCTTCAAGGAGAGGCTTCCGAGCTGCTTCGCCGTCGAGGACTCTCAGGATGGTTTGCGGATCGTCGGGTGGAAGGAAGACTTCAAATTACATGGCCGCCGCGCTTCTGATCGCAAGTTCCCTTGCATGTTCTTCGAAGGGATGTCTACGGCCTTGATCCATGATGAGGAGTCCCCACCGCCACTTCAGAACCTCGCTTGGGTCATGGCAAAACACCTGCGGCCCATGAGTCACCGTCCTCTAGACGGCCACCAATGCAACGAAGCTGGTCTTGATGAAGCTAGAGCCTTTAGGGAGCTTTTGGTTATGCTGAAGAGCAAGGCGACTGGGGAGGAGTCTTGGTTCTCTCCATCGTCTTTTGGCAGTGACAGTGATGCAGCCGGTGCTCGACAGAAGGTGAGAAGTTGCGCTCCTGTCCAGAAAACAGTCAATATGCCTGACAATGGAAGTACTGACACGCGCCCACACTAGCCTCATCCGAAGCAGTCAATGCAGCACAAGTGCATGAAGATAGAACGAGATTTGGAATTTACGCTCTGAGTCTTTGGAGCGTGGGCACGGTGCTTCGTGCAACGATCCAGCCCGTCGCCTCACGATCCACCTTTGTCCCCAGAGGTTGCGGCAGGATTTGGAACAGTTAATCAAATATTTGATTGTTGAGATTCTTTTTTGGACTGCTAGAATTTTCGGAGCTAAGTGGCGTGCCACCGCTGTGGTTGTCTTCTGTCCTTCTAGCTATTGTACAGCAGGGACGTGGTCACGACCGCTAGCACTAATGTCACCACCATCGTCTCTACGGCAAGGGAGAAGGAGCCCACGGCGAAGCCGCTAGACACGTCGCTAGTAACATCCGAGTAAATTGAAGCAATCACCAGACTAAGAACGTTGAAAATAATCGTCAGCACAGCGAGGGCGTGCCAGTTTGGCCCTTCTACAATGTGCACGCCCCAGCCGATGACTGGGTCCGGGCTCGGGTAGTTGAGCATCTGCATGAGTTTCTTTGGAGTACGGTTCGTCCAGAAATCACTCATGTGTAGCCCCGGCTCAAATAGCTCGTGCAGCCATGGGATTCGTAGGAGTGCGTTCCGTACCTGCTGTGGACAAGGGGCACAGTGGTAGTTTTTCTTGCGCAGCACTTCCTCCTCTGGAGGTAGGCAATCGGATTCCAGAATCTCTGGGACGTGATCCTCCTTGATCGGAATAACCTCAAACTACATATATTAATTAGTAAGGGAACTGGAAATATAAAACGGATAGGCAGGGATAGGGAGGCAAAAGCAGCAGCAGCAGCAGCAGCAGCAGCAACAACAGAAAATGGATATAAGATGAACTTACCTTCACAAAATTGGCTGATTTCGAACGAAGAACACATCATCTCCGACCCACCAGACCAGCCACTGGATTCTTAAGAGTTCGAAGAGCTCCGCGGTCACCTTCTGGTTGGCTTTCCACGCGCGGTGCATTCATCCAACGAATATCTTGACCACGGACGGAGTTTCAGGGTGGAAGCTAGGCTGATAGCTTCGAAGCACTTCTGTGTATGCTCTGCGAATGTTGTCAAACGATATCCTGTCATTGTCATGCGAGGCGATCGAGACCTGCTGCGAAGCAAGTGGGACCTGCCGCAGTTGAGGAAACCTCGGCCCATTGATGCAGAGCAGGACGAATCGACTCGTGAATGGAAGCGGAGCCCCGGGATCAGCTACCGATATTCCGGAAGCAACAGGAGGGGTATTTGGATCCGGCGGAGGCGAGAGCGTTGAGCCAGACATGGCGCTGGTGTTACTGCTGCTACTGCTGCTTCCTTGTCTCTGCGTTGATCCTCGAGGGGCGTTGTTCGAACCTGAGGTTGCCGCATACCTGCTTTATCATTAGAAAGTGGTCTCGCCCATGAAATTGGAGTAACTTATGCAAACCCAAATAATCCTTTGATGACCCTTAGGTACCCTGGGCCCTGCAAGCCGAAGAAAGGAGTCTGTTAGAGAAGCCACAGTCCGCTGGTCAATTGGAATCATGAGACGAAGAACAGCACCGACGAAACTTTCAAGGGTGGAGGGGCGTTCATCGACGGGCCCTTCGGACGCTCCATAGGTATCGCTTTGCTCCATTTCCCCTGGCATGGTGTCCTCTGGAGAAACAAAATTCTTCAACCTCGTCGCAGTGTGGCGAGCGCCTTGGATGATAGTATGGAATCCTTGATCTGAGATAACTTTGGCAGGTTGCCTTCCTCACCACTGTCGTCGGACACATTACCGTCAGAGTCAACCGGCAGAGGCGCACTTTTGGTGGCTTCAACGAAGTCGCCGCTGCTTGCCAGGGACTCCAAGAACTGCTCCAGCCTCTCTTCCCTTTGCTCGTTCTGGTGCAGCAGACTCTCCCACTGAGCCATTCTGTCACGTCTAGAGGGGTCAATGGCGGAGATCAGCGTCTGTGAAATGAAGCGTGCTCTGAACTTGACCAGTTTCCCGACGTGGTGCTCAACCGGGTTGGTTGCTTCCCTTCGAAGATCTCTGGCGAATCCTGCGAAGAGACGAGTGTAGTTCCGCTCAATCTTTTCAGTTGCTGTCCTCTGAAGGCTGCTGTGGAGAAGAGGACCGAGCTCTTCATCCCTCAGCAATACTTTAGCTAGTTCTTCGGTCGCTTCTGAAATATCAAGCTGCGATCCAAGTGATGAGAATGTGTCGCCAGAAGTCAGAGTCGGCACGTCAGTAACTGAAGCCAGGGTCTCAACATCAAAATACTCGCTTGTCTCCTCATGGACAGGGAAGAAAACAGAGAAATCCCAACGAGAATGCCGTGCTTCAGTTGTGAAGAAAATGGTTGATGCATTTTTTTAGAGGCATAGTTAGCTCTGATATGGTCGATGCACGTTCGGTTCCATCACCAGGGTGTGTCACGAATACGCCCATGGCTGTCGCGTCGTGCATCCGGTCCCCAATGGAGTGGTCTTGGAGGGCAACAACACCGTATTCATCTTCGTATATGCGGAACTGAATATGGCTCAAATCTTCAGAAGTGAAGGGAATGTCACACGTCGATGCGTTGGCGCCAAAGAGAAATCCTTCGGATGGATTCTTGCGTGAGGCGGATCGCCGAAGAGCAATGCCGTATTCGTTGCCTCCTATCATCTTGAGATACTGCTTCAGATTGTCAGGAATGATTTGCACGTGGGATGAGCCTCTCAACAGAAGCTCGTCGATCTCCTGGGACGCAGCTGTCGAGCGCGGTAGCAAATAACAAAGAATATCATTCATGTTCGTATCGGAGATTTCTTGATGGTCTTGTGTCTCTGCTCGGTGCAAAGAAGCCGTAGCTGGTGTAGTATCTTGATCCTTCCAGATGTCAATAACACATTCGAGCCCGAGGAACAGCTGCTTTCGGTGCTGGACTGTTCGGCATGAACTATCTGGTCTAACCACTCCAGCTCGTCCTAGACGGAATTAGGTTTTCGATGTTCTTTTCAACGGTCTGGGGCGTGACTTTGAATGGGAAATTCCCACTTCCTAGGTAGCTGATGAGAAACATACCGGGCTAAGGCTCCGAGGCAGCGTACAATGAAAACGGCCGTGTTCCCACTGAACATGCACACCGTACGTTAGTATAATGCTTCAGCTAATATTGACTTGTTGGTATGGCGCCTCACCAGGAGCGAAACCTTCCCATGTCCAAATGATTTACTAAGGAAGTTGTCCAAAACAGTCTGTTCAGCGTACGGGGCACGAATGACCACCGTGAATGACTTAGTACTTGTGCTGTCTACTGATAACATGATCATAGGGTCCATCGGATGAGCTGGCCCTGGCGCGCTAGATTGTGTGGTGTTGGCCTGTTGACCATCGACTGTGCTCGGGGGCTCACCCTCTCGGCTGGCGCGCAGTTCTGAGGATTTCTGCTTCAGCTCGGTGATTTCTTCGCTGCTTAAGTTCCCGATCACGGCAAGATGGTTCCCCTGGGCGATGTCGTAGCGGAGACCGGCCGAGTCGAGGACCTGGGTTGATATCAAGTCGCGCTCGATGCGCATCCATACCGTATTTGGTGCTATTTCCACGACCCGAGCGGTGTTTGGGGCTTCTATAGAGCCTTCTTCAATGTTCAAAAGGCGTGGGCCACTATGGCGTTGTTGAAGGGTGGCCGTACCATCGAGCACTTTATCCTTCACTTCTCTCTCCGGCCACTGCCTACTACCCACGTAGTGGGAATTCCGCTGATTCACATTGCCTGCTACTTCAACGTAGCTGTGGCCCATATCGTACATCGCGGTTCCAGATGAGTCGATACTTGGACGACGGGCTGTCGACTGCCTCCTTAGAGGCGGTGCTGCATAAGGCGACACTACCGGGCGCGCTGAGCTAGGACGCGGTGTGAGGAGGCATACGGATGCGATCCGCATGTTTTCCTGTACTTCTTCTGGTCAAGGATGGCCTTCGAATAATAACACTGCCTTCATCATCGTCGTCGTACCCTGGGCTGTAGTAAGGAACATGGCGCCCCATGGCTGACCGTGGACGATGCGGGCCGGGGGCGAGGCGAGCCGCCAACGCATCCCGGCTAGTGAGATATTCTACTGGCGGCTGCAAAAATTGCTGCGGCGGTGATGGGATAGGAGAATGGAAATCTGGAACACTTGGTGGAGGTGGATAGGGCGCCTGAGGAGGAGAAAATGCCCCAAGGACGGGATTAGGGTGTTGCCAAAACCTAGCGTTGGATGGCGGTGGCCTGGACGATTGACCATAGTAGCTACTTGGTCGTTGATTTGCCGTATCTGCCTTCGGACGTGTCTTGTCTGGGTTGAGCAAGGGGTCATCCTCATCCCATGACAGGACCGAGTTTTGCACGGCGATGTGGAGCGAGTCGATCCCGCCGTCAGCATTGAGAATAGCACAATGGGTGCGAAGAAAGTCGAAGTCATATTTCAATCCAGCGAGTGATGGGTCCAGCGGCACAAGAACAGGAATGTCTCGGGGAAGTTTGGTATCACACGACTCCCCAGTCCCAGACCTATTTTGGAACTGAAGCCATCCTGGAGTTGCGAAGGGGAGCCCCGGGCCATCTGTGCCTCTGTGGGTGAAAGTGTATCGCGCTTGAGCGGCCGAGGGATGTGTTGTGCTATTGGGACGCCTAGACGTGGAGTTCGAGGACAATCTGGAGGCTGAGGTCGAGGCATGGTGGACACAACTCGAAGAGCTTTTTTTTTGAGGCGGGACTTATGGCACAGCACAGAGACTGGTTCTCGCTTGACTAGTTCATGGACTCGGCATGGGCACAATATTTCCACAAGTTCGCCGAACAGGAACGAAACGGTGGCTTCTGGCAAAGCCAGGTATTGTTGTCGACTTGCCACTGCTTCAAGTGTGGCTCTTTCTAGCTGCCCCCGGGTCCAGTAGGTAGTTTTGCGTTATCCATTGTGAAAACAGAACCACCTTCCGCCGACTCATTGGGTTTGAATGGTTTTGTGTATGTCAACGAAATTGTCTCATGTGGACAATCCTTGAGAGCCCCAAGCGGGGTCATTTGTGAAAAGGTGGCGCGTCAGCGACGCAAGAATAGTCACGGTTGAAATAGATTTATATAGGAGCTGCTAGCAAAAATCACTACTAGTTAGTAACCCCAAAAGTCTATTTTTAAGCTCTGTGACTACTTTTGCTTCGTGACCATTTACCTCTGAAAGGCTGCCTAATAGCTATTTGACCGCTTCCAAAGGGAGGAGATAAGTATAATAGAAAGTAACGCGCGATAGACTTGTAGTAATGGGGATTTATTAGGTAAACAAAGGCCATAGTGACCATTTCTTCTTTACACACACCAAAGCGCGGTATGGCTCTGTGTGCCACGTTTCTGTCGAGAACCAATCTACTGGCGTAAGAAGAAGTGCAGTAACGCGCCCGCATTCTTACCGCAGAAGCAAGCCCCACCATGGAAAAGGTTGGCACGCGTTGCGCCTCTTCAGACCATTCATTGGTAAGACTTGAGTTACACCCATGCAAATGATGCCTGCACCGAAGCCAGGCCCTCTCAGTTTATCGGTGATTGTACATGTGGAGGTGTGTTTGTGCAAACGGCCACATTCACTGCTGGCACATCCGCTGTGGCACTAGCGCCAACAGCCTCAGTATTTAAACATGAGCCGACTTAACTTCAACTGGCGTCCTGAGGACAGTTTCCTTGTCTCTGTATCTCCTCTCGTGACAACATGTACGTAATGACATCTATCCAAAAAGAGATTCGCTTCAGTCAAGTCAATTAAAGTCCCAGTCCCTTCGCTCAGATGCCAGAAGGGTGTTTCAAGTGGTATGGGAAGGCCCGCGCCATGTCTTAGGCACCAGCATAGGTCCTCGCTGTGTCAATCAAGCAGACACCGGCGAGAGTTGTCTTTCCCCCGCCTTTCTTTCGTGATTGATCCCTGATAGGAACTAGCTTCACGTACCGAACAGAACGAATCTTGCAGCCTGAAGTTCCTCCAGTTTTTGAACACAAACCTCTGGATTGAAATGGAATCTTTCGAGGCAAAACTCGCCCAGGCAACAGCACCCAACAACAACGAGGGCATCCTGGGCGCGCTATGCCTGGTGGTTGATGCCAGAGGTATGATATGTACACAGTCTGGACAGTTACAATTGAGACCAATCTTCACAGCAGGTTCTAACACACGGCAGGTGGCGTGCTCTATCATCATGCATCAGGTCGTCAATCTTTGGACACCGATGCTCCGCCGCTCGACCCCGATAGCACGATTGTGCTTGCATCAGCGGGGAAGTTCATCACTCACGTCGCAGCCCTACAGCTCGTCGAGCGTGGGAAAATCGGTCTCGATGAGCCTGTCTACAGTCATATCCCGGAGCTTCAGGACCTCCCTCTGGTCACCCGCGGTGGTGCCCCGGGCGACCAGTCACTCTTACTCCGCAGGCCAGCTAACGATGTGACGCTCCGTCACCTACTTCTTCATACCAGCGGCCTTTCTGATCCCGAAGTCCCTCTTGTGGCCGAGTATCTTGCCTCCGACACAGTCAAAAAAATGAGAGTGGCCGACGATGCAGACCCAATCGTCAAGCACTTCTCCATTCCCCTCATCTTTGAGCCCGGTGAGGGTTTCGCATACGGGCACAGCATTCACTGGACCCAACTGCTCGTCAAGCGGCTTAGTGACGGCGGCAACTTTGTCAAACACATTCAAGAGCATGTCTTTGCCCCCCTCTCCATGACGTCTTCGACATACATACCGCGAGCCAGCGCCGATATCTGGGACAGGCGCCTGAGGATGGTGGAACGAGACGGCGACGGCCTCATTCGGGCGGACGACGCATCACAAGGCTTGACGTGTAGCATGTGGGACGTTGGTACAATTCTCAGCGATCTGGTCTCACCGGCCCCAAAGCTGCTCAGAGAAGAACGACACATCGACATGCTCCTCGCCGGGCAGTTCATGCCATCAAGTGCATCGATGAACGACCTGCGCGGAAATCACGAGAACTATGGATTCTGTGCGGGAATAAACCCAGCTGGGAGTGATGCACCATTGCTGAATTGGAGCGCAGCTGGTCTGGTCGTGGAGGACGAAGAGCTTCCGCTATCGCGGATGCCCAAGGGCACGGTGACATGGGAGGGGATGCCGAACGTGCTCTGGGCCATGAACCGGGAGAAAGGGCTGGGCATGTTCTTTGCTACCCAGTTGCTCCCGGTTGGGGACAAATATGCGAATAGGCTTGCTCTGGAGTTTATGAGCGGTGCTTGGAGCAAGTTCGGGTAAAATGGAGAGTCACGCACAAGACTGCTACTTGTGATAATAGGTCTATAATGCAACAATGAAGGTTTAAAATTTAGTATTCCTGTGGAGGTGTAGTCTGCAAGGTACATATGTAGCATCAAAATGGAGTAAACTGAGAAATCACCTTCTTGGGGGGGCACCCACGATACGAAGTATCATAATACAATTGCCGGAAGTACTAACACTCTGCCATGATCACTCGCTTATACTCGCTCAGATACCTAGTGGATCGCGCTCCGCGCTCAGAGAATGGTGGCAAGACTTAAAAATAACTTCATGGGTAAGTAAGATTACACAGTAACCTTCAAGCCAGGTCATAAAGCATGGGTTCGACACCGTTAATCTGGCACTCCCCTGTAGAAGAAAATCTCTCACTTCTGGCAAATCAGGTATAGCACGTCTTCCTCATTTTTGAGGAACACAAAGAGTACCGGGTTAGGCCTCAAGTAGTGCTCGGGTACGGCCTACCGGCCTCTCACTCTACTTACCCCTTCACCCTAATTATCCCTTTCTAAATTCAATTGCTAGCCAGAGAGCAATTAAGTTGGGAGCTGTAGACTTTGGAGTGGGATAAGCTGTCTTTGAGATATTACTTGGAAAGGTGGGTCTTCTTTCCTCTTTGGTTAAAAGTGAGAGATTTTCTTGTACAGGGGAGTGCTAGATCAGCGGTATCGCATGGGTTGAACTGTATTCAGTGCCCACATGACTCGTGGCATTATTCAACCAACTCCCATTATATTAATATCTCTGACTATCAGATAATCCGTTGTGTTAAGGACGGGGAAGGGACGTGGTCGATATGATCTGCACGTCTTCGAAAAGCATCTTCTCTTGCAGTTGGAATCCTGGCCATACGCCCAGTTTGAATACACACCGCGCATTTTGCTAGACTAAGTCATCCGTTCCACAGCCCTGCATGGTATCAGCACATGAAGGGAAGAAAACCCATTCTTTACCCTTCCCAGAATACATTTAATCATGGTCTCTCCATCCCGCGGACCGCATCGTGTTTGCGAAGCTAGGCCGAACAGGGATTTACGAGTCGAATCGAAAACCGGGTCTATGCCGGACTCCGGGGTTGGTTATTATATTGGACTGCCAACTTTTCAAAATATCTTGCAACACATGCACCCAGCCGCTGGGCACATGCAGTGGTATTGTGTGCTTCACTGCGGGCGTTTCTCGAAACTTGTGGCCAGAAAGGGAACATTGGCAATGGGGACCGGCAGGGAACTAGTCGATCCATCGTTGCCGCACAAAGCTAACCGAGATGGTGACTTGGTCGATCAAGAGCATATATGTGCTAGTTTCTACTCAAAATGGGGTCACATGAAGGCCATGGTAAATCGCAATGAACACGAGATGCGGCATATCTGTGTGAACAGCATTGCCCGCGGTGTGGTCAGCCTACTCAGGTGAGAAAAAACCTCGATGGATGTGCCCGGCCATAATGAGTCTCTCCGCACGGGCAGGGACCACAACATTATTCAAAATTGAAGCTGATGCTGCAGATATCGTGCAATCCTGCGGTGGACGGCCCTCAAAAAAGCGGATTCAATGTGCTGTCAAATGCTTTTTTTCGGGGGCACACCTTCCACTGCATCCACTTAAGTCTGGCGACATCTCAGTTTGTCCGCCTCGCTTGTGATAGCGCATGTTCGATGGGACCCACACTGCCGCACAGGCACCTACCCATGCACCGAAAACATTTCCTAATTCAGAACCTCCCGGCCGTCACTTCGCGACTGAGCCTGATACTGTGTAATGTTCCTCGGCCGGCAGCTGCAGGGGAATTCCAAATAATAAAGGCCCGGGCTGCTTGAGGATTATTTGGCTGACTCGAGTCTTCACCTTCTTCAGTCATTCCTCGGGATAGGCACCAGGTTCACCTCGGGGTTTTCGTTTGGCCCGCAGTCGCGATGTTCACCATGCGCTCTGCATTTTCCACCCTCGCTTCTTTGGGCGCCTGCTCGCTGTTGACGCTCCCTCAATTGGCTCGAGCCGAGTCAGCAACATGTGGAGAGCTAAGTTCGACATCTAATATAAAGATCTTCCGTTCCCCAGCAGTAGAGTATACCCGTGTTTCAAATGACTACTGGTGAGTGCATACTCTCTCAAACACATGCAAGCCCTAGAAGCTCATGAAACCAGGTCGACAGGATGTAGTGCACTCAAGCCAGCATGCATCTTAGAGCCCACGTCTGCAGGCCAGCTGTCTCACATTATGCAGACACTGATTGCCAACAATGAGTCCTTCGCATTAAAGTCTGGAGGGCACAATCCGAACAAATACTTTGCCAGTATCGCGGGGGGTCCGTTGATCTCCACATCAGGACTCGACGAGGTCGTCTACGATGCGGCCAGTGGTACTGTCAGAGTTGGCCCAGGCAACAAGTGGGAGGACGTCCATGAAGTACTGGGACCGCTCGGCGTGACTGTTGTTGGAGGAAGAATCGGAAACGTCGGCGTCGGAGGCTACATCCTGGGAGGCGGCTTGAGTTTCCTTTCGACCCAGTACGGATGGGCTGCTAACAACCTGGTCTCTGCCGAGATGGTTCTGCCCAACGGCACAATTATCACTGCGTCAAACACGACAAACGCCGCCGTGTTTGAGGCCATCAAGGGAGGAGGGAGCAATTTCGGGATAATCACGACCTATGTCCTAAGAGCTCACCCGATAGGGCAGATCTGGGGAGGCAACCTCGTGTTCTTGGGCGCGCAGAAGACAGATGGGATCCTCTCGGCTGTGCGGAACTTCACGGAACACTACGACGACCCCAAGGCAGGCATCATTGCGACGAGCGAGCTCACACTCGGGAACGCTACAAACCTCTGGATCCTGTTCATGTTCTACGACGGGCTCGAGCCACCTGAGGGCGTGTTTGACGAGTTCCTCGCACTCAAGCCGGACTTGAACTCCTGCAAGACCAGATCTTACGGCGAGCTGCTCAAGTCCAACAACGCCTTTGTTCTCAAGGGCAGCGTCTACACGATTGGCACAGAGACAACGCCTCTGCCGCCAGCGGATCGACCAGATATCATGCGTTCGTATTATGACCACTGGCACAAAACTTCAGCTAAACACTCTGGTGTTTTTGGAATGGTAAGTCATTTCAAAGTGACAGTTGTCCTATTGCCAACTTGTAGATCCCTTGAGGCATTCTTCTTTCTTTCTATTTTGATGAAAGACTGCGAATGCATCGCTAATAATAAGTCATAGATCGCCTCATTAGCCCTGCAACCCTTGCCGAAGTCACTTGCCACAGTGGCCAAGCAGAACGGTGGGGATTTGCTGAGCTTAGATGATGACGTCGATAGGCTCATCTTCGAGCTGGACTACTCGTATGTATTTGAGGACATTGACACCAAAACAGTCGATGGGGCCATGGTGGAAGCATATTCAGGCCTGCAGAGCCTTGTCAACAATGTGAGTGACTTGGCATTCCTTTCAACCTTGGACCACCTACAGTCTGGCTATGTCCCAGAGAACCACAGAGCGAGGCCCATTTCGGTCTTCAGTAGATCAGTATCTGCAGAAAGGCTTTAAGGGGCGTGCTCGTTTGGGTGTGATGTCTAACCTTGGCAATCTGTGATTACTGACAACGCTATACATAGTACGTCGCCGATGGGTCGCTTCCAGACGCATACCGACCTCTTTTCATGAATGACTGCTACTTCCGGCAAGATTATTGGGGTCGGCTGAAGGCAGCAAGCAGGGAGCTCGCACAGGACGCTCAAGCGGAAGCTGATCCGGCTGGTATCATGAAGGCGCTTACCCAGGGTTTCCATCTCTAACCAGATAAAATACATATCTAGCTTTTAAGTACAATCTCATATCTATAAGCTAATATTAAGTGAGATATAACTAGTAAAACAAAGCTTGAAACTTTAAGTTAATCAAATATGACGATACCAGAGTTAAATAGTCGGCCCCCGTGAAGCGGTATACAGTCTATATTTGATGTCCTTCCCCCCTGGGTAGACTCAGACTGTACCGTCCCGTCGTGTAGACGCGTCTTACACCCTATGCATAATATTAAGGTGCCATACATAGCATTGGTATGCGACCTGTCTGCTTATGCTTTGACTTATCTGTTTCCGTCTTAATTCCTTCGGTCTTGGTTCCAACACACCAACCCGCCAGACATCCAGGAAGCCGGCTGATGCTGGCGGGCCCCAGATTCCCAGTTAAGGTTGTAATCTGCTGCTTACTGCATGCTGCAGGTCGCCTGAACGGCCATTCAGACTCTATCCATCCGGTCGGCTAAGGCGGCAGGATCCAGCGGAAGGATGAATCACAGCAACAACGTGACCCATTAGCGTGCACACTGAATTAGTTGCCCCCAGTAAGTAACATTGATTACCTACTTTAACCTGACGCGCAAGTGTTACTGACAATGCAAATCTGCCTAGCTTTCGTATTTCTCGTGGAACACATTCTTGCCTCAGAATATACCAGCACTCAGTACTAGACAAAGCATCGAAACACAACATGACATCCGAACGCGAACTCCCATCTCGCTACGAGATCCGCACCCTAGGCCCAGAGCACCTAGACTGGGTCACCGCAATCGTGATGCACAGCACCGCATTCGCCTCCCCAGTCTGGTCAAAGATCTACTCCGAGGACAAGACAGGACTATGCTACAACCTCTTCGAGCACGGCGCCTACCCGATGAGCCAACAGATCAACTCGGGCCTCTCCCTGGGGATATTCGACACGGAATACACCTTCAAGCGGGCCGAATCAGCCGCAACGGGCGGGAAACTCTACTGGGACCTGGACGACGGTGCCGCGGACGAGACGACCCTCCTCGAGCAGATGGACTTCCCCCTGGTGTCAGTAGCATTGGCCTACGACAGCTTCTACCCAATCGACACGACCCGGCTCGCCCCCCTGGCAAGCGTGATGCCCCTCCTAGCCGAGCGCAACCGCATCCTGACCGCACGCGAAACACGGGACCCAAAAGAAACTTGGCAGGCGACGGGGCCCGGCCAGGTCCTATTTCGAAACTCGACCGCCACCAAGGGCGGGGAGGAAGGAAAAGGGCTCATGGGGGCGCTGGCGCGGTATATGATACGGAAAGCCGCGGCGGAGGGGTTCCGCGGGATCCTGATCCAGTGCCTTCATGATTCTGTCTGTCGGGTGTGGAGGAACCCGCCTGAGCCGTTTCGGGGGGAGGTTTTGGCGAGGTTTCATTGTGCGGAGGATGAGGATGAGGAGGTTAGGAGGAAGTTTCGGGGGTCTGTTCAGGAGGTTGCCAAGGTTTATGTTACGCTGAAGTGATTGATTAAATGGCATAGGATGGATGTTGAATTGTTTCCTGAGAACGACCTGCTTGCGAGCATCGACATTGTGCACAATCCTGATAGATGGGCTTAGACTAGGCCCGGGTTTTCTTCATGATGAGTGAATTAATGCTGCACATCTGATCATGTATTTTGGTTTCTCATGTTCAGTAATCTACGCTCATGAAAGCTAGATTCAAATTCCAACGCACCCAAGTATAAGTGCAGATCCCCTGAAGGATGCTAGATTGTCGATTTACACAGCAACCATTTTACCCGATGAGGATTTGAGCCCAGACCGCTGCGCCTAGTTGTTTTTTGCCCCCATGAATCATAGCGCCTTCAATGCCTCTCAAAGGGTCTAGCACAACAGTAGCTTAGTTCCTATGTGAGTTTCTCGTTTTTTATTATTTTGTTTATTTCTTCTTTTTACTACATATCTAGTAATATTTCTTCTTCATAAGTTACAGTTTTACTAATTGGAGCAGCTTTAATCTAATACTTAAAATCTAGAGATCTTGCCTCGCATGCTTGCTCTTTGACCTCACCCAGTGGCCATATTTAAACAACACGAACGGAATTGGAATAAAGGCAATGCTGATGAACCCAAGGGTCGAACTCGCCCAGTTCACCCCCAGCTTCTTATACATTGCAGACGCGAACAGCGGGAAGCCCGCACCGAGACAGCTCCTCAGAAAGTCGTTACCCGCCAGCACGCTCGCCGCATAATCGGGATACGCGTCAGAGAGGTAATTGAGGACCGCATTGAAGAGCAGGAATGCGCCCACGCTGAACCAGGATGTGCCGATGATGGGAACAATCCAATGGATATCTGCCCGGCTCGTCCACCCGAACCAGAACAAGCAAATCGGAATCGCAAAGGCGCCGACAAACGCGGGCGTGAGACGCCACTCCGGCGTGAGCTCGCCGTTCTCGTTGAACTTGGGCTCGATGTATTTGCGCTGGTACCACACGAAGGGCGGCAGCACAGCAAACGCACCGATGAGGATGCCCAGATAAGCAAGCCCCAGGGTGCCGAGGGAGAACCCGTAGATGCCCTCGAACACTATCGGGAAGGACTCAAACCAGATGTACAGCAACCCGTATATCAGCGCGATGTACAGGTCCAGCGCAAACACGATGGGCTCGGTGAAGAGCAGGCTGAAGGGCCGCACAAGCGTCATGGACAGCAGGTCCCTGCCCGTCATGTCCTGGCCGGCCAGCTCCGGCTCCGAGACGAGCCTCTGGTTCCCCGTGAGCTTGCGCAGGCGCCGCGCGCGGCGGTAGAGGATGTTGGCGGTTGACGTCTCGGGGAGCAGGAACACCAGCACGGCCAGGCAGAACCCGGACAGCCACATCAGCTCCCAGATGGCCCAGTTCCAACCCTCTGCCTGGACGGCGAAGCCGCCGACGAGCGGGCCGAGCGTCGGGCCGCAGACGGCACCGATGCCCCAGACGGCGATGCCGTAAGTCCGCTTCGAGGGCGTGTACATGTCGCCGATGCTGGCGCCGCCGGTCGCTAGGGCCGGGCTGCCGATGAAGCCCGTGAGGAAGCGGAAGGCGAGCAGCATGCCGAAGTTGACCGACAGCGCGGTTGGGACCTGGAGGGCCACGAAGGCGGCCAGCGTCAGGATGTAGACCGGGTTGCGGCCGACCTGCGGGATCTCGGACAGGGGCGCCCACAGCATTGGCCCCACGGCGTAGCCCGCGACGAACAGAGTAAGGCCGAGGGTTGCGGCCACCTGGGAGACGCCAAAGACGGTCATCACGTCCTGGATGCCGGCGGAGAAGATGGCGCTGCCTATGTAGACGCTGAAGGTGAGGAAGCAGATCTCGAAGGTCACAAAGAATTTCTTGGGATTGGACCAGTTCCGGGGGTTCTGGCGAGGTTCTGTTAGCTGACACGAGTCTCGGACAGGATTGCACAGGATTACTTGCCTCTGGATCATCCGGGCCGTACCAGTCAACGATGTTCAAATCCTTGCCCTTCTCCGGGTCATTGCCCCGACGGCCACCGTCGTTGTGAAGGGCATGCTCGGTCTGCTCATCTGCATCGCCTGCGGTTGAAGAGGATCTTGTTGCAGAGCCTGAGCCGCTGTGGTTACCGCTGTCTCGTCTGGGAATCTTTTCTAGGGATGTCTCAGAAGTTTGGCTCTGGCCGTCGCGCCACGCTCCGGTTGGCTTTTCGTTCCTGACGTAACGATGCCAAAGTGACTGGTCAGTCTCTTCGCGGTATTTGAAGACCCTTCCGTTTGTGGCTAGGCGACAACACTGTCCAAAGAAAGAGTCCCGGATTATGTCTTTCATGATGTTCTTCGGTGCTAACTGGCAAACAGATGAAAGCAAGGAGGGGTCTCGGGCCACGGTCTACGGGATACAGGAGCAAAACATTTAATCGGGATGGGGGGTTCGGTACGGAAATTTGTACAGACACAAGTTCTCATTTTCACAACTTTAGCTTCCAGCGTCATGGATTCGCACAACACAGACGGAGCATACGAGAGCCAAGCTCTCTAACTTTCGGACTCTTGTGTTGTCCGAGCTTGCTTTTGCGACCCGTCAGGCTTTTGGACCAAAAGATTGTCTAGACATCATACAATGGTGATCTGACCCTGCTTAGCGGATCGCGATGGTTGTGATCCGATCAGGGATGAGCGTCGTTGGTCAGGGCGATCCAAGCTCTCGGTGATTTTTCCCTCCCGCCACTAATCCAGAGTAGCCTTTCAGGCTAGACAAGACCAACGTGGGTGGGTGTCATCACTAGGTTGCGGCTCTGCGGGCTGAGTCTATGACGTGGAGGGACCAAATGCAGTGGGTTCGGGCGTCTCGGACGTCCGCCACACTGGAGTCGTGAACGATTGGACGCTAAAGAATAAGCCTAGAACTCTACGAAACAGTCTCTGGTTAAATTCGTTGGAATGAAAGGGAGCAAAACTACTTTCCAAGGTTATTTGAAATCAGGGCCCACCTCACGCGGAGGTCAGCCAAACGTGTTCTGCAGCCTCTGCTGGCGCACGATTTTGGACGCCATCACTTCTGAGCGACACGGCCGTGTAGACTTGCACTGGGGCGTTGTGCTTCACACTCAGTTGAAAGGAAATATTTGAGGTTGTAAGGCCACGAGGAAAGCCTTGCAGTGATTAAATCTGAGCAAAAGAAAAATGCTGGACCTGCCATATCTACGAGTTGAGTTTAGTCAACACATGTGCACGATCTGGAAGAAGTCCTCAGTGTCCAGCAAGAAATCTTGGGGCCGCTCCAAAGCTGCGAAATGGCCGCCCTACCAGAGAATTTAGTAAAATTTTCGACTTTAGCACTTAACAGTTTTGCAACTCACATGCTCATGCTGGCGGTAGAAGACAAGCTCGCCTTTCGTCTCCACAAGCTTCTTAGATGCTTGCGCTAACTCATACCTAAACCAGAAACCCCAAAAGGCTTATTGAAGTACGGAAAGCTCGGAGTATGGCCACATAGAAACGTTTGACGATACGTGTAGATACTTCGTGGCAGGGTGTCCGTAAGCCAGTACAGGGTAACGTTGGTCGAGATAAGGTCTGTATCCGAAGGCTGCTCTGGCCCTTCACAGAACTTCTCGCCGATCCACATTGTTAGTTGATAGCCTCTCTGTGAGTTCGTGACCGGCTTACCACGCAAGATACGCAAGAGGACTCGATGAGAGCACTGCTCCTATCGTGGCTGGTCGCGTGCTGTTCATGATCGCAGCGCCTGACGTCGGCGCTGCGAAACGCCCTTTACTGTTCTCGACAACCGCCCGCTCCCACGCAGTTAGGCCGGGGTCAGTTGCGTCAACTTGGTCGAGGGAGGGCAGAAGAGTAAGTAGAGGGTGTCAAATCTACCGAAGGCAGAGGGGCACGAATATCACTGACGCTGAATTCCGACCACGGAATCATGATTGGTGGCAAGTGCGGATGCAACGAGGCTACCAACATCCCCGCCTTGCATAACATACCAGGTGAGACCCAACACCTTTATGGCGTTGTCGATAATCCGCGCAGCATCTTCAGCCGCCCAGTCCGTGTCTTGAGGCGGGCCAGAGCTGAACACATAGCCCGGTAGAGACGGCACAAGAACGTGGAATGGGAGGGTCTCAGCATTATACTTTCCCCGAAGTATCTCAAGTACCGATTAAAACTCAATAAAGCTTCCTGGCCAGCGGTGTAGAAGAACAAGCGGGGCAGCATCCTCCTTGGCAGAGAGCAGGGCAACAAAATGTAGGTCGACGGTGTCTTCCAATATGTGGTCCTCCACCCTCAGCTCATAATTGGAAAACGAATTTATGCGTCGTTCCTGAGCTCGCCAGTCTGTCAACCAGTAGTCTTTCATAGACGTGAGCCATTGGTGTGAAACACCGTAACGGCCGTCGTCGTGCTGGTTTTCCCAGGTCAACGGCCCGGTCCGAGCTGGGCGAAGTAGCTGTTGGAGATCCGAGTGCTCTCCGTCCGGGATGCTCAGAGTGAATGGAGTTGCTGCTTGGGGTAATGAATGGGGCATTTTGTCTATCAACAATACCGAACTTTGCGCTTGAGAATCTGTTACAGTGGAATAAATTTGATCAGTTGAGTTACTGTGAGGTACAGGGCAGCAACTATGAAATGCTTAGCAGTACGGTTGGTAATGCGCTATGTTAGAGCTCTCAGATGTTATTTTTTTAATGTGTAGACGCAATTCAGATACAAAGCCGATATGCGTATAGACTCGGCCTGAATCACATATATGGGTACCTATGTACATCTAAAAAAGGAAGCTTTGACGAAGCTTCAATGACGCGTGGCCAATAAACCTTTGTGGGATGCAGGTGGTACTACACCTCCGCCAGGGTAATAAACGTTAAATTTTTGGCGGATGCAACACCAAATTATTTAACGTTTATTACCCTGGTGGAGGTGTAGTGTGAGTCACTTGCAGGGTATATGTCCTGGAAATTCCCGAAGCGGAAGCCGCGGCCAAGACTGCTCGACACCTGTTGATTGCGGAAATAAGAAACCTCGGGAAGACTAATGATCCCGAAAAGCTTGGGTAATTAATTGAATGCTTGATCACTATGCCGCATGTTGTGATTCAGCAACGGATTCCATGCAGGCCCGGGGCTTCCTTCGAGGCATTGCTCATTGTCATCCATGTAATTAGTACTCAATAACATGCCTAGTACAGAGCCTCTGCATCATAGTACATATCTAAAATTCGGCCCATAATTCTCCACGACAATACCATCTGCCGCTCCCACGCCCTTTGTTGTCGCAGCCGAGCCGTACTTTCGGTCAAGCCTCCTGTTCTCCCACGCCAGCAAGAGACGCTGTGCCAGAGCCAATAGGGCGCAGAAGAACATGAATGCTGCGCAGATGCTCATGCCCTTGACGTATCTGGGCGCCTGGCTGGATGGGAACCTGGTCGTGCCCAGGAACGGTCCACACTGGCCGATCAGGTTGATCATCACGATGGAGATCCCACGGCGGCTGTCGCTGCCCTGGTTGTCTGAGATCGGGCCGTCAGCCTCGGGGTATCTCTGCTGAGACCTCTGCGATATAATACTTACTGAGTGTTAGGGCAAGGATGTTGGGAATGGTCGAGAAGACCCCTGCTGAGGCTAGAAAGGTAGCAAGATAGCGCACGCCGACCGTATTTACCGTAGCGAGAACGATGTAGCCGATTCCTCCCACCACCGAGGTACAGAAGAGAACAAAACAACGCTGTTGAGTCTTGTCCGCGACCCAGGTTGTTATGAGGGCGAACAAGAAGGCTGCAAAGGAAGGGGGGGCAGAAAGGCCTTGCGCATTGATCGCCGTATAACCCATATCCTCAAGGATGGTCGGCAGGAAGACCGGCAGGCTGGAGTAGGTGACATTGCCGCAGAAATACATCAGCCCACATAGCCATACCTTGATGTCAATGAGAGCAGGCCCGATATCCTTGATGTTGAACTTCCCGACCCTTGAGTCCGGGTTTGTCCCGACCTGTCTTGCCGCTCTCGACCTCGTGATGTCTTTTTCCTCGGCTGTTAGGAACCTGGCCTTTTCAGGCGAGTCCGGGATAGAAAAGAAGGCCACAGCCGCCATCGCGATTGTCGGAAGGCCCTCGACGAGGAAAAGCAGGCGCCAATTGGCAAGTTTCGCATGGCCGCTGGTAATTCCAAAGGCTAGAGCACCCGCGAACGTGGATGCCAGCGGTGCCGCCGAGGCGAATATGCCGCATCTAAATCCGATTTCATGACGTAGGTAGAAGAATGACAAGAGGTAAATGATGCCTGGCCTTTTTTGAGGATTACAATCCCGTCTCAGTTGGGAAATTTGTAGTACGGTGTGGGTTTCTGGGTGCAACGGCTTGACTTACCCGTAAGCCGCTTCAAAGACTCCCAGAAGAAACCTGAGCGCCATCATACCACTCCATGAGTGTGTGCCTGCCTGTACGGTGGCCATAAGCCCCCAGCCAAGTACCACGACTGCACCGACTATGTGCGGGGGGAATAACTTCCACAAGATGACTCCAAATTCGGCAACAACGTAGGCAATGTAGAAGATGTTAAGCAGCCACTGGTACATGTCACTATCGATGCTGAGTTCAGTTTGCATCCCTGCTGTTTTCGCGTTCCCGATGTTGGACCTATCAAGAAACGCCAGCATGTCTCAATGGGTGTGACGGTCAGCCCGCCGGATCACTGCAGCGAGGTCAGGGACGGGCTGGCACTCTGTTACACTCACACAAGAAGAAGAATAGGGTCATCAGGTTGAGATCCAGCTTGCGGACAACCCGCGCTTCCTGCTGCGGTGTGTAGTAGACCGCATTGCCATTATCGTGGCCATCCCGAGACCCGACGGACTGTGATGAAGCAGGCACGTGTGCCTCTGACTTTGGTGAATCCGGAGTTGTGGCTTGTGGCATGGTCGTCAGCAAATCTTGACGGGTGGAGGTGGGGATAGAACAGTATGCAGCCAAGACCAAGATTCCCGACTCGAAAGCTTAAAAGGTGTGGAGGTAAGAGGACGACTAATTTGCCCTCTCCGGGCTGATGATGTGTGAGAGAGGGAGGAGGGTGAGGTTGAAGTAAAAATAGGCCTATCCATTCTCCCTTGCCTGCTCATGTTCCTGGCTCCGAATACATGCCGATCGACTTGCAAGCCATGTGAAGCTGAGCACTTTAGCCCTGGTAATGATCCGCGGTCGGGGCAAGAAGAACGAATAGGGAGTCAACAGTGTGTCCTTTGGTGCTACACAGCATAAGCCGTTGGGATCCACGTTCCCTACCCGGTGCATCCGGGCAACGGGAAGAATGACAGGTAGGAGATCAGGGGAAAATTCCAAGCAGACACAGGACGTCTACATCTTTCATGCCCCGACCTAGACATTTGACTGCTTGTCATGAATAACCCTTAACAGCGTATAAAGTACCAATCATTCCCGCCCGTGATAAGTTCCGACCATTGCTTTCCAATAAGCTGCAGTGACCTTACCAGGCTGTGTGACGGACTGCCCCATCGGATTGGTCTGCTCTGAGTTCGAGGCGCGCCACGGCGACGTGACCATTCGCCCACAGCAGCTAGGTTCGTAGGATTAAGGGTGCATCTCTAATCTGACCACCATCCGCGGCGAAAGGTCAAGCATTTTCCAATGCTTGTCTACTTGTGGTCGCATCAAATGTGGTGTCAGCATTCGGCGGTCGAAGCCTGATTGAATGAATGCATGTGGTCTCTCCAACCACGCACCTCTCTGACGTGCCTCAGCAATCCTACCCCGGGGTACAGTGCAGCTGTTCGGATGCCTCCAAGGTTGTTGCAAACCTAGCCCCCAAGGCTCGCAAGCCTCGCAACTGGCCACCTTTTCATGCTGTGAGACTACACCGATCTGCCGCTTTGTGCAACACACACAATGTGGGAGGGAGATCAGAGGGCAGATTTCGAAGGCCGTAAGAGCCTACCTACATCTGGCTGCCTCCCTGCCAAAATGACCGGTTACATCTTGGGTCTCAGCTTTCTGGCCGAGGCTCCTTATTTGAAAGGTGCCTCAATGTTATTATTCTCACCATAAGCATCTGCTTATTCATCGCTTTAATTGTCTATCTTCCGGATTCTTCTCCAGCGACCTCCACAACCTCTGCCTCGCGACCAAGTGTTGCCCCTCGGCGAGCTGCTTGAGGAGCACGTCGGAACTCAGCCGGATATGTCTCCATATCCGCTTAAGCCAGAGGAGGAGGCTCTTGATCAAGACACAAGGCAGCCGGCGCTCTGGGCATCGCTTATCGTCTTCATCATCATCGACAACCTTGCCATCTTTGCAAGAATATGGATCAAGTGGGGGACGAATTTAAATCGAAAGAGAATCACTGCAGAGGATGTATTTGTATGTGGTTTCATCATTCCTGGAGAAGTCTCGCTTCTACGTCAACGACGGCCGTCGGGTTCCCATCTGCTCCGTTTGCCCTTGACATGTGGGAAGGGGATGGATGCTAACGGTTGATGGTCATCAACAGATCATCCTTAGCGGAGTGAGCGAATTTCCCTTGAATCCCTATCAGAATTGTGGCACTCTCCCCCTAACCAATCAGGCAGATATTTGTAAACGCAGTGATAGCAAACCTCATGGTAGCGACTCATTACGGCCTAGGTCTACATACTTTTAGCGTGAATTCGAGAGATCCGGAATGGCCAACGAATCTCTCTCATACTTTCAGGGTAAAGCAAACGCCTTTTCGACATCCGTTAAAAGCAAAGACAACTTTTGTCAGATACAACTTAGCTGACCGCTTCTGCGAGACGAAAAGCATGTCTGGATTACTATGGTCTTAATGGCCAGTTTCTTCCTCTGCATCAAAATGACGCTGCTGTTTTTCTACAAAAGACTTTTTTTGGTCACCGTCGTAAGTCATCATCCGCTGAAACTTTCATCTACGTAACATCCGGACGGGCGAAAGATCCTTGCTCGGGGCACCCCCAAAGAGCCTGATTGTTCTCCGTGTGCACAGGGAGCTGCCACCTATTCGAAAGCTTTTCCCCATGGTTTCACCACATGACTCAATTGCTCTGTATACCTATGTACTAGTTCTGATGACTCAATAGTTGGGCAACTCGATGCGTGTCTTCTGGTGGGCCAACATGGTGTATATCATTCTGTGGTGGATAGGTGCAACCGGATTCTACCTCTTCCAATGCAGTCCGGTGCAATGGTACTTTATCCAGTACTACCAAAAATATGGCAGGCCAGTACCCGGGGGGATGACAGGCCAGTGCGATGCCACAAATGTGGTTAACGTTTCGCTTCCCGTGGTCTTCAGTCTTGTTTCCGACGTTGGGCTCATGGTGCTACCGATTTGGGCCATCTCCAGGTTGAAGGTGAGCAGGAAAAGGAAGTATGGTCTACTAGCAGTTTTTGGAGTTGGTGCAGTGGCTTGCATGTTGGAGCTCGGGCGGATTCTGGACCTTATTCTCGACACTGACGACAAGAAAGACGCAAGCTGTGAGTAAATACCCCAGGAAGTCAATCAGCTCTTGGCAAACATAGTTTTAGAGCCAGTGGTGAGAGTGTGGCTGACCCTGTTTCTCCATGAAGGGGGAACCGCAATCTTCCTAATTCTTACGGCCGCAATCGAGACCGCCGCTGTGGTGTGCGCTTGTCTCCCAGTCATCGGGCCTCAGCTTATCAAAGCATACAAGAGAGCTTCTGGTACCAAATCCGGTTACCCGTCATACGGCAACAGTAGTGGGCCGAGTGCCGACAAGATGGATCGCCTGCGAAACTGGCGGAGTAAGAGCGCACAGGGCGGCTCTAATCAGTTCGGGAGTCTGAACCATATCACGGATATCGACGAAACATTCTATGATCAGACACGGCAGGATGAGAGTTTCCGAGAGGGTGACGAGATCCGGCTGAACGATCTTTCTTCCCGAGACGAGAATTCTTACGACAGCAGTGGTGCCTCGCGCGGCCCGCAATGGATTTCACCGTATTTTGCGGATAGCATGGCAGGACCAATTTTTCCGCAACCGCCGTCCATGGGAAGCATCGTAATTCATACAGATTTCAAAGTTGAGGTACGTTCTTCGGTCACTACTCGTTCACGTGGAAGAGATCTGCTCACCAATCCGTCTCGTCAGAGTGACCCTCGGTCTGGGGGAAGCAAGCCGCATTCCCATCTACAAAACAACAACCGGGCTTTCGTAACGGCTGGGAAATTCTAATCTTGAGATGGGATTACTTTGAGCTCGCCTTATCGTTAAGATGGCTCAGAAACTACCTCAGAGAACGTATTTGACTCACCTCGAGGAGGTGACTTGGGCATTACCTGAGACGTCAGTCTAAAGTGACAGAACGTGGGCAGGGTTCAAAACCGACTAGTCACTTAATCATGGGTTCATGTAGTATCAATGAATGTACAAATGTTCTCCTGAACCACTCCGGCAAGATAAAACAACTCACTTAGATAAGAAGCTCGGAGCTTGCGTCTCTGCAAATCTTACGGCACTCCACAACACAGATCCGAGAATGCTGAAAGGTCCCACCAGAGGTTATTTTTGCGAGGTATACACTTATTGACAGGTAGACCCAGTTGGCTGCCTCTTTTTCCCCCCTCACCGATATAAACCAATCTATTGAAAATATAGCGCCTGTACGCAGCGAACCGGATATAACGGCCTCGTTTTCACTCCTTTTCGGGATGAATCAAGCCTCCAGGAGTCCACTCATTTGTCCACTAAGCGTATCCCGCTGATTGGTATGCAAAGACTCCGGAAATACATGCTGACAAGTTTTAACTCCGCTAAGTCCAGGCTCTTGCATTCTGAAATCCTTTGTGGCGTCAGCGTATCTGCACGTGAAAGTAGCCGAAGATGTATCACATGTCTCATTGCTCGGCTACCTTCCACGGCCGCTGCATCATGGTTCCTATCGTCCAAGAGACATTTACTTCCATTGCATTTTGAGAAACAGATGCCGGCCGATATTTTCCAAAGGTACAGACTCGGTTGGTACAGTCGATTGCTCATGTGGAGGGCGACAGCGCCACACGAATCACTTCAACGCTCCCCCAGTGTCACATCTCTCCGTGCAAATAGGAAAAGCACATTAATTCGATTTTACGTACACGGTTTCAGGAATGTTCCGTGGATTCACTTGTGACCATTTCATAACCTGCAATGAAATTCAAACAGATGAGCACATTCGTGTTGCAGTCATTCTACGTACCAAAAGGATATGTAAACAAGTGTTGAGATCAAAATCACCCGATGACAACATTCGAAGGATTTTGGGACCCTCCCAACGTGGCTCAAGACTCCGCAGTGTTGGTGGTTCTAGCCGCTGTGCCTCTCTTAGCCCCGTCGCTAATCGTTCACTGCGAGGAAGGGATCTCCTACGGGACCAACAGAATGTGACAAGATGACAAGCCAGTCAACGAGCTGCCCCAGGTATTTCCTGCATGAGGCTCGGCTTTAGGGTCAAGCAAATGCTGCAATCGCCGACCATCCCGCTTTGGATGCTTTGTTGGCTACCACTGGCATGTGCATATTGAGAACCAATGACGAAGAGTCTCAGCCGCGTGTTAACCAGATCCGCGATCCTTGAGCGCAGGCTCGGGTGCTGCAGGACCCCGATGCCAGCCATGTCCAATGCATAAGGAATCCCAACGACTGGCAAAGGAAGTTGTGCTGCTGTTTTACTAAAATTCTTTTTATAAAGTAAAAGAAAAGAAAAGGAAAAGAAAATTGTTTCCTGCAGTCTACTGATCGAGCGTGAAGTCTCTGAAAGCTGTCTTGTGTGCCCCTCTCCTTTCTATCATCTACGTTCAATTCACCTAGCACGTTGCCAAATCTACTTGTGACCAAATACCAGGATGGCGCCGGGCCCGACGCTGAAGAGCAATTTAACCCAAGCCTTTCCGCCAAAGCCCAAGTTCACCGAAAAGAATCTACCAGACCTCAGGGACAAGGTCTACATCGTCACAGGCGCCAATACGGGTACCGGGAAAGAAGTGACCCGGCTCCTCTACACAAAAAATGCCAGAATCTACATGATGGCCCGATCGGAAGAGAAGACGAAAGCGGCCATTGAAGATATTCAAAAAGCCACGCCAAAATCCACCGGGTCCCTCCATTACATCAGGCTGGATCTCGCCGACCTGAGCACCATAAAGCCGACAGTGCAGCGTTTCTTGGAATCCGAGACCAAACTACATGTCCTGTTCAACAATGCAGGAGTGTTGTCGGGCGCCAAAGAGATGACACTCACGCCCCAGGGCCACGAGACCCACACGGGCGTGAACGCCCTGGGCACGTTCCTCCTGTCCCGGCTGCTGACCCCGGTCCTCACGGAGACGGCCCGGTCGGAGCCCACCGGCACGGTCCGCGTCGTCTGGGTGGCGTCGTCAGCGGCAGAGATGTTCGCCGAGGAGCGGGTCGGCGTGAGGCCCGAGACGCTCGGTGTGGAGGCCCAGCAGCCCCGGAACGGGTTCCAGCGGTACTGGTACAGCAAGGTCGCCAACTGGGCCCACGCCACTGAGTACGCGAGGCGCCACCAGGCGGACGGCGTTGTCAGTGTCCCGGTCAACCCGGGGAACCTCCAATCGGACCTCTACCGTGACCAGGGCTTCTTCTTCCGCGTCGCGGAGAAGCTCTTCATGTACCCGCCGCTCAGCGGGGCGTACTGCGAGCTCTTCGCAGGGCTGTCTCCCGATGTGAACATTTCAAACACTGGCTGCTGGGGTGAGCTTTTATTTCATACAAATACTCTACATTGGCCGATGGCCTCACTAGCAACCTCTGTGCTCCGCAAAACAAAAACCTGACTGATTTCCTTGTCTGCAGTCATCCCATTTGGCCGCATCCATCCCATCCGCGAGGATTTGGCGTATGCGACTAAACCCGAAGCCGAGGGAGGGACTGGGGGAAACCAGAAATTATGGGAATGGAGCGAGGAACAGGTTGCGGCATATCTTTAGTAGTATGTGAGTGGGGGCAGCCACTTATATAGATGTACTAATTCTGATTTGGAGCTCAGCCCTTGGGGGAAGCTCACCTGCAAGCGCTCAATTTCAAATTTACCATGATTGTGTTCTTCAAATTGAGGTAATCTTTTGAACTATGGATGGATCCGGTTTGTTCTACTGGCAGCATGCCGTCACCTGATACTTAGTGAGAAACCACAAGATTTCAATTATGGGCCACAAAAAGGTGTTGTTTTAACAAATAGTCGTTGTACTAGGCTTACCAGCTTGGGAGTTTGTGGACAACACAAAGACATGACAGGTCCTCCAAGGACACTACACAATACAATGTGATGGCTACGTACAGTCTCCTCATTCGGACAAAGATATAACAAGCCTTTGCCCCAGCCGCAGTTATGCGATAACTATGGTGGAATTCCTGTGAACATCAGGTGCAATTGGTAAACTCAGACTGCAATTAGTAGCGTCAGATACCCAGCCTAATTAGTATAGAGGGGTCGATCGAGTCAGGCGCATCTTCCTAGGCTATTTAAGCGTAGTACCGGGGAGCTTCTGCTCTCGAAGGCCTAGGAGCGATGACTCGACCAATGGAGCATTATCCTCCTTTCGTAAGTTGTCCTTGTCAGGTGGCACCGGGGTGATCGGCAGCCGAGCTCTTGTCTGAGGCCAGCTGTGGTTTGGCAATATTGCTCGGGCGGCTCAAATTGGCGCCGGTCGAACGATGTTGGGATGTTGTGTGACAGTGAGACATATCAGGGAATGAAGCTTACTTACCACACTGAAAGTGCAATAGTTGGCCTTTTCTTTCCTCTCTCCTCTCTCTCTTGGCGTCGACCTTCGCAGAGTCCGAGTTCCTGGTCGGCCCCGGGACGAACTCTGCAGGGCGACAACTTGAAACGGAGGCCGGGTTGACCAGGGTCCAGCCCCACAGAATATGGTCCTGTCAATAAGACTGAACTGAGAATGAAGTCTACATGTATGGTTGTGCACCTAGTGAGTCGGTTCTTGTATTAGGCTCATAGAGTGGAGAGCACTCTGACCTGTAGGATATTGTTGGTAGTGTTGACCCTGAACTGGCCTCCTCACCCGGAATTCGGTTGGCCAGCTGCCGTCGGCGGCATGTTACCGAGGGTGCTCGAGGCCGAAAAACAGCTCCAGAGTACAGAGTTACGCAGGCACACAGGTCCCACGACCCACAGCCCACAAACCCCACCTTTTGTTGGGTGGGAGCTACCGTGCCAGCGTAAGTGCACTGCAACAATAGGTACAGATCGCTAGTGGTTTTGCGGGTGGGCCCACGTTTCCAGCTAACGAACTGCCCACTGTTGGTAAATGGCCTAGTCCCTGACGGCCCGCCATCCCAAGCTAAGCTCCGGCTCTGAATTGGAAAGGACAAGGTGTCGTTAATCCACAGCTTCCACTGAACCCTCGCCTCGGACTCCAACACTTACTTCTCCGCCTCGACAGCTCACCACACACACAAACCATCGCCAGAGACAGTCTCTCTCTCTGTCCTTTCACCTCCCTCCCCGCCAGGGTCAAGTCCAGCCCAATTCACTCAAGGACTGATCAGTTGCCTTCATTGATAAACTGCATTTTTTTTATCCTTCGCCTCGAACATCGCAGCCCAGGCTGGGTCTTGTCTGTGGTCCACACGTCATCCAGCTTTCCTTCTCCTCGAGCTCCTCTTCCCGTCTGCTGCGACGCCTCTCCTTTTGGTTCGTAACACGACCGTCCGTCGCACCAGCAACTCTGCCTTGAGGAACCAGCCTCCTTCCTCTTCTCTAGGGTAGAAGGGAAAGGAAGTCGGGAGCCCTTCGAGATGGCCACAATGCGAGGAAATGCAGGGGGATACGGCATGGGAGCGCCAAGCTATGGCGGCATGAACAACAGTCCCTCTGAGGGCGGCAACGCCCTGGACGCCATCAGGCAGCAGACAAGCAAGATCGAGGACATGCTCGACTCTGCTGCCGAGCCAGTCAAGCCGTACGTTCACCACACGTGGAGACCACGAATGCTGCCGACATGAGCCGCCGCATGTTGGCGGGTCGTGAGGCTGCGGACAAGTTGCTGACAGGCCATCACAGGTACATGCCCGCAATCGGCCGATTCCTCATCGTCGTTACGTTCCTCGAGGATGCTCTGCGCATAATAACACAGTGGAGCGACCAGGTCCTCTACCTGCACGACTATCGCCACAGTACGCATGCCCGATCCTGCAGAGGCTGGGGGGTTTCTATCTTTGGCAACGTCTTACTAACATCGCGTGTGCGACAGTTCCAAATGGCCTGACCCATCTCTTCCTGATCGTCAACGTCCTCGCGATGGTCGCTTGCTCCACGCTTGTCATCGCCCGCCGTCACTCCGAATATGCCGTCGCCGGCCTTATCGGTGTTGTCGTCACCCAGGCTCTGGGCTACGGCCTGATCTTCGACCTTAACTTCTTCCTGCGCAACCTGTCTGTCATGGGTGGTCTCCTGATGGTCCTGTCAGACTCATGGGTTCGCAAGACCAAGGCCTTCGCTGGCCTGCCCCAGCTCGAGGAGAAGGACCGCAAGATGTACTTCCAATTCGCTGGTCGTGTGCTTCTCATCTTCCTCTTCGTCGGCTTCGTGTTCAGCGGACAGTGGTCCATCTGGAGAGTAATGGTCTCGATCATTGGTCTGGTCGCATGCGTCATGGTTGTTGTGGGATTCAAGGCGAAGTGGAGCGCCACGCTGCTTGTCTTCATTCTGAGTGTATTCAACGTCTTGGTGAACAACTTCTGGACTGTAAGTTGTTGGGCCCGTTCCGACTCCACCATAAGACGAGCATATACTGACAGTGGCCACACAGCTTCATGAGCAC
The DNA here is from genome assembly GCA_014872975.1 of Diaporthe citriasiana. Lineage (NCBI taxonomy): Eukaryota > Fungi > Ascomycota > Sordariomycetes > Diaporthales > Diaporthaceae > Diaporthe > Diaporthe citriasiana. The sequence continues at coordinate 7,734 of JADAZS010000001.1, read as the reverse complement.
CACCCGCACAAGGACTTTGCCAAGTACGACTTCTTCCAGATCCTCTCCATTGTCGGCGGCCTCCTGCTCCTGGTCAACAGTGGTCCAGGACAGTTCAGCATCGATGAGAAGAAGAAGGTGTACTAGGCCCGCCGAGGCTTCGAGCAGTCACAGCTGGGGCGGAAACGCCAAGGTAGAAGGAGTGGATAAGCCGTGCGGGATGCTGGGGTTTCACGGGATGATCCAGTGCGTAGCGGATCGGGTTCTTCGAGCACGGCAAATTAACAGGAAATCATCCCGAAAAAAAAGGCGTTCTACGGGTTGAGTGGGCAAAATCAATACTTCCGCGCATAGTTGTCAAGATTCAATCTACGCTCCGAGGTCTGAGGTTGCCGCTGCTGCGTCGAAGAGAGGCTAGGCAGCTTCATCTCTCGCGCCCTCTCATCGCGCAGCATCGACTCACATTCGTCGCTCGAGGCCCCACTTTACGTATTCAGGTAAATTAGAGCTCGGCCGGAGTGACACGGATGAGGAAGCTCTACCGCTTCACGTTGTGGGTTTGCAGACAATGCCTAGGCGGACGGTGTCGTGTCAGTGAAGCTTGATGAGTAAAAACGCCTGACAACGAGGTAAGTTAGCACGCCTCTCAAGATGATATAGTTGTATAGATCACATTCAGTACAGCCCAAGTAGATAAGCTTGTATTAGCAGCTTGTGTCATACATGAGAGCTATGTACCTGATACGCCTACGCTTGTAAACTCAATACTCAAACTTGATCATACATTGGCCTCTCCTCTCCTCTCAGATAAAGACCGAATCTCACCTTGAACCGTGCCGATGATCTTCCCAGCACGTCGGTGACATCAGCTCGATAATCTTCCATCTTGGATGCCGACTGTCATCTCATGCCAAGTATGGCTTAGATGTTGACACTACCAGACCTTAGCCTGCGACCAGGGCTCACAAATGTTTTTCGACCGCCATGGCCCAGCTATCGGATACGCAGCACGGGCGACACCGGATATTCTTCTGGTCTGGCTACCTCAGAGTCTTCCCAAGACCGCAGCGTTTCCATAGCCCGCGTGCCCGTGAAAGCGGTGTCCCCTGGAGCTGGAGCTGGATCTCGAACTCAGGGCATTTGTGGTCGTGAATACTAATCGACGGTGCCTGGCCGATACCTGGAGATATAGGGTGAGCCTTAGGTCATGATTTGTCTTCGGACACGGGATGGCTCGGGTAGCTAGCGGGTAGCCTTTTCTGCACTAAAGGAAACTAACTTTTCCTTTTGCCATCGCTTCCCAGGGCCCGGAGTTCGAATCCCCACGACCAGTGGCAGCGACGTTTTAGCCAATATGGCTGGCAAGATCTCTCTCGTCGGGCCATATGCGAACAAGTCGTGATCCATGTGCCCGGGCCATTCGACAAGCTGCTAGGGCAATGACGAGTCCAACACTCCCGATTCCAAACTGCTAGGCGGGAGTCGTGTCAGAGGGAGGGCTGGCAGCTCCCTTAGGAAAGGTAGAGATGGTAGGGGGCAAAGAGGATCACTAGGCTTTCTGAGGTTGCAGAACCAGGGCGGTCTCCTGTGTCGAAGGGGAGTCCCCGTGGGTCGCCCCGCTCAAGGAATATCCAGTGAGGCTATCGCATCCTTCGCGATCTTGATTATCCGCTTGCAGTGCGGCTCCTCGCCGAGAGAATGCTGCGCGCGAACGCCCGCGGGCCCCACGGGCCCAGGCAGCCCGGCCTCCAGCAGAGCATCGACCTCGGCATGCCGGGCGCGGCTCCTCTCCTCGAGCTGCGCGACGATGTCCTTGAGGCCCGTCTGTGAGACGCGCAGGGCCTTGCTCCCGGGGCCCTCGGGCCCGCAGTTGACGCCGTAGACGTCGACCTTGAGCAGGGCGCGGATGGTCAGCCGCCACATGGCGGGCTCTAGCATGATGTCGTCGTACTGGCTGGCAGCGCCGCACATGTTGTCGTCGGAGCCCAGCTGGCCCCAGACGCCGCCGTACGCGGGCAGCGAGAAGTGCATCTGGCGGCGCTCGCAGATGGCGCGGGCCGTCTCGATCTCGATCATGTCGATGATCCGGCGGTAGGCGTCGACGACGGAGGGGAACAGCGCGCCGAGGATCATCATGTTCTGGAAGGACGAGATGGTGATCCTCATGCTCTCTGCCAACGGCGGGCAGCAGACCTTGCAGTGTGTGCTTTCGTGGGCTGCCCTGGTGGCGCTCCGGGCGGCCCGGATCGCAGGTTCGACATCGGTGGGGAGGTTAGTCAGGCAGTCGAGGGCAAGATACAGGCTCGGAAGGCAGCCGCAGCTCCCTTGTGAGGGTGTCGCGGCTGTGTTTGCATTCTCAGGGGTGTTTGCGCCCTGTGATGACAGGCTGGGGGTGCCGAAGCTGAGCGGTGGTGGGAGTGGCGCGCCTGTGTCGTTGTTCCCCGCTGAGGCTGAAGAGGGGTGATGGTTATCGAAGTCGATATCGAAGCTCCATATATCCCGTTCTAGTGGGTTCGCCTTGGGCTGCCACTCTTGTGCATGGAAGGGCTGGGTCGAGACGAAGTCCGGGCCGAGCAGGTCCAGCAAGCCGGCATCAGAAGTAATGTGGTCTATGAATGGCGACGGGTCGAGATCCATCGGCACGTCCGGCCCGGCCATCACAGGCTCCTCTGTTGAAGTAGCGGAGGAATCCTGCCGGGCTGGACTACTTATTGACACCGGATGTGCCGGGTTGGCACTTGCACCATCGGCATTAGGTTTCTTCCTCGGCCTGCCCATTTGCTTCTGGGCAGAGTAGTGGCAGACAATGCCTTCTTTCTTGCAGCGAGAACATCCATCCGGCTCCTTGGTACATGCAAGTTTACGAGAACCTACAATAGCGTCAGAAGAAGAGATCGTGGGGGATGAGGACACAGGCGGAACGGGAACGGACGGCACTCATCACAGGCTCGATGCTTGACTGGGCCTGTTCCGGACGGCCCATTTTGGGCTGTGGGCTGATTTGTCAGAGCGCTCATGATATGTATGGCCTTGGGTACCCGCCCTGATAAGCAGTTCCCGTGATAAATGCAGAGTACGTGTTGAATTAAATAATAAAAGGTCTTCAGACATGAGTGTTTGCTGGTAAATGTGACTTTTGGTGAGTCGAGCGTGATACCTGGGCAAGTCGCCAGGCTGCATTGGATATGTGTAAGCTGCGAGGGGCCGGTCCTCTTGGCGGAAGGGGTGTGGGCGCTGTGTGGTCCGTGCCCTGACCGTCCTACTCTCTGTGTAATACGTACTCTTTGTCTACCTGGTCTGCTATTGACCGAAATCTTAATCTTCTCCCAGTCGTTGAATTCTTGATTGCGGCTCTCATGGCCCGCATTAGTAGGATTTTGCTGATATCTGCAGATTTTCTGCATGATAACATTATTTCGAACATGCAGCTGTGTGCTTTTTGACGCTTGAACTTTGAGGACCAATACAGCGACTCCGTAAACATCACATCTAGCGTTCCACCTGTGCTCCCTACCCAACCAAGAACTGAAACCCGGTGTCTAGTCCAAAATGAAGCAGTAGGTCGGAAAACCCTGTGAATGGGAAGTTTGGGTTAAAGTCCGGGGTCCATGAGACCAATATCTATTGCTGCTAGGAAGGAAATGCCATTGTAGATATGTTGCTATAATATTGATGCATATTCTATCGAAGTAGCCTAATCAGTCCCTTTGTATCCACTGACAGAGGAGCAGACTGGATTCGGGATATGATTGAAAAGGTGTGGCCTGGAATTTTATCATGTGCAGCGAGTGCTTGCCGTCTGCTTTAGCCCACTGGTTTAGGCCCGATCCAATTTTCCCCGTTGCAATTGCATGTTCTAAACCCGGTCCGCCTGAAATCATTGCTTTCTCACAGGATATCTTGACCAAATTCCCCCTTGAATCAAGTGTTGTACTGGAGCAGCGCTTAATATCAAGACACAAATGCTGATGGCCGTGTAAGCGACCACCCCTGCAGCGGGCTTAGCCTGATCAGGTCACCGCCTAGCCGCCAAGGCCAAGGTACAGGGCGGCGGCAGAAAACGAAAAAAAGTTCCCAACTCTCTCTCGATATAAGGTTTCTTGCGGGTAGTGCATGACCAGCAAATTCAAGGTCATAACAGCAACCTGCTTCTACCTCGCGAATGAACGGCATCACTATGAGGCTGAGGTCCGGGATCAAGACCCCATCGGCAGATGGCGTGATTCCCCAGCCTGAGATCGTTGAAACACCCCGCAAGACCCCGACCCCAAAGACCAATACCTCCTCGGCCAAGACCAACAACGCTTCTTCGTCCAAACCTACTGCGTCTCCCGCGAAACGAGGCCGACCACCCAAGAACCGTGACCCCTCGCCCCTCAAGCGGAAAGCAGCTTCACCTGTGGATGAGGACGAGGAGAAACCTGAACAAGAAGCCGAACAGGTGGATTCTGACGAAGACGGATTCGGAGACGCTCAGCTTGAGGGCGCGCTCTCTGCAAGCGAAGACAACTCAGACTCCGAGCACTCTGGGAACGAGGCCGGTTCCGACGGCGAGGATGACGACGAAGAGGGGTTTGAGGACCCAGATGAAGACGATGCGCTCCATAGCGACGATATACCCTCAGACGACGATGGATCCTTGAAAGTGCCGCCACTGGAGCCTGGCCAGGAACCTGGGCTCGATCCGCCCAACGCGAATCAAGAAGACGATGACCTCCGCAACTATCGTGTCGAGACTGATGCCAATGGAAACGAGAAATACGTTTACGATGAAATAGATCCGGTCTATGACTCGGACGACACCGATGCGAACGAGCCGGCCAACACGATTGGTAACATTGACCTCAAGTTCTACGATTCCTACCCTCACATCGGCTACGACATCAATGGCAAGAAGATCATGCGTCCTGCTGCTGGTGAGGCCCTGGACGCCCTCCTTGACAGCATTGAGGTGCCCAAGGGGTGGACTGGCCTCGCGGATCCCGCCACCGGAAAGCCCTTGAACCTGAGCCGCGACGAGCTGGAGCTCATCAAGAAGATCCAGACAAATGAGCTCCCAGACGGCTACGATCCTTATCCCGTATGTACCTGCGCCGCGCAGACAAGATGTTTTCATAGCTGACCTTTCGCAGGACACCGTCGAATGGTTCACCAGCCACGAGGAGATCATGCCCCTGAGCGCCGCCCCGGAGCCAAAGCGCCGATTCCTTCCCTCTAAAAGCGAGCAGAAGAGGATAATGAAGTTGGTTCGTGCTATCAGAGAGGGCAGGATACTGCCATACAAGCCACCTGAGGAGCGTGAGGAGGAGGAGGAAGAGGAGGAAGTGCACTTTGATCTGTGGAAGGACGAGCAACCCAGGGATCCTCATGTTATGCACCTTCCTGCGCCCAAGCTCGCACCACCAGGCTACGACCTCAGCTACAACCCACCGCCCGAGTACCTGCCGACAGAGGAGGAGAGGAAAGCCTGGGAGGAGCAGGACCCAGAAGACCGCGAGAAAGAGTATCTGCCCAGCAAGTACGACTCCTTACGGAAGGTTCCTGGCTACGATATGTTCGTCAACGAGCGCTTCGAGCGATCCCTAGACCTTTATCTTGCGCCTCGCGTCCGGAAGAATAAACTCAACATCGACCCGAACTCGCTTCTGCCCAAGCTACCGAGGCCGGAGGATCTCAAGCCCTTCCCCACAGTATGCCAAACCATCTTTCGGGGCCACGACGGTCGCGTACGTACGCTGGCTGTGGACCCAAGCGGATGCTGGCTTGCGACTGGTGGTGACGATGGCACGGTGAGAGTGTGGGAGATCTTGACAGGACGACAGGTCTGGAGTGCCAGGCTCAGCAGTGACGAGGCTGTCAACGTGGTTAAATGGAGGCCAACCAAGGACGCCTTCGTCCTAGCTGCAGCTGCTGAGGAGGATGTATATCTGATCGTCCCGCCTGTAATTGATCCACAACTCGAGCAGGCGAGCCGAAATGTCCTGGACGCCGGGTTTGGCTACGCGGCCAGTGGTAAGGCCTCGAACCCGGCGGTCGACAAGACCAAGGAGCCAGCTGCGAAGTGGGCGAGACCAGGTTCAAAGCTTGAAGACGAGGGCGTCCTTGTGAGGGTCACTGTTAGGTCGACTGTGAAGGGCATCGATTGGCACAGGCGTGGCGATCACTTCTGCACCGTCTCACCAACAGGCCAAAGGAGCTCAGTCGCCATCCACACCTTGTCCAAGCACCTGACACAGATACCCTTCCGGAAGCTCGCAGGTCTCGCACAAGCAGCACACTTCCACCCCTCGCGGCCCCTCTTCTTCGTCGCCACGCAGCGCATGATCCGCTGCTACGACCTGCAGAAGCTCGAGCTCATCAAGACGATCCAACCCGGCGCGCGTTGGATCTCCTCGTTTGATGTCCACTCGGGCGGCGACAACATGATCGTGGGTTCGTACGACCGCAGGCTACTCTGGCACGACCTGGAGCTATCGATGCGGCCGCACAAGACCATGCGCTTCCACCCCAAGGCCATCCGCGCGGTCAGGTACCACAGGGACCTGCCGCTGTTCGCCGATGCCTCGGACGACGGCACGCTACAGGTATTCCACGGAAAAGTCGTCACGGATCTGATGGAGAACGCAACCATTGTGCCGCTCAAGACGCTGAGCGGGCACAAGGTGGTCAGCTCGCTGGGTGTGATGGACGTTGATTGGCATCCGAGGGAGCCTTGGCTCTTCTCTGCTGGAAGTGACGGGACTGCCAGGCTCTGGATGTAGAGGTTGGATGACGGACAGGGAAGGGATGCTAGGCAAGAGGAACCTGTAAAGTAGGGAGAGGAGGTGCTGGATGCCTGGGAGGATCATGTATGCGTGCATGTGCGTGGCGTTTGTGAGAGGACTCGGCCAAGAATACCAACAAAAACAAAAAGTAATCGTCAGTCAGAGGCTACAGCCAGCCGCCTTCCTTCGTTGTGCGTTCTTGTCTTCCCTAGCCCAGATCATTGGGCAACTCTTTCGGCAAGCTAAACAAGCGTGCCATATCGACAACCAATGAGTACGAAAAAGTCAGAGGCTACGTGCAGCTGAGGGTCCACCCGTGCAGCCTCAACTTGCTTAATTGCGGCCGATATACTGGGCATAATATGTGAAGCCCGACTCTGACGTGGTCAGACCGTGACTCGGCTTACCAGCCATCTTTTTCTTTTTCTTTTCCTCATTCTCTCTCCGTTCTATTTATTTTGTGTGCTGACACAAACCCCGTCATGCTCACCCCCAGCCCTAAAACTCCTCATCGACACCGTCCCTGAACTGCTCGAACAGGCTCAAGTCCACGGCCTGGGCCATGGCCACGTACCCAGCCGGGTTGAGGTGCAGGTAATCCCCGCTGTCATACAAGGGGCTCAGCATCGTCTCGTTCGCGGGGTCCCTCACGGCGGCGTCAAAGTCCACGACGGCGTCGAAGCGGCCCGAGGTCCGGATCCACTCGTTCACCCTCTGCCGCGTCACCTCCCTCGCCGGGTCGCTGTACGCCTGCACCGAGCTGTTGCCGCTGAAGGGCGTGATGGTCGCGCCGAAGACGGGCAGGCCTTTCGCGTGGGCGAGGCCGACGACCTGCGCGTACGCCGCGAGGAGCCTGTCGCCGACGGCCTGCTGCGCCGCCTCCGTCGCGGCCGCGGTGCCGATGTCGTTGACGCCCTCGAACAGGAGCACGTAGCGCACGCCCGACTGCGCGAGCACGTCCCGGTCCACCCGGCCCAGGGCGTTGGGCCCC